>CM055128.1:141414191-142014191 GCA_029206835.1 Rana muscosa | reverse complement strand
ATGAAATGTACACTTACTTAAAGGTAGGATTAATGTTGACATGGTGAATGCCTTCCACAACCCGAAAATCACTCCCATACCCAACTGCAATGGCACAGTGCCTGCAGTCGAATCGAACATCTTGAGGATTGAACTTCTTTTTCTGTTCCACCTTAGCTTGTTTCACCTGACGTTCATGGACAGATGATAACTGCAGATCCAAAACCTGTGACAGAAAACCAGAAATATATCAAATGGTCAAATACTTACTATTAAATTAACCCTAGCACTGCCTGGTACTACTTCACTTTTTGTACAGAGGATGGACAGATCATAATTAGTGTTTATCACATACGTACATATTATGACTGCACCCCCTATTATGACACCAATAGTATAGTTAAGTTTGCAGATGATTGTAAGAAAAAGTGCTACCAGTGCAAAAATAAAAAATACATATCCCCAATAATTTTAGTTTGCTGCAATCAGATGTATCTGCCACCCTAAAGTGGGATATTTAAATTATGACCTGTATGTGGATTGCGCTAATTTCTGTACCTATTTAAATCATACCACTTTAAATAAAATAAATAAATATACCCTATATTATTGTAAGGAGTCCTAACCAATAGTGCTCATAGTACCTCCTACCTAATGTTTTCACCCTAAATAAGGTGCTATAATGGACAAGCTAGTACAAATATTATATAAAAAAAAAGCTTGTGCAATATTTATACCAAATTACCAGTAATAAACCAAAAGGCGCACACTCACATCCATCTGGTGAGTGGCCATTTTTTATTAGGTGGTGGTGTAAGCACTATAAGGGTGGAAGTAGCAGCACTGCAAACCACGAAATAGGAATGACACTGAAAGGAGTCGATCAATCACTTAGGCCCCTTTCACACGGGGCGGATCCGTGCAGATCCGCCCCGTGAAGCTCCGCTTGCTCAGCGGGGATCGCTCCGTTGATCCCCGCTGAGCCGACGGATGACTGGGCGGTCCCCGCACACTGTGCAGGGACCGCCCTGTCAGAGCGCCGCTCTCCCCTATGGGGAATCGGATGACGACGGACCGTAGAGTCCGTTGTCATCCGATCCGCTCCGCCGACAGAAGGAAAAATAGGGTTTTCCTCAGTCACACTTTGGCGGAGCGGAGCGGATGTCAGCGGACATGTCTCCGCTGACATCCGTGCCTCCATAGGGGTACATGGAGGATCCGTTTTAGGTCCGCCTAAAAAACTGACAGGCGGACCTGAACGGACCTCCGTGTGAAAGAGCCCTAAGGATACTCATTATTTATGCACTTTATTTATGGACTAAAGTTGCATGATACTACATATATATTTGCACCTTTGTTGGTCCCATGCTTATTTTGCACATTGTTGGTTTATTATTGATTTCTTTGATATTGTTGTACAAGTTTTCTGCACTTGCACTTTGCTGATTTGATCATTGGTAATTCGGTATTAATATTGCACAAGCTTTTTTTGATATAATATTCGTACTGGTTTGTCCATTATAGCACCTTATTTACGGTGAAAACATTAGGTAGGAGGTACTAGGAGCACTATTGGCTAGGACTCCTTACAATAATATAGGGTGTATTTATTTATTTTATTTTATTTAAAGTGGTATGATTTAAATTGGTACAGAAGTTAGCGCAATCCACATACAGGTCATAAGTTTGCAGATGACAATACCGTAATCGATTGTATCACTGCAGCAGGAGCTAACTAATAATTTGGGCACTGCCCGAGGGCCCCATGCCACTAGGGGGCCCAATCAGGGTTGCCAGCCTCAGTAAAACCAGGGACAGTATGTTAAAATCTGTTTTTTTACATCTGTCCCTGAAATGTCCCTTACCAATATCCTTTTGGTCTAAAAATCCCAAGATTATAGCTGCCCCGCCTCTCCAGTACCTTCTCAGTGTGTGTATGTATACTGCGTGTGTGTGTATTCTGTGTGTATGTATACTGTATGTGTTTGTGTGTATACAGTACTGTGTGGCCCCATATCTCCTATTGCCTGGGGGCCTCAAAATTTACTATTGCCCGGGGGCCCCATAATCTCCTATTGCCCGGGGGCCTCATAAGTTTTCAGTCCGCCCTGCACTGGAGACGATGAGGAGCAATACAAGAGAGAGGCTGATAGGATAGTGGAATGGTGTACAGCGAATAACCTGATCCTAAACACAGGGAAAACAAAGGAACTGATTGTAGATTTCAGAAGGAACAGGCCTGAACCAGCACCGCTTTTTATTAAAGGCGTGTGCATGGAGCGGGTCTCTACCTTTTAAGTTTTTGGGAACATGCATTTCTGAAAACGTATCCTGGACAATCAACGTTAAAGCCATTATTAAGAAATCGCAACAGCGTTTATATTTTTTGCGACTCCTTAGATAGAATGGCTTGGGAAGGAAGGTACTAGAGACCTTCTATTGCACTGCCATTGAGAGTATAATAACGTATTGTATTCTAGTTTGGTATCCTAGTTGTACTCAGGCAGATAAAAATGCTCTAAAGAAAGTGATTTGAACAGCGCAGAAAATTGTAGGGTGTGAACTTGTTTCTCTAGAAGAAATACCGTACATACTCGAGTATAAGCTGACCCGAATATAAGCCGAGGCACCTAATTTTACCACAAAAAACTGGGAAAACGTATTGACTCGAGTATAAGCCTAGGGTGTCCATCTGCATGTCTCACTGTGCTTCACTTTGCCTCACTGTGTCTATGTGCATGCCTCACTGTGCCCATGCCTCACTGTGTCCATGACTAGACTGACGTTTAACATGGGAGTCTATGGAAGGGGTGCCCGGATTTGAAAAATCAGTGCTCCCCGGCCGTAGGTTCCCCAGACAACAAACTTTGCACACTTGTAGAGGAAGAGTATAGCTACATGTGTGCCAAGATTGGGGTCCAGGGGACCTACGGCCGGCCGGTACCGGGTCCCCAAAGTCCAGGAGATCAGGCGCAAAAAGGTGACTTGCGTATAAGCCGAGGAGGGCATTTTCAGCACAAAAAAAAGTGCTGAAAAACTCGGCTTATACTCGAGTATATACGGTATATGAGACTCATTGCCTTTGTAGAGCAGGAAAAATAGTGAGAGACCAGACTCATCCTGGTTGTCATTTCTTTGAATTATTGCCATCTGGGAGACGTTTTAGGGTGATACAAATACTGCAGCTGCTGACTTTTAATATATGGACACTTACCTGTCCAGGGCGCCCGCGATGTTGGCAGCCAAAGCCGATCTGTCCCTCAGCTCTCGGCTGCTGCCGCCGCCATCCTCGGTAAGGGAATCAGGAAGTGAAGCCTTGCGTCTTCACTTCCTGGTTCCCTACTGCGCATGCACGAGTCACGCTGCACGTCCTCACTGGTCCCTGCTATCTTTTGGGACCTGTGTGTCTCCCAGAAGACAGCGGGGGAGGACAGAGTAGACGCAGGAAGTGGCGTAGGTCACCTCGATCATGAGGTGATCTATGCCCGGAAGTGGGAGCAATTACCTGTATTACACAGGTATCTGCTCCCTCCTCCCCCCTGAAAGGTGACAAATGTGACATCGGAGGGGGGGGAGGATTCCAAAAAGTAGAAGTTCCATTTTTGAGTGGAAATCTGCTTTAAGGCTATGAATGCAGGAATGAAATGAAAGAGGTCACAGTCATATTTTATTGTCTTGTTTAGTTTTTTAATATGGGGACACTTTTTATTCTTTTATAATATGGGGACACTTTTATATATATATATATATTTTTGGTATAATTAAATCCTGTGTGGTAAATGCATAGTTGATAATTGGGATGTATGAATAATGTGTGGAGTAGAAAGGTAATTTCATTGTGAATTTGTTTCTACAATGACAATAAATCTTATCTATCTAGAGATTTTAACGTTTGTGAAAGACTTAAGCCCTGTACACACGATCGGATTTCCTATGGTTTTTTAATCGATGGATTTTTCCATCGGAAAACCGATGAAGCTGACTTTCATCAGTCTTGCCTACACACCATCAGTCCAAAAAACGACCGTTCCAAACGCGGTGATGTAAAACACTCCGATGAGCCGAGAAAAATTAAGTTCAATGCTTCTGAGCATGCGTCGACTATATTCTGAGCATGCGTGGGTTTTTTATCCGATGAAGTTCCCCACAGACGATAGTAATTTGCTATCGGTTTTTTAACCATCGGATAAATTTAAAACATGTTCTATTTTTAAACACCGATGGAAAAAAGACCGATAGGGCCCATACACGATCGGTTTGTCCATCGGATTGTTTTCATCGGTTAAACCTATCGTGTGTACAGGGCTTAACTCCCTCCCATATTCCCCAGAAAGAATTAACAGATGGTGCCATTCATTCTGTATTTCCTATCATAGTTTCTTAACTGTTTATCATCATTATATTTTGGTAAAAATATCTTTATAACCATAATTGATGCATACCAATACAACAATCTCAAAAATACCTACTATAAAAGAAAAGTTAATAAATAAAAATTATGTATAAATATAATTGTAGCCCAGGCTGCAACAAGGACCAAAAAAGGAATCTGTGTCTGGCAGCAGAGAAGATGTTTATACAGGCACACATACAGAAGGAGATTCCTGTTGCATAACAGAGTAGTCAGTGTTAAGCCACCCTCCATCCACTAGGGTGCAAACTGAGGATGTGGACTGCCAGAGACTCTGGGAATAAGTGTTGGAGGATCGTGGAAGGTGTAGTTTCTACACAGTGTACTGGTTTCGGACTCTAAGAGGAAGAGACTTCAGCTCCTAGTGGCATTGTGATGGAAAGATGGAACATTGTAATTTAAATGAGCTTAGGAGAGGAAGAGGTGATGATTTACAGAGAAACCAAGGCTGTGTGCATACTGCTGCACCTGAGTGAAAGAGAGACACAATGACAGCCATTCTGAAACATAAGAGGACGCCCTGGATGCTGGTTGAGCCTGCTACCTAATTGAGGAGCTGCATGCTAAGGACACTGGCCGGGGTACACTTTAACAGTGAGCAGTAAGAGATTGCCTTCTGACAGAGGGTGGTGTTAAGCCCCTGGCCAACTCTGCACTACACCCTGAGAAAAGGGGGGACACAGTTGTCTGCAAGAAACACAGTGGCAGTTGCCTGCATCAGTTCCTAAAGGGACATTACCTTGAGCGCTCCACATTAAAAGTTGGGCCCCAGCAAGCTGGCCAGAAGAAATAGGGTAGCATATTATTGACTGCTGAACTGTTATTGTGATACATACATACATACTTTGTAATATATAGGTTCAGGAGGAGTTGTGTTCTATTACAATTATTGTTTCTGCAGCATGCAGCTCCTACTGTTTAACCCAAGCAGTATAATTCTATTACTGTTTAACAAATACAGTATATTTCTTCTTTGTTTACCATGTTGCAATATATTTCTTGCTATCCCAAAAGTGGAACTTCCGCTCCTTTGTCTCCCCTCCCCCTCCGGTGCCACATTTGGCACCTTTTCAGGGGGAGGAGGAACAGGATACCTGTCTTTGACAGGTATCCTGCTCCCACTTCCGGGAGCCCCAGCCACGGCTATTGACGTCACAGCTCGGCTCCCTCCTCCTCCCTCTGTACCAGGGCCAGTCGGAGAGAGGAGCGGAGGGCATGCGTAGTAGGGTTCCCGGCGTTTTTATGTTGCATTAACATTTTTGATCATTATATAAAATGTACTACATGAAATGGAATAAATACAAGGTATAAAAGTGAAATAAGATGATGATTCCTACTAAGTGTGTTTGGGTGTGATGGAGGTGGATCAATCTCCAATTCATAAAATAACAAATGAATCTGAAATAAATTTTGTTTCATTCGTTAGGTTATAATTTGAAAATTCTGATGTATCCACCTCCATCGAACCCAAACACAGTGCTTAACCACTTAACGACCGCCCACTGAAAATATACGTCGACAGAATGGCACCGACAGGCAGAATCACGTATATGTACGTGATTGCCTTTGTATAGTTGGGGGGTCCGATCGGACCCCCCTTCTTTACAGTGAGCGGTCGTTTTACCTTCGGGAGCAATCCGGCATGAGGGGACGGCCGTTCGATTCTGGCCACCCCCTCTCGATCGCTCCCGGCGAATGAGAGCTTCCCCTGCCTGTGTGCTTGTTTACACAGGCTGGAGGAAGTGATGTCATCTCTCCTGCGGCGCTCACATATACCGAGCGCCGTACAGGAGAAGATGCAGGTTAGTGCACACAACACTACACTGACACCAGGACACATAGGTACATAAATCGCCCCCCCAGGCCCCCCCAGACACCCCCAGATCACCCCCCCCCCAGCCCCCAGTCACAGTGTCACTGATTGCAGTGACCATTTATTTAGTGATCACTGCAATCAGTGACATTTGTGACTGTAAAAGTGTCAGTACATTTAGTTTTAGGTCCAGTGTAGCCCCCTGACCCCCCCCTAATAAAGGTTTACCCCCCTGATCACCCCCCAGATAACCCTTTCACCCCCTAGTACCGCCGCCGCTAAGCGATCATTTTTCTGATCGATGTCTTAGCGTCGGTGATGCTGATCGGTAGCCAGTAATTTTTTTTAGGTTCGCCGCAGGTTTTTATAGCGTCGGGTACCCCCATATATTACCTAATAAAGGTTTAACCCCCTTGATGGCCCCCCAGGTAACCCTTTCACCCCCTAGCACCACGGTCACTCAGCGATAATTTTTCTGATCGATGTTTTAGCGTCGGCGATGCTGATCGGTAGCCAGTAATTTTTTTTAGGTTCGCCGCAGGCTTTTATAGCGTCGGGTACCCCCATAAATGATCTAATAAAGGTTTAACCCCCTTGATCACCCCCCAGGTAACCCTTTCACCCCCTAGCACCGCCGTCACTAAGCAATCATTTTTCTGATCGATGTCTTAGCGTCGGTGATGCTGATCGGTAGCCAGTAATTTTTTTTAGGTTCGCCGCAGGTTTTTATAGCGTCGGGTACCCCCATATATTACCTAATAAAGGTTTAACCCCCTTGATCGCCCCCCAGGTAACCCTTTCACCCCCTATCACCACTGTCACTAAGCGATAATTTTTCTGATCGATGTCTTAGCGTCGGTGATGCTGATCGGTAGCCAGTAATTTTTTTTAGGTTCGCCGCAGGTTTTTATAGCGTCAGGTACCCCCATATATTATCTAATAAAGGTTTAACCCCCTGATCGCCCCCCAGGTAACCCTTTCACCCCCTATCACCACTGTCGCTAAGCGATAGTTTTTATGATCGTTGTCTTATGCCCCGTACACACGATCGTTTTTCATGCCGTTAAAAATGCCATTTTAAAAAATGGCCATTAAAAATGATCGTGTGTAGGCTCCAGAGCATTTTTACCGACGTGAAAAACGGCCATTAAAAATTCCGGACATGCTCTCTTTTTTCACGTCGTTTTTCATGTCGTTTTTTTTAACGACATTAAAAACGATAGTGTGTATGCTTTCACGACGTGAAAAAAAACGCGCATGCTCCGAAGCAACTATGAGACGTGAGCGCTCGTTTTGGTAAAGCTAATGTTGGAAATGGAGATGGCACATTCGTCACGGTGGAATTAATAGCATCGTTTTAATGCTGCGCATTCCGTTCTTCTTTTGATAATGCTTTAAAATTACCCTCTTTTGATAATGACATTGAGAGTTATGCCAAACTTGTTTCTAAAGTAATTCCAAATTGCTCTAATGATTATAAAATATTATTTATAAGCCGCACCTCCCTCCTAAATAATACTACTAATAATTAAATAATGTAATTCTCCTTTTTCCTTAAAATTTTATATTTTTTTGGGGGGGTTTTTTTGGCCTTTTTTTTTGTATTTTGCCTTAAATTATTCTTGTGTAAAGTTACCACAACAACCTTCCAAATGTGTCTCATTTGGCCTCAGGGAGGTTTGTGTCCCCTGATAATAACAATAATATAATTTGAGATGTCCCTGCCTGCTTCCTAGCAAGCTCTCTTTTGAAATACAAATCACATAGTCAAGTATTTAAAGGGCACTCAATTTTTTTTTATTTCAGAACATTAACAAATTAAAGTGGAAGGCAGCACTGGAGAGCCTGCTTGCATTTGTGCATCCCTTTCACCCCACAACAACCATACAAGATGTCCAAACCAAAATAGAGATTAGATCCCCCCAAAAAATGAGCCCAATCTTGTCTTGAGCTCCCAGAGGTCAGGAGCCACAGCAGATAAGTCCTATATGTCCCCAGTCTGTGGTACTACAGCAGGCATTATTTTCTCCTCTTCCTTGTAGCCTTCTCTCCAGCCTTCTCTGCAGCCTTGGTTGGTTTCTTCCTTGGAAAACAATAGCAAATGCAAGCGCTTGGGATGCCTGCACAGACAAACACTATTAATCCTAAATGTGTAAAGAATATTATACAAAGGTTAAAAATCAAAAAACAAACAAAAAAAAAGTATTCCAATCGGGTGGACATAAAGTTATTATTGTTACCAAGGGATGGCAGGTAGCATAAGGTTTTGAAAAACTCTATAGTAACAATTGTGGATAGGAAGTCTTTAATAAAAACTCAGTTGCCCAGGGCAGCTCTTCTCCAAGTTGAAGCCGACTCAAGGAAAATGACATGAAAGGAAAAATAGAAAAGCGCCTCTTAGCAAAACAGATTTATTATGTAGCAGACAATTTGTATCAAACACTTACATCATGGTAAGTTTCAGGTGTCATCCAGTAGGATCAATGTTTATATTGCGTCCAAGATCTCTGACGCTACTCCACGGATTTCCCAGGTCCCGGTTATGGCGGCCGCAAGTAGCCGGGATGCAGGCTGGCTTGTCCGTGATAGGAGACAGCAGCGAAAGATGGCAACGGTCGGTCCGGAGAGGAGCGTCTGACGTCAGCTGGATGGTGCAGGGAACCACAACGCGTTTCAGAGCATGCGCAGCTCTCGTATAGGGCATGCGCGCTCCTTTCTCAAGTGTACAAGGAGACAGGAAGGACGGATGTTTTAAAAGTAATTCTGCCCGTCAGCGCAGCAGAATTCAATGATTGCTATGACAAGTGTGTTGCATGGAACAAAACGGGAGTTTTAACCCCACTAACTTGGGGTAGCTTAAATAGCAGAAAAATAATAATAAAATAGAAAATAATAAAAATAATAAAAAAAATTAATAAAAAAATATATATATAATAAAAATAATAATGATAATAAAGGTAATGAATAGTAATGAAATAATATTGCTCATAATAAAATAATTAAAGAAGTAATGAAATAATATTGCTCATAATAAAATAATTATGAAGTAATTAGGACATAACGTTTATAATAGCAAAAAATTATTATTGTATGATAAAAGCTTTTTAAGGGAATGTCTGTATAGACATTTTAGTATTAAATTTTTTAAAAAAAAATTATTAATATATGACAGGGATATGATGCCTGCCAACAAAATATTTGGGTGCAAGCTCTTAAATGTTACGATAAATACAATCAAAGTGATAAAATATAATGAGTATGATATAGGCACAGTGAATAATCATCAATCACTAGTCATTATAGAGGATTATCAACGTAGCTGTATACAAAACAGAAGGAAATAATAAGAATAAAATATATATATATATATATATATATATATATATATATATATATGCTCATGTGCCTATGTGTGCCCACGTGCACACACGTATAAAGGGACACACATACACATATATGCTTGTGCACACAGGCGCTCGCCCACAAAAAAAAAAAAAAAAAAAAAAAATTTTTGGATAAAGGATACCCAGAAAAAATTATAGACCATGCCCATACCATCTATCTTTCTGGCAAGAAACCCAAGAGAATAAAATCGCCAGAAAAACCGGTTGTTCGATTTGTCACTGGGTTCCATGGACAGTATAGAAAAATGGAACATATCATTCATAAACACTGGAACATCTTGAAGCAAGACCCCCACCTAGCTACAATTGCTTGTGATAAACCTAAAGTTACCTACAGAAGGGCACCGACTCTAAAAAACAAAATAGCGCCTAGCAAGTTAAAACACACTAAACCAATTAGTGCTATTTGTCCGGCCCCCCTTAAAGGGATGTATAGATGCAATAAAGCCCTGTGCAAAACTTGCAATTTTGTCCAACATGGACAAAAAAACTTCTCTCATAGGGATAAGACTTATCAACTTGACAATTTTTTCAACTGTTCAAGTGATTATGTCGTTTATTGCCTAACATGCCCATGCAAAATGCTATATGTGGGTCGCACTATTAACCCACTAAGACAGCGTTTTGGCAAACATCGTCGCTTTGTGGAAACTGGTTGTGATGAACACAGTGTACCACGGCACTTCTTGGAATTTCATGGCCAGTCCACGGAGGGCCTACAGGTTTGGGTGATAGAAGCCATACCTAAAGGCCTATCTGAGGCCGAGCGTTTTTCCAGACTGTGTGAGCGCGAAACTTATTGGATCTTTACTCTGGATACCCTTGTGCCGAATGGGTTAAACGAGGAACTAGAGGTTAACACGATCCTCTAAAAAATGTTCCCCTTTTCTTATTTGCCCTCTCCCTATGATGCACGGTTGCAAGTGTGCATGTACATATTGTAGTGTTAGCACCTACATGTGTGTGCTTTTCCATTAAGGAATCTTATGGCTTCTTCTTTTTACATATATATAATCCCTTCATTTATTATAATTATACAATACTATTATTATTATTACCATTTTTTAATTTTAGCTCTTCTGTTACACAGCGCAAGCCTCCACGCATGTGTGGGCGAGCGCCTGTGTGCACAAGCATATATGTGTATGTGTGTCCCTTTATACGTGTGTGTGCACGTGGGCACACATAGGCACATGAGCATATATATATATATATATATGTGTGTATATATATATATATATATATATATTGTGACAGCAGGAAGGTAAAGTCACCTGGTTGCATCCAGGGGGGTAGATATATTTCGCCCAGATTCAGGCTTTACGCCGACTTATACAACTAGGGAGTTGATGAAGCCCAGCTGAGGCTAGTGGGCTCATGGATGACTCATACCTCTAGGGAGAGTGTGGGGCGTCGTGCAGACAAAGATGAGGAGACCAGCTGAACCTTGTCAGCTCATTTAGGCCTCTATAAGAACTCCCAGCTTCATTAGATGTTAGCTCATGCCTGGAACCAGACCTGTGTGGACTGTCTAGGGAGAGTGAACCCCTGTGCGGTGAGAAAAAGCCTGTGTGGCTATTTGCTTGGACATTTAAAACCAGGGACTTAGGGACTAGGACAGCACTAGGCTGATCCCAGTTGTTAGTTAGGAAACCTGTATGTTTAGTCAGAGGTCAAGTTGACCAGGATTTATTTTGTTTGTTTCTTTTGGGTTTGCTGTGTTTTGTCACTGTAAATAGAAAATAAACCGCACCTTTTTTTGATTTTGAAAACCACAACCTCCGTTTGTTGGGCCTGTTTTGTGTGGGGAGCCCATCCCGGGGGTCACACACACCCGCTGCCGAGCTAACCCCCTCACAGTTGGTGGAGAATGCAGGCAGTTTTTTTTAAGCCAGCATGGAGGAGATACTGAAGCAGCTGGCTCTAGCAAATGCCAATCAACAGCAGACAAATGCAGGTTTGCAAAAGAGCCTTGCAGCTCATCAACAGAGCCTTGCAGCTCAACAACAGAACTTCGCAGCCCAGCAGCAAGCTCATCAACAGAGCCTTGCAGCCCAGCAGCAAGCTCACCAACAGAGTCTGGAAGCTCAGCAACAAGCCCAGCAGCAATCTGAGGCCCGCTTCATAGACCTGTTACAGAAGCAAGAGCAGAGACTACAACAAATGGAAGCAGTAATGCAGCAACGTCCGCAGACCAGTGAGGAAAGCCGTCCCACTAATACCGCGTCCTTTGGGGTGAGTCGTTTATTGACAAAAATGACTGGAGAGGATGATCCAGAGGTATTTTTGACCACATTTGAAAGGACTGCTGAAAGAGAAAAGTGGCCTGAGGAGCAGTGGGCTGGACTGGTGGCTCCTCTGTTAACTGGTGAATCGCAGAAGGCTTACTATGACCTAGAGCCTGACCAAGCAAAAGACTATGTGATGCTAAAAGCTGAGATATTGGCAAGGCTGGGTGTCACCCAGGCTGTCCGGGCTCAGCGTGTGCATAACTGGACTTTCCAGCTTGGAAAACCCCCCAGGTCTCAAATGTATGATCTCATTCACCTGAGCAGAAAGTGGCTACAGCCAGAGACTTTGTCCGCACCAAAGATTGTGGAACGTGTTGTAATGGATCGGTTTTTGAGAGCTCTTCCTACTGCCATCCAAAAGTGGGTAAGCCATGGAGACCCAGAGACGGCCGATGGTCTTGTGGATCGTGTGGAGAAATACTTGGCTACAGAGAACCTGACGGCCTCTTCCAGAGACACTCGGACTTTCCACCCTAAGACCAGACCATCCCCAGGGGCGGATAAGAGGATTCCAAGGGGTAAGGGTGGAGAGAGTGAGAGGGTGGGAGCTCTACCCCAAGTTTGGCGAGAACAGCCGGGGAAATCAGCGGCTCAAGAGGCGGCAAGAAGGATCGTTTGCTACCGCTGCCGGCAAGCGGGACATATTGCAGCCAATTGCCCGGTTGTGGAGGAACCCATGCAGTGTGACTTTCTGACGGGCAGACGTCAGTCGCTGTGTGCGACAGTCGCATGCACTGCCATTCGAGGAACTGAGAAACATTTATGCAAAATGTGTGTTAATGGTAGAAATGTTGTGGTATTGCTGGATTCAGGTAGCCTTGTGACCCTGATAAAGGCTGAGTTAGTTAAAACAGAGGTCTCTGGGAATAGCAAGGTAGCTGTTATTTGTGTGCATGGGGACACCCGAGAGTATCCAGTGACTACAGTGTGTTTCGAGACCCCCAAAGGTACCCTCTCTCATCCAGTGGGCTTAGTATCTCAGTTACCGTATGACGCCATTGTGGGAAGGGATTTTCCGAAGTTCTGGGAACTGTGGGATGATCCTGAGCCCCCCACTGGTGCCCCTGTGTACCAGGAATGTGATAGCCAGAACTCCCCTGAGAGTGGTGAGGACTCTCCGGAATTTCCCTTATCAGTATTGGCAGGGGAGACTCAAGAAACTGGAGAGGAGCCCACCTCCTCAGACGAAAACCTACCGTCTGTGGAGTTTTCTGATCTTGAGGTTCACAGGGAAAACTTTGCCACAGAACAGTTGAAAGACCCCGCCCTAATAAAGGCACGGGAAAACGTAGTGAAAATAGATGGCGAGTTAGTGAACCCAGATAATACCTGCACTTACCCATACTTCAGCGTAGAGAAGGACCTACTGTATCGGGTGGCAAAAAGGGCAGAAGAAACCGTTGAGCAGCTTGTGGTGCCCAAACCTTACAGGAAGTTGGTGTTGGAGTTGGCCCATGGGCACATTCTTGGAGGTCATCTGGGGACAGAGAAAACCCGAGAGAGGGTATTACAGAGATTCTATTGGCCGGGGGTGATGAAGGACATAGAAAATTATTGTTCCTCCTGCCCTGTGTGTCAGAGGTCGGCCCCGATGCCACATTTCCGTAGCCCACTGGTCCCTCTACCCATCATTGAGGTCCCGTTTGAGAGGATCGCCATGGATTTGGTAGGTCCTATAATCAAGTCCGCTAGGGGGCACCAGTACATATTAGTTATAATGGACTATGCCACCCGTTATCCAGAAGCGATCCCTCTCCGAAATACCTCGGCCAAAACCATAGCCAAAGAGCTATCTCTTGTGTTTAGCCGGGTGGGTATTTGTAAAGAACTGCTTACGGACCAAGGTACACCCTTTATGTCCCGGGTTATGAAAGAGCTGTGTAAATTGTTCAAAGTGACGCAATTACGTACATCTGTGTATCACCCCCAAACCGATGGGCTGGTTGAAAGATTCAACAAAACCCTAAAACAAATGTTGAAGAAAGTGGTGGATAGAGATGGAAAGGATTGGGACTGTCTACTTCCTTATCTGATGTTTGCTATTAGGGAGGTGCCCCAATCCTCTACGGGATTCTCCCCCTTTGAGTTACTGTATGGGAGACACCCAAGAGGGCTGTTGGATATTGCCAAGGAAACTTGGGAAAGTGAGAGTTCTCCCCACAGGAGTGTGATTGAGCATGTCGCCCTGATGCAAGACCGAATTGCACAGGTAATGCCCATCGTGAAGGAACATTTGGCCCAAGCGCAGTTAGCACAGCAGAGAGTGTACAACCGTGGAGCCAAGACCCGTACCTTTTCCCCGGGGGATAGGATACTGGTACTTGTCCCTACGGTTGAAAGTAAATTCCTTGCCAAATGGCAAGGCCCCTACGAGATAATGGAAAAAGTGAGCGAAGTGAATTACAAGGTCAGACAACCAGGAAGGCGAAAGCCCGAACAGATCTATCACGTTAATCTGTTGAAAGCCTGGAGGGATAGAGAGTCCCTAGTCGCAGACACTTGGTCACCAGCTCAAACTGGTTGCGTGATTCCTGAGGTTGGAATAGCAGCCACCTTGTCACAACCCCAACAACAGGAGGTTAAGGAGTTTGTGCTTCGCAACAAGGAGGTATTCTCTGAGCTGCCGGGACAAACATTTGGGGTAGAGCATGACATCATTACCCCGCCCGGCGAAAGGGTGAAGTTAAAACCCTATCGGATCCCAGAGGCCCGACGGGAGGCAATACGGGAGGAAGTACAGAAAATGCTGAACTTAGGGGTGATAGAGGAGTCCCAAAGTGATTGGTCTAGTCCCATTGTGTTGGTGCCTAAACCGGATGGGAGCTGGCGATTTTGTAACGATTTTCGTCAGTTGAACAAAGTTACAAAATTTGACACCTACCCCATGCCACGTATAGATGAGTTGATCGACCGGCTGGGAACAGCCCGATACATGACGACTCTTGACCTCACAAAAGGGTATTGGCAAATCCCCCTGGCCAAATTGGCCAAAGAGAAAACCGCATTTGTAACCCCAGACGGGGCGTTCCAATATAAAAGAATGCCGTTCGGGTTACAGAATGCGCCGGCCACATTCCAGCGGAAAATGGACCAGATGCTGAGGCCCCATCGGAAGTATGCTGCGGCTTACCTGGATGACGTAATTGTCCATAGCACAGATTGGGCCTCACATCTGCCAAAAGTGCAAGCAGTCCTGGACTCTGTTCGGGAAGCGGGGTTCACGGCTAACCCCAAGAAGTGTACCATTGGGCAGGAGGAGGCCAAATATCTTGGGTACACCATTGGGAGGGGAGTAATAAAACCCCAACTCAACAAAGTCGAGGCCATCCAGAGTTGGCCACGTCCCAACAGCAAGAAGCAGGTACGAGCCTTTCTGGGAATCGCTGGGTATTATCGGCGATTCATTCCCCACTTTGCTTCTAAGGCTGTGCCCCTAACCAACCTGACGAAGGGGAAAGGGTCGGTCATGATTAAATGGACCCCCGAGGCTGAGGCAGCATTCCAATTCTTGAAACAAGCCTTATGTAGCCAGCCAGTGTTGTACTCACCCGACTTCTCTAAAGACTTTGTCGTACAAAGTGATGCGTCAGATGTGGGGTTAGGAGCAGTATTGTCCCAGGTCTGGAACGGGGAAGAGCACCCAGTCATTTACCTCAGCAGGAAGTTGAAGTCCCATGAGGTAAATTACGCCACCGTTGAAAAGGAGTGTTTAGCGGTGAAGTGGGCTCTAGATTCCCTTCGGTACTACCTGCTAGGTAGGCACTTTGACATGGTTACGGATCACGCTCCGTTAAAGTGGATGGCTCAAAACAAGGAAACAAATAGAAGAGTGAATAGGTGGTTCCTGGCCCTCCAGGAATTCAACTTCACAGTAAAGCATCGCCCTGGCGTTCAAATGGGGAATGTGGATGCTTTGTCTCGAGTACATGAATGCCTGATTGCTGGTGTTCCAACCCCGAGGTTAAAACAAGAGGGGGGGGTATGTGACAGCAGGAAGGTAAAGTCACCTGGTTGCATCCAGGGGGGTAGATATATTTCGCCCAGATTCAGGCTTTACGCCGACTTATACAACTAGGGAGTTGATGAAGCCCAGCTGAGGCTAGTGGGCTCATGGATGACTCATACCTCTAGGGAGAGTGTGGGGCGTCGTGCAGACAAAGATGAGGAGACCAGCTGAACCTTGTCAGCTCATTTAGGCCTCTATAAGAACTCCCAGCTTCATTAGATGTTAGCTCATGCCTGGAACCAGACCTGTGTGGACTGTCTAGGGAGAGTGAACCCCTGTGCGGTGAGAAAAAGCCTGTGTGGCTATTTGCTTGGACATTTAAAACCAGGGACTTAGGGACTAGGACAGCACTAGGCTGATCCCAGTTGTTAGTTAGGAAACCTGTATGTTTAGTCAGAGGTCAAGTTGACCAGGATTTATTTTGTTTGTTTCTTTTGGCTTTGCTGTGTTTTGTCACTGTAAATAGAAAATAAACCGCACCTTTTTTTGATTTTGAAAACCACAACCTCCGTTTGTTGGGCCTGTTTTGTGTGGGGAGCCCATCCCGGGGGTCACACACACCCGCTGCCGAGCTAACCCCCTCACAATATATATATATATATATATATTTTATTCTTATTATTTCCTTCTGTTTTGTATACAGCTACGTTGATAATCCTCTATAATGACTAGTGATTGATGATTATTCACTGTGCCTATATCATACTCATTATATTTTATCACTTTGATTGTATTTATCGTAACATTTAAGAGCTTGCACTCAAATATTTTGTTGGCAGGCATCATATCCCTGTCATATATTAATAATTTTTTTAAAAAAAAATTAATACTAAAATGTCTATACAGACATTCCCTTAAAAAGCTTTTATCATACAATAATAATTTTTTGCTATTATAAACTTTATGTCCTAATTACTTCATAATTATTTTATTATGAGCAATATTATTTCATTACTTCTTTAATTATTTTATTATGAGCAATATTATTTCATTACTATTCATTACCTTTATTATCATTATTATTTTTATTATATATATATTTTTTTATTAATTTTTTTTATTATTTTTATTATTTTCTATTTTATTATTATTTTTCTGCTATTTAAGCTATCCCAAGTTAGTGGGGTTAAAACTCCCGTTTTGTTCCATGCAACACACTTGTCATAGCAATCATTGAATTCTGCTGCGCTGACGGGCAGAATTACTTTTAAAACATCCGTCCTTCCTGTCTCCTTGTACACTTGAGAAAGGAGCGCGCATGCTCTGAAACGTGTTGTGGTTCCCTGCACCATCCAGCTGACGTCAGACGCTCCTCTCTGGACCGACCGTTGCCATCTTTCGCTGCTGTCTCCTATCACGGACAAGCCAGCCTGCATCCCGGCTACTTGCGGCCGCCATAACCGGGACCTGGGAAATCCGTGGAGTAGCGTCAGAGATCCTGGACGCAATATAAACATTGATCCTACTGGATGACACCTGAAACTTACCATGATGTAAGTGTTTGATACAAATTGTCTGCTACATAATAAATCTGTTTTGCTAAGAGGCGCTTTTCTATTTTTCCTTTCATGTTGGTTTCTTCCTTGGAGGCTGGGGATCAGGAGGAGAGGTTGTGGCAGGAGGAGTAGTAGGAGGAGGAGGAGGAGGAGGTGGAGGAGTAGGGACAACCTCCGTTATGTCCGTGTACCTAGTGAGTTCACCCAGCACGCCCTTATTGATGACTTTCAATAGCAGGGTCTCACTGAATTTTTTTTGCTGCAACTCCATTTGCCCTAGTTTGTGGGCGAGGACTGCGGCAAATCCCTCATCAACAGAGGGTGCCTCTCTGAGGGCCGCTGTTGCCTCTCTGAGGAAGGCCCTGGTTTCCTCCTCCACCTGCCTACCTCTCCTTGGCCCTCGTGGTTTAACTACCAGGGGAGGCATCTGGGCTCTTGTGCTGGGCCAAGCCTCCTCCTGGGTGCCACTGGGCCAAGCCTCCTCCTGGGTGCCACTGGGCCCTGCCTCCTCCTGGGTGCCACTGGGCCCTGCCTCCTCCTGATCCCCAACATCACCCTCTTCCTGGCTCTGCTCTGGCTGTAAAAAAAGAAAGGGACATTATTTATTTTGCCACATCATCATTCACAGACATTGTTCACCTCTAGACATTGTTGAAATCAATGCCAAAAGTTATGTAATTTTCATTGATTACGCATCCTGGTTTTGTTGTCTTGGGCACATAAAATTAGGCCACTACTGTATCTTGCTCTTCACAAACTTTATTGGTAGAAGTGTACATACCTTTAACAATACGAACATCTATTTAAATTCTACAATTTTGTACGATAGAAATATAGATAGCAAAACTTTATCTGGCTCCATATCTCCAAATCTGCCTCCTCAAGGCCCTGATCTTGATCCTCAGAGGAAGCCAGAGCAGGGTTGACAGGAAGGCTGGAGGACTGGCTGCAGGGAAGGCTGGAGGGTTGGGTACAAGGAAGGCTGGATTGACCTCTGGGGGGAAGGGTGGAGAGAGATTCCCGCACTTCCAGCTGGTCATCCAGAAAAGCAAGCTTACTGTAGTACCACAGACTGGGTTTATAAACCTTATCTGCTGGTGCACCTGATCTCTGGGACCTCAGGACCATAGTCCTCTGGGTCCTGTATGTCCCTCTGATGGTCGCAATTTTGTTTTTGACATCTTGGAGAGTTCTTGTGGGTATCTTTGTTTGCACAAATGCAAGCAGGCTCTCCAGTGCTGCTTTCCTGGCGTCTTTATTTTTATTCCCGCCACTTTTTGTTTGCCATAATATAGGGAGCTCTTGCCATTTGTCGATGAACTCCCCCATGAAGTCTGGGTTTTTAAAAGTATTCATGATATCTGTAAAAGCGAGAAACCAAAAAAAAAATATATTTCAGGCAACATTCCTCAACTGTGCATTGTCTACATATTTTGAGCACACAAATCTCCTCGTCTGATGAACCTCAAAAAGTAAAATTGTTAGGTACCTTGGTCACGACGTTCGTTGCTAACTCCCTCTCCCGAAAAATGAACGTATTTCCCAGACATGGATCTTCACTTTATATACACAGCGCATGCGTGAAACTCCGCACGCTTTCCCCGCCCCTGACGTTCGATATTGTACTTTCCCCGCCCCTTCTCGCTCGTAGTGCTGAACAAAACATGGCGGAGACACAGGTGGCTGAGATTACCTCTACAGAGGATGAAATTACAGAGGAGCCCAAATCAAGACCCAGGAGATATAAGGCATCCAACATGTCATTCGAGGAAATGGTGGAGATGGTCGCCATTTTAAAGAAGGAGGATTATGATGCCAAGCATGGTCCGTATAAAAGGCCTAATCTGGTCAAGTCCAGAATTATGGGCAAAGTGGTCAAAAGTCTCCACCACAAATTCGGGGTGTGCAGAACGAAGGAACAGCTCAGAAAACGATGGTCAGATCTGAAGTTGCGGGAGGCCGACCAATATAAAAGAATCAAGAAAGTTATATTAAAAAGTAAGTTGTTTATTTTGAGTTTCCCTGGTACATATTATTTTCTTGTATTCTGTCGTGTATTTTTTACTTTCATATAGTACACTGAAAGATACCATCTTTCAGGTTCGTCCGCATAATAAACGGACGTATTAAACCTCTTTCTCCGTACAGTTCCTCAAACGATGTTTTAGGATCATCCAGTGTGAACACCCATGTTTTTTGGTTTATTTGGGGGAGTAAATTTGGGCCACACTTATTTTTGGTGTGCTAATCCAAAGGACATTTGTTCATTTGAAAAAACGATATGCATGGTAATGTTAAAGGGAGTGAATGCTCAGCAGCTGTTCAAACATCTGAACGCAGTAGTACAAGTGTGGGCCTAAAGCCAAAAAGCTTGAGGGAGTCACACACAGGTGATCCAGTGTAGATACTTTGGGGTGTTACAATGTTTCAAATTTGTTTACAAAATGTATATGCTCTGTTTTGGGCTATGTATCCAATCATTTGTCCCGGTTGGCACAGGGGGTAAAAATTAAAATGGAGCATGCTTCAAAAGAATGATTACCAAGTTTTTTTTCATGTTTCTTATTTTAGCAAAATTGAGTCGCTACTAATGAAACTAATCCTTTTATTTCAATCTCCCTAGGGATTCGAAAAGCTACCTCAGATGAGACGAGAATTGCAATACCTACAACAATACCCCCAGAACCCCAGGATGGAGAGGAATGTGATGTTGTGGAAGTGGAAAGTGGCACCACCACAGGTCAGAGTGAAACCAGACACATGCATGTTAAATAGATGTAGGCCTACATATTCTATCCTACATATTTCTTTTTACATTTAGGTGCAGTTCTGGCCGAAGACCCCAATAAGTTGACACATCACAGTGCCCAGATCCTGATCCAATACCTGATGGTCTGCTGTCGTGACCTCGAAAAAATTAAGGGAGATTTGCTAGAGATCAGGGCAAATACAAAGCGGGTGGAGGAAAGGCTCCAAAATATCATGGCTGTGCTTGGGCGTGTCTAATGTTTTTACACCAAATAACGTTTTACTTGCAGAGATTTCTTTTTTTTTTTGATATTTTACCCTTTAATGACTAGCACATGTTTAGTTTATTCAAAATTTGGAGAAATATAGTTTGTCTATGCATGGCTGGTCATGCGTTTTAATACACCCGAAATTAAGGGAACATCCACATTTCTAAGGAAGTTGCCCACCTAAACAAAAAAAATAAAGGTATTTTTACATAACAAATCATTGTGGCTTCATTATGTAAATGTGGTGCTGAGTGAACTAATCAATGTTTGGTGTTTACACTGACAATGAAGGCTAATTAAAAGATTTTTTAATCCACATGGCAAAACAAGTGCACTAGGTAAACCTACCAGAAACATCAAACATTATACAATAAAAATGACTAACCAATATTTACTCAAGAAAAAGTTTTATTTTTTTGGTCTAAAATTATTATAGATTGTCTGGCATTTCAATGGCCCCCCTACCCATAAAATAGTCCACATATTGGTTACGGACCTCACGTCCGGTTGGGGGGGCCAAGCCAGGACGGCCAGGTTCCAGGGCCACCAAAGTTTCTGCATTGATTAAAGAGGCCTCAGGCCCACTCAAAGATATATAACTCGTTAAATGCACCCTTAGGAAATTATGCAGCACACAGCACGTCATAACCACATGGTTGCATTTGTATGGGGCAAGGTGGATGGAGGTAAGGAAGAGGCGAAATCGGCTGGCCATGATCCCAAACGCATTTTCCACCACCCTTCTGGCTCTGGCCAGCCGATAATTGAAAACCCTCCTCTCAGGGGTGAGTGTGCGTTGCGGGAATGGCCTCATCAAATGGGGTCCCAGGCCAAACGCCTCATCCGCCACAAACACAAAAGGTAGTCCCTCCACATTCTGCTCCGCTGGTGGCAAGGCCAGCAGATCCAAAAGGAGCCGTTCTCCAAACTCCGTCTGGGCAAAAACTCCTCCATCAGACATCCTGCCATTCTTGCCAACGTCCACATAGAGGAACTCGTAGGTGGCCGACACCACTGCCATCATCACGACGCTGTGGAACCCCTTATAATTATAATAAAAGGATCCCGAATGGGGTGGTGGGACGACCCGAACATGTTTGCCGTCGATGGCT
Organism: Rana muscosa; assembly: GCA_029206835.1. Taxonomy (NCBI): domain Eukaryota; kingdom Metazoa; phylum Chordata; class Amphibia; order Anura; family Ranidae; genus Rana; species Rana muscosa. The sequence continues at coordinate 141,992,662 of CM055128.1, read as the reverse complement.
CCTCCACAGTTCGGAAAGTTCCATCGCTGGGCAAACTCGGAAGCCACATTCTGCCATTCATGTGGCGAAGAAGGGAACTGTGGAATTGAAGAAATAACAAATTAATACTTGGAGCCAGAAACATTGAAAGCTGATTTCATATACACATTCATGGCCAACATTGGTAGAAACTGTTCAATACATAAAAATTTGGAAGCTAGAAAAAATAAATAAAATTTAAAACATTATGGGGGGGGGGGGGTTGAAGATGAGTTGGGAATATCACACATGAAGGCTGTAGCACTCTGTATTGAAGTTAACAAAAATGAAACATTCCTAGGCCAAATTTAGGGTGCGTTTTGGGTAAAGCACTACGATGGAACATATAATAAAAAACATGGAAATGACTAGGCAAGGTAGGTATGGCCCCAGGATAGCATGCTGGAGAGGTTAGGTAAGCCAAATTTACAGGTAATCCTCAAACCCCAAACTTAAAATAATAAAACATGGGGAGAAAGGGGACATTCCCTGCAGCTAAGAATCATGTGAATTAGGGACTGCAAATAAAGCAAATTAAAAATATCCAAAAATAAAAATCATACAATGTGAATTTTTTAAGAAGAACACTTACCTTAATATAGTCCTCCTGCAAAACTTGAAGGATGGCAGAACAAGTCTCTGGTATAATGATCCCCAGAGCCTGGGGGGATATGCCTGTGGAGAACTTAAGGTCCTGCAGGCTTCTCCCAGTAGCCAGGTATCGCAACGTGGCGATGAGCCTCTGCTCAGCACTGATGGCTTCCCGCATAACGGTGTCCTGCCTGGTAATATAGGGGGACACCAAAGCCAACAGCTGCTGAAATACGGGGTCAGACATCCTGAGGAAATTCCTGAAATCATCAGGATTATTCTCCCTGATCTCCCGCAACAAAGGCATATGACAGAATTGGTGCCGCTGGAGCAACCAATTCTTGGTCCATGAACTCCTCCTGACCCTGCTCATGGCATGGAGTCGGGATACAGCATGAACCCCTGCACCAACTACAGCACGAACTCTACGATGAGTACGTAGCCGCAACATGGCTAGATAACGGTCGGCTGAACAGAACGAACTAGAAGAACGCACGGAAGAACAGCAAGGCCTATGAAGAACAAGCTGAAAAACACGAACGTGCAGAGCAGGCCGCACTGAATAAACAGATACGAACTGACTACAAGCAGTGCTAAACAGATACGAACCCACAGGCGCAAACTGAACTCCCGAAAACGATCTTCAAAGCACGAAGACTGAAAAGCGCGAATCGTCTCTCACCAAACTTTTACTAACAAGCGGAAACACGGAATTAGCAAAAGTGTCCCAAAGGGTAGCGTCATTCGAACGGAACTTCCCCTTTATAGTGCCGTCGTACGTGTTGAACGTCACTGCGCTTTGCTTGATCGTTTTTTTTAATGATGGTGTGTACGCAAGGCAGGCTTGAGAGGAAACATGAAAAAAAACGAGGAGAAAAACGTCGGTTTAAAAAATGACATTAAAAACGATCGTGTGTACGGGGCATTAGTGTCGGTGATGCCGATAGGTAGCCAGTAATTTTTTTATAGGTTCGCCGTCAGGTTTTTATATAGCGTCAGGTACCCCCATATATTACCTAATAAAGGTTTTAACCCCCTAATTGCCCCTAGTTAACCCTTTCACCAGTGATCATCATATAAGTGTTACGGGTGACGCTGGTTAGTTAGTTTGCTTTTTATAGTGTCAGGGCACCCGCCGTATATAACCCAATAAAGGTTTAACCCCCTGATCGCCCGGCGGGTGATATCAAATTAGGTTTTAGCGTCAGAGAGGGTCTGCGTCACACCCCAGGCAGCGTCAGGTTAGTGCCAGTAGCGCTAACACCCACGCGTGAAGCATACACCCCCCTTAGTGGTATAGTATCTGATCAGCTCAATATCTGATCTGATCAGATCTATACTAGCGTCCCCAGCAGTTTAGGGTTCCCAAAAACGCAGTGTTAGCGGGATCAGCCCAGATACATGCTAGCACCTGCGTTTTGCCCCTCCGTCCAGCCCAGGCCACCCAAGTTCAGTATCGATCGATCACCGTCACTTGCAAAACACAACACACATAACTGCAGCATTCGCAGAGACAGGCCTGATCCCTGCGACTCCAGTGCTGTAGGAGGTGATTTCACCACCACAGTTAAGAAAAAAAAGCATATATGCCGAAGCATTGGGGCAGCAGGAGCGGAGGAGCGATTTTGCTCCTAATGCCGCGTACATACGGTCGAAATTCCGACGGAGGCTTGCCCGTGGAAAAGTCTGACCATGTGTACGCGGCATAACTTTTGCGAGAAGATGCCCCCATGCTTCGGCATATATAAATGGTGCATGTATGCCCATCATTAGAAGTGGGTGGATGAAGGGCGGTATTCTAATGGTGGGCATACCCACCGATCAATCTTTTTTTTTTCGTTCAGCCAACAGGCTGCATGAAAAAAAAGATTACAATACATGTCTAACAAGGACCAGCAACGTACTGGTATGTTGCTGGACTTTGAATGTTTATACCAGAATGATGCCTGCGGGTTTAGGTATCATCTTGGTATCATTCTTTTCAGCCAGCGGCCGGCTTTCATGTAAAAGCAATCCTAGTGGCTAATTAGCCTCTGGACTGCTTTTACAAGCAGTGGGAGGGCATTTTATCACACCGATCTTGGTGTGGTCAGATGCTTTGAGGGCAGAGGAAAGATCTAGGGTCCAATAGACCCCAGTTTTTTCAAAAAAGAGTACCTGTCATTACCTATTGCTATCATAGGGGATATTTACATTCCCTGAGATAACAATAAAAGTGATAAAAAAAAAAATATGGAAGCAACAGTTTAAAAATAAAATAAAAAAGCAAAATTAATAATAAAAAAAAAAAAAAAAAAAAGCACCCCTGTCCTGCCCTGCTCTTGCCCAATGGCGAACGCAAGCGTCGGTCTGGCGTCATATGTAAACAGCAATTGCACCATGCATGTGAGGTATCACCGCGAAGGTCAGATCGAGGGCAGTAATTTTAGCAATAGACCTCCTTTGTAAATCTAACGGGGTAACCTGTATATGCTTTTAAAGGCTTTTAAAAATGTATGTAGTTTGTCGCCAATGCGCGTTTGTGCGAAATTTTAAAGCAAGTCGTGTTTGGTATCTATGTACTCGGCCTAAGATAATCTTTTTTATTTCATCAAACATTTGGGCAATATAGTGTGTTTTAGTGCATTAAAATAAAAAAAAGTGTATTTTTCCCCAACAAATGCGTTTGAAAAATCGCTGCGCAAATACTGTGTAGAAAAAAAAATGCAACACCCACCATTTTATTCTGTAGGGCCTTTGCTTTAAAAATATATATAATGTTTGGGGGTTCAACATAATTTTCTTGCAAAAAAAAATATGTTTTCATGTAAACAAAAAGTGTCAAAAAGGGCTTTGTCTTCAAGTGGTTAGAAGAGTGGATGTAAGCTTCCTAATGTTGTGTATAAAATGCCAGAACAGTTCAAAACCCCCCCCAAATGACCCCATTTTGGAAAGTGGACACCCCAAGCTATATACTGAGAGGCATGTCGAGTCCATGGAATATTTTATATGTTGACACAAGTTGCGGAAAAAATACAATTTTTTTTTTTTTTTGCACAAAGTTGTCACTAAATGATATATTGCTCAAACATGCCATGGGCATATGTGGAATTACACCCCAAAATACATTCTGTTGCTTCTCCTGAGTACGGGGATACCACATGTGTGAGACTTTTTGGGAGCCTAGCCGCGTACGGGACCCCAAAAACCAAGCACCGCCTTCAGGCTTTCTAAGGGTGCCAATTTTTGATTTCACTTCTCACTGCCCATCACAGTTTCGGAGGCCATGGAATGCCCAGATGGCACAAACCCCCCCCCCCAAATGACCCCATTTTGGAAAGTAGACACCCCAAGCTATTTGCTGAGAGGTATTGTGAGTATTTCTTTCTCGTACATCACGGGACACAGAGCGACATAGTCATTACTAATGGGTTATATAGTTACCGTCAGGTGCTGGCACTGGCAACTTCCAAAACCGGAAGTACCCTCCCCTATATAAGCCCCTCCCATCCGGGAGCACCTCAGTTTTTTGCCAGTGTCTAAGGAATATGCCGTCCAGTAGCTCCGGAACTGAATCTTCCAGGAAGCGAAGGGGGTCTCATCGGGCTCTGAGGATCTTGGGCATACTCCTGCTGCACCAGTCTCCCCTGAAGTTCAGAGGTAAGTGACCGTAGAGACCCCGCAGGGGTACTTGGTACTGTGGCTGTCCTCAGTCACCTGCTCCTGTGTATGTAACAGAGGAGGTTTTTTCCTCAGCTCTGGGAGGATTAGAGAGAGATTGTCAAAATTTATCGCTGCCTCCCTGTCAGGGAAAGCACGCCCGATCTCCGTCTCCTCCTTCAGAGTGCCTGTTAGCAGAGCAACAGTCCCATACAGGGATCGACCTGCCTGAAGGGGATCAGGATAAGGTTGATTCTGTTATAGAGGAATCAACAGTGGGGGAACCTTTTCTCAGCATCTCAAGCTGAAAGATTATGGGTTCAGTCTCTGACTAACATGGTCCGATCAGCATTTAAAAATGCACCTTGCGGAACCATCAACCACTACTGTATCCTCGTTGGGGTCGCTAGAAGCCCCCAGACTGTTTGTTCTTTTCCACTTCACCCTTTACTGAAAGGGCTCATTTACCAGGATTGGGAACGTCCTGAGAAAATATTTATTCCCCCAAGAGATTTCCGGTGGTCTATCCCATGGAGGATAAGTTCATCAAAAAAAAAAAAAAAAAATGGAAGGTCCCTACAATGGACGCAGCCATCTCTTGTATGTATAAATCACTGACATGTCCAGTGGATAATGTCCAAATGTTCAAGAACCCAATAGATAAAAGATTGGAGTCCTTATGAAAATCTGCTTGGTGATACAACCAGCAGTAGCAGCTATTGGGGTCTGCTAAGCAGTGAAGGATCAGTTGAAACAGGTCTTGAGGGACTTGACAGATCAGCAGGCTTTGCCCTAGCTGATCTACCTAGAGCCTTAGGCTTTGCGGTTGATGCCATAGAGGATTCAGTCCATCAGGCCTCCCGCCTTACGCTGTCTATAGTACATATGCGTAGGCTCCTATGGCTCAAAAACTGGTCTGCTGAAGCTCCCTGTAAAGAATGGCTGGTTAGCGTCCCATTTCATGGTGAACGCTTATTCAGGGAAAACCTGGACAAATATATCCAGAAAATTTCCAGCGGTAAAAATACGCTCTTGCCGGTTAAAAGCAGAGTTAGAGGTCCCTCTTTAAGAGGCCTGCTTCTCCAGTCCCTGGGGCATCGGCTGTGTAACAGTTCCGACGGCCTCCTCGGTCAAATCCCGGGGGTAAAAAACAGGGACAGTAGCAGGGTAATGAGAAACCCTGGGTTAGGGGAGGTACAAAACCTCCCCCAAAGTTAAATTCATGAAGCCCCCACTCAGTCGGGTGGGGGGAGGACTCCAGTTGTTCGCAAGAGACCTGGCGGGACACGATCAAGACAGATAGGTGCTCTCCGCAGTAGGTTTGGGATACAGTTTGGAGTTAAAAGACTCTCCTCCTTCCCATTTTTGAGGTCAAACGTGCCAAGGGATCCCCGGAAGAGAGAGTCCCTCCTGTTGGCACTAGAACAACTATTGCTCCAAGGAGTAATTATGGAGGTTCCCCTGGAAGAATGAGGGTTCGGGTTTTACTCAAACCTCTTTACAGTCCCGAAGCAAACGCGGACGGGAGGCCCATGTTAATTCTAAAAGGGCTATACAAATTCCTGTATATCAGGACTTTCCAATGGAGTCAATCCGATCGGTGGCCACTGCCCTATAAGGGGAGGATTGGTTGGCCGCGATCGACATCAAAGATGCTTATTTGCGCATTCCCATCTTTCCAGTCCACCAAAAATTTCTACGCTTTGCAGTAGAAGGGCGCCATTTTCAGTTCAGAGCCTTACCCTTCGGTTCGGCCACAGCACCACGAGTGTTTACAAAAATTCTGGCCCTTTATTGGCCAATCTAAGAACACAAGGTGTAATGATAATGGCATATCTGGATGACTTGTTGCTGATAGACCACTCAGTGAAAAAACTAGACGTGGTCGTTCACAAGACAATCAAGTATCTGGAATCTCACGGTTGGATTATCAACCGAGACAAGTCGGCCCTAAAAACCAGTCAAAAGTCTGGAATACTTGGGGCTAAGGTTGGATTCAGGCCAGAGAAAAATATTCTTGCCTCAAGGAAAGGTGTTGTCTTTGAAAGATTTGATCCACTTAGTGGGTACAAAAAAGACAGCCGTCCATACGCCTGTATATGAGGCTGCTGGGAAAGATGGTGGCATCATTCGAAGCAGTACCCTACGGTCAATTCCATTCAAGGAATTTGCAGGGGGCCATACTGTCAGCCTGGAACAAAAAAGTTCAGGCCCTAGACTTACAATGTCCTTGTCCCCTTCCGTTCGCAAGAGCCTCCGTTGGTGGTTGGTTCCCCAGAATCTGGAAAAAAAAAAAAAAAAAGAAATCCTTCAGTCCGATTTCTTGGAAGGTGGTCACTACAGATGCCAGCCTTATAGGCTGGGGAGCAGTACTGGAGCAATGGTCTCTCCAGGGCAGATGGTCGGATGCAGAAAAGGCCCTGCCCATCAATCTCTTAGAGATACGAGCAGCCCCGTATGCCCTAGTAGCATGGACATCCAAACTCCAAGGGTCCCCTGTCAGAATTCAATCAGACAATGCCACAGCAGTGGCATATATCAATCATCAGGGGGGCACCAGGAGTCGTGCAGCCCAGAGGGAAGTAAATTACATCCTGAAATGGGCAGAAAAATATGTCCCAGCCATATCTGCGGTATTCATTCCAGGAGTGGAGAATTGGAAGGCGGACTTTCTAAGTCGCCAGCAATTAGGCCCAGAGGAAGGGTCCCTTCACCCCGAGGTTTTCTGGACAATATGTCAGCGGTGGGGAACATCGGATGTAGATCTTCTAGCATCCAGATTCAACGCAAAGGGGGGACAGGTTTGTCTCTCGGACAAGGGATCCCCTAGCTTGCGGCTCGGATGCCCTAGTGTTCCCTTGGGATCAGTTCAAGCTGATATATGCATTCCCACCGCCACAATTGTTACCTCGATTACTCCGCAGAATCAGGGTAGAAAAGAAACCAGTGATTCTGGTGGCTCCAGCGTGGCCCCGAAGAGCATGGTACGCGGAGATTGTAAAAATGTCTGTGGGGAGTCCTTGGACTCTCCCACGTCGTCCGGACCTGCTTTCGCAAGGACCGATATACCACCCTTCCTTACCAGCCCTAGGTTTGACGGCCTGGCTATTGAAGCCCACATTCTAAAAAAGAGAGGGCTCTCTAATGCTGTGGTATCTACCATGATCAATGCCAGGAAGCCGGTATCCAGGCAGATCTACTATAGAATCTGGAAGGCGTACATCGCGTGGTGTGAGGCCAAGAAATGGCATCCACATAAGTACGTAATAGGTAGGATTCTGGACTTCCTACAGTGGGCTGTAGATAGGAAGCTTGCCTTGAGTACTATCAAAGGTCAGTTTTCGGCCTTGTCAATATTTTTTCAAAGGCCCTTGGCTTCGCATTCACTAGTCAAAGCCTTTATACAAGGAGTGATGCGTATTAGTCCTCCGGTTAATATTCCCATATGTCCATGGGATCTAAACTTGGTTCTGTCGGTTCTACAGAAACAACCATTTGAACCATTACAGCATAGTTCTTTGGTGCTTCTCACCAGGAAATTGATTTTTCTAGTAGCCATTTGTTCGGCTAAAAGAGTGTCGGAATTAGCAGCTATGTCCTGTAAAGAGCCATATCTGGTTATCCATAAGGACAGAGTAGTATTACGTCCTCATCCAGCCTTTCTTCCTAAGGTGGTATCGAGGTTTCATTTGAACCAAGATGTGGTTCTTCCTTCTTTTTTCCCCAAACCTACTTCGGTAGAGGAAAAGTTATTGCATTCTTTGGATGTAGTAAGAGCAGTTAAAGCTTATCTAAAAGCCACTGCTCAGATTCGCAGAACGGATACTTTGTTTATACTGCCGGAAGGCCCCAGAAAGGGTCAGGCAGCGTCAAAATCTACTTTAGCCAAGTGGATTCGACAGGTCATTATACAAGCTTATGGCTTGAGAAGGAGACCGCCTCCGTTCAAAGTTAGAGCGCACTCCACGAGAGCAGTTGGAACTTCATGGGCAGTGCATCACCAGGCCTCCCTGGCTCAAATCTGTAAGGCCGCAACATGGTCTTCAGTACACACGTTTACTAGGTTCTACCAGGTGGACGTTAGAAGTCAGGAGGATGTCGCCTTTGGGCGCAGTGTGTTGCAGGCCGCAAAAGATCCTCATGTCTGATAGCGCTCAGCTTATATATGGTGTATCCCCCCCCTCATTTGGCATTGCTTTAGGACATCCCATTAGTAATGACTATGTCGCTCTGTGTCCCGTGATGTACGAGAAAGAAAATAGGATTTTTATAACAGCTTACCTGTAAAATCCTTTTCTTGGAGTACATCACGGGACACAGAGCTCCCGCCCCTCTTTGGGGACACTTATTGCTTTGCTACAAAACTGAGGTGCTCCCGGATGGGAGGGGCTTATATAGGGGAGGGTACTTCCGGTTTTGGAAGTTGCCAGTGCCAGCACCTGACGGTAACTATATAACCCATTAGTAATGACTATGTCGCTCTGTGTCCCGTGATGTACTCCAAGAAAAGGATTTTACAGGTAAGCTGTTATAAAAATCCTATTTTTGCAGATCTCGCTTTTTGTCACAAAGTTTTGAAAATTGAAAAAAAAAAAGAAAAAAAAAATGTTCTTTCTTCATTTTCAAAAACAAATGAGAGCTGTAAAATACTCACCATGCCTCTCAGCAAACAGCTTGGGGTGTCTACTTTCCAAAATGGGGTCATTTGGGGGGGTTTTGTGCTATTTTGGCATTTTATGGCCTTCAAAACTGTGATAGGTAGTGAGGAGTGAAATCAAAAATTTGCGCCCTTAGCAATCCTGAAGGCGGTGCTTGGTTTCCGGGGTCCCGTACGTGGCTAGGCTCCTAAAAAGTCCCACACATGTGGTATCCCCCTACTCAGGAGAAGCAGCAGAATGTATTTTGGGGTGCAATTCCACATATAACCATGGCATGTGTGAGCAATATATCATTTAGTGACAACTTTTTGTAATTTTTTTTTTTTTTATTCAATCACTTGGGACAAAAAAAAATATTCAATGGGCTCAACAGGCCTCTCAGCAATTTCCTTGGGGTGTCTACTTTCTAAAATGGGGTCATTTGAGGGGGTTTAGTGCTATTTTGGCATTTTATGGCCTTCAAAACTGTGATAGGTAGTGAGGAGTGAAATCAAAAATTTGCGCCCTTAGAAATCCTGAAGGCGGTGCTTGGTTTCCGGGGTCCCGTACGTGGCTAGGCTCCTAAAAAGTCCCACACATGTGGTATCCCCGTACTCAGGAGAAGCAGCAGAATGTATTTTGGTGTGCAATTCCACATATAACCATGGCATGTGTGAGCAATATATCATTTAGTGACAACTTTTTGTAATTTTTTTTTTTTTTGTCATTATTTAATCACTTGGGACAAAAAAAAAAATATTCAATGGGCTCAACATGCCTCTCAGCAATTTCCTTGGGGTGTCTACTTTCTAAAATGGGGTCATTTAGGGGGGTTTTGTACTGCCCTGCCATTTTAGCACCTCAAGAAATGAGATAGGCAGTCATAAATTTAAAGCTGTGTAAATTCCAGAAAATGTACCCTAGTTTGTAAACGCTATAACTTTTGCGCAAACCAATAAATATACGCTTATTGACATTTTTTTTACTAAAGACATGTGGCTGAATACATTTTGGCCTAAATGTATGACTAAAATTGAGTTTATTCGATTTTTCTTATAACAAAAAGTAGAAAATATCATTTTTTTTCTAAATTTACGGGTTTTTTCCGTTTATATCGCAAAAAAAAATCGCAGAGGCAATCAAATACCATTAAAAGAAAGCTCTATTTGTGGGAATAAAAGGACGCAAATTTCGTTTGGGTACAACATTGCATGTCCGCACAATTTACAGTTAAAGCAGCGCAGTGCAAAATTCTGAATTCACCTCTGGTCCTTTAGCTACCAAATGGTCCGGGGCTTAAGTGGTTAAGTGATCTTCCGAAATAATGAATTATTACATTGTTTATTATATCGTTACATAGTTAGTCAGGTTAAAAAAAAAAGACACAAGTCCATCTAGTTCAACCAATAAAAAGGGGGAAAAAACAATACATACAATGCCATATACACAATCCTATACACACAGTTGATCCAGAGGAAGGCAAAAAATCCCAGCAAAATATGAACCAATTTGCTCCAGCAGGGGAAAAAATTCCTTCCTGATCCCCCAAGTAGACATGTGCAATCCGTTTAGTTCCAAATTAGTTTAACGAATTTTGAAAAATTAATTCCGAAATTTCGAAAAAAAAATCAATTTCCGAATATGAAGGTTTTCCGTAATTTAAAAAATTTCCAAATTTTCTAATTACGAATTTTCGAAATTTCAGAAATTTGGAAATTCGAAATTTCAAAATTTTGGGAATTCGGAAATTCGAAGTTGGGAAATTCGAAATTTCGGAAATTCTAAATTTCAGGAAATTTGGAAATTCAAAATCTCTCAAATTTGGAAATTCTAAATTTCAGGAATTTGGAAATTTGCAAATGAAAAATTTAGGCAATTCAAAATTTTGGAATTTCAAAATGTCGGAAATAAAAATGAGAATATGAAAATTCTAAAGAATGAAAATCCGAAAATCTGAAATAATAGCTAACGAATAATAACTTAACTATTACTAACTATTCATTTATAGGTATTGGAATTTCCTTCCAAATTTGGCTGTTAGTGAATGTAACGAATACGAATATTATTTATATTTATTTTTTTTATTATTATTTTTATTTTAATTTTAATATATATATTTTTTTTAATTAATTTTATTTTTAAAATGCAATCTTCATCTCAAATGGTATTTATGTGATTTTATGTTACTAAGAGAAGTTCTTGAATAGGCAGAGTGCTGGATGTACACAAAGGGTTAAAATTGCAAGAGCTGTTGCTTATTTCCTTTTCCTGTTTCCAAGCTCTATTAAGGCTGCCAATTGGCGGTGTTTCCCTCAGCTTTGACAAAGCGCATGCGCGCGAAACATGTAAGCTAGAGGGCTTTCCGATACCACAGGAGCTTACAATCCGCCCCTTTTGTCTGTCTGTCCCGGGAACTGGTTCCATTTCTGGCCGCCAGTTGCAGAGCGCATTGCCCATAGAGCCGCTGGTTCTTCAACCATCCTGTCAGCTCGATCAGCTGGTCTGACCGCAACACAGGTACTTCTATGGTATGTGACATCTCCCTTTGGTCTCCACGGCACTGGCACCACAATTCAGCCATAGGCTGTATCAGGTTGCATCAGAAGATTGGCTCACCGTTCCATCTCCCCTGACGGCCAGGATAGTCCAGGTCCAATCTGGTGACACTTCATAACACCAAGTAAACTTAGCACACTTGCACATTTTAACCCTTTGGTTGGCAGTATTGTTTTGCATGTGCTTCTTATGCTTCATTTTGACCAAGATCCCCGTTTAATCTCCTTTTGAAGGTTTTTGAATCTTATTGATTTTATCTAGATCAATGTATATCAATCTTTTGCATGCATCCAAATAAATGACTTTTATTTCAACACCAGTTTTAACTTCATTGTCACTGCTCCCATTGAGCGCTGGATTGTTAGTATTAACACCTCAAGACACCATTCACATACTGCTATGCTACAGACCACCAGAACCAAAGACAAATCTCCTCACACCCTTCACCGAATTCATCTCGACGTACACCTTGAAAACCAAAAACTTTCTATTACTCGGGGACTTTAACCTCTGGGCTAACTCCACTCAGGACCCCATCGCCACCTCCTGCATCAACCAACTTGAAGAACTAGGTCTGCAGCAACTGATAAATGCCCCCACACATGGGTCGGGTCATACTCTTGACCTCATCTTCAAACAAAATATGGACATCAACACACTGGACAACATGCCGTTACCATGGACGGACCACCACGCTATTAAATTTAAAATCACCTCCAATTCCATCGCCCAAAAACCGAAACACTCAATAACCACACACTGGACAAGATCTCAGAAGAAACTACACTCGGAACTCTTCAAAACTACACTATCAAAAAAAATTGGAATGCTAAATCAGAACTACTGAACGGAACAAACACTCAACCACTTAAACAAAGCATTACTACAAACCGCAGACACAGTCGCGCCGAGACATAGAGCACTCATCCACAAAAACAACTCAGGCTGGTTTAATGACACTCTGACTCTACTGAAGCAAGAACGCAGAAGAGCTGAGGGAGCCTGGAGAAGAAACCCAACAAAGGAAAACCACACTAACTACAAAGCACTCACCAAGAAATACCACAAAGCAATTTTCAAAGCAAAAAAATAACATTTCTCAAACACCAAAAGCCCTAAATCGACCTTGTGAACTCTTCAAACTTGTCGCTCAAACTATGAACCCCACCTGCCTAGAGCCCCCAGCAAATGAAACTCAAGAATTCTGCAATTAATTATCTGTTTTTTTTATCGCCAAAATCGAAAACATTCGAGAAAAACTTCAACAGAAAAAAGCAACCAATCTCACTCAGCCTAAACAAGAAGAGGAAACCAATATACAGCCAAGTACTTTCTCGCTTGTCCAGATCACAGTCGACATTACCAAAAATATCATCAGAAGTCTCCGAGATAGCACATCACCAAATGACATTATTTCTACAAAACTCCTGAAAGAATGTACCGACATTCTGGCACCCACCATAACACATCTCGTAAATCAATCGTTCAAAGAAGGCATTGTTCCGAGCTCCCTCAAGCAAGGCATTGTCAAACTCCTCCTAAAGAAGCCCAACCTCGACCCAAAAGACCCAAACTACTGCAGACCGATAACAAGCCTCAACACCTTCGCAAAGATCATGGACAAAGCAGTTGTACAACAGCTACAACTCCATTTAGACTCCCACAAACTTTTGGATCTACTACAATCAGGCTTCCCCCCAGGCCATGGCACAGAAACTGCCCTTCTCAAAATCTGGGATGACGCCCTCAAAGCTGCAGATGACGGAGAATCATGTCTCCTGATGCTGCTGGATCTCAGTGCAGCATTCGACACAGTAGACCACAAAACTTTACTCATCCGCCTTAAAAAAGTAGCAGGAGTCGCAGACCCTGACCTAACCTGGTTCGCATCCTTCTTAGAAAATCGCTCTCAGACAGTGAAACTAGGAGCCTTCACCTCTGAAACTCGCGCAATTTCTTGCGGAGTCCCTCAAGGATCACCACTGTCACCCGTGCTCTTTAACATCTACCTCCGCCCACTCCTTAAAATCATCAGGAAACAGGACTTGTGCTACCACTTATACGCTGACGACACCCAACTCTACTTTCGGATTACCGGAAAAAAGGACCAATATCATGGACTGAAAAATTGCCTCACACTGATCGATGATTGGATGACTGAGAGTTCCCTCAAACTCAATGGATCCAAAACAGAACTTCTTCTCCTCCAAACCGAAAGACAAAAACAAAGACGCCCTGGACACCACCCACCATTTTCAGACAGATCATTACCCCAAGCACCAAAGTCAAAAGTCTCAGAGTCATCTTTGACTCTGAGATGTCGATGGAGGCACAAATAGGATCAGTAGTCAGTGGATCACACCATCTTCTCCGCCTGCTACGGAGACTCATCCCCTTCATCCCGGAAGAGGACATAGCAGTAGTGGTTGGAACAATCATCAACTCCCGACTCGACTACGCAAACTCCCTCTACATAGGACTACCTAAATATCAGATTTTGCGCCTACAAGTCGTCCAGAACACGGCAGCCAGACTGGTAACGGGGAAAAAACCCTGGGAATCCATCACCCCTTCACTAAGGACCCTGCATTGGCTAACCGTAATGGATCGGATCACATTCAAAAGCCTCTGTCTCACCCACAAGTGCACACAAGGAAACGCTCCTCAATATTTATCCGAGAAGATAAAACCCTACATCCCCAATCGTATTCTCCGATCAACCAACCAAAACCTCCTCCACATCCCCAAGGTTCGCTACAAATCAAAGGGAGAAAGAAGATTTGCAGTCCAAGGACCACAGCTATGGAATGCTCTACCCACGGACATCCGTATGGAAGAAAACCATCGGGCTTTAGGAAAAAACTCAAGACCCACCTCTTCTGAAGATTCAGGACGTCATTGGATACAAAGCGCTTTGGGGCGATTTAGTTCGCATTTGTAGCGCTATACAAGTTATTTACTCACTCACTCACTCACTCTAAAGTGAATAACCCAACACCAAGTTCACTATATGGACCCCTTATGTATTTATACATGGCGACACGTTATAATGAATATAGCCAATCTTCCAAAATAGTCTCCATATTACGAATCGATTCAGAAAAATGAATATACGAAACATATACTAAAAACAAATCATTCTAACCTAACATATCATGAAACTAAATGATTAAGTTAACCACTTGCCGCCCGCCCTATTACAAAATGACGGCGGCAAAGTGGTTTCAATATCCTGACCGGATGTCATATGACATGATCAGGATATTGAGCTGCTGCACGCCCCCGGGGGCGCGCATAGCGTGGATCGTTGTTGCGGGGTGTCAGTCTGACACCCCGCAACACCAGTCTAGGTCAAGAGTCTCTGACGGAGACTCTTAACCACGCGATCAGCCGTGTCCAATCACAGCTGATCACGATGTAAAACACGAAGAGCCGGTGATCGGCTTTTCCTCACTCGCGTCTGTCAGGGGGGTCTGTGCTGATCGATTATCAGCGCAGCCCCCACGAGGATGCCCACACTGGACCAGCAGGGACGCCACTAGGACCACCAGGGATGTCACCACCAGGTATGCCACCCTAGACCACCAGGGATGCCAATCAGTGGCCACAATGGATGCCAATCAGTGCCCACAATGGGCATCACTGATTGGCAGACATTATTGTTTGGCACTGATTGGCATCCATCAGTGCCCATCCATGCCACCTATCAGTGCCCATCCATGCCACCTATCAGTGCCCATCCATGCCGCCGATCAGTGCCCACCCGTGCCACCTATCAGTGCCCACCCGTGCCGCCTATCAGTGCCCATCAGTGCCGCATATTAGTGCCCATCATCAGTGCCACCTCATTGGTGCCCATCAGTTCTGCCTTATCAGTGTCCGTCAGTGCAGCCCCATCAGTGCCCATCAGTGAAGGAGAAAAACATACTTATTTACAAAGTGTTTGTAAATGAAACAAAACATTTTTTTTTTTTTCCAAATTTTTGGTCATTTTTTTATTTGTTTAGCAGAAAATGAAAATCGCAGAGATGATCAAATACCACTAAAAGAAAGCTCTATTTGTGGGGAAAAAATGATAAAAATTTTGTTTGTTTATGAACAAATTAGATCTCCCTTTATCCGAAAAACCGAGATTTCATCAAATCGCTAATTTAATTAATTCTAGGTGTAAAACTGGATATTCATCCCGAGATTTTACAGATTATGAAAATTGGTGTGGACAGACAGTGGAGCGAAGGGGGGGGGGGGATCTCTGTGATCTACAAGTCACTGGCATCCAATTTAGTGAAACTACCCAGAGGCGTTGCTAGGGGGGTGCGGGGGGTGTGGTCCGCCCCCGGGTGACACCCGCTAGAGGGGTGACACCCTCCCTTTTTTTTTTTTTTTTTTTTTTTACAGCTGACCCATTCATTGATTAATTTCACCCCGCCGGGCTGGAAGCCTGGAACAACACCTCCAGCGCCGCGGCCGCGCCTGGTGTGTGTCCTCCGGCTCCTTATTCTTCCTATTCCTAAATTCCAATCCTCCTCCCTACCCTACAGAGCCAGCGAGCGACTCAGCCTGTCACATCATCACACTGCACTGTAGTGTCACACTGGAGTGTCAGTGAAAAGATTATCAACAACACGCTGGAGTGCTCATCATGCTGCAGTTAAGCCAGTAAAAGAAAAATTGAATATGTTTGTGTCTGCAATCGAAGCGCTTTGTGATCCTTCTGAAAATATGGACACAAGAGGAGCAGCAGAATGTCTACTGCCTGCTGTCTGTGATTTTACGTTTTTGTGCTACCTATACTTCTGGGGTGATGTACTTCAAGAAGTTGATGTTACACAACAGTACCTGCAGACCAAAGGCTTAAGTCTGGACAAGGTGGTGACAAAGCTAGAGTCACTAAGACTTTTTCTGTTTGAAGAGCGCAGTCACCTAGTGGAACATGCAATTAAGCAGGCACATTTAAAATCTAAAGAATATGGAATTGCCGTAGAGAGAAGAGCCAGGTTTAAGAAGAGGATGGCAGGGGAACAGGCACGTGATGCTGGAGGCATAAGTCTACAAGACGAGAACAAGAGGGCAATGCTTGAGTGCATTGATCGCTTCCATTCTGAACTCCAGATCAGATTAAGAGCCATCATGGAAGTTGCAGCCATGTTTGAGGCTGTTCAAGCAAAGAGTCTCATATATGAAACTGAAGAAACATTAAAGGTGTCCATTCCAAAACTGACCACTTTTTATGACGAAATATCTGAGAGTGAGCTGTTAATGGAAATACCCAGACTGAGGAGAAATCTCAAAGCAGCCAAGATCAACCTAGAAGAAGTCAAAGATTGGTCGGCTTTACAAGTTTTGACCTTTATAGCAGAATGGGACTTCATTGAATCTCTTCCAACCCTTTCACTATGTCTAAAAATATTTCTGACAATCTGTGTGTCTGTGGCTTCATGTGAGAGGAGCTTTTCAAAGTTGAAGCTGATAAAAAACTATTTGCGTTCAACGATGGGACAGGCAAGGCTTTCTGATCTTGCAATATTATCAGTTGAAAGTGAACTAGCGAAATGTATTGATTTTGATGATGTTGTTCACAATTTTGCAGCTGTCAAGGCTAGAAAAGCAAAGTTTTGATTTAGATGTTAACTAAATGCTTTCATATTTGTTCCTGTTTTTGTGTTATTTATTTATTAATTCAGTAAAGTTTAAAGTTAAAATAAATACAGTTCTTTAACAGTTTAAGCTTTGATTTCTATTATTTTCATATGATTTTGTTATTCAAATTTGCTAGTTGATTGATAGTTATTAACGGCACTACTGTTGCCAATATATGCAGTGTTATTAGGGTGAAAAAAATTATTGGGGGGGGGGTGACACCATGTTATACCGCACCAGGTGACACCAACCCTAGTGACGCCACTGAAACTACCATACATGTTGGCCTGGGAGAAGGAACTCCTAATTGATAGAAATATTGTAGACTGGCATGCAAGCTACTCTCGCTCGACTTCAGGCCTCTGCAATACTTCGCTCATAGAGGCCAATATAAAACTTTTTACAAGATGGTATCTAGTTCCCACGAGATTGACTGTTATGTACCCCTCTGTTTCACCTCTTTGTTATAGGGGATGTCAGGGACTGGGTACTATGATCCACATATGGTGGGAGTGCCCAAGAATTCGTGGATTTTGGAATAAGGTATTTCACATTTTACGCAATATTACAGGTTGCCCGATACATCAATCTCCCACAATTGCTTTACTCAATGGACATTTACCTCATAATCCTAAAGCCACTCGTAAACTAATTTTGTTTATTTTAACGGGAGCAAAACTAACTATTGCAAGGGCATGGAAGAAACCTTCGGTATCTATATTATCCATGAAACGAAAAGTTTCCTGGATTATGGAACAAGAAAAACTGGTTAGCTTCTTGTTAGACGAGACCTCAAATTTTGAAGCCATATGGGAACCTTGGGCGCGATTTATGGGAATCTCTTTGTCACATAACTTGGTCATCAACACCAATCACTGATCTTTGGAATGTATATTTGGTTTGTAGGCATTCTATAATCTTTTCACTTCATATCTTTGAGAATTTTTTTTTTTCTCTCTTTCTCTCTCCTCTTTTTCTTTCTCTTCTTTATTTTTATCCTATACTTTATTCTCTCGGTTTTGGCTTTTATTATTTCATAGTATGTTTATTGTTTTATTACATCAGATAAAATATAATAGTTTCAGGCTCAGATTCCTTTTTTTATTGTTTGAGGCTTGGACTGTTGAACTTAGCTCTAACAAGTCTGAGAACAACTCTTAATTTTCATACTTAGGTCGAGTATTGTGTTTTTTTTTGCATGTACAAATGTAATTTTTTCTATTATATCTCTCCAGTTGTCTCTACCGACGATTGTTGGTGGTGACAGGAAGGCCGGGCAGGGGACGTTCTCTCCTTCCCAGTCACAGTGTGTTCCCGTTAGGGGTGGCTGGGGAGGGGAGTAGGAGCCCTTCATATTTTCGGTTTATTTTTGTGGGAACTAGATTTTCTTAATATAAGTTATTATCAGTTTATAAGATTACTTGATTATATACTTGACCAAGATGAGGCTAGATATTAATACTTTTTGTTTAAACATTGTCAGTATTGGTTTTTACGATAATAATTTGTCTAAGTTTCTATGGTAATAATACCTGAGATTTTTATTGAGTCAATTGTAATCATCTGTAATATTTATGATTCTGTAATGATTTTTTTATGATGAAAAATAAAAAACTTAAATGACAAAAAAAAAAAAAATTGGTTTGTGTACAGTGTAGCATGTCCGCGCAATTGTCATTCAAAATGTGACAGCGCTGAAAGCTGAAAATTGGTCTGGGCAGGAAGGTGTATAAGTGCCCAGTATTGAAGTGGTTAAGAACTAATCCGAAACGGAATTTTTTTTTGGTAGAGACATACATTTTTTTAAGTTTTCTCGACAAAGCGATATTGCCACGTTCAGAAATGCATAGAAATAAAAGCAATTAATGACCTGGAAATCAATTCTGTACTGCACACAAATTTTGCCTTAGATGTGTCACTCATCACCATACAGATGGGAATCTGTCGGAACAGACTTCTCGCCAAGTGAAAGCCAGAAAACATGCAGTACTATTTTTTAAAGATGATGAAGTTTAATCTGTTTATAGATCCCTGGTTTCTCTTTCTCCCTTTATCAACATGCTTATTGAATTTTTTTAATAAAACCTTTCGTTTTTTTTAATAATGCTCTATTTTAGGCTCAGTGATGCAATTCCCAGGTCTTTGTGCTTCTCTATGCAATGTGGGCAGATTATGGCTGGTAGAAGGCACCAGCAGGGTGCTGTACAAAGCTTTCTGAAAACATCACAGCACCCTGCCTCAATATTACTCTGGAGGTCTTAAAGCAGAGGTCCAGCCTGGGTAAAAAAATAATTGAAAGTCAGCAATTACTGTAGCTGCTGACTTTTATTATGAGGACACTCACTTGTCCAGGGAGCCCGCAATGTCGGCACCCAAAGCAACACCCATATCAAAATGTCTGTAGGTGTTCCAAGGTAGGCTGTATTTGCACATAGATCACTCTGTTGTTCTGAGCTTCCATGACTGAAAGAACTAAAACCCAGTGAACGAAAGTGGTGGGCCAGGGTTAGTAGGGCTGGAGATGAAAGGGCCAGATAATGTATGTCCTCCAGCCAGGAAATGAAGCCTCGTACACACGACCCGGTTTTCTCATCAAGAAACGACAAGAAAACTGTTGGGAGAGCCTTCTTGCCGAGAAAACCGTTCGTGTGTATGGTTTCTCGTTGAGAAAACTGCCGTGAATCTCAACGAGAAAAATAGAGAACCTGCTCTCTATTTTCTCGTCGGGATTCTCGTCGGCCTGTTTCCCGACCAGAAAACCGGTCGTGTGTATGCTTTTCCGAGTCTTAAAAAATTGCGCATGCTCAGAATCAAGTATAAGATGGAAGCGTACCTTCTGGAAGCACAAAGACTGAAAAGTGCGAATCGTCTCTCCCCAAACTTTTACTAACACACGGTAACACGAGATCAACAAAAGCAGCCCAAGGGGTGGCACCATTGGAATCGAAACTTCCCCTTTATACTGCCGTCGTACGTGTTGTACGTGACCGCGTTTTACAACGATGAGATTTGGAATTGACAGTGTGTATGCAAGGAAAGCTTGACAAGAATCTCGTTGAGAAAAACGAAAAAAAAATTTACGACGAGATTCTCGGTCGTGTGTACGAGGCTTGAGGTCTGGGATAATCTTCTCTTATGGATGTAGGAGTCCGTCTTACCGAAGCCTCATAACATAGTGTAGAGCAGTATTCCATTACTCGCCAGCTACATGTAAGGTACTTTTTGTTTTGGATTGGAATAGATAGATAGATAGAAACAGGGATTTCAGGTATCATCACTCACCTTTTCATTATATTCCCTCTTTGGTATATTCTGCACATGCTCAATAGCCCTTTTCATCAGATCCTCCAAAAATTCATTGGTCCTCTCTCTTCGGCTCTCCTTTCCTCCGGATTTGGCCAGAAATGAATAACAACTGTCCTCAGCCCGAGCTCTGCCTCTAGCCTAAAGAAAAGCACAGTAGTGTTATACCCAGAATGCACCATTTGCAGCACCTTTATTTTCTAACAGCATTATTGCCTATTTCTGTTGCCTATAAGAAATATTAGAGAAAAAAAACATGAATCTTCTGTTGCTGTATTCCCATTCTGCGTGGGCCATTTCAGACTGAGCACATGTTGTAAAAATGCCTAAGCATGGTTTACCAAACACTCCATAGATCCAGACACATAGATAATTGGAGTTATATGAAAATCTCAGGTTTTCCTGTAATAGCTGACCCTGCCTCTACTCGCCTGCTGATCGTGTTTTAATGGTATTGGGGCCTCAATGCCTTGGGACTTAGGAAATAGGAAAGGGTGGGACAAAGATCAAGTTTTAAAAGAAAAAGTTTGTTTACCTATATTTCAGCATCCACTGATCATTTTGACATGCGTTTTCACTTGAGGTGGTAGTAAACTCATTTTTTTATTTTTACCTACATATCACTTAAACAATGCACAGTTTAAACCCCTTGACTTTCAATATTATTTCTACACTGACGACACCCAAATCTATCTCTCTACTCCTCAGCTCACTCCATCAGTCTCCTCACGCATCATTAATTTATTAACAGACATATCAGTCTGGATGTCACACCACTTCCTCAAACTCAACCTGTCCAAAACCAATCTCATAATATTTCCTCCCCCACGTGCCCCTTCCTCTGACTTCTCTGTCAAGATCAATAGCACAACCATCAACCCATCCCCACATACCAGGGTGCGATGTGTTATCCTGGACTCTGAACTCTCCTTTCGGCCCCAAATCCAATCAATGTTCAAAACCTCTGCAACAGCTCCAAAATACACCCCTTCCTAACCAATGACACCACAAAGATCCTAATTTACTCCCTGGTAATCTCTAGCCTCAACTACTGCAACTCCTTCCTCATTGGCCTACCTTTACATAGGCTATCCCCTATTCAGTCCATCATGAATGCTGCTGCCAGACTTATCCACCTTACAAAACGCTCAACGTCTGCTACCCCTCTTTGCCAGTCACTCCATGGGCTGCCACTCACCCAACAAATTAAATTCAAAATACTAACAAGAACTTACAAAGCCATTCACAACTTGGCCCCAAGCTACTTTACTAACCTAGTCTCAAAATACCAAGCAAATCGTTCTCTTCGTTTCTCCCAAGATCTCCTGCTCTCTAGTTCCCTTCTCATCTCCTCCCATGCTCGCGTCTAGGACTTCTCCCGAGCCTTTACCATCCTTTGGAATTCACTACCTTAATCTGTCCAACTATCTCCTACTCTAGTCACTTTTAGGTGATCCCTGAAAACTTTTCTCTTCACAGAAGCCTATCCTTCCTCCACCTAACAACTGAACTTTTATTTTCTCCATTAGCTCATCCCCCACAGTTATTACCTTTTGTATCACTTGACCCTCCCTTTTAGATTGTAAGCTCTAACGACCAGTGCCCTCTGATTCCTCCTGTATTGAATTGTATTGTAACTGTACTGTTTGCACTAACGTTGAAAAAGTGCTGCGCAAACTGTTGGCGCTATATAAATCCTGTATAATAATAATAATAATAATTTTCTACATCACACCTGCTGCAGCGATATCTTACCTGCACCATTGCTATTTCGTTAGTCATGAGACCATAACGCACAACAATATTACATTCTGGAATATCAAGTCCCTCCTCCCCAATGCTGGTCGAAATGAGCAGATTTAGCAAGCCTTTATCAAAATTTTTAATGACATCCTGTTGCTGATTCTGTGAACACAGATAATGAATACAAAAAATATTACTTGAACCAAAGGCAATTTAAAAATTGATTTAACCCTTGGAAATACCAAAGGGGTTAAAATGTTTTATTTGCAAAGCAATATCAACTTGAAAACGCTGGAATAACACATTACTATGATGATCTGATTACATTACTATGATGATGCCATATATTTACTTTACTTATATATATACAGGTCCTTCTCAAAAAATTAGCATATTGTGATAAAGTTCATTATTTTCTGTAATGTACTGATAAACATTAGACTTTCATATATTTTAGATTCATTACACACAACTGAAGTAGTTCAAGCCTTTTCTTGTTTTAATATTGATGATTTTGGCATACAGCTCATGACAACCCAAAATTCCTATCTCAAAAAATTAGCATATCATGAAAAGGTTCTCTAAACGAGCTATTAACCTAATCATCTGAATCAACTAATTAACTCTAAACACCTGCAAAAGATTCCTGAGGCTTTTAAAAACTCCCAGCCTGGTTCATTACTCAAAACCGCAATCATGGGTAAGACTGCCGACCTGACTGCTGTCCAGAAGGCCATTATTGACACCCTCAAGCAAGAGGGTAAGACACAGAAAGAAATTTCTGAACGAATAGGCTGTTCCCAGAGTGCTGTATCAAGGCACCTCAGTGGGAAGTCTGTGGGAAGGAAAAAGTGTGGCAGAAAACGCTGCACAACGAGAAGAGGTGACCGGACCCTGAAGAAGATTGTGGAGAAGGACCGATTCCAGACCTTGGAGGACCTGCGGAAGCAGTGGACTGAGTCTGGAGTAGAAACATCCAGAGCCACCGTGAACAGGCGTGTGCAGGAAATGGGCTACAGGTGCCGCATTCCCCAGGTCAAGCCACTTTTGAACCAGAAACAGCGGCAGAAGCGCCTGACCTGGGCTACAGAGAAGCAGCACTGGACTGTTGCTCAGTGGTCCAAAGTACTTTTTTCGGATGAAAGCAAATTTTGCATGTCATTCGGAAATCAAGGTGCCAGAGTCTGGAGGAAGACTGGGGAGAGGGAAATGCCAAAATGCCTGAAGTCCAGTGTCAAGTACCCACAGTCAGTGATGGTCTGGGGTGCCATGTCAGCTGCTGGTGTTGGTCCACTGTGTTTTATCAAGGGCAGGGTCAATGCAGCTAGCTATCAGGAGATTTTGGAGCACTTCATGCTTCCATCTGCTGAAAAGCTTTATGGAGATGAAGATTTCATTTTTCAGCACAACCTGGCACCTGCTCACAGTGCCAAAACCACTGGTAAATGGTTTACTGACCATGGTATTACAGTGCTCAATTGGCCTGCCAACTCTCCTGACCTGAACCCCATAGAGAATCTGTGGGATATTGGGAAGAGAAAGCTGAGAGACGCAAGACCCAACACTCTGGATGAGCTTAAGGCCGCTATCGAAGCATCCTGGGCCTCCATAACACCTCAGCAGTGCCACAGGCTGGTTGCCTCCATGCCACGCCGCATTGAAGCAGTCATTTCTGCAAAAGGATTCCCGACCAAGTATTGAGTGCATAACTGAACATAATTATTTGAAGGTTGACTTTTTTTGTATTAAAAACACTTTTCTTTTATTGGTCGGATGAAATATGCTAATTTTTTGAGATAGGATTTTTGGGTTTTCATGAGCTGTATGCCAAAATCATCAATATTAAAACAAGAAAAGGCTTGAACTACTTCAGTTGTGTGTAATGAATCTAAAATATATGAAAGTCTAATGTTTATCAGTACATTACAGAAAATAATGAACTTTATCACAATATGCTAATTTTTTGAGAAGGACCTGTATAATTACTTCTTGCGATCGCCAACTCCATCTAGTGGCCATAATGCTGTATTTTTCCAAATTGGGGTAGTTCAGGAAAATGCTGCAATATGACTATTAAATGAAGCTGAATATCATATGATGAAAATATACTGCACAAATTTCAGTGAATGTTTTTTATAAATGGACCTATGTCTTTTTGGACTAAGGCAACGTCTTAGTCCTGTTCTCCTTAATCCTACAGTAAGTACTGCTAATGTTGTTATTTTTTCTGTAATTGTCATGTTAAGGGAGCAATGCAGTCAGTTTCTGCTAGCAGACTTAACTACTTCAATACCTGTGTCATGTGCTTGGTCTGATTGCTGAAGCCAGCTCCAGTTAGTGCTGCACTCTTTATTTTCAGCTCTTTGAGAGTGGAATTACTAGTGATCCAGTTGTGCAGGGAGTGGGTACTTTGCCGAGTGCGAGTGAAGATGATCCCGCGGGAACCCTGCGAGGACTGGAAGTGCTTCTTGAGAATCTCTTCAAGCCTCTTTAGGTTGGGATTTTCATTGTTCTGGTCTCTGCTCAGTAATAGAAGGTGGTCATTGTTATCTGTAAAACAAAAATAAATAAATGCCCCTTTTTCCAGCATGTCTGTAAGCGGGTTGAAATTATGCCAGTTAGCTGCTGCTCCAGAACAGAAGGGTAAGGGTTAATGCCTTTCCCGGTTCTTCGGTTTTGGTGGGTTGTTTTTGGGTTTGAACCACTGGTCCTGTGATATAAAAGAGGGACAGTGGTCCGAAGCAAAGAGCCCCCAGTGGAGAGCCCCCTCGAGCACAGGGACCCAGAGTCCATAAAAGACTTGAGGGAGAAAATCGAAGAACCGCACCCAGGAGGAGTGGAAGAATGTCGCTTGTTACAGCCGTCATGTAAAAGGTCACCAAGACCTGAAGTTCGCTCCCGAAGAAATCAATACTGGAAAATTACACTTGGATCCATTGATCATACACGGACTCTACCTTTTACAGGTATGTCAGGGCAGCCTGAGTTAGGATTATGGATGTAGGAGAAATAATAATTCTTACATGTTGGACTCTGAGATGTCTTTTCTAAGTTAACCACTTAAGAACCGAACCTCTTTCTGAGATTTGTTGTTTACAAGTTAAAAACATTTTTTTTTGCTAGAAAATTACTTAGAACCCCCAAACATTATACATTTTTTTCTAACACCCTAGAGAATAAAATGGCGGTCGTTGCAATACTTTTTGTCACACCTGTGAGGGTGCGACTTTGTGCGACCTTCAAGAGGGTTGGTTTATGCCAGATTTGGTAAAGAAAGACACGCTGATGGAACAGCTGTGTCTTGGGCTATTTAGTTCAGAGGTGATTATGGAACAGGGCTCCACCCAACAGAGAGGAAGTCTGTGTGCATGAGAGTCAGGTGGGCTCTCATCCTCTGAAGTGGAGTCAAAGGCGGTGCATGTCTGCAGGAGGCAGACACCATTAGTGGTACAGCAACAAAGGTGCTGACTAGGAGAAGCTGAAACTCTTGGACACTGTTTAGGTCTGAGGAACAGACCGTCAGGCCTAGGCTAAAGGCCTGGATCGCTAGAAGGTAAAGCTACGAGGCTACTGTTAGTATGAAAGATACAGGAATGGTGGAACCCCCCTGTGAATACTACATATGTGTTTGTGAACTTTCGTGCTTTTAAATAAAAATGGGCTACCATGCCCTTAAACAGAGTTGCTGACTGGCTTGCATCACTGGAAATACGCATCCACCACAAGAGCTAACAACCCCCAATCTTACACACCGTATTTGCGCAGCGGTCTTACAAGCGCACTTTGTTTGGAAAAAATACACTTTTTTGAGTTAAAAAATAAGACAACAGTAAAGTTAGCCCAATTTTTTTTTATATATTGTGAAAGATAATGTTACGCCAAGTAAATTGTTACCCAACATGTCATGCTTCTAAATTGCGCTCGTGAAATGGTGACAAACTTTTACCCTTAAAAATCTCTATAGGCAACGTTTAAAAAATTCTACATGGTGCATGTTTTGAGTTACAGAGAAGGTCTGGGGCTGGAATTATTGCTTGCACTCTACCGGTCGCGGTGATACCTCACATGTGTGGTTTAAAGATCGTTTTCATATGTGGGTGCTGCACGTATACGTTTGCTTCTGCATATGAGCTCAGTGGAACAAAACGCGTTGAAAAAAAAAATCGTATTTATTTTACCTTTTATTTTTATTTCTTACGCTGTTATTTAAAAAAAAATTGTGTCACTTTTATTCCTATTACAAGGAATGTAAACATCCCTTGTAATAGAAAAAAAGCATGTCAGGACCTCCCAAATATGAGATCTGGGGTCAAAAAGACCTCTGATCTCATATTTACACTAAAATGCAATAAAACAATTTTTTTTTTAAATTGTCATTTGAAAAAAATGCTAAAAGAAAATGGCCCTTTAAGAGCTGTGGGCAAATGTGACATTTTGACGCAGCTTCCGCCCTGCTATAGTCCTCACTCGTCTCCATACCCAGCCAGCAAGAGGAGGATACCTGGGTTATGGGAGAGAGAGAGAGAGAGGTGAAAGTTGGGAATCGGGGTGGGGGGGACTGAGGAAAAGGGGAGAGACTGTGGGGGACCCATTGGGGGGGGGGGAGGGAGAGAAAAATATTTGAGAAAGAGAGAGGGGGAGAAAAAATTGAGGGGAAGAAAGGGGAGAGCTAAAGAGGGGAGTCAGGAGGGTGAGAGAGAGGGGGAGCAAGGGGGAGAGGAGAGAAAATTAGGGGGGGTAGAGGGAGGGGAGAAAGAGAGGGGGAAGAGAGAAAGAAGAGGTGAGAGGGGGAGAAAGAATGGGGTGGGGCAAGAGAGGGAGGAGGTAAGAGGGGGAAGGAAGAGAGAAAAGGGATGACAGAGGGAGGGAGAGGGAGGGAGAGAGGGTGGAGCAAAAAAGAGAGGAGAGATGAAAAGTGGACCGTGGTCGGTGAGAAAGGGGGATGAAAGAGGATAGAGTGTGTGGGGGGGAGTGAGAAGGGGAGAGTGGGAGGGGGAAGGGGGGATGTGCAAAGTAGAAGGTGGTAGGGGAGAGTCAGGGGGGGTCGTTATGTGTGTAAAAGCCTTGCTCACCAATTATGCCTTCCCCCACTCAGGCTGGTTCCCCCTTGGGCAGCTATAGCAGCCATGGTTTCAGATCGCCTGCCCAGCTGCTCACAAAACCCTTTCACAGCACACTACAGGCATTGCATGCAGGGTCGGGCGGACACAACTGGGAGGCGGAGTGTGGGATTGAATGAATAGGTGGTGGAATGAGGGAGGAGCTGAGAACAGCAGTGACAGGATGGGGTACTGACACTTACAGCCCGACTCTCAAGCAGAGCCCCTGTCTGCCCATAGTAATGACTGAGGGAGTCGGAGCGAGGCAGAAGAGATACTGCACCGGCCGCCTGTACCTCCAATAAGCCACGGCTCCTACCTTCTCTGGGGCCCCGCTGGCGGGCAGCTCACACTTATGATAGTGCCGGCCCTGGGGTCATCCCTCTGGGGGGTGTCACCGGGATGCGGTCCGCACTCCCGCACCCCCATAGCAACGCCATTGACTATGTGGCAAATGAGGTGTAATGTTGATAAATGTAACGTTATGCACTTGGCTGCTAAGAATATGCATGCATCAGTATATATCAATGGTGGAGAAAGATCTGGGGGTTTTCTGGTAGATCTTAAGCTTAAAGGGGTTGTAAAGGTTTATTTTTTATTTTCTAAATAGGTTCCTTTAAGCTAGTGCATTGTTGGTTCACTTACCTTTTCCTTAGATTTCCCTTCTAAATATTTTTTTTCTTTGTTTTCTTTGTCTGAATTTCTCACTTCCTGTTCCTCCTCAGTAAGCTGTTCAGTAAGCTGTTCTGGCTGACTCAACACCACTCGGATGATGGTGTGAAGTTTAGTGAGGAGAAACAGGAAGTAAGAAATTCAGACAAAGAAAAAAAACATTAAGAAGGTAAATCAAAGGAAAAGGTAAGTGAACCAACAATGCACTAGCTTAAAGGAACCTATTTAGAAAATAAAAAACAAACCTTTACAACCCCTTTAATAATGGCATGCAATGTCAAGCAGCGGTTTCCAAAGCAAGCAAAATCCTTTTTTGTATTAAAGAGGTATAGATTCCAGAGAGAGAGAAAGATCATTTTTACCCTTGTACAAATCATTAGTAAGACCTCATCTGGAATACAGACATCTAAAGTCTCCCGCATTTGATGGCGGGCTCACGGACACCCATGCTTACATGTGTAGCGCTACCCCCAGTTAAGAGAGCCGCTGGTTTGATTTCGGGCCCTGCATACAGCACCGCCAACCCCCGGCAATCTTACTCGACCCACTCTGGCACAGTTAGTCTAGGGTTAAACTTATGTCACATTCAGTAATATTGCAAGGGGCAATCTCTTTTGCAGTAAGACAACACACTGAGGCGAGAGATCAAATGCAACAGCTTTACTTTTATATCGAAAACATAGGCAGAACAGAACACATGCAACTTGCTTACAGAGCCCTGCAGCAATAGGTGTAGCACACAACAATGGCCCAGCGCGGTAACCCACCGCGCGCAGCTATTATGGTGTACGCGCCCTGTGGCGCACTAAACAATATTCTATCTCCCCTCCCTGGTCAGGCCTGACATAGAAGAAATCTCAGTCTTTTCACTTGTTATTTCTTCGCATGCAAACTTTTGGTGGTGCACTTGATGAAATAGTATTTGTAATCCACAAATAGGCAGTCTCAAGGAACACTATGCTGGAGACCCTTTAACTCTGTCCTGCTACTGGTCTCCTAATGGAACAACAAACAACGATAGGTGGGCCAAGGCAGTCTATAGGCCTAAACACGGTACAGTCTATTGGCTTGAGCAAGTGCTCGCTCACTACTCCGGACGCAATCCCAGTCAGGGGCTTCCACCTGCTGTGTCTCCGCACACAGCGTCTGCAACGATCGGGTCCCCTATCTAACTGATGTCCTCACTCAACAAGTCCGGTGCCACCCAGGCTCCGCAGTGGGGTGGAAGGCTCTTTGGAAGTTGCGCAACGCCCAGGCTTCAGGCCTTGCACTGCAGCAGATCCGCACAGGAAGAAACTGTTGCTTGCATCGCGGTGTCCAAAGAGGCCGAGCTCCGCCTCGCCTCCTCCTTAAATAGCCCCTCCCATGAGTCTCTGTGGTGGCTAATTGCACTCTGGGTGCCGAACGGGGTTCTGGGTAACGTAGTCCCGGGGCCTTAAAGGAGACCCCGCTACACATGGTAATCTATGCTGCCTTCAAATTCCACCTTTAACTGCACCATTGTTTTAAACATGCTTACATGGTAATCTATGCTGCCTTCAAATTCTTTACCTCTGTCCATATCACTGTGATGTTTGTTTTTGTTTTCTTATTGTCCACACCTAAATTATGGGCTGGTTTATCTTTATAGGCATGATGATCTCTTGCTCTATCTTGTAGTCTGTTTTTGGTGTGAGAAGTTCGTTCTGTCAGCCATGTGTCCCTCCTATGCAATCCTGACTGATTAATTGGCAATAATACCCCCACCCAACTCAGTATAAATTTAGGCCTGTTCTAGGGGATGCCCAGGCTGGGATTGCATTTGCAACTCATCTTTGATAAAGTATTCATATTGGATTAAGTATTGCACTTCGGCTCAGCACTTCAGCGAATGCACAAAGCAGAGGTGGGGGACTTGAGTCACATGACTTGACTTAAGTCAGACTTAAGTCACCTGTTTGAGGACTTGCGACTTGCTTGACAGAATTCAATAAATGACTCGACTTGACTTTGACTTGTCACTAATGACTTGCGACTTGACTTTGACTTGGGCTATATGACTTGCAATGACTTGGCACCACTAACACTAACCGCAAGCCGCCATCTGCCTACCTGATCAGTGTGTCATGCAGACAGACGGCGGCCATTGCAGTGTTCAAAAGCCGCGCCTCCTTGTCTGTGATAGGCGGAACACTCAATTTCACAGCAGGCAGTGTTCAGCCTATCACGGACATCCTCTTATCCTCATCTGTGTTATGAGGATGAGCGAATTTCCGTGATAGGCGGAACACTGAATGCTGGGAAATTGAGTGTTCCGCCTATCACAGACGAGGAGGAGGCGCAGCTTTTGAATACTGGAATGGCCGCCGGGATGCCGCCGATCAGGTACATTGCTGACGGGCACAGTGAAGCATGGGCACAGTGAAGCATGGGCACAGTGAGACACGGGCACAGTGAGGCATTGGGCACAGTGAGGCATTGGGCACAGTGAGGCACGGGCACAGTGAGGCACGGGCACAGTGAAGCACGGGCACAGTGAGACATGGGCACAGTGAGGCACAGTGAGGCATGGGCACATAACCAATATTATTTATTGTTATCCCTCCTATTATTTTTATACAGTATGGGGTAGATCAGTATTTTGACTTGATTTGTGACTTGACCAAAATAAATGACTTGCTTGACTTCTAGCAGGGACTCGACTTGACTTGCTTGCTTTTCGTCACAGTAACTTGGGACTTGCTTGAGACTTGAAGGTTAAGACTTGAGACTTGCTTGTGACTTGCACATGTGTGACTTACTCCCATATCTGCCACAAAGTGAATATCCACAACAGACTTCTGCAGAACACTAAACAGACTACAGGTGACCTGATTCTCCATTAAACTTTAACAAACAAAAATAAATATTAACAACAACTTTATCAGTGCCTATCAGTGCAGCCTTACCTGTGCCCAAAAATGCAGCCTACCTGTATCCATCAATGCCGCTTTACCTGTACCCAACAATGCAGCCTACCTGTGTCCACCAATGCTGCTTCACCTGTGTCCACCAATGCAGCCTCACCTGTGCCCAACAATGCAGCCTCACCTGTGCCCAACAATGCAGCCTCACCTGTGTCCATCAATGCAGCCTACCTGTGTTCATCAATGCAGCCTACCTGTGTCCATCAATGCAGCCTACCTGTGCCCAACAATGCATCCTACCTGTGTCCATCAATCAATGCAGCCTACCTGTGCCCAACAATGCAGCCTACCTGAGCAGGGGAAGAGCGGATAGTAAGAGGATTTCCGACCGGATCATTAGAGCGCAGAGGAACATCACTATAACAGCTTTCATTTCAATTGCTGTGTGTTCCCCTCACGCTCGCGTCACATACAGCCCCGCCTCCTGGCCCGGGGACTTTGATATACATCACACGTCCTGGAATTGGACGGGTGATCTGTCTATCAAAGTACTCGAGCCAGGAGGTGGGGCTGTATGTGACAGCGAGTGCAAGGAACACACAGCATTGGAAATAAAAGCTGCTACAGCGATGTTCCGCGCTCTGATGATCTGGCCGTCTCTCTCTTCTCTTTTCCTCTGGGCGATCCCATTTAACCCTGACTTCTGGCGGTGCTTGCCCCCCCCACTCCCAGGCAGCCCATGCTCGCCAGCCCTCATTTTCCACTCGTAAAATGCGAGTAGGCAAGTGGAAAATTTGAGGGCTGTATATAACATAGTTTACAGATGATATAACTTTCACACAAACCAATATACACTTATTGGGATTTTTTTTTACCAAGGACATGTAGCAGAATACATTTTGACCTACATTTATGGATGAAATTTGATTTTATTAGTTATGTTTTATGACAGAAAGTATAAAAAAATTGTTTATATCACAAAAAATGAAAAACCCAGTGGTGATCAAATACCACCAAAAGAAAGCTCTAATTGTGTGAAAACAATTGCAAACATTTCATTTGCATACAGTGTTGCATGACCGAGCAATTGCCAGTTAAAGTAGGGAGGTGCTGAATAGCAAAACATGGGCTGGTCATGAAGGGGGTAAGACCTTTCAGGGCTGAAGTGGTTAAAATACTTACATCTCTATCTTGTGAACATGAGCTTAAAGCTAAAAAATCACTGCTGACCTACTTCCTCTGCAATCCTAAAGTGCCTGCTAGCCTTACCTATCAGATGACATTGCCCTGAGCGTCACAGAATTTATTCCACTTTGGACACTTGGTAGACCCTGGGTCCCGCAAATTGCTGCCATTTCCTGAATTTCCAGATAGATACCTTGCCAGGTGTTTTATGGATATCTGCAGATTCGGCATTATACCCAAATCATAGCCCCGAATCTGCAATTCTCTGCACCTTCCCCTTTTGAACGCAATATATTGGAGGGCTCCACATGCAGGGGGCTGATCTACGATATTTATTGGATACTTAATGTCTACTCCCTACCAGACCAGGGTAAACATGCCTACATGCTCTGTTGGGAGAGGGTGCTGAATGAAGAAATTCCTGTGGAGACGTGGCGGGCGATCTGGACTCTGGCGGCTCAAAAGTTCTCTATGTACTCTCTATGAAAAACGCTTAGAAAATTCTCTACTTATAGTACCTGACTCCGGACGTGATCCATGTTATCTACCCCTCTAGTTTTGCCCGCTGCTGGCATTGCCAGGGATGTAGAGGCACCCCTTTCCACATCTATAGGACCTGCCCTATAATAGCGCCATTCTGGTATTCAGCGCAACAAACCCATGACACTGAAATTCTTTCTGTTGGGCCTCTCCCCATTGAAAATAGTCAAACCCTATAAGAAGCTACTTAGAAAGTCCTTACGGCCGCACGCTGCCTTGTCGCCCTTCAACTGGAAGAGGCACTCTCCACCTTAACCCGGATGCCATGTATGCTAGGGTCAAGGATGTGGAGCTTATGGAGAAAATGACCGCTAGGATACGGGACAGACTAGAGGACCACGATAATGTCTGGGAGCTGTGGCATCTCTGGGAGGACCTGCCTTTAGCCAGTGATGGAGCTAATGTGATGACCCTCTACTTTTCCCTTTTCTCTTCTTCCTTACTTTCTTCTTTCCTCCTCTTTACTCTCCATGCCTTATTTTGTGCGATGTCAGACTTCATGTATCGCCTAATATTGTCCTAATGTTCCAGCAGCGATACTGTATGACTCTAAACTATGTTGTTTGCAGTCATTACTGACATTGCAATGTATAATGTGAACTTTGAGAAAGGCCCTTCCTTTTTCATCGCTATTTAGAGCTTTAACACATTGCTTTATCTTTTTTGTACTGTTTCTCTTCTGAGATAACCAATAAAACTGTTATTTGGAATAAAAAAAAATACTTACACCTCACAAAATATAAATAATATTCAAATACATTAATGCTCTTTACCATTGAATAACTGACAGAGAAAAACATCAGTGGGGTCGTCCGATTCCCTGATGAACTTCTCTTCAATGTAGAACATATCCAGAAATTCATAGGCATCCTGCATTCTGGCAGTGTCATGAATAAAGAGGGCATCATTGTATTTACGAAGGTGCACAGCACATGTCCTTTTCTTTCTGTCTGAATTTATTGCTCCTGAAATACAAGACCACCAAAAGGCTCATGAACACCAAGGCTTTCACATACTGTTTATGATAAATAGTACATACACAGTTATTTTATGAATTATTTCTAATTGAAGGGTGGCACCTTTCCTATATTGGGATATCATTTCTTTTGTTCTCACCTTTCCTTCTACACCTGTGATCAGAGATGTAACTCATGTAATGGGGTCATAGGCCCCGCAGTAACCTCTCTTTGAAACCGGGCAGTGTTAATTGATAAAATAGTGTAAAAAATGTAATAACATAACGCATGCCTAAATTAAAGGACATGTAGCAGGAGAACTGTCAGCACTGTCACAACACTTTTAAAAACTATTGCTATGAAGAGAAGTTACCAGAAAAGAGCAGCAGTGTAAGGAATTAACCTTTAATGGGTAACTCCACTTTTGTGGAAAAAAAAATATAGCAAATAAAAAAAATACCGTGAACAATTGTTACACAATACCTTAATGTCGTTTAATTATAGTAGTACTGTAATTGTCTGTAAAATTCTTTGAAAAATGGCAACCTGGAGGCGTTCTGTACACTGCTGGTGTACATAATGCCCCCAGAAATGTCATTTTTTTTGCTTGTGTGATTGGCTCACTGATATTTTCAGAAGTCTGCACTAAGATAGAAGTCAAATTGTAGGTACCCCTTAAACAGGAATTCAGTTTTGGTGAGATACTTGCCAAGGGTTAAATACCTTTAAAGAGATGCCGACACTGCAGCTTTCCTTATTAGAACATTAAAAGTGCACCAGGTGAATATAATGAATCAGATCATCCCATTCAGAATCAGTCTACAATCAGTCTGGTGATCTATATCTTCAGAACAACAAAAGTTGTTAGGATCAGCGCTTTGAGTCAGTCAGGCTTTAATGTAATTTACAGTGCTGTCATTCTCTCTCCTCCTTCATGCGTACATGAAGGGAGAGCAGAAACAACCTCATCAGCATGTTGCTTCTTCATTGTCCAACTATAATGCCGCGTACACACGACCGTTTTTAATGTCATTGAAAAAAAAACGACGTTTTTCTTGACGTGATTCTTCTCAAGCCTGCCTTGCCTACACACGATCGTGAAAAAAAATGCTTGAGCAAAGCGCAGTGACGTACAACACGTACGATGGCACTATAAAGGGGAAGTTCCATTCGGATGGCGCCACCCTTTGGGCTGCTTTTGCTGATCCTCGTGTTCGTAAAGTTTGGTGAGAAACAATTTGCGCTTTTCAGCCTCGTGCTCTTCAGTCCGTTACAGGGTGACGAATGTGCTATCTCCATTATGAACGCTAGTTTTACCAGAACGAGCGCTACCGTCTCATAACATGCTTCTGAGCATGCGCGTTTTTTTTCACGTCGTTAAAGCCTACACACGGCCGTTTTTCACGACGAGAAAATAGAGCATGTTCCAAATTTTTAATGCCCATTTTTCACATCGCAAAAAATGCTCTGGAGCCTACACACGATCGTTTTTAATGACCAAATTAAAAAATTTAATTTTTCTCGTCATGAAAAATGGTCGTGTGTATGCGGCATAAGGGTAATGGATTACCAAGTTGTATTGCTTAACCACTTAACGACCGCCCACTGTAATTATACGTCGGCAGAATGGCACCGACAGGCAAAGTCACGTATATCTACGTGATCACCTTTGTATAGTTGGGGGGTCCGATCGGACCCCCCTCCTATACAGTGAGTGGTCATTTTCCGTTGGGGAGCGATCCGAGATGAGGGGACGGCCGTTCGATTCCGGCCACCCCCTCGCGATCGCTCCCGGCGAATGAAAAGCTTCCTCTGCTGTGTAAATGTAAACACAGGCAGAGGAAGTGATGTCATCTCTCCTCGTGTCGGTCTTTTCGATCCGGCGCGAGGAGTGAAGACAACTCACAGTAAGTGCACCAACAGCCCACTGACACCAGTACACGTAGGCACACTTTTCACCACCCAGTCACCCCCAGATCACCCCCCAGATCACCCCCAGTCACAGTGCACCGTTTGCAGTGGTCATTTTTTTACTGATCACTGCAATCAGTGTCATTTGTGACAGTAAAAAGTTGCAGGGCAGTTAGGTTTAGGCCCCTTTAGGTCCAGGGTAGCCCCCTAACCCCCCCTAATAAAGGTTTAACCCCTTGATCGCCCCCAGGTAACCCTTTCACCCCCTAACACCAGCGTCACTAAGCGATCGTATTTCCGATCGCTGTATTTAGTGCCGGTGGTGCCCTAGATAGCCAGTTATTTATTTTTAGTTTCGCCGCAGGTTTTTATAGCGTCAGGTACCCCCATATATTATTTTAACCCCCGATTGCCCCTAGAGTTAACCCTTTCAACAGTGATCACCGTATAAGTTTTACTGGTGACACTGGTTAGCCAGTTAGTTATTTAGTTATTTAGGATACCCGTCAGGTTTTTATATAGCGTCAGGTACCCCCATATATAACCTAATAAAGGTTTTAACCCCCTGATTGCCCCTAGTTAACCCTTTCACCAGTGATCACCATATAAGTTTTACGGGTGACGCTGGGTGGTTAGTTTGCTTTTTATAGCATCAGGGCACCCGCCGTATATAACCCAATAAAGGTTTAACCCCCTGATCGCCCGGCGGGTGATATCAATTAGGTTTTAGCGCCAGAGAGGGTCTGCGTCGCCCCAGGCAGCGTCAGGTTAGTGCCAGTAACGCTAACACCCACGCGCAAAGCATACACCTCCCTTAGTGGTATAGTATCCGAACAGATCAATATCTGATCTGATCAGATCTATACTAGCGTCCCCAGCGGTTTAGGGTTCCCAAAAACGCAGTGTTAGCGGGATCAGCCCAGATACCTGCTAGCACCTGCGTTTATCCCCTCCGACCAGTCCAGCCCAGCCCAGCCCAGCCCACCCAAGTGCAGTATCGATCGATCACTGTCACTTACCAAACACACATAACTGCAGTCCTGATCCCTGCGATCGCTAATAGTTTTTTTGGTAGCGTTTGATACATTTGCTGACAGTCAGGTGCTTTTTTTACCTGTGAATCTTACTAGTGTACCCCTAAATTTAGAGCCCAAAATGGCAAGTCGAAGGTACACTAGTAAAGAGGCCTACGAGATTCTGAGCATGACAGATAGTGAAGAGGAGGTCACGCATCTGTCAGATTCAGGCTCAGAATATTTTCCCGTAGAAGACAGTGAAGTCAGCGGCTCCACGTCAGATAGCTCTGACGAAGAAGGTGAGGTCCCTGCTAAGGTCAGGCGTACCCGATCCCGATCTTCTGAGGTTGTTGAGGAGCAAGAACCGCAGGTCTCTCGTATCATGGAGCAGAGTAGTACTAGCGCCGCTATTCCTTCTGGTGAATTGGCAAGCACCAGCGGCCTAGTACAGCCTGGGCGTACATCCAGCACTGCAGTATCACGTGGTGACGTGGCGAGTCCCATAAGTGCAGTTCAAGCTGGCGAGGTGCCAAGCACAAGTAGTATCCCGCTGCCACCAAGAAGACAAAGGCAGGCCCGTCGTGCCCATAGTGCCCTTTCTGCAGAATTTGCCTATCCTGATTGGGTCCCCACCACTTCTGCAGAACCCGTACTTCCCCCATTCACTGCCCAACCCGGTATTCAGGTGGAAACAGCTGATTTTATGCCAATTGATTTTTATTCGCTGTTTTTCACGGAAGATCTCTATAGATCTATTGTGGACCAGAGTAATTTATATGCTGGTCAATTCATCGCCGCTAACCCCCAGTTGCCTTCCATTGCCAAAGATTGGAAACCAATTACGGTTTCCGAATTTAAGACCTTTCTGGGCCTTACCCTCAACATGGGCACACATAAATTCCCGTCATTGCGTGCTTATTGGTCCACGCACCCAATTGACCACATGCCCGTGTTCTCTGCCTCCATGCCCAGGACACGATACGAGCAGATTTTGCGGTTCATGCACTTCAACGACAATGAACTTTGTCGTCTACGTGGAGACCCTGAATACGACCGGCTCTATAAAATTCGGCCCCTCATAAACCACTTCAACAAACGTTTTGCAGCCTTGTTTATTCCCGATCAAGTTGTCTGCGTTGATGAGTCCCTGATTAAATTTTCTGGCCACTTGTCTTTCAAGCAGTACCTTCCCAGCAAGCGTGCCAGATACGGGGTCAAGCTCTATAAGTTCTGTGACAGGGCAACAGGCTATGTATGGAGCTTTACGGTTTATGAGGGAAAAGACAGTCAGGTTGAGCCGATCAATTGCCCGGATTACATAGGGAGCGCTGGCAAGATAGTGTGGAACTTGGTGTCACCCTTATTCGGAAAGGGGTACCACTTGTATGTGGACAATTATTACACGAGCGTGCCACTGTTTAGTCACTTGTTTGATCATCAGATTGGAGCATGTGACACCGTGCGACCTAATCGCCGGGGCTTTCCCCAGCGGCTTGTAGATGCCTGTCTTAGGCTGGGGGAGAGAGCCTGCTTGAAGTGTAATAACTTGCTCGCTATGAAGTGGAGGGACAATAATGTTTTCCTTCTTACCTCCCTTCATGCAGACACGACAGTCCAAATTCGTACGGCGACTGGTGTTGTGGAGAAACCCCTCTGTGTCCACGAATATAACCAAAATATGGGAGGGGTGGACCTCAACGACCAGTTGTTGGCGCAGTATCTAATTGACCGTAAGGCGAGACGCTGGTACAAAAAAGTGTCTCTATCCTTATTCCAATTGGCTTTGCTGAACGCTCATGTGCTATGCAGAGCTTCACTTTATCTCTTCTAAAATTCCAGAATGAGATAGTCACAGACCTCCTGTATTCAGGCGGTTCTGCACCTCACCATCCCCTACCAAATGCAGTAAGCCGACTGCATGAGAGGCATTATCCGTATGCCCTCCCGAGTACCCCTACCCAATGAACCCCCCAAAAAAGATGTCTTGTCTGTAGCAAGCACGGATTTAGGCGTGACACCCGTGTTTTTTGTCCACTCTGTCCTGACAAACCTGGTCTTTGCCTTGGTGAATGTTTTGAACGCTACCACTCAAAAGTGAAGTTTTAGCGTAGGGTACAGCATTTCACAGACTAGGACACACTTACACAGGGTCTCCCAAGATGCCATTACATTTTGAGAGACCCGACCCATTACAGTTGTTAAAGTTAAAAAAAAAAGTGTAAAAAAGAGAAAAAAAAAAACGTAAAAAACAAAAACACAAAAAAATATAAAATAAAAAAAACAAAAATAGTTGTCCTTTTATTGTTCTCTCTCTCTCTATTTTCTCTCTATTGTTCTGCTCTTTTTTACTGTATTCTATTCTGCAATGTTTTATCATGCTTGCTTTTCAGATATGTAATTTTTTGTTTTCAGGTGCGCCATTCAGCTGCAGCGCGGAATTATTTATCTTGACAGCAACAGCGTTTGCTCCCACGATACATAAAGCCGTGACTCCA
This sequence comes from Rana muscosa, assembly GCA_029206835.1. NCBI lineage: Eukaryota > Metazoa > Chordata > Amphibia > Anura > Ranidae > Rana > Rana muscosa. The sequence continues at coordinate 141,953,776 of CM055128.1, read as the reverse complement.
GTGCTGTAGGAGGTGATTTCACCACCACAGTTAAAAAAAAAGAGCATATATGCCGAAGCATGGGGGCAGCAGGGGCGGAGGAGCGATTTTGCTCCTAATGCCGCGTACATACGGTCGAAATTCCGACGGAGGCTTGCCCGTGGAAAAGTCCGACCGTGTGTACGCGGCATAACTTTTTTGCGGGAGGATGCCCCCATGCTTCGGCATATATATATTTTAGGCACAGGTTGCGTTAAAACATTTTTTTATTTTTTACTAGGTTTTGTTTTGGTATTTGCTTTGCAGGTATGGTATGGTAAGGTCTTACTGTTGTACTGTGATGTTACTTTGTTTTAATGTTAACCATCATTTGCCTATCAGGTACGCCATTCTGTTGCAGCGCGGATCTATTTATCTTGACAGCAACAGCGTTTGCTCCCACGATACATAAAGCCGTGACTCCAACGCTGTAGGAGGTGATTTCACCACCACAGTTAAAAAAAAGAGCATATATGCCGAAGCATGGGGGCAGCAGGGGTGGAGGAGCGATTTTGCTCCTAATGCCGCGTACATACGGTCGAAATTCTGACGAAGGCTTGCCCGTGGAAAAGTCTGACCGTGTGTACGCAGCATAACTTTTTTGCGGGAGGATGCCTCCATGCTTCGGCATATATAAATGGTGCATGTATGCCCATCATTAGAAGTGGGTGGATGAAGGGAGGTATTCTAATGGTGGGCATACCCACCAATCAATCTCTTTTTTTCGTTCAGCCAACAGGCTGCATGAAAAAAAAGATTACAATACATGTCCAACAAGGACCAGCAACGTACTGGTATGTTGCTGGACTTTGAATGTTTATACCAGAATGATGCCTGCAGGTTTAGGTATCATCTTGGTATCATTCTTTTCAGCCAGTGGCCGGCTTTCATGTAAAAGCAATTCTAGCAGATAATTAGCCTCTAGACTGCTTTTATAAGCAGTGGGAGGGAATGTTCCCCCCCCCCCGGATATAAACAGCGCCATTGGGAAATTGGGAAAGCATTTTATCACACCGATCTTGGTGTGGTCAGATGCTTTGAGGGCAGAGGAAAGATTTAGGGTCTAACCCCCCAATTTTTTTCAAAAAAAGAGTACCTGTCACTGCCTGTTGCTATCATAGGGGATATTTACATTCCCTGAGATAACAATAAAAATGGTAAAAAAAATAAAAAAAAAAATATGGAAGGAACAGTTTAAAAATAAAATAAAAAAGCAAAATAAATAATAAAAAAAAAAAAAAAAGCACCGCTGTCCCCCCCTGCTCTTGCGCAAAGGCGAACGCAAGCGTCGGTCTAGCATCATATGTAAACAGCAATTGCATCATGCATGTGAGGTATCACCGCAAAGGTCAGATCGAGGGCAGTAATTTTAGCAGTAGACCTCCTCTGTAAATCTAACGTGGTAACCTGTAAAGGCTTTTAAATGCTTTTAAAAATGAATGTAGTTTGTCGCCGCTGCACGTTTGTGCGCAATTTTAAAGCATGTCGTGTTTGGTATCCATGTACTCGGCCTAAGATCATCTTTTTTATTTCATCAAACATTTGGGCAATATAGTGCATTAAAAATAAAAAAAGTGTGTTTTTCCCCCAAAAAATGCGTTTGAAAAATCGCTGCGCAAATACTGTGTGGAAAAAAAATGCAACACCCACTATTTTAATCTGTAGGGCCTTTGCTTTAAAAAAATATATAATGTTTGGGGGTTCAACATAATTTTCTTGCAAAAAAAAATATGTTTTCATGTAAACAAAAAGTGTCAGAAAGGGCTTTGTCTTCAAGTGGTTAGAAGAGTGGATGATGTGTGACATAAGCTTCCTAATGTTGTGCATAAAATGCCAGGACAGTTCAAAACCCCCCCAAATGACCCCATTTTGTAAAGTAGACACCTCAAGCTATTTGCTGAGAGGCATGTTGAGCCCATTGAATATATATATTTTTTTTTGTCCCAAGTGATTGAATAATGACAAAAAGAAAAATTTTTTTACAAAAAGTTGTCACTAAATTATATATTGCTCAAACATGCCATGGTTATATGTGAAATTGCACCCCATAATACATTCTGTTTCTTCTCCTGAGTACGGGGATACCACATGTGTGAGACATTTTGGGAGCCTAGCCGCATACAGGACCCCGAAAACCAAGCACCGCCTTCAGGATTTCTATGGGTGTAAATTTTTGATTTCACTCCTCACTGCCTATCACAGTTTCGGAGGCCATGGAATGCCCAGATGGCACAAACCCCCCCAAATGACCCCATTTTGGAAAGTAGACACCCCAAGCTATTTGCTGAGAGGTATGTTGAGTATTTTGCAGATCTCGCTTTTTGTCACAAAGTTTTGAAAATTGAAAAAATAAAAATAAAATGTCTTTCTTCATTTTCAAAAACAAATGAGAGCTGTAAAACACTCACCATGCCTCTCAGCAAATAGCTTGGGGTGTCTACTTTCCAAAATGGGGTCATTTGTGGGGGTTTTGGGCTATTTTGGCATTTTATGGCCTTCAAAACTGTGATAGGTAGTGAGGAGTGAAATCAAAAATTGATGCCCTTAGAAACCTTGAAGGCGGTGCTTGGTTTTTGGGGTCCCGTACGCGGCTAGGCTCCCAAAAAGTCCCACACATGTGGTATCCCCGTACTCAGGAGAAGCAGCAGAATGTATTTTGGGGTGTAATTTCACATATGCCCATGGCATGTGTGAGCAATATATCATTTAGTGACAACTTTGTGCAAAAAAAAAAAGTTTGTCATATTCCCGCAACTTGTGGCAAAATATAAAATATTCCATGGACTGAACATGCCTCTCAGTAAATAGCTTGGGGTGTCTACTTTCCAAAATAGGGTCATTTGGGGGGGGGTTTTGTGCTATTTTGGCATTTTATGGCCTTCAAAACTGTGATAGGTAGTGAGGAGTGAAATCAAAAATTTTGCGCCCTTAGAAATCCTGAAGGCGGTGCTTGGTTTCCGGGGTCCCGTACGTGGCTAGGCTCCTAAAAAGTCCCACACATGTGGTATCCCCGTACTCAGGAGAAGCAGCAGAATGTATTTTGGGGTGCAATTCCACATATAACCATGGCATGTGTGAGCAATATATCATTTAGTGACAACTTTTTGTATTTTTTTTTTTTTTTTTGTCATTATTCAATCACTTGGGACAAAAAAAAAATATTCAATGGGCTCAACATGCCTCTCAATTTCCTTGGGGTGTCTACTTTCCAAAATGGGGTCATTTGGGGGGGTTTTGTACTGCCCTGCCATTTTAGCACCTCAAGAAATGAGATAGGCAGTCATAAATTTAAAGCTGTGTAAATTCCAGAAAATGTACCCTAGTTTGTAAACGCTATAACTTTTGCGCAAACCAATAAATATACGCTTATTGACATTTTTTTTTACTAAAGACGTGTGGCTGAATACATTTTGGCCTAAATGTATGACTAAAATTGAGTTTATTCGATTTTTCTTATAACAAAAAGTAGAAAATATCATTTAACCAATATGGCTATGTCAGGATTGTCTAGATCACACGAGTAGCTGAACAGATTTACAATCATTTTGCAAGTAAGACAGTTCACACAAATGGAACTCAACAGTGTAGTTCAGATTTAACAATTACCTTCCTTCTCCATTTCAACCACTTTCTGTTCATATGTTTGAGTGCCAAAGTCAGTTGTAATAAAGTCATTTTCATCAAGATATTCATGTATGATTTTCATGAGTGACTTTAGCTTATCCCCAAAGGGATCCTAGACAAGGGGAAAATGTATTATGCAACATTACTAAACTTGTAAGTACATAATACAAATCAGTTAAAATTGTCAATTGCTAAAAAAAGGCATCAATACACTTTGCAGCCTGAACACACATCTTCTACCAACAGACTACAACCAGCCGCAGCCACATGAGACAACTTAAGTTCTCCCTCTTTAGATCAATAGTAGAAATTGAGTAACAAATTCTCATTGTGTCATCTTTTTGTTCATTAATTTCATGCAAGAGGTAAAGAGAGAAATTGTACAATCAATGTTTAGGTCTGTTCTTTCTGCCTTCTACTCTCCAATGCTATGAGTGCAACTCAAAGGAAAGAGATGGTGTTGGGAAACAAGCCCTGTTATGCAGCATGTTCCATCACTGACTATTAATATCAAGCTTTCCAGAAGAGATTTTTGTTTTAATCTTTGGAGTGGGAGATTTACAACATAAAAGCCTTGTTTCTGGCTAAACATGTTATTGATTTGGACCTCACCACTAAAAATACTGCAGTTCTTAAAGTGGAATTAAACCCATTGATTTAACAGTTTCTAAAAACAGTTAGGCTCCATTCACACCTAAGCGATTTGAATTGAAGTGCGGGCAGAAATCGGCACATATCTGTCCACGATTCCAGAATCTCAGCAAAATACAGGATGCATTTGCAAAATCAATACTTGTAAATGGCACCCTAATTTCAGTGCGATTTTGCCGCACGATCAATCGGCCTGCAACGCGAGGCAATGTCGCCCAAAAGAAGCTCCAGGGAGGCCAGGAACGGAAAAAGACAAAGGAACAAGTAGTGAAGGGTCGGGCATGACAAGGCGGAAAGGAGAGTCAACAAATGGTTAAGTTGGTGAAAATGGAAGGGGAGGATTCAAGAGTAAAGTGCTGGAGGGGGGGAGGAGCTGTACAAAAGGTGGAGGCGGGGACTTCCGGGAACAGTTCAGTTGGTGAGGGAGACAGAAGGAGGCAGTTTTTCACGCTGCTCCTCTGTCATGGCTGCTAGGGAGATGATCCACATGCACTTACAGGCGGCGGCGGTGGCAACGAGGGGACTAGCTGGTCAGGTTACAGGTAGCTACAATGTGGGTTCCGGGGGGGGGGCTTCTACCACCGGAGGGGGTGTTTTCCCACGCGCCCGCAGGTCTCTGCCTCCGGAGCGTTTTCGCTCGCCCCTGTTGGGGATCGGTGCAATCCCGGGAGTACGCGGGAAAGGCACATACACTTTGGCCGGGGGGGATTTTCTCTCCGCCGGCGGAGCTCGGGGGCGGGGCTACGGGCCGTAATGGCGCCCGTGTCTCGCCACGTGCAGGGAACATGGAGTGTGCGGCCCCTCACCTGTCCCATCAAAAGGGGGAGCGGCGGTGGGGAGGAGCAGCGGTGCGGCTGTCGGGCCGTTCTCTTACGCGGCCGGCGGCTGGGGGGGCCCATGTTAGCATACCGGGGGTGGCGGGGGATTTGGGGGGGTCTGCAAGAGCGGCTTACCAGGAGATCCTAGGGCCTGGTGGCGGTCTGCGGAGCTGCAGGGATCCATGGCATCCAGGCTGCCTTCGCCTGGGGGGCTGCGGAGGCTGGCGGACATGCTGGGGGACCTGCGGGGGATGGCGGTGGACTGCAAGTGTGGCCTAACAGGAGAACATGGGGGTGCAGCGGTGGGGTAGGGGCACACTCGAGACGGCTGTCCGCTGAGCTGCAGGGATCCACGGCCTCCAGGCCTGCTTCGCCTGGGGGGCTGCTGACGCCAAGGCTGCCGGCTCCTGCGGCGCGGTCGGCAGGAGGAGGCTCGGTCCAGTGGAAGAAGAATGCCAGGCTCGGGCGCCAGCGGTGGATGTAGAGACGAGGGCTGTAGGGGACATGACCGGGCAGCCCGGTAAGTCTGTCTCTGTTCACACGTTCTTAAAAATGAGGCGCGGTGCATTTTATGAGGGGTGGGGGGGGGGTCTATGGTGACAAGGGTAGCATTGTGTATGGAGGGTTGGCCCGGGGTGAAGGGCGGTCAGGTTGCTCCCCCCGGACAGTTGGGGTTTGCAGGAGTTGCTGGGGGGGGGGTTGTGGTATCGGGTCCAACGTTGTTAGGACGGACTCGGGGTGCCCCAACTGGTGGCGCGATGGGTTTGCGGAAGTAACGACTAGGGGGGGCCCGTGGCTCTGGCGGACGTCTTCGCCGCTACGTTGGGAGTAGTGCCGGTAAGTATGGCGGCAGGAGACGAGGGAGGGACTAAGGGGGCTTTGGCAAGGTCAGACGTGGCAAGACCTGCTGCTGCTGATAAGTGGGAAGTTGGAATTTGTTTGAGGGACAGTTGGTGCACCAGAAGCGGTAAGGAGGGTGCGTGTTTGGTAAGGGTGAGTATGTGAGAGGTTCTCGTCACCCCCCTGAACAAGTTTGTTGGGTGAGGGTGAGCCCGATGTATCATGGCAGAATGATACAGTTTTATCCTGCAGACGTTAGTGCACTGGATGTTGGCGGTCGCTATCATGTCCAGTGTCATAGGTGAGTACATTCCAGAGCATTGCTTGACATTGTTCGGCTACATGTTATGCACTAGGGGGCGGTTAACAGTTGCTCCGGTGGGATCGAAACAGACATCTGATTTTGGATGCGGGTCTGCAGGTTTCAACATGGGTCCCCCCGGAGTCGGAGGCACTCACCCCCCACCCCCCCGGTCCCACTGTGGTTAACAGGGAAGCGTGCTGGGGGAGTTTGCTAGCAAGGGGTACGAACCCGGTGGGGGGGGGTTCAGCCTTTTCCTATGTGGGGATCAGGATGCTGGGCCCCTGGGTTTGTTCTGAGGGTTAGGACACCGGGTTCCTTGACTGGGGTACCGCCTATTGCGCGTAATTTGCGGTCTGTGTCTACAGTATCCGGGGGTGTTTGCGTTTACGTTTGGACAGGACGTAGCGGCGCTTGGGTGCAGGGGGGGGCAGTTACGGTTAAGCCAGTGGGGGTTCAGGGACTCACTGCTGGGGGGTGGTGCTGGAGAAAGAACGGAATTTTTTAGAATTACTCACCACCTCGCCATTTGGAACAGGGGGGTCTGTTCTTGTTGCATATACCCCGGGCTTATACTGTGGCTTACGCTTCTTTGACGTTGCTGTCGGGTGGGTTAGGCGCTATGGACAAGGGGCGCTTGCTTTCAGGTCACCTGGACAGCTTTAGGCTGTCGGGGTGCGGTTGGTAGGAGGAGTTTTTTTTAGGAATCAAGGTCTGCCCTTGGGTCGCTCCATTTCTTGCGCCATGTTACAAAAGGTTCGGTTCAATGGAATGGTTGTTAGGGATGGGGCTGGCCGGGAATCCGGTATCCCCTAGTTGAGGTTTCCCGGGGGGCCTCCTTCCTATAAGGTGCGTACGATTCCTGTCCTTGTAGCGCATGGATGGTAAGTTTTAGGGTCAGTTGGCAGCGGGCAAGACTGGGGTCCCGACTACGGAACTTGGTTTTCTGGCATCGCTCTTGACACGGGAGGCAGGGAGGGTGGACTGCCTAGGGCCAGGATAGAGAGTTCAGGCATGGGATTGTGGGGTAGAGGGCAGGGCTTGGCCTGCTATGGATGTTACAGTTTTGGTAGGTTAGTCCATTTTCCTGTTGAATTAATTTCATGGGTGGGGTCTTTATGCTGGCGGCGGTCGGCAGCTACCGCTGAGTTTTTGTGCCCCGATATACGGCGTCATAGTGCAAAAGGAGATTAGGGGGGATTTGGGGATTTTGGAACGTGTCTGGGGATGTACAACGAGCAATCGCCTTGGATGGCTGGACCAGTGTGTAATGTTGATTTACAGTTAGTAACTGAGGCGGCAGGGTCTACGTGGCTGGGGCGTTTTGGCGAGGGCTATGGAGTGCGGAATCTTTACCTAGAGCCTGGGTAAAAGCGGGGTTCCTTCGGTTCAGGTACTGTGGGGATTGTTCCAGTGGTCCTAGCGATGGAGCTGGGGGGAGGTATGTTGGGACTTGAGGATTGGGGGGAACTGTTACGACAGAGGGGTGGTTCAAGTTATAAAACCGTTTTTTCGTATCGTCATAGTCAGTGGTATGGTTGCTGCGCCGTTTGGCTGGCGTTGTTTACAGTGGGACAATTTTCTGTATGCTGTGCATCGCGGACAGTGATGTCACGCGGGCTGATGCTTGGCCTAGTTTTATGGGGACAAGTTTAGGGAGCTGTCGCAGTCGGCAGAGGGGGAAGGATCAGGAGGTGGGTGAGTGAGTCGACAAGGGCAGCTCCCTCTAAGGTTTGGAGGGAGCGGTTAGTTTTCATACAGCTGGTGGGTGCTGAGCTGGGTGGTCCGAGGCAAGATTGTTGATGGTATTTGGCGTAAAGGGGGCATGGACAAGACAGGGTCAGTGTCTAGGATGCAGGGCATGATGGAGTTCAAAAAAAATAAATAAAAATGTACAAAATTGAAAAACATGATTTTGGGTAAACAATCGATAAACAGGTATCACACGTGTAACCTGCGCAAAGACATTGAGAGGCCGGCCTCTTTTTCAATTTTTGGGGTATTTGTTAAAACCTTAGGGTCAGTATGTTGCGTGGGTTACATGGTAATTTGGTTTTACAGTTGTTTTTCCGTTGCGTTTTGGAGCATTTAGAGTGGAGGAGATTGACTTATCCCGACGGGTTGAAAGGGGGTTGCTGGCCCGGGATGTGTAGAATAAAAAAAAAAAATGGGGGTAAAAGGGGTGAGTGCTTCAGTGGTTTTCACTGCCCGGTGCGGAGGCTATGGGATTTTTCTGGGGTTTATTTGGTTGAGGGTGGGCCGTTCTCATTGCGTGGGGACAGGTCCTGTTTGCACATGTGCTACTTAGTGGCGGTTTTTCAGGGAGTACCTTCAAGCGGGGGGCAAGGGGCCTCACACTCCTTCTGCATCATGGTGGCCGCAGAGGCGGCCAGGTGTGGGTAGGATGAGGCGGCAGTTGCACAAGTTTTTGGGTGGTGGGAATTCAGGATATTTATGTTATGGGCGCCCACACTGGTTAACAGATCGAGTTTTGTGGTGGGGAGGAGTACAGGTGGTAAAAGAGGGTGGTTCCACTTGTTAGTTTTACTGCTGTTATGGTATGTGTATTGTATTGTGTTGGTGCTGGTGCTTCCCCTTGTTTGTTTGTTATGTCATTTCAGATGGAGGTTACACACGCCTTGTCTGGAGCTTGCTCATGGTTTTGGGGGGGGCTAGAAGTGCTGATGCTAGACCTGTGGCAATCAGTTGGGGTATCTCTCATGAGGGAGGTAGGTACTTGGTGGATAGAAATTTGGGGCGAGGATTATTAAGCTCGACTTTAAGTGACCACGGTAGTGGGTGGATTTATTTCACGTAATGGGGGGTTTGGGTATCAGACATACAGAGTTGGAGTTTAATGTGGGAATGGTACCTGCGGGTTATAGAGTTCACCTCTAGTGCGGGTTAGAGCTATGGACGCTGGGTCTTCCGGATGGGAGCCGGCAGGCCCTGCGGGTGTGGAGGGGCCCTTAAGGGTAAGGTGTTATCCTTGCGGGCTGTGGCGGTGTCTTTGGTCTTTGATGGTGGCAGAAAACAGATGTGATGGAAGTGGTGGGAGGCTCATCCGTGGTATGGGCCCCTCTGGGGTATTCCAGTGGAACGGTGTCTGCTGGAATACGGTATTGGTTGCACTGCGGGAAAGGGGTTGTCTCCGAGCTGCTGATACGGCTGGAGGCCTGGTATGGTAAAAAGGTCCCGCAGTGTAGTGGTGGAAAATGTTAAGTTCGGGGTGCCGTCAAAGACCAACAGGCTGTGTGTTTAAAAGTATCATTACAAAGGTTATTTGGAAATTATTAAAATATTTTGGTTAATAAAAAGGCTGCTATGGCCATTTATACTCCAAACTCTTGTCTGGACTTATCATTGGATGGTGGTATGGGAATGTGAGTGTGGGGAGTTTGTGGGGTTTAAGGGGTGGTAAGAAAATTGGGATAGCTTGACTACTATCTTGACTACACTGGTCATGCTCCTTTTTGAGCGACAAACTTTGCACATTACGATTTTGCTGCGATTGCATCGTGATTTATTGTGCAACATCCGCGGCAAATTAGCACCGCGATTGGTGTGCCATCACACAAGTAATGGCATCACAAAGGCGTCCCACATTATGCCCCGATTCTGGAATTGCGGGCAGAATTGCAGCGATTCTGCCCCCAATTCAAATTGCCTAGGTGTGAATGGAGCCTTACATTCCCAGCATGCTGGGAATGCTGACTGTCACATTTGCATGTGCACTCAACTTAACTGTCAAACCATCAAATAGCTGATGTCATAACTGATCACATGTGTAGCATCATGGCAGCAACAGGTCAAACAGAAGCTAAGATGGCAGCTTCCATGGCTGAAAAGGATGGGAGGGTTTAATTATCAAGCCAAATTATCAAGCCAAATAATAACTTGTTGTTGAGCTAAAAGTCCAAGGGGTTAAATGGAGCATGTTTACTTTGTGTTTGTAGCTTAGAGAGTGAGGAGAAGCTAAATTGGCAGTTGCGAGAACAGGCCTTAATATGGAGACATGAAGCAAAGGCAGCTTTTTTTTAGCAAAATATATACAGCGGTTAAAATAAGTATTAAACACATCACCATTTTTCTAGGTAAATATATTTTTAAAGGTGCTATTGATATGAAATGTTCACCACATATCAGAAACAACCCATGCAATCCGTACATACAAAGAAACCAAAACAAATAAGTTCAGAAATTAAGTTATGTGTAATAAAATGTAATGATACAGTGAAAAAGTATTGAACACGCTAACTGAAACTTATTTAATACTTCTGTAGCAATACCCCCATAGGGGCCGCTGGTTTAAAATTTTGGCCTGCTGTTACCTTACTGTTCACCACCACGTCCGTCCTAGGGGTCTTCCTAGGAATTGTTCACAAATGTCTGCACCAAACATTCAGTCTCTTTTTCTAAAGGGTTTTATTAGGAATTTCCAAACAGAGGGATGGAGGGTTAGGGAGATTCAGGTACCTTAGCTTTGCGGATCACGGGTACTCTCCTTAATCCGGAGGACCAACAGCTTCCTCACTGGATCTAGCATCCACCGGATAGGCCTCTCTCCCTAACCTAGCAGCCGGTGCAAGCTCGTTCAAAAAGTCTCTGCCACAGACTTGTGTAACCAGACTTCCGAAATACAACACACAGTGCCAGGATCTTTCAGCCAGGCCGGCAGCACTGTGAGGTAGATTTCCATCCGGATGCGTCCTTCAATTGAGTCCTTAATTGCTCAGTCCCTTCCCGCAGGCAAGGCGACACAGGACCATCCCTGGATCAGTAGGCCCCAGCAACTCCTGGGCCTACTCTCAGTAGCGGAGCCTCAGGGGGTCTGCAGGCCCCGAGGCAGGAAAACTGCTAATACATCCCTGAGGCCAGGAGGGCCGTCAGGTCAGGAATGGAAGACCACGAAAAATGGCGTCTGCCCCTTAAGTACCCTCTCCCAGAATGCACAGCGGGGTGACCAATCCCACTAAGCTGCTTCTGGGCAAGAGGTACCCAATACATTCAGCCTGCTGCATTTCCAACCCTGACCTGTGGTGACAGCGACACCCACAGTCAGGTGGAAAACGTGCAACCCAGCCGAACTGGAACAGAGACCCAAAATTTGTTACAATCATTCTGAGTTGAACTTAAACTCAGATAACTAAATTTACACTAGCGCCTACCCAATAGGAGCAGGGTGCTACACTTTGTACAAAATCCTTTGTTGGTAATGACAGCTTCAAGATGCCTCCTGTATGGAGAAACTAGTCACATGCAATGCTCTGGTGTGATCTTGGCCCATTCTTCCACACACAGTCTTAAAATCTTGGGCCTCTTCTATGAACTCTGATCTTTAATTCTTTCCATAGATTTTCTATTGGATTCAAGTCAGGTGATTGGCTGGGCCATTCTAGCAGCTTTATTTTCTTTCTTTGAAACCAATTGAGTTTCCTTGGCTTTATGTTTGGGATCAATGTCTTGCTGAAATGTCCATCCTCGTTTAATCTCCATCATCCTGGTTCCGTATGCTGAAAAATAGGCCCACACCATGATATTCCCACCTCCACACTTCACTGTTGGTATGGTGTTTTTGGGGTGATATGCAGTGCGATTGGACCTCCAAACTTGGTGTGTATTATGGCATTCAAAGAGTTACATTTTGGCCTCATCTGACCAGACTATATTCTTCCAGTATTTCACAGGCTTGTCTAAATGTAGTGCAGTAAACTTTAAATGAGCTTCAACATGCTTTTTCTTCAGCAATGGAGTCTTACGTGGTGAGCGTGCATACAGGCCATGGCGGGTGAGTGCATTAATTATTGTTTCTTTTTAGGGGTGTTATGTGCCTAAATTTAGGGGTTGGTCTGAGCTGGTAGCCAGGCTCGGACCACTTTGATTGCTAGGTATTTGCTTCTGCCTATGTGATGCTGCCTCTCTCGGCAGCAGTGCAGTGGGCGTAGTCGGCCTGCTGTGCAGGCCGGGAGGGGGTACATAAGGGGCAGACGCCATATTTAGTAAGGAGTGTGGTGGAGGAGAGTGGAGGAGTGAAGGAGACGAAGGGGTGTGCCGCTCGGGGGTGCGATGACTGGCCGAGAAGTCTCAGGCACCTTTGGACCTAGGCTGCAACAATCCAGGTAGGCCCAGTACCTTTTAACTGGGTCTACAGTTTGCCCATTGGAGTCCCAGGGTGCCCAGGAGAGGGTACCTGCTCTGACCGAGAGGAAGCCAGGGGAGTATCGGTCCCACTGAGGAGATGAGTAATGGAAGATTGCTGTCTCGGGAGAGGCCTGGTGACCTGTCAGAGGGAAGGATTCTTTATTCAGGAAAGCTAACCTGTAAAGTGCTCATTGGCATTATCCTGTTCTTAAAGTCTACAGAGGTTAGAGGATTTCTTGTACCCATCCCTGGAGGGGATAGAACTGTTCGAGCTCCACACCGGCTGCAAGGACTGTGAGAGAGCACTATCCGGGTGAGCTAAACCCACTCGGGATTGAGTGGCGACGAGGTTACTGGTTGTGCCTGGATCTAATTCCTCACACTTACTTATCCCTTCTTTCATCCATCTGTCCCTGTCTACTACGCAGCAAATAGAAAATAAACTCTCTGTTGGAGTTAAAATGTTTCTGGACATTGGCTTCTTTGGGGGAAGAAATAGAGACTTGACCCCATACTCTGGGGAAGAGAACCAGTGGAAGAAGGTAACTCGCTGCAGGACCCAAAATTTGTGAATACCGCTTAACCTCTTCAAACAGGAGGGTACAGGTATATAGCATGGTGTGCCTTGACTTGCAAGTGAGCCAGGCGAGAAAAAGGTCCGTGTGCTACATAAACAATTGTACGTGCTAACCCCAGGTCTTTCTGAAGCTCTCCACAAGAGGCTATTGGACAACTCTTCTGATAATTCTTTTCACTGCTCTGTCAGAAATCTTGCTTGGAGCACCTGGTCATGGCTGGATTTATGGTGGTATCATGCTCTTTCCACTTCTGGAGTGTGGCCCCAACAGTGCTACCTGGAACATTCAGAAGTTTAGAAATCCTTCTGTAATCAATGCCATCAGTATATTTTGCAACAATAAGGTTGTGAAGGTCTTGCGAGAGCTCTTTGCTTTTACCCATCATGAGTTGTTTCTTGTGTGACACCTTGGTAATGAGACACCTTGTTATAGGCCATCAGTTGAGAATGAACCAGCTGATGATGTTAACTTGCACTGACAAGGGGCAGTATTGATTTCTAATTACTGATAGATTTCAGCTGGTGTCTTGGCTTTTCATGTGTTCAAAACCTTTTTTCCTGTGTCATTCCATTTTATTAGAGATAACTTAATTTCTGAACTTATTTGTTTTGGTTTCTTTGTATGTATGGGCTGTTACCGACATGTAGTGCAAATTTAATGTCAATAGCATCTTTAGAAATATATTTACCTAGAAAAATGGTGATGTGTTCAATACTTAGTTTACCCACTGTATATATACAGTGGGTACGGAAATTATTCAGACCCCCTTACATTTTTCACTCTTTGTTATATTGCAGCCATTTGCTAAAATCATTTAAGTTCATTTTTTTCCTCAATGTACACACAGCACCCCATATTGACAGAAAAACACAGAATTGTTGATTTTTTTGTAGATTTATTAAAAAAGAAAAACTGAAATATCACATGGTCCTAAGTATTCAGACCCTTTGCTCAGTATTTAATATTTTCACCCTTTTGATCTAATACAGCCATTAGCCTTTTTGGGAAAGATGCAACAAGTTTTTCACACCTGGATTTGGGGATCCTCTGCCATTCCTCCTTGCAGATCCTCTCCAGTTCTGTCAGGTTGGATGGTAAATGTTGGTGGACAGCCATTTTTAGGTCTCTCCAGAGATGCTCAATTGGGTTTAAGTCAGGGCTCTGACTGGGCCATTCAAGAACAGTCACGGAGTTGTTGTGAAGCCACTCCTTCATTATTTTAGCTGTGTGCTTAGGGCCATTGTCTTGTTGGAAGGTAAACCTTTGGCCCAGTCTGAGGTCCTGAGCACTCTGGAGAAGGTTTTTATTCAGGATATCCTTGTACTTGGCCGCATTCATCTTTCCCTCGATTGCAACCAGTCGTCCTGTCCCTGCAGCTGAAAAACACCCCCACAGCATGTATTGGACAGGTGATGAGCAGTGCCTGGTTTTCTCCACACATACAGCTTAGTATTAAGGCCAAAAAGTTCTATCTTGGTCTCATCAGACCAGAGGATCTTATTTCTCACCATCTTGGAGTCCTTCAGGTGTTTTTTAGCAAACTCCATGCAGGCTTTCTTTTACAAAAAGGTTCATTGTCATACAAACCAACAGTACATGTTTACAATAGAGTGTTATAGCATACAAAATACAAAGCAGATCTGGGCTCGAAGGCCCTTATCAACATTAAGAAAGCATGAGCTGTAATCATATGCTATACTCTAATAAAAGGAGAAATTAAAATAATCCATAGGGCCAAATGGTCCAAAACCCGAGCCATGCCCGGTTGTCTGTAAACCTGTAGAATGAACGTATAATATTCAACAATAGAACCTGAAGGTTAGCATCCTTTAGAAGGGTTAGAAAGGGTTAACAGCAAAATAAAAGACTATATGAAAGAGGAAAAAAAAAATGGAGCAGAACAAGAAAAGGAGTAGAAGGTGAAGAGGGAGGAAAAGAAGAGGAAAGCAGGAGGTCCACGGGGTGCGCGCAAGAGGAGTCCTATAGTGATAGTAATGCAGCGTCAAACCTAGAAGGGTGATAGTATGTTATCCATGGTTGCCAGACCTTAAGAAACTTGTCATTCGTATCAGAAAGAATAGCCGTCAGTTTCTCGTTAACCATGACATCGTTCAGGCGATTTTTGACTGCTTCAAAGCTAAGTGCGGGGGTCTTCCAAGCTCTCGCAATTATCAACCTAGCTGCAGTAAAAAGATGCTGGGCCAATTGCCTTTCTGGAAGCAATAATTCCTCGATGGGCTTACCAAGGAGAGCTACGCAAGGGTCCCTTTTAATAGTAATCTGAAATAGATTACGGAGGAGAGTGAATACCCTAATCCACAGTCTGCGCGCCCGCGGGCATGACCACCAGATATGTGCCATGGAGCCCTCCTGGGAATACCCCCGAAAACAAAGTGGAGAATAATTTGGTATATAAAGCGGGCCAATCTCACCGGTGTGTAGTACCACCTATACAATACTTTATAGGCATTTTCCAGAATTAACACATTACGGGAGCACTTGGAGAGAGTTGTTGTCATCGCCTGCCAGTCCCCAGGGTCCAACTGCTTCCCCAACGCTTTCTCCCATTGAAGGTGGTAAGGCCTCAATGGGGGTCTCTTTGTAGATATCACAGCCGAATAAATCAGTGATATTAGGCCTGTTGAATGGGGTCTGGCTCTACAAAGGCCCTCGAAGGGGGTCAAAGTATAAGGGGTAGATTGAGACCGAAGAAGACTCTGAAGAAAGTGGCGAAGTTGTAAATAGCGGTAGTGCTCTCGCAAGGGAATATTGTGAGAAGAGCGTAAAGCGCCAAATGCCAAAATCCTAGTAGGCCTCAACAGTGAGTGAACATCTGTGAACCCGTTCATGGACCACCACGAAAATTGAGAGGGATTATCACAACCTGGAGGAAATAGCGGGCAGTGTAAAAGTCGTAAGAGAGGGAGATGAGGAGAGATCAACCCTGCAGAGTATTTTACCGAATCCCATATTCGCAAAGAGTGGGCCAAACAGGGCCCAATAACCGCCGGACGATGCACGGGGGGGGGGAGCCAGGGTAATGAGGAGATAGGAATAGGGTCGATGTCAACCAGGTCAAGCATAGCCCAGAGCGGAAGCTGATAGGTCTCATGAAGGCACGAAAGGGGGGCTATGTTAGCGGCTATATAGTAGGCCCGTAAGTTAGGAACCGAGAGACCGCCATTAATTTGCTTGGCAAACAAGACCTGTTTGCCGATTCAAGGGCGGGTCAAACCCCATATAAATTGCATAATTCTACTTTGATGTATGCGGAGGATATGCGAGGGAATCCGAACAGGCAGGACACAAAAAAAAAAAAGTCGTTTCGGGAGGTAGGACATACGAACAGCAGTTATTCTGCCGAACCAAGACAAAGGCAAATGAGACCAAGACAACAGTATATCCGTTAGTCTCTTGAACAAGGGTGGAAAGTTAGCCTGGTACAATCCCGAGTACATAGGGGTAAGGTGGATTCCCAGATAGGGTAGCGAGGAGACCCACTGAAAGGAGAACGCCGACTGTAAATCCCCCAACAAGCCAGGGGAGAGGTTAACCGATAATGCTTTTGATTTGGAGGGATTAACCCGGAACCCCGAAAGGGAAGCAAAAAGGTATCCAAAAGGGATTGTAGGTTCGGTAAAGAAATTCTGGGGGAGGTCAAAGTAAGAAGGATATCATCGGCAAATAGGGAAATTTTATGGGGACAACCCGCTATTTCGATGCCTCGTATGTCTGGATGCGAACAAATCGCCTCCGCCAGGGGTTCCAAAGCCAAGACAAAAAGGAGAGGCGATAGGGGGCATCCCTGACGGGTGCCCCTCTTGATATTAAAGAGAGGGGACTCAAATCCAAAATACCTCATTTTTGCCCGGGGGGAGTCATATAAGACAGACATCCAGTGCATAAACGAAGACCCAAAGCCATAGTGCCGAAGAACAGACATGAGATAAGGCCACGACAGAGTGTCAAAGGCCTTGTTTACGTCCAGAGACAAGAGCATGGTTTCCAGCGAGCGGGTATGAGCTATGTGTTGGAGTTGCAATATACGCCGAATAGCATCACCAGCCTGTCTCCGAGGTATGAAACCGACCTGGTCCTTCCCGATCAACCGAGGGAGAAAAGAGTTTAGGCGATTAGCCAAAACTTTGGTCCAAATTTTCATATCAATATTAATTAAGGAGATAGGCCTAAAATTGGCCCAGGAGGAATGATCGCGATCCGGTTTAGGAATCATCACAATGTTTGCCGTTAAGAGGTCCGGGGTAAGGGAGCGACCGTTTTTAACAGAATTATACATGGCCGTTAAATGCAGAGCTACCACAACGGCCAGTTTCCTGTAGTAAAGTGCCGTAAAGCCATCCGGACCCGGTCGCTTTCCCACCTTAAGATCTTTTATACCTTGAAGGACCTCCGAAAGTTGTATGTCCCGGTCCATAAGGGTAACATGCGCCTCTGTCAGAGTCGGGAGTGGGAGGCGGCTGAGGAAATCAGCAGTGTCCTGAGCGTTAAACTGCTCCGGGTCTGAGTACAGTTTAGTAAGACGGAATCAAAACTCCTCTAAGATGTGCAACGGATTACCCGTAAGGACATTGTGGCGGTTGCGCAAAGTGATGGGAGTGAATTTAGGAGCGAAAGTCCGGAGTCTGTTAGCCAACATTCGATTCGGTTTGTTCGCCCTGGTATACCACCTCTGGCGGGACCAACGTAAGATGCGCTCAGCCCTCTCGGTGAGACAAAGATCTAACTCCGAACGGGCCTGCTCCAGGAGTTTACGGTTGCAAGAGGTGGGGGATTGTTTAAAAACCTCAGATAACGCCTCCAGACGGGTCTCCAGGGCCCTTTGCTTCAGACCCCGTTCCATGCAGGCTTTCATGTGTCTTGCACTGAGGAGAGGCTTCCGTTGGGCCACTGCCATAATGCCACGACTGGTGGAGGGTTGCAGTGATGGTTGACTTTCCACAACTTTCTCCCATCTCCCGACTGCATCTCTGGAGCTCAGCCACAGTGATCTTTGGGTTCTTCTTTACCTCTCTCATCAAGGCTCTTCTCCCCCGATAGCTCAGTTTGGCCAGACGGCCAGCTCTAGGAAGGGTTCTGGTTGTCCCAAATGTCTTCCACTTAAGGATTATGGAGGCCACTGTGCTGTTAGGAACCTTAAGTGCAGCAGAATTTTTTTGTAACCTTGGCCAGATCTGTGCCTTGCCACAATTCTGTCTCTGAGCTCTTCAGGCAGTTCCTTTGCCCTCATGATTCTCATTTGCTCTGACATGCACTTTGAGCTGTAAGGTCTTATATAGACAGGTGTGTGGCTTTCCTAATCAAGTCGAATCAGTATAATCAAACACAGCTGGACTCAAATGAAGGTGTAGAACCATCTCAAGGATGATCAGAAGAAATGGACAGCACCTGAGTTAAATATGAGTGTCACAGCAAAGGGTCTGAATACTTAGGACCATGTGATATTTCAGTTTTTCTTTTTTAATAAATCTGCAAAAATTTCAACAATTCTGTGTTTTTCTGTCAATATGGGGTGCTGTGTGTACATTAATGAGGACAAAAATGAACTTAAATGATTTTAGCAAATGGCTGCAATTTAACAAAGAGTGAAAAATGTAAGGGGGTCTGAATACTTCCCGTACCCACTGTGTGTGTGTGTATATATATATATATGTATGTGTATAAATATATATATATTATATATATATATACACTCCAGTTCAAGCCGACCCGAATATAAGCCGAGGCACCTAATTTTACCCCCCAAAAAAATGGGAAAACCTATTGACTCGAGTATAAGCCTAGGGTGTCCATCTGCATGCCTCACTTTGCCTCACTATGTCCATGCCCATGCCACACTGCCCATGCCTCACTGTGCCCATGCCTCACTGTGCCCATGACTAGACTGACGTTTAACATGCGAGTCTATAAAAAGGGGTGCCCGGCTTTGAAAATCGGTGCTCCCCGGCCGTAGGTCCCCCAGACAACAAACTTTGCACACTTGTGGAGGAGAATCCCCAAAATCACTGTAGAAATTACCATTTAACATGGGAGTCTATGGAAGGGGTGCCCGGCTTTGAAAAATCGGTGCTCCCCGGCCGTAGGTCCTCCGGACAATAAACTTTGCACACTTGTAAAAACAGAGTGGGGCTATATGTGTGCCAAGTTTGGGATCCAGGGGACCTACGGCCGGCCGGTATCGGGTCCCCAAAGTCCGTGAGATTAGGCACAAAAAGGTGACGAGTATAAGCCGAGGGGGGCATTTTCAGCACAAAAAAAAATGTGCTAAAAAACTTGGCTTATACTCAAGTATATACGGTATATATATATATATTGTGGTTTTTTTTTTGGAAACCTTCAGAAACAGGTGTGCAGTGGCATACCAGTTTTGTAACAGCGTGAATAGGCCCAAATGTGGAGACACAAGGCAGAGACTAAAAGTTTTTTGCTAAAATTAGAACTTTACCCTCAAATACAGGTGTTCAGGAGTATGGAGTTAAGCAGAGGAGGAAGAGGGAGCTCCAGGCAAGCTGGCCACTCTGTGCATAGAAAGAAGAAAATGATGGAGGCTTCATGACTCAGTCAATAACTTCCTCTTAATGCTGCGGTGGAATTGGTCAGCAACTGTGGCTAAGGAAAGGCAAACATGCTTTGCCCCTGCTTTGTGCAGTCATACCTTCATTTTGCTGTACAGAACCCTCCATGTGCAGTACTGTTTTTAGGCCTGCCTGCATTTGTTTTTGTTTTTCAGGTCTATACCTAACTGTAGTAGTGAGAGGTGGTTTGGGGGCACACTGTTTTTGCACTCAGTTGTGTTTTCTTTCAAATGATAGGGTGGTAAATTACAGTAGATTATTACTGTGCATTGAGCACCCCAAAATTTAAGTCCTTAGCATCCCAACTAAAAACCAAGATACCTACCAAAAAAATAACTAAATAAAAAAAAAAAAAAAAAAAAACATGCTTCAATACAAAAGCTCATTATTTTTTTTGAAGAAAAACAAAGTGGCTTTGCTGTGTATGGGTATGCTGTCCCCAAATTGAAGACAAACTAATTTTAAAAGGGAAAGAAAAACCCCAATTAGGGCAGCACAAAAAGGCAGCAAAGGTCCATGAGCTAGCAATCAAACATGTTGCTGACACAGACAGTAATCCAAGTAAGGACTTTCAACCTGTGAACAGGGGATGGGGATGTCATTTGAAAAACTTAATGTACGCCATCACTGCAATTCACAAAAGTAAAGCACAGAATGCTAACTGGCTCGTTCTAATCTCTCCTTATGCAATCAGTGATTACACATTAGCAAGTGCAGTCATGGTGCAAAAGGGTTCTGTATGATGTACTGTATGAGAAACTGTTTCTCCATTGACCGATGATATAGGTACAGGTATACAGTGCATCTGGAAAGTATTCACATCGCTTCACATTTTGTTATGTTACAGCCTTATTCCAAAATGAAATAAATTCATTATTTTCCTCAAAATTCTACAAACAATGCCCCATAATGACAACATGAAAGAAGTTTGAAATCTTTGCAAATTTATTAAAAATAAAAAGCAAAAAAAAAAAAAAAAAATCACATGTACATAAGTATTCACAGCCTTTGCTCAATCATTTGTTGAAGCACCTTTGGCACCAATTACAGCCTCAAGTCTTTTTGAGTATGACGCTACAAGCTTGGCACACCTATTTTTGGGCAGTTTCTCCCATTCTTCTTTGCAGGACCTCTCAAGCTCCATCAGGTTGGACGGGGAGCGTTGGTGAACAGCCATTTTCAGATCTCTCCAGAGATGTTCAATCAGGTTTAAGTCTGGGCTCTGATTTGGACACTCAAGGACATTCACTGAGTTGTCCCATAGCCACTCCTTTGTTATCTTGGCTGTGTGCTTAGGGTCGTTGTTCTGTTGGTAGATGAATCTTCGCCCCAGTCTGAAGTCCAGAGCCCTCTGGAGCAGGTTTTCATCAAGGATGTCTCTTTACATTGCTGCATTCATCTTTCACTCGATGCTGACTTGTCTCCCACTTCCTGCCGCTGAAAACATCCCCGCAGCATGATGCTGCCACCACCATGCTTCACTATAGGGATGGTATTGTCATCTAGACATGAGGCTTGCCATTCAGGCCAAAGAGTTCAATCTTTGTTTCATCAGACCAGAGAATTTTGTTTCTCATGGTCTGAGAGTCCTTCAGGTGTCTTTTGGCAAACTCCAGGTGGGCTGTCATGTGCCTCTTACTGAGGAGTGGCTTTTGTCTGGCCACTCTACCATACAGAGCTGATTGGTGGAGTGCTGCAGAGATGGTTGTTCTTCTGGAAGGTTCTCCTCTCTCCACAGAGAAACCATGGAGCTCTGTCAGAGTGACCATCTGGTTCTTGGTCACCTCCCTGATTAAGGCCCTTCTCCCCCAATTGATCAGTTTGGCCATGTGGCCCGCATTAGAAAGAGTCCTGGTGATTCCAAACTTCTTCCATTTATGGATAATGGAGGCCACTGTGCTCATTGTGATCTTCAATTCTGCAGAAATGTTTCTGTATCCTTCCCCATATCTGTGCCTCAATACAATTCTGTCTTGGAGGTCTACAGACAATTCCTTGGTCTTCGTGACTTGGTTTGTGCTTTGACATGCACTGTTAACTGTGGGACCTTATATAGACAGGTGTGTGCCTTTCCAAATCATGTCCAATCAACTGAATTTACCACAGGTAGACTTGAATCAAGTTGTAGAAGCATCTCTAGGATGATCAGTGGAAACAGGATGCACCTGTGCTCAATTTTGAGAGTCATGGCAAAGGCTGTGAATACTTATGTACATGTGATTTTTTAATTTTTTACTTTTAATAAATTTGCAAAGAATTCAAACAAACTTCTTTCATGTTGTCATTATGGGATATTGTTTGTAGAAATATGAGGGAAAACACTGAATTTAATCCATTTTGGAATAAGGCTGTAACAAAACAAAATGTGGAAAAAGGTGAAGGGCTGTGAATACTTTCCAGATGCACTGTAATCTCTCAAATCATTGGCTCGTGTATGGCCACTATAATTTGACAAGATGATGCAGGCTATAATGAATGACCCAATGAAAAAAATAATTTGATAATTACCACAGCCCTTTCTGGCACTAAGTCATATTGTTTGACAGGCTGCCTGGCTTTACTTTCTAGATCTTCGATGTTGACCTTGGTTGACATTATCTTCCACGTGTCCAAATTAGCACAAATCTGAAGAATATAAAAGTAACAGATACATTAAAGAAACATAATGAACCTCAATGTAAAATTGCCACAGTCCTGGTTTCCAAACTGTTATAGACTAAGCTTTGGGAACATCAAGTGGTGTAGTACAAATATGGATAGGACAGAACTAAAGTGGGGTTTGGTGGGACTAAAGTTTACCAGTGATTAAATGTGGTGGCTGCATTATTTTTTCCAACCTCCTAAGCAACAAGAAATGTAAGGGTGCAATCAGGGTGGCGAAGATAGAACACAAAAAGGCACATAGCGGAGGAGAGTAAAAAAAAAAATCCCATTAAATTCTTTAAGTATATAAATAGTAAGAAAGGGAGGTCAGATCATATTGGTCCCATAAAGAATTATGAAGGGAATATGGTTACTAAGAATGGAGAGATGGTGAAGGTATTGAACTTATTCTCCTCAGTCTTCATGAGGGAAACGGGGGGGCTTCAGTAACCAAAACTGCAATGTTTATCCTCATGACATGTTACAGGTTGCACCCTCATGGCTAACAGAGGATAGAATTAGAAATAGACTTGAAAAACTTAACATTAATAAGTCACCGGGACCAGATGGCTTGCACCCGAGGGTCCTTAAGGAACTGGCCAGCTCAGTAGATTGCTTTAAGCAAGGCCTGGATTCTTTCCTAGATGTACATAATATAACTGTGTACTGATATTTATAGGTAAAGTTGATCCAGGGAATATCCGATTGCCTCTCGGGGGATCAGGAAGGAATTTTTTCCCCTGCTGTAGCAAATTGGATCATGCTCTGCTGGGGTTTTTCGCCTTCCTCTGGATCAACTGCGGGTATATGGGATTGTATGATATTATATATGTTCGTTTTTTTTTTCTTTTTATGGATGGACTTGTGTCTTTTTTCAACCTGACTAACTATGTAACTAACTCAGTCAAGTGATTGCCAGACCATTGTTACTAATTTTTACGAACAGTCTACTGACTGGAATGGTACCAGCTGATTGGAGAAAAGCCAATGTAGCACCAATATTTAAAAAAGGGCCAAGATACATCCCTGGGAATTACAGACCAGTTAGCCTAACATCAATAGTATGCAAGCTCTTGGAGGCGATGATAAGGGACTATATACAAGATTTTAGTAATAAAAACAGTATCATTAGCAGTAATCAGCATGGATTCATGAAGAATCGTTCTTGCTAAACCAACCTATAAACCTTCTATGAGGAGGTGAGCTGCCATCTAGATAAAGGAAAGCCCATAGACGTGGTGTATCTAGATTTTGCAAAGGCATTTGATACAGTTCCCCTTAAACGTTTACTGTACAAACTAAGGTCTGTTGGCATGGACCATAGGGTGATTACATGGATTGAAAACTGGCTACAGGGGCGAGTTCAGAGGGTAGTGATAAATGGGAAGTGCTCGGAATGGTCCGGTGTTGAAAGCGGGGTCCCCCAGGGTTCTGTCCTGGGACCAATCCTATTTAATTTATTCATGAACAACCTGGAGGATGGGATAAACAGCTTAATCTCAGTATTTGCGGACAAAGCTAAGCAGTACAATAATTTCTCCGCAGGATGTGGAAACCTTGCAAGAAGATCTGAACAAATTAATGGGATGGGCAACTACATGGCAAATGAGGTTTAATGTAGAAAAATTTTAAATAATGCACTTGGGTGGCAAAAATATGAATGCAATCTACTCACTAGGGGGAGAACCTCTGGGGGAATCTAGGATGGAAAAGGACCTGGGGGTCCTAGTAGATGATAGGCTCAGCAATGGCATGCGATGCCAAGCTGTTACAAGCAAAGCAAACAAAATACTGACATGCATTAAAAAGGGGATTAAATCCAGAGATAAAACGATAATCCTCCCGCTCTACATGACTCTGGTCCAGCCACACATGGAGTATGCCGTCCAGTTCTGGGCAGCAGTCCTCAGAAAGGATGTGCTGGAACTGGAGAGAGTGCAGAGAAAGGAACCGGAGGACCTTAGTTATGAGGAAAGGTTACGAGCACTGAACTTATTCTCTGTGGAGAAGAGATGCTTGAGAGGGGATATGATTTCAATGTACAAATACCGTGCTGGTGACCTCACAATAAGGATAAAACTTTTTGGTGAAAGGGAATTTAAAAAAACACGTGGCCATTCACTAAAATTAGATGAGAAGCGGTTTAACCTTAAACTGCGTAGAGGGTTCTTTACTGTAAGAGCGGCAAGGATGTGGAATTCTCTTCCACAGGCAGTGGTTTCAGCGGGGAGCATCGATAATTTCAAAAAACTATTATGCCACATACACATGATCGGAACTTCCGACAAGAAAAGTTCGATGTGAGTTTTTGGTCGGAAATTCCGACCGTGTGTAGGCTCCATCGGATATTTTCTGTCTGAATTTCCGACAACAAAATTTGAGAGCTGGTTCTCAATTTTTCCGACAAGAAAAGTTCTTGTCGGAAATTCCGATTGTCTGTATGCAATTCCGACGCACAAAAAAACACGCATGCTCTGAATTAATTTGACGCATGCTCGGGAATCATTGAACTTCATTTTTCTCGGCTCGTTGTAGTGTTGTACGTCACCGTGTTCTTGCCGATCGGAATTTCCGACAACATTTGTGTGACCGTGTGTATGCAACACAAGTTTGAGCCAACATTTCGTCTGAAAAAAATCCATGATTTTCTTGTTGGAATTTCCGATCGTGTGTACGCGGCATTAAGATAGGCACCTGAACGACCAAAACATACAGGAATATACAATGTATTACTGACAAAAGCACACACACAGGTTGGACTTGATGGACTTGTGTCTTTTTTCAACCTCACCTACTATGTAACTATGTAACTACTGTATGTTCCCTGTACTGTATGTTACCATACTGATCCTGCCAGTATCACTTTTTGCCTTAAAGTGTCAATGCTTGCTCACTGCAATGTATCAATGGATAACGCAGCATTGTCACCCTAGAAAAGGGGTAGGCAACCTTTTGAGCATATTGTGCCGAAAAATATTTTCAAACAAATTGAGAGTGCCAGCTACATAAAATCAGAAAATGAATTTTTATAAACCAAATGCTGTAAATACATAAATAGTACAAAATGAATATTGAGCTTTACGCTTTCACACGTCAAATTACCCCATTTCCTGCAACTTCACACCTCAGATCAGCACCAACTGCTGAACCTTCACACCTCAGATCAGCCCAATTTCTGCTGCTTCACACCTCAGATCAGCGCCAACCCCTGAACCTTCACACCTCAGATCAGCCCAATTCCTAAACCTTTACACTTCAGATTAACCCAATTAATGCCCCATCGCACCTCAGATCACCCCAATTCATGCACCCTCACACCTCAGATCAGTTCCAACTCCTGAATCTTCACATCTCAGATCAGCTGAGTTCCTGAACCTTCACACCTCAGATCACCCCAACTCCTGAACCTTCACATCTCAGATCACTCCAATTCCTGCACCTACACACCTCATATCAGCCCAATTCCTAAACCTTCACACCTCAGATCACCCCAATTCCCAGACCTTCACATCTCAGACCAACTCCGATTCCTGAACCTTCCCAACTCAGATCACCCCAATTGCTGCAGCTTCATACCACAGGTCAGCCCCAACTCCTGAACCATCACACCTCAGATCACCCCAATTCCTGCACCTTCACACCCCACATCAGCCCCAATTCCTGCACCTTCACACATCAGATCACCCCAAATCCTGCACCTTCCTACCTCAGATCACTCCAAATCCTGCACATTCCCACCTCAGATCAGTCCAAATTCCTTCACCATCACACCTCAGAACACCCCAGTTTCTGCAACTTTACACCTCAGATCAGTCCCAATTCTTACATCTTCATACCTCAGATTACCCCAATTCCTGCATTTTCACACCTCAGATCAGCCCAAATTCCTGTATCTTCACACCCCACATCACCCCATATGAGTAGTTATTGCAGAGGTTAATTTAATAAATTACACCTTTTTGTATATAAAAACTACTGGCTAGTGTGCTGATGTTTTTTTTGTTGTATCTCACCTGTAAAATGTGATCCACAGCATCCTCAAAGCTGCTAGCTCCACCAGTCCCAGGGGATGCAGTAAGTCCCAGGATTTGTGGGAGATTCCTTTCATCTTTCAGCTTTTTCTTAAGATAGATCTGCATCACCTTATTATAAATGCCATCTTTGTGAGTGTGGTGGCACTCGTCTATTATTAGCAGAGTGAAATCTAAAGAAACAGTAATAATTGTCAGGAGAAAAGTTATTGCTTATCATCTATAGTTATACCAGCACCACATCCCCTAATAAGAACATTATGCAATACAGGAAAATAATAATTTTGTATGTCCGTATATTTGTATTGTATTTTTATTATGTCTTATGTTATGTTTTCTAAAAGATCTTTTTCCATTTCTAGTGTTTACAGTGCCTGATAAATACATTCTCCTGAGGAAGCTACTACTCGTGGCGAAACATGTAGAGAACAAATCAGTCTGCACTATCAACTGTACTGTATGATTAGATGAAGAACCTCTATGAAGAACTAAATCATACAGGTGATACTCTATAATGTGCTGCCCATTAAAAACAGGAATAAAAAGTATATCCATAGTATATCTCCTAATCATGTATATGCGGGAAAACAATTATCATCTGACCTGGGGGTCAGCAGTTTTGGGCAACGTGGCATTTACGGTATATAGACATGTGATATGGTTTTAACATTTAACATGTTTGGGTGTTAAATTTATGCTATGTACATTTATCATTAGGCCAATGATGTCACAAAAATCTCCGCCCCTTTGTGTATGTCAGCTGCAGGGCAGGGAATCTCCCACCCACAGTTCATTGGCCCAACAATGACAGCTAACTTCCTGGTTTGGAAGAAGTAGGGTTCAGACAACATCCAAGCTTATCGTTAGTCTGGAGGTTCAGTAAGCCTAGTGCTACGTGGGCAATTAAATCTCTTTGCTGCAAACAGATTTACCTACTCATTGGCTGTCACCAACGCAGCACAGAATTACTGCCAATGATAATCTCTCGGTAGCAAAAAGATTTAAAGGTGTAGTGCTACCACAGAAAGGGCCGATGAATTTTGGGCCTCTTCGCCCACACAGCACCCACAAAGCACCCACAACCAGGCAAAAGTGATTTTCCACTCTCTCTAATGGCTCAATAATCAGTCTAGGGGATTTGGTTTTTAAGGTTTATTGTAGAACGTTGAACTTGGATTGGGATTAGGGATACATGAAATGCACAGAACTAAAGAACTTCATAATTTAACAGTTGAGGACCCGCTAAAGTCTCTGGTTGCTATGAACTGACTCCAAAGTGAGCTGTACACCAGTGGGAGTGGTGCTGCAGCTGGAATAATGCACAAAAAATCCAAAAGTTAAAGTTGCAGTTGCAGCAACTGAACCAGCCGGCGGCTCGGCTACAGATAGCTCGGTGGACGGGTGAGTGTGCAGGCAGCTCGGTGGGTAAGCGGGCGGGCGGCTCAGTGGGCGGCGGTCAGGTCGGTGGGTGAGCGGGTGGGTGGCTCGGTGGGTGAGTGGGCAGCTGGCCAATTAGCGGGCCGGCAGGCAGTGGAGAAGAGAGATGACATCATCTCTCACATCCCGGCACCCGCCCTGCATCCCTGCAGTTCTGCCCTCACTGTGCAGGCAGCCTGGCTTCACTCTGGGACACAGGAAGTGAAAATCCCCACCTTAGCAGGAAAGTGACACAGCAAGGGACAATTGTAGCAGGCAAGTGACAATCCGCAACGTGCGGCAGGTGACGTGGCAAGTGACAATCTGCAACGTGTGGCAGGTGACGTGGCAAGTGACAATCCGCAACGTGTGGCAGGTGACGTGACAATCTGCATCTGCTGGCAGGCGACGGTGGCAAGTGACACGCCCAGGGCTCCCACTGATTCTGCATTATGGTGAGTTGAACTATTTTATTTGTAATAATAGAAATAATGTGCTTCAATCATCCTGACACCATAACAACCATGGTGCCAGGATGATTGAAGCGGCAACACCATCCCTTTCCCCGATGAATTGCCTGCAAAAAAATTATTTTCTGTCAGTGTCCTCCCAAGACTAGACTCTGGATCCACCCCTGCCCTAGCTAGAGAAATTTGGGCGCTGCTGACTGTCTTGCACAAAAACTGTCCCCCTGGATCCAAAGGTGTAAAGTATTGCACTTTACTGTCCTCTCTGTAGCTTTGGGTGTGATGGCTGGCATGTACTCACTTTAAGTAGTTCCCTTTAAGTAGTTCCCTTTAAGTAGTTCCCTTTAAGTAGTTCCTAGAATCCAGAAAGCTGCTATACTGGCCTCTCTGCTGCACAGACTGATTCTGGTTCTGCTTGATGTCTGCATCTAAGCCTAGCTGGGACTGGGCTCAATAAAAGCTTGATGCTTCCCACCTCTCTCTGTGTCTTTCTTCTGCCCTGGGGAAGAGCCCCCCAGCATAGAGGTCTCCCTCAGATGACTGGACCCAGGCTTTGCACAAAGACTGCTAGGCTCCTGAGTATTTATGGGCCATTTCCCCACCTTCTGGGCTCTGCCTCCCCAGGGATGGGTGGAAACTCCATAAATATTCAGGCTGCAGCCTCTGTTCCTGCAACTATCCAGAGAATTCCAGAAGACGGGAGGGTAATGGAACCACAACCATAAAAGCATTGCACAGCCTCCTAAACAAAATTAACCCATGCTCCCCTGTCTACAGGGGAGCCAAACTAAACTTACCTACACTAGCAACAGTGAGAGTGCTACAAATGTCAGTGTAGACCTAGGCTTAATGTTCACATCTAACACCAGAATGGGACAAAAATGTGATCTCAGAAAGTGATCTCGGAAATTTTGAACATGGCATGCTTGTTGGTGCTTTCAGTATCTTGTATCTGCTGATATCCTGGGATTTTTACAACAGTCTCTAGAGATTCCTCAGAACAGTGTAAAAAACAAACAATCCAGTGAGTGGCAACTCTGCTGATGGAAACAAATCAATGAGGAGAAAAGTGAGAGGAGAATGGCCAGACTGGTGTAGCGGGTGTCAACATTTAGGGGGAGTTTGTGGGCGGTAGCATGGCCCAGATGCACTAATTATTAGGGATTTATGGCCATTTTGGTTCGTGGGAGATAATAATGGTGTTCAGTTCCCTGCGGCCCCTGGGTGGCGCTGTCGCCTTGGGCTGGGGTTGAACCATCATTGTAGGGCCGTGCCCTTTGTGTCCTCTCGCAGCAGTAGTACAGCGGGGCGGGGATATCCGCTGTGCCTGCTGGGAGAGGGTATAAAGGGGGCGGACATCTTGTGCATGAGGTCCGAGTCCCAGGTACCTTCAGCCTGGGGGCTGCTGTCCTGTTCGTCTGCGCCCCGGTGCCCTCAGCCTGGGGAAGTTCGAGTTCCATCTCAAGCACCTTAAGCCTGGGGTGAGGTACTAGCAAAGGCCTGGGGCCCAGTACCTTCGACTGGGTCCCGCATAGGAGAAGATGCCTAGAGGCCCACCGAGTGAGGGGACCCGATTCTTGGGCGAGGAGAACCAGGGAGGTGACCTGACCTGAAGATCCAGCGCAGCATTGGCTGGTGACAGTGCAGGCCTCTGGGGACCGTCCGGATGGATCATCTCCCTAACAGGGGCAGTCATTAGAAGGTAGTCCACGTTCTATGGTCTTTGCAGAGACCCAACTACAATCAGGTCGGTGGCAGAGACCTATCCAAAGGTCTGTGGCAGGGACCTCATCGTTCACCCGGTCTGTGGCAGGGACCAACCTCACGGTCGGTGGCAGCGACCGTGCGCCAAAAGTTGTTGTGAACTCCTAACAGCTTCTCTAATCCAAAAGGATTGTGCCTGAACCCTCTCCCCAACAAGTTGTGTTTGTATCAACCTGTCTGCTTGCAAAGAGGCATATTTATCTCTGCGGAAATAAATATAGAAGTTGTACTGTCACCTGGTGTGGGCTTACTTTTCTGGGAGCAAAGTGTTCTACATTCATCTATCCATCTGCAAGCGGAGAAGTGGAAGCTCCGGACCGGGACACAGACCCGAAGGTAAAGATTTTAGCTCAAACCTCTACACATACACGAGGTGCGAGCTGGTGGTGCACCTCACCCTTCTCCCTGGTTCCCCTAGACGAGTAAGCCAGCCGTGAAAGAAGAAGGGAGAAAGCGGGTGAGGCCGCTACACGTGGGGGCTCTGAGTCCGGGATTTGTGTTCCGTGTCAATGGAGCTGAAGCTCTCAAAACTTGATTTTTACCCCCCAGAAAAGTTCAGAGGAGGTCGGCCATGTTGGTAAGCACACCCTCTGTGACAGGGGTCACTTGGGGCACAGGGGGAATGAGAACCCCACCATGATTTGCGATAGTCATATTCAAGGCTGTATATACATGGTATATATTGGGTGTATATTGTGTGTGGGCTGTTGTGTAATATTTGCTGTGATGGGGTGTGATTGCATTCTATTGTCTATTGTGGCTTGTGGTAATTAAGTCTGCTACTGTGGTGATGTGGATTGGAGCTTGGTAGACCATCTGGCTGCCTATTATGGGATGTTTAAGGTGTCTTTCTGTGAGGAGGGGGGGGGGGGAAATCACCCCTTCTGCCAAGACTGTTTACTGAAAGAGAAGTTTGAACACACCTGACCTGTATGACCACTGTCATTGGACAGTTTAACCCACCCTGTTCCCCAAGGATGGGAGGGAAGGGTTTTTGAAGAGAAATGTGTTACCATGTGCTTGTAATAAATTCATTCCCTGTTTTTGGAACTTCAACACAGAGTGTTTGTCTCGTATGTTTGGAAGGATTAATCCTATGGGAAGCGGTCGCCTGACTGTGGAGGATCGGCAGTGGATGTGTGTCCAGAGAGGGAATATCTTAAACAGTGTTAACCCCTTTCATACTTGGGCAGCCGTTACACCCTCCCTGCTCAGTTCGTGGGCGTGACGAGGAAAAAGCCTGCGAAGTGTTGCACCAAAGGGGAGGAGTCTGGCCCTGTGTGGGGATACACGTGGAGACTTGGCGCCAGTTCTTCAGTGCGCGATGGAGCAATCAACGGTCAGCATGCTTTCTACTGCATCATGGGTCCCCACTGCATCTACCACAAGGGCAACCACCGTTGCTGTCTCCGCTATGGATACGGGGATTCGACTCAAGCCCCGGGGACGATTCGCCCTGTACACATGCAAGGACGTTGAGGCCCTGGGTATGATTTGTCCCGGCTGTTCAGGACTGGTGGTACAGCTGAAGCCCTTCGGTCGCTGCGAGGCCTGTGGCGAGTTCATAATTGAAGTGGAGCAACCAATAGAAAGGCCGCGAGCCTTCCACCTCAACTGCCTAACAGGCGCCACCACTCTACAAGGAGAAGTCAGAGCTTGCACAGCCATTCCCCCGCGCACTGCAGAGACTTCCGTGGAAGTTGCGAACAAATGGACGGAGGATTCAAAATCCGAAGATGCTGCTTCGGTCACCACAGATTCCCTACTCCCAGCGCCCAAAAGGAAGGTCGGTCTCACTAAAGCTTCCAGCGGCCGAGATGGAGGACAACCCCTGCGCTTGCCTGGCCCGGATGGATCCAGTGGGAAAATTCCCGGACCTCTATGTTCAAGTGTCGGCCGAGGTAAGCCAGGGAATGGTGTTTTGTTGGAGGTGTCGGGGATCCACAGTTACCGGAGGGGGTGATTCCACATCTACAGGGAATTACCTACCCGCAGAGGAGTATGACACCTCCGACCTGGAGTCGATCTCCAATGCAGGAGATGATGGACAAATAGATGAACTATTTGAACGGAAAGGTTGGGACAAAGTACCCCTGGCCTCGTCCCGTGCACCTAGGGACCTACCCATGTCTACAGGGGATAGTACACCCCGGGTGGAGGCCTCGACGCCTGAGGAGGGATCCAGTCCCCTGCTTGCCCTTCCGCCCCCAGAGTTACCTGCGCCATCTGCTAAGGCGAAGAGAGTGCCGCTGCGGGCACCTACGCCCAGTTTGGAGGTGGTCAAGGCACCTCGGCACCCAGAGTCGATTGTCCTGCCTGGTGAGGGAGACCGCTCCACGATGCCACCCTTGTCCAGGCTACAGAGACTTTTCTACTAAAAGGTTGCCAATGAGTACGGGTGGGAGTACCCGTACTTGTCCAAGGAGTTGTTGTACGAGGTAGAGGCCTGCCGGCAGCGGTGATACAATGACTTTGTATGGACACACATTAAGGTGCCCCATGCCCGTCGCTACCTCACATGTTCACCCACAACTTCAAAGCGGTTAAAGGACTGCAAGGCAGAGTGGATGTTGGGTCGGCATATCAATGCTGACCTGGTCGTTATGTGTCGGAAAGATGGGGAAGATGTTGAGTACCATATGGAGACTTTTGATCGGTACTTGAAACCTCTTGTGCTGCCGCATCCAAGGTTGTACTTGTGGGAGGAAAGACTCCTGTTTGTTTTTCATTGCTGAACATTCCGGAACTGTACCCTGTACATGGGTGTTCTACTCTTCGGAGGCATGGGAGCAGTTGTGTTCTACTCTTCGGAGGCATGGGAGCAGTTGTGTTTATTTTTTGGTCTCCCTTTGCCTCCCACCGCAAAGATAATCAGGACCTTTGGGGTGTAGTCAGGGCCACAGTACAGAGAAGAATCCGGATTTCTATAAGTGCTCTTACCGCAGCGCTGTCACCAGGTGGCAGTGTTGTGCACCGTTCATCACATTGCATCACACACTTCTTGGAAGGAAAGAGGTTTCTTTTCGGAGAGATCTTTTTCACTCCAACACTCACACAATGTGTTAGGAATTGTGTGTGGTTTTCCTTTTTCTTCCCTCTGCAGGAGAACATCGGTCAAGACTGCTGAGAATGGGCGGGTCTTAGTTAGTGATGTGGGAGGGGAGAATGCCATTTGTGTGTAATGTGATGTGCATTTATAATGTGTGTTTCCCTCATGTTCACCTTTCCCTTTCCCTGTTGGGTTCAGGCACAACTTCCAAGTTTTTTCAAAATTATTTTTGTTTGTGTTTTTGAGAAGCTAGTCTCTTGATCGGGTCTATGTTGGCTCCCTTTGGAGCATGGCTTGTTCCAGACACTGGGGACCAGTGTCTATCTGCCGGGGGGTGTGTGTAGCGGGTGTCAACATTTAGGAGGAGTGTCTGGGCAGTAGGATGGCCAAGATGCACTAATTATTAGGGATTTATGGCCATTTTGGTTCGTGGAAGATAATAATGGTGTTCAGTTCCCTTCGGCCCCTGGGTGGCACTGTCACCTTGGGCTGGGGTTGAACCATCATTGTAGGGCCGTGCCCTTTGTGTCCTCTCGCGGCAGTAGTACAGCGGGGCGGGGATACCCGCTGTGCCTGCTGGGAGAGGGTATAAAGGGGGCGGACATCTTGCGCACGAGGTCCGTGTCCCAGGCACCTTCCGCCTGGGGGCTGCTGTCCTGTTCGTCTGCACTCAGGTGCCCTCAGCCTGGGCGCGGGGAAGTTCGAGTTCCATCCCAGGCACCTTAAGCCTGGGGTGAGGTACTAGCAAAGGCCTGGGGCCCAGTATCTTCGACTGGGTCCCGCATGGGAGAAGATGGGAGAAGATGCCTAGGGGCCCACCGAGTGAGGGGACCCGAGTCTTGGGCGAGGAGAACCAAGGAGGTGACCTGGCCTGAAGATCCAGCGCAGCATTGGCTGGTGACAGTGCAGGCCTCTGGGGACCGTCCGGATGGATCATCTCCCTAATAGGGGCAGTCATTAGAAGGTAGTCTACGTTCTATGGTCTTTGCAGAGACCCAACTACAATCAGGTCGGTGGCAGAGACCTATCCAAAAGTCTGTGGCAGGGACCTCATCGTTCACCCGGTCTGTGGCAGCGACCGTGCGCAAAAAGTTGTTGTGAACTCCTAACAGCTTCTCTAATCCGAAAGGATTGTGCCTGAACCCTCTCCCCACCAAGTTGTGTTTGTATCAACTTGTCTGCTTGCAAAGAGGCATATTTATCTTTATAATAAATATAGAAGTTGTACTGTCACCTGGTGTGGGCTTACTTTTCTGGGAGCAAAGTGTTCTACATTCATCTATCCACCTGCAAGCGGAGAAGTGGAAGCTCCGGACCGGGACACAGACCCAAAAGGTAAAGATTTTATCTCAAACCTCTATACATACACGAGGTGTGAGCTGGTAGTGCACCACACCCTTCTCCCTGGTTCCCCTAGACGAGTAAGCCAGCCGTGAAAGAAGAAGGAGAAAGCGGGTGAGGCCGCTACACTGGTTTGACCCATTAGAATGGCTACAGTAAAGTATCTCATATATTATTCTTTTTTGTTTTAGCTGAAGGGGGAAAAAAAGGCCAGATTCCTTCATCCACACACTTAATGTGGGTGGGGGAATCACCCCGCTGAGTCATAGGGGTTGATTTACTAAAACTGGAGAGTGCAAAATCTGGTACAGCTGTGAATGGTAACCAATCAGCTTATAATTTCAGCCTGTTCAGTTAAGCTTTGACAAAAATAAACTGGAAGCGGCTTTGGGTGCAAGCGCGGGCATCTTAAGGGAAACAGGCAGCTAAGCCTTGCGGCGCGAGCTGCACTTCGCCTTGTCAATGGTTCCATAGTCTTCTGGGATCTGTGTCCCAGAAGACTGCGGGGGAAGGAGGCGCCCAACTTTCTGCTCATATTGCCACGGCGCATCTGACCAAAAGTGAGAGCGGGTACCTGTCAAAACCAGGTACCCATTTCCCCCAAAAAGTGCCAAATGTGGCAGAGGAGGGGGTGAATGTAAATAAGTGTAACTTCCCCTTTCGGATGAAGTTCCGCTTTAACTCAGATAAACGCTCTTTACAACTGAGGTGAGCAGAAAAGTATCTCAGAATGAACAGAAAGCTGAGGCTGCAATGGGTCAGGCTCACTAAAAGGAAAAGACCTCACAAACTGTTTTGATGAATATGACAATGAATTCAATGTTCTTCAGTGCCGTCACCAGGTCTTAATTCAATAGAACACCTTTGGGATCTCAGCACGAATGTGCAGGTGACAAATCTGCAGAGATGGTGTGATACAATAATGTCAACATGGACCTGGAATATTTTTGGAATCCATCCCATGAAAAACTGAGGCTGTTTGGAGAACAAATGTGTCATACACAGTAATAATATAATTTTCCTAATAAATATGAGGGTATAATTGCTACCCAAGTCATACTGTAATGACATATTATACTTTAGAGGGATGCCAAGATGCAGGTTTTTCTCTTTTTCTAAGGCAGGCTTTACAATATAGATTTTTTTCTTCGTTCAACCAGTGGGTTGAATGAAAAAGATGTGTCGATTCCCCCATCCACACATTTAAGGTGGATGGGGCATTTCCTCCTGCTGTGCTATTGTGTTCTCACAGCAGGCAGCCTTCCCCGCCATGAGAACACAATGATCAGTGTTGCTGGCTATAGCTGGTGGCACTGATCATTCTGAAAAAATGTAAACAAACAAAATTCGGAAACTAGATAGACTTCTGTACAACCAAGGTGTCCATACATGGAGTGAAATTCAGCCATCCCCGCTGAACCAAATAAATTTAAATCCATGTATTAACATTATTGGCTTAACACTTTTAAAAGAGTGTTTGAATAAATCAGGCACGCCCACCCATTCAGACAAACATGTATAGCAAAAAAGTAACCACTGCTAGTTGCAAAAGTTCATGAATTGTGTATAGAGATATGATAGGCTCTGGACACCCAGTGTGATCTGTGTGGTCAGGGGCTCGTGCTGGGTCTGTTCTCCACCACTGGCATCGCTGTCTTGGCTGGCTGTATATAGGTTTTTTAGGAGAGAGACGAAGGCAAGGGCTGGACTGCAGCCTAGGCCGCAATGATGTCACCGGCGTGCTCGCAGTGCGTTTCGGAGCATAATGATGTGAAATCATCGAAGCCTAATTACCAGTTGGTTGCATATATTTTGATTAAACTCTTATTTACATAGTTGAAATCCCATATTTATATTAAGGGGCTTCAAGGGAACCATTGTGAGGGCTCTCTAGCCCAGGATTTGTTCGCTCCCGAGATGTAGAATGTAAGAAATTACCATGCCCAGTCTATATATATATATATATATATATATATATATATATATATATATATATATATATATATATAGATAGATCTACAGCGACTGCACTTCCAAGTGCACTTGTCTCTATTTGGTCATTCTTGACATACTAATTTGGGGACTGTTTATCCTAAAGCCAGGGGTGATGGCAGACTTAAAGCAGAGTTACAGCCATTTCAGTGTTTATTAAAAGTCAGCAGCTACAAAAAGTGTAGCTGGTGACTTTTAATAAACACACACTCACCTGTCCCAGGATCCATCGATGCGGCCACCCGAAGCCTCGATTCTCTTCCTGTCCCTCAGCGGCGCCGGCATCACTACTGTGGGCACTCGGCTGTGACAGCTTGCGGGTTCGCAGCCGGGTGCGCACTGCGCATTCTCAAGTCACGCTGCGTGTCCTGAATGTGGCCGTGCAATCTTCTGGGACCTGTGACATCTCAGAAGATTTCAGGGAGGGAGGGACCGCCTAGGCGGCCTGGGCGGAAGTGGGAGCTGGGTACCTGTCAAAACTAGGTACCCGTTCTCTCACGCCCCCCCAAAAAATTTTTAAAAAATGACATGCCAAATGTGGGGGGGGTCTGGGGGTCAGGATTGCTTAAAGCGGACGTTTCACTTTTGGGTGGAACTCCGCTTTAAACAATGCTTCAGACATTGGGGGTTATTTACTAAAGGCAAATCCACTTTGCACTACAAGTGCAAAGTGCACTTGAAATGGCACTGAAAGTGCGCTTGGAAGTGCAGTCGCTGTAGTTCCGAGAGGGACATGCAAGGAAAATAAAAAACAGCATTTTAGCTTGCACATGATTGGATTATAAAATCAGCAGAACTTCCCCTCATTTAAGACCTACCCCTCAGATTTACATCAACTGCACTTCCAAGTGCACTTTTAGTGCAATTTCAAGTGCAC
The DNA here is from genome assembly GCA_029206835.1 of Rana muscosa. Lineage (NCBI taxonomy): Eukaryota > Metazoa > Chordata > Amphibia > Anura > Ranidae > Rana > Rana muscosa. Next base: position 141,916,632 of record CM055128.1, on the reverse strand, counting down.
TTTGCACTTGTAGTGGAAAGTGGATTTGCCTTTCGTAAATAACCCCTATTGGGTCACTGGAGATCTTAATTATTGTGTGATAAGCATGATGGCCAACTAGGCTTGAATTCCAGCCAATGAGGATTCTATGCAACTTTGAACCAATCAAAATGCTCCATGGAGGTGAATGGAGGGAACTTGTTGGGATTGGGAAAAGAGGGAATATAAAAGCAGGTCAAAAGCTTGCAAGAAATCCTTTTTTGAGCGCAGGCAGTAAGGAAACCCGAACGTCTACGTAACATATCAGCATTATTCTTTTGTTTCTCTTTTCTGTAACGTCTTCTGTCCTGCAATTTGTCTTAATACATAGATAGCATTTGTAGTTACATTGCAACATCGTTCTTTTTGTATTACTTACTTTGTATCTTATGGATAACATCATCGCTTTAGGTTTACCAACTACGTCATATTTGGTAATATTTGTTTAATACAAGTTTCTTTTCTGTATACTAGTAAGTTTAAATAAATTAGATCTTTATATTTTAGCACAGTTATCTGTTATTGATTTTATCGGTTATAACGTTAAAGCATTGGCTAGATTCTTATATAGACAATCACTTATTTTATTTATGGTCGTGGCCCTCTGACCGAGAGAGATGTGGATCACATAAACACGCGACAAGACTTACAACATAAATAGACCTGAAGTGTGCCTTGGTGATCTGGTCGGTATGCCAAGAAAAGGGGGCAAAAGACTCAGATAGGGGAATAACTCTTAATTGATTATTGTGGTTTATTGAGCCAGCTTGGTGAAGGCTTGTGCCATTTCTTCCTGAGGATTTGGGATGCATGTGGCAAAACACGTGGCCTAGTTTCTTGATTACGTGGTCTGGTACTGCCTGTTGGGAGGCAGCTGAGGCTGCTCTAATTCGGAAGGAATGTCCAGAGAACTGACTGGGGTTTGAAGCCCATATTGCTTAGGAGGATCCTGACATGCTTGACAAACTGGCTGCCACTCAGGGGGCTGGTTAGAAAGGATAGCAACGAGCTACCATTAGATTGGCTGATTAGATGGGACAGTAGTCGGACGAGCACCGTCACTGGGCATCAGGCGTTGTTAGTCTGAATCAGGTTGATGTCAACCCCGGGGCCGGTTTGTTGCGTTTGCAGACTGTGAGAGTGTAGTGGTTCGAAAGCGAGTCGGGTGGCGTCGGAGCAGTGTCTGACTGCCGGAGCCACTGACGGTAAGTTCACTAGGTCGTAGGGAACCGTAGAAGGCCTGGTAGATGGCTGTCTGGATGACTAGGCTGGGCAAAGCCCCAAAAGGAGGACGAGTAAGGATTTCAGACATGTCCCTAAAGAGGGCACTCTTGAAAGGTAGGCGTTTGCCACTGACTACGGGTTGGTGCTTCTGTATGCCCTATAGGAGGGACTTGACTGCATGGGCCAAGAATACTGACGGTTTACTGGGGTCCTGCAAGGACAGGAAATGCTGGACGCCATCTAGGTATAGTGTGATAGTATTGTGAGAAAGGGCCAGCTGCGTGTGGCAAAACGATATGAAGGCTAGGACATGTCTAACGTCGCCTATCGCTGCTCCGGGCCAAGAGGCCAAAAATTTGCGGTTAGTGTTTCAAGCAGTGTGATAGGCCTTCAGTGTGTTGTGTGCCAAGGAGTGGTTAATAAGCTGGGTTGCGTTGGCGAGATGCGACCTCAGTCCTTCGTCAGCAACGACCAGAGAGGGACAGGAATAGTTGTTGGTTCGGCTCCAGGCTCTTGCTGGAAAAAACAAAGTATGGTTGAAACGGTACAGCGCATCAGGTGCGATTTTGCATTTGCCTGGAATATGTCTACAGAAGATAATAAACTGGTGACGAAGTGACAGCTGCGCGAGCCTGCGCAGGAAGCAATTGATGGGGAGTGACTTGGATCTACCTTTATTGATGATGTCGGCTGTGGCCTGATTGTCAGTGGTGAAGAACACTGTCTGTCCTGTTCAAGTGTGGCCCCAGACCTGGGCAGCTGCCACGATGGGATACAGCTCAAAAGAGTGATGAAGACTGGGCGAAGCAGAAATTTAAGAGAAATGGCTGTGAAGCCTGTGGAGGCTGCAGAATCAGTGACCACCCGTGGTAGTTCAGCTGACACTGCCGGGATGAACATTGAAATGCCTGGCAAGTGAGGAACTTGTCCCACAGCTAAGTCTGCTACTGCTGCTTGGACTAGTTTGAGAACATGGTCTGGATCTTGCACTGGTGTGAGAAAATCAAGACAATACATAGGTACTTAACAAGACAATACACGTGCACTCGCTGACCAACGTGCACTCGCTGAACAAAGTGCACTCGCAACGTGCACTCGCTGACCAACTGACCAACGTGCACTCGCTGGTGCTGGATGGAAACCTGAACTAACCTTAGGGAAAAAGACAGAGAAAAGATGAGTGGCCCACATGCCACTGGAGATGAATGGCCAACTGGGTGCCGCTGCGTATTTGTGTGGCTGATTGTTTGTCACTGAGATTGTGTTTGCAAGTTTAATTTGTATGCAGTTTGCACGTAGGTGCGTGCCGCAAAATGTTTTATACTACTGGATAATATTGTGTGGTTGCAAGGGTGTCAGTGAGTGTCAGGTTGCTGAGACGATATTGCATGGTTGCAGGGGCCTTGTGAGTATGAAGGTTTGTTTTGAGACGGCATTGCAAGGTTGCAAGGGTCTCAGACTGGTTTGCTGAGATGATATTGCGTGGTCGCAAGGGTCTCAGACTGGTTTGCTGAGACAATATTACGTGGTTGCAAAGGTCTTGATGATTATGAGGCTTGTTTTGAGATGGCATTGCGTGGTTGCAAGGGTCTTAGTCAGGTTTGCTGAGACAATATTGCATGGTTGCAAGGGTCTCGATGAGTATGACGTTTTTTTTTTTTATGATGAAATTGCGTGGTTGCAAGGGTCTCGACAAGTAAGGGGTGCTGAGACGACATTGTGTTTTGCAATGGTCTCAAATGAGTGTCAGGCTGCTGAGACGACTTTGTATGGCTGCAAGGGTCTGAACGGGTGTCAGGTTGCTGAGACGATATTGCGTTTGCAATGGTCTCAAATGAGTGTCAGGCTGCTGAGACGACTTTGTATGGCTGCAAGGGTCTGAACGGGTGTCAGGTTGCTGAGACGAGATTGTGTGGTTGCAAAGGTCTAGACGAGTGTGAGGTTGCTGATATGATATTACATTTTGCAAGGATCTCAAATGAGTGTCAAGCTGCTGAGACAATAATCCCTGACGTTTTTTTTTTTTTGTTAAAATGAAAACGACTGTAAACGAAACGCTGGTAAACGTGTCTGGCAGTGTTTACAGGCATTGGCGTTTCGAATGCCTCTGAACATCCGTCTGAACCTATTTTTTATTTATTTTTTATTTCCGGAAAGGTTTCTAAACTCAACTGCCTAGAAACTACTATAAACGAACCTGTGTACATGTTCTGATAAGATAACAGAGGAGAGATCGGGGATCCCGTGTACATGTACTGATAAAATAACATAGATGAAGAAATCAGGGGCAGCTGAAAACGCCCAACTGTTCCTAAACGTCCGTTTACCAACAGCAGTGTACATGAGGCCTAAGAAGATTTGTCTGGCTGCAAGGGTGAATGTCAGGTTGCTGGGGCGAGACTGCGTAGTCACAAAGGTCTTGACGAGTGGGAGGTTGCTCGAGATGGTATTGCGTGGTTGCAAGGGTCTCAATGAGTGTGGGGCTGCTGAGACGGTATTGCGTTTGCAAGGGTCTCAACAATGGTTTCAGGCAGCTGCGACGATTTTGCGTGATTGCAAGGGTTTCAACAGGTGTCAGGTTGCTGGTCCGAGATTGCGTGGTGACAAAGGGGGTATTTATTTATTTTTATTTATTCATTTTCTTTCTTTTTATTTTTTCTTTGACAAGTGAGAGGTTGCTGAGACGATGTTGCGTTTTTGCAAGGGTCTCAACAAGGGTGTCAGGCTGCTGAGACAATTTGCATGGTTGCAAGCTCTCAACAGGTGTCAGGTTGCTGGGCCGAGATTGCGTGGTGACAAAGGGGGTATTTATTTATTTTCTTTCTTTTTATTTTTTCTTTGACAAGTGAGAGGTTGCTGAGACGATGTTGCATTTTTGCAAGGCTCTCAACAGGTGTTAGATTGCTGGGCCGAAATTGCGTGGTGGCAAAAAGGGGGTATTTATTTATTTTCGACAAAGGAGAGGTAGCTGAGCCGAAATGGCGTTTTGCAAGACTCTCAACAAGGGTGTCAGTCTGCTGGGTCGAAATTGCGTGGTGGCAAAAAGGGGGTATTTATTTTCTTTTCGACAAAGGAGAGGTAGCTGAGACGAAATTGCGTTTTGCAAGGGTCTCGACAAGAGTGACAGACTGCTGAGACGGTTTTGCATGGCTGCAAGGGTCTCAACGAAATGAGAGTTGGGTTACTGAGAAAAGGATAGAAACACCTGGCTTGTCTGGCGACTTACCGTACCCTTAGGCAAGCAGTATAAGAGATGAGGATGACGTCCGTTTGATTCGTAGGTTCCGGAGGGGGAACTAACGAACGATATGGGAGACAACGAATGGTAACGAATTGATAGGATATAAAGAATATGGTAATGAATCTTACTTGCGACAGTGGGCCATGCGAGTGAGTTTGTGGCGGGCTGTGGCGGGAGTGCAACGTATCAGGAAGGTGTAGCGTGATGCCGTGCACAAGGCAAAACCACAAGGTTTGGTGTAGAAAATTATAACGCGAGAAGTGCGTACGAATGATTCGTAAGTTCCATTGCGGGAACCGAACATGGTACGGGCGACACCGCAAGTGGCCACGAATTTTGACATGACAAAACACGTCACGTAACAAATCCTACCAGTGAATTTGCCACTGGTTCGCATTGGACTGGAGCGGGTGTGCAACACATCCGAAGAGTATGGTGTGACTAGGGTTGCCACCTCATCCCTTTAAACCCGAACATATATTAATTACACAGGTTCTGTGGCTGATTAAGGTGGTAATTAAACTCACTTAGTGCCTTAGGCCTGGTTCACACTGGGGCGACAAACGCTCCGACATTGGGAGCTCATGTCGCATGACGTGTGAAAATCAATGTTTCCCTATGGGAGCCGTCTTGACTGGTCCAACACATGTCGGTCCGACTTTGAGAATGCTCCCTGTACTACTTTGGTCCGACTTTGATCCGACTTCAGCCCATTGACTATCATTGAAGTCGGATCAAAGTCGGACCGCAGTCTTGCATGATCCGACTTTGGCATGCGACTTGTGCTGTACTGCTCTCGAGGGGGAACTCCAGGCCAAATTTTAAATAAAAAACCGGCATGGGTTCCCCCTCCAGGAGCATACCAGGCCCTTGGGTCTGGTCTGGATTTGAAGGGCTGCCCCTACGCCGAAAAAAACGGCGTGGGGGTCCCCCCCAAAATCCAAACCAGACCCTTATCCGAGCACACAACCCGGCAGGCCGCAGGGGAAGAGGGGGGGACGAGAGAGCGGCCCCCCTCCCTCCTGAACCGTACCAGGCCGCATGCCCTCAACATGGGGGGTTTGGTGCTCTGGGGAAGGGGGCGACCTGCGGCCCCCCACCCGGGCACCCTGCCCCCATGTTGATGAGGACAGGGCCTCTTCCCGACATCCCTGGCCGTTGGTTGTCGGGGTCTGCGGGCGGGGGGCTTATCGGAATCCGGGAGCCCCCTTCAATAAAGGGGCCCCCGGATCCCGGCCCCCCCACCCTATGTGAATGAGTATGGGGTACATCGTACCCCTACCCATTCACCTGGTGGAAAAAAATTGCAATAAAAAAAACACACAGCTTTTTAAAGTATTTTATTGCACAGCTCCGGGGGTATTCTTCCGACTTCGGGGGTCTCCGGTAACGTCGCCGCGCTCTCCGGTTCTTTCTTCTGCCGGGCCTCCGCTAACTTCTTTTTAGCTCTTTTGCTAGCGGGGCCCGGTCTTCTCCGTCACCTTCTTCTTCTCCCGCTCTCCGGTTCTTCTCCCGCTCTCCGGTTCTTTCTTCCGCCGGGCCTCCACTAACTTCTTTTTAGCTCTTTTGCTAACGGAGGCCCGGTCTTCCCGTCGTCTCGTCCGGCTCTCCGTTGTCCTTCTGCCGGCCCCTCCACTAACTTCTTTTGCTAGTGGAGGGGCCGGTCTTCCCGTCGCCATCTTCTTCCCTCTTCTCCTTCTCGATGTTGACGCGTCGCTTCCTCCCGCTGTAATACTGGCTCTCCGCTCCGCTCCGCATTAATATAGGCTTCTCATGACGTCACAGTCACATGTTCCCATGACGTCACAGTCACATGCTCCGGGGCCATGTGCCCAGGAACATGTGACTGTGACGTCATGAGAAGCCTATATTAATGCGGAGCGGAGAGCCAGTATTACAGCGGGAGGAAGCGACGCGTCAACATCGAGGAGGAGAAGAGGGAAGAAGACGCCGATGGCGACGACGGGAAGACCGGCTCCTCCACTAGCAAGAGAGCTAAAGAAGTTAGTGGAGGGGCCGGCAGAAGGACAACGGAGAGCTGGACGAGACAACGGAGAAGACCGGGCCTCCGTTAGCAAAAGAGCTAAAAAGAAGTTAGCGGAGGCCCGGCAGAAGAAAGAACCGGAGAGCAGGAGAAGAACCGGAGACCCCCGAAGTCTGAAGAAGACCTCCGGAGCGGTGCAATAAAATACTTTAAAAGGCTGTGTGGTTTTTTTATTGCAATTTTTTTTCCACCAGGTGAATGGGTAGGGGTACGATGTACCCCATACTCATTCACATAGGGTGGGGGGGCCGGGATCCGGGGGCCCCTTTATTAAAGGGGGCTCCCGGATTCCGATAAGCCCCCCGCCCGCAGACCCCGACAACCAACGGCCAGGGTTGTCGGGAAGAGGCCCTGTCCTCATCAACATGGGGGCAGGGTGCTCTGGGATGGGGGGCCACAGGTCGCCCCCCTGCCCCAGAGTACCAAACCCCCCATGTTGAGGGCATGCGACCTGGTACGGTTCAGGAGGGAGGGGGGGCCGCTCTCTCGTCCCCCCTCTTCCCCTGCGGCCTGCCAGGTTGTGTGCTCGGATAAGGGCCTGGTTTGGATTTTGGGGGGGACCCCCACGCCGTTTTTTTCGGCGTAGGGGCGGCCCTTCAAATCCAGACCCAAGGGCCTGGTATGCTCCTGGAGGGGGAACCCATGCCGGTTTTTTATTTAAAATTTGGCCTGGAGTTCCCCCTCAAGATTCATACCAAACACACTGCCTGATATTGGCGGGGATCCAAGTCGGATCCCCGTTCATTGAAAGTCGGACATATGTCGGCTTCATGTCGCAGGACAAAGTCGGATCCAAAGTAGGACAGATGTCGTGTCGCACTAGTGTGAACCCAGCCTTAAAGGGATGAGGTGGCAACTCCGTGTGACGCCGTGCATGACGCACAGAAAATAACTTTGGTTTGGTAAAAAAAAAAAGAGAGAAGCACCGTGTACAAACGATTTGTAAGTTCTGCTGCGGGAATTAAAACACATGGCATGGGGGATACAACAAATAGCAATGGTGGAAAATATGCAACGTATTCTGATATGAATCGGTTGTAAAGAGAAATGACTCTTGAAACTAAAAATTTAAAAAAATTATGAAATGAATCTGATACGAATTGGTAGTAAGGAGTATTGAACGAATCTGATACGAATTGGTTGTAGAGTGTATGCCACCCCTTTCTCTGAAACCGAACACCTACCAACCACCCATCCCCCCAGGCTAATCCAGTGCAGAAAGGCACCAGGTGGGTCTAATTACCACCTCAATCAGCCACAGAACCCGTACAAACAATACATGCTAATCTCCAAATAGATGAGACGGCAACCCCATGAACAGTGAATCTTATATCCAGTGAAGCCTATGGCAAATGATATCGGACAACGACCGACAGCGTCTCGGAGGCTTGGATTTACAAATGAATCATATTTTTGTCAGAAGGAACTTACGAATGTACAACGTCTGTGCTGAACGATGTCGGAACATGAGTGACAACAACTCAGAGGCAGGTTTTTACAAAAAGGGGATGCAGGACAGGAAGCATAACGAATCGCAAGATTGCACATGATACGAAAAGGTTTGAATACTACCTGCGACAGTGAGCGGGAACCGCCGATGAAGACCACGAATGAAGAAGCCACAATGCACTTGCGATCGAATGCGCAGACTCACGAACATGAGGTGAGCTGGGAAGAGCCGACCAAGTGACGTGTAGTATCGCGCACTGAACTGACAAAGAGCATGGGTGAGTGGGCTGCACAAATACCCTCCGGGCTCCTCCCATAAATTCAAGCCAGCATACTGGCCTTCTTATTTATCATTAAAGAGGAACTGCAGTCTGCTCACATAATTTGTAATAAAAACATTGTTGTCATTCTGAAGCTTCCCTCCAACCACTTTGCATATTATTTTATATATACTGTGATTTTGTACTTGCCAAATATGCTGCAGAAATCTCCCTCTACTGAGTCTGGCTGCATCCATTTTAACTGTGGGCAGTCGAAGCTGCTGCCTGTTCACTTCCTGGATTTACACAGACACACAAAGGCACACCTCCAGTTCTGCAGCTCTGATTGGCCCTCTTATGACTCATCCCCTCTCCCTTCCTGGCAAACTCTCACGAGAGTGAGAAAGAGAGAGCTGTGCATGATGTCCTAAGCCTAGGCTAACGACCAGACAAGAAACAGGAAGTGGGTTTGATAAGGTATTTACTCGCAGAAAAATAACTTTTACTATCCAAAGTTAAAACAACAAGGGCAGAAGATTTAATAGATGGAAAGTTGAAAAAAATACTTTTCATGTCCCGCTTTAACTAAATCAGTGAAGTAGGTAGAAATTGCCAACACAATGCACACCAGAGAGAACAAGGTAATGCACGCTTCTTTGTCAAGCTTTGATATCACCTTTTACATGTGTAGCGGGGTCTTCAAATGTAGTTGGGATACACCTGGGGGTAGTGTGACCCAGGTGTGTAATTATGACAGGGTATGGACCCCTTTTTGTTATTCGTGGAGGATTGGGTGGTGCAGTATTCTCCTTGGCCTGTGGGTGGCGGGGTACCTACGGGCTCAAGGTAGAATCACTACCACAGTGCTACCCTTTTTGTCCCTTTCCGGAGATGGTACGGCTGGGGCGGGGAACCCGCCGTGGTGTCGATGGGAGGAGATAAAAGGGGGAGACGCCCTCACCACGAGGTCTTCGAGGATCTTCTCTTCACGCGCCCAGGCACCTTAGGCCTGGGTGCGGCCGGTTCGAGGTTCCGGCTCAGGCGCCCTAGGCCTGACCGGAATGGAGTTGGAGTCCATCCCAGGCACCTTCAGCCTGGGGTGAGGTACTATGTCGTAGGCCTGGGGCTCAGTGACTTCGACTGGGTCCTGCGAGGGTGAAGTGATTCCAGGGTGCCCCTTGCGAGGGGACCCGCATCTGAGGTGAGGAGGCTGGGGAGGTCACCCGTCCGGAGATTCCGGAGCAGCGTCAACCCAGTGACGGATGGGCCTCCGGTAACTCCCTTGGAGGGTCATCTTCCCCTGATAGGGGCCTTAGCGCAGCAAAGGTATCCTAATCAATGTTGCTACCACCCTTGGTCAAGGTACAGGGGTTTAGAGACTAAAATCAGGACAGTGCCTCGATCTGCTCATCCCACCGTATCTTGCCAGTACATTGTTTGTTGTGGAGCTACGAAATAAAACAGAGAGTTGGACTGTGATCGGTGTATGGACTCTGTTAATGGGAGCAAGGGAGATTCCAGCACAGCAGGACTGAGTTTCACACCCAACGCACATTTGGCCCGAGGAAGATACTGATACTGGCCTTCACCTCACCCACAGCTATGGGGAGGACATGGGCCGTAGCGCACCTCACCCTGTCGTGTGACATACCCCTAGCTAAAGAGGACGAGGTGAGGCCGCTACACATGTGAGTGTATTTTATTGTGATCAGTATTAAACTGCTTTCAGTCTGCACTCAGAGACACCCACCCATTCAGTCTGTTTGAGTAGAACAGAGGAAGTTACTGCAATGGTGTGCCATTTATCCAGATAAAAGAACCAGGGAAAAAAGTGCAAAGATGATTGTTAAAATCTTCTCCATGTACTATACATAATTGATTTGTAGAGATTAATATTTTATATTTAAGCCTTGTTTATGTAAGCAGCTGGGGGGGTTGGTTGGTAAAATCATGCAGTTGAGCTGCAAGTTTTACCACCCCACGACTGCTCACCTAAAAGATAACATGCAACTGACTGGGGTCTCTCATTAAGGCCCTGCTGCTTTGCTTTGCAGCAAAAATTATACCCCATGTCGCATTCTGCGGGCAGTACCACCACCAAATGTGACCCATTTAAAGGAACTGGGCCATGCTATAACTGCAAGCCAAACACTTTGTTCAGGGGTTGCAGCATTTACATTCTGCTTAACAAAAAAAACAAAACAGGCAGCAGTATCTCCTCCTAAATGCCTGGCAACTGCAGCTCTTTAGGCTTAAATTTGCCACTTAGATGGCTACATAAGTTCAAATGATCTTTATCCAAGACTTCTCCATAGCTCCCAACTGTCCCTGATTTCGAGCAATGTCCCTCTGTCCCTCATTCCTCCTCATTTGTCCCTCATTTTGGTCTGATCTATATTAAGGTGACCAGATTTTTTAAATGAAATCCGGGGACATATTTTTTTTTTTACTAGTAATGGCGGCAATCAGCGACTCTCTGCTCGTCGCCGCCACCCGCCTCACAGCCTGTCAAGTCTTACTCTCCGGGCCCCCGGCTACTACTGGGTGGGGAGCGGAGAAAGATCACTCCACCAGATAAGGCAAGGAGATAAGCAGATAGGCGGCTGGCCGAGACTTGAGCCAAGGCAGAAGAACATGCGAGCGAAGCTGGATGGGCACCTGAAACTGAAGAAATATTCCCTCCGCTCCGACCAGCACATGATCATCAGAAAGGGGCACAGATAATGGAAAGAAATAGACCCCCTAAGCTAGTAGGAGCGGCGGGGCGGGGGGGTGTAATTATGAATTAATTATCTTTTTTTAATTCTGCACTGACTATCTTTGAAATTGCACCAGCTCCTGTTCAAATCCAATCTGGGGACAGACTTGGTCCGGGGACAGTGTCCTCAATCCGGGGACTGTCCCCTGAAACCGGGGATGTCTGGTCACCCTAATCTATATAGATGTTTACCAAATGCACTTTTTATCTAAAAAAAAAGTGTTTTCCAGCACCAAACCATTCATCTGATTTCTACATTGCTGCATTTGTAAATTCCAAAAGCCAATATAAAGAAATAGTAGTGGTAAAAAAGCACTTGTGGGTTTACCCAATCCTGTTTTTTTTTTACAATTCTCCTTTAAGGGGGTGTGGCAAGGGTGTGTCCTATGTCTGCATACTTTTGCTGATAGGTGTCACTCATTCCCATCTCAAAAAGTTGGGAGGTATGCTTCTCTGTCTACTGCTAAACCAAGATAAAACTCAATGGATCTTCTGGCAAGATCATCCGGTAATAAAACTAAGATGGGGGGATGGGACTCAGGAAGACAAAAACTGCTGTGTTGATTTTTGTTCATGTCTGTTCTATAAACATGTTATTGCCATATTATGTGCCCGGCCCCGTGGATCATCTTTATAAATCTTCTCACCTGTTAATTCCACGTGCTTTTCTTCACTCGGGTTCTGGAGAGAATTGTACAGGATTTGAGCGGTACAGATGACAACATCATTTTCTTTTACAACACGTGCAAAGAAGCCCTTCTCATCTGTATCACCACTTATTGGAATAATTTTGTACTTGTCCTTAAGGTGCGGATGAAACTCCTTGCTGTAATGCTGTTGTACAAGATGCACCTAGCAGATTGGGGGGGAGAAGTCACCATTAGAACCACCAAGATATAATCATCTGTGATTTCAATCTCTCATTTCCAGGCTAATGTCATGACCAGATCTCTGGGAGGAGGAACATGGGGAGCTGAGCTACTGAGAGAACCATGTGATCAGCATTAGATGTAACAACTATGTTTCGTGGATTGCTTATATTTATTGGATAAGAGCGGCATTCACTTGCACTTGGATATGGGACTATACACTAGGGTGACCAGACGTCCCCGGTTTCTGGGGACAGTGCCCAGACTGGGGACACTGCCCCAAGACTGTCCCTAGTATTGTCCCCAGATTGCAAGGGCGGACTTAGGGTTGCCACCTGTCCAGTTTTTGACACGTGTCTGGATCTCTGCCCACCAGACAATGCCTCACCCAACCTGACCCGCCAGTGGCTCACTGTGCTGCCATGTCCACAGTGATTTCTGCTCCTGCTGGCCAAAGTTTCTCCTTCCCCTTCTACCCCCTGCACTCTGTGCCTCCATTTGCTCAGTGTGCTACAGACGGGACACAGAGGTGGAGGCGGAGCCTCCATGTTGCCGGGTGCTCTGGCTGGCTGCAGACAGGACACAGAGGCGGAGCCTCCATCTTGCCTTGGGCTCTGGCTGGCTGCAGAAGGCACATGGAGGTGGGGTTGTAGGCGGAGCCTCCATCTTACTTGCTGCTCTCTTGAGAACTGTGCGGAGATCGCGCCGGGAGACTAACTTGTACAGTAGGTTTTTGGGGCATTGTGTATGTCAGGAATTCAACAAAGGGTTCTCACCCCTCCCCCATCCATCCAGTCCCCCCTTATATACCATCCCCATATACAGCTCTCACCCCCCCATACACCATACACATACAGTTCTCACCCCCCCATACACCATCCATATATACAGTCCTCACCCCCCCATACACCATCCATATATACAGTCCTCACCCCCCCATACACCATCCATATATACAGTCCTCACCCCCCCATACACCATCCATATATACAGTCCTCACCCCCCCATACACCATACACATATAGAGTTCTAAACGCCCCCCATACACCATCCATATATACAGTCCTCACACCCCCCCATACACCATCCATATATGCATGTAGCGATACCCCCATAAGAGCTGCTGGTTTCATTTTGGGCCTTGCACGTTACCTCACTGTTCTATACGCTCATCTCAGGGTTCTCCTTGAAGAGTTGTCCAGAAGAAAGGTTGCACCAACACAAAGTCTCTTTGAAGGGGTTCATTGATTAAAGTTTCCAACAGAGGGGGGTGAAGGACTCAGGTACCTTACTTGCGGATCACAGGTATTTTCTTAGGTCCAGAGGAACAACTGTCTCCACGCTGGACTCAGCAACCACTGGATAGGCCCACTATCACTGGCCTAGCACAGTACGTAGCTCTATCACAGATAGTCTCTGCCACAGACTTGTGAAAATAGATTTTGCTCAATAGTCTCTGCCACAGACTTGTGCAACCACTCACTGGGTTACCTTCTGATGAAAAGAACACAGCTCTCAGTGCCAGGATCTTTCAGCCATTCCGGCAACACTGTGAGGTAGATTTTGATCCGGATACATCCTCCAATTGAGTCCCCAATTGCTCGGTCCCTTCCTGCAGGCAAGGCGACACAGGATCATCCCTGGATCAGTAGGCCCCAGCAACTCCTGGGCCTACATCTCAGTAACAGAGCCTCAGGCCCATGTGGCCCCAAGGCGGGAACTGCCAGCGCATCCCTGAGGCCAGGAGGGCCCTCAGGTTGGGATCAGGAGGTGCCCACCTCCAACGAACGACCCCACAAAATGGTGTCTGTCCCTTAAGTACCCTCTCCCAGAATGCACAGCGGGTTGACCATGCCTCCTGGGCTGCTTCTGGGAAAGAGATACCCAATGCATCCAGTCTGTTGCCTTTCCAACCCTGACCAGTGGTGACAGCGACACCCACCGTCAGGGGGAAAATCGTGCAACCAGCTGAACTGAAACAAGTATAATTTGATCACAATCCTTCTGAGCCAAACTATTGCTCAGACAACTATAATTTTAATACATAATGCCCACTCATTGGGAGCAGGGTGCTACATACTACCCTCGCCGCAAAAAGACGATGTCCCCATCGTCGAGGAAAAAAATATGACCCTCAGTCCTGAGGGTCAGTTACCTGAGTCCAAAAAAAAACTTGGATGGGGAAAGGAAGGGTGAGGTAGCATGAAAATACAAAAGTTAGCATAAACACACAGTAATCACATCACTATACATTACAATGTTCTTATCTCTCTCTATCTAACCCATCCAGCTCTGCCTTAGTCTGATGATCACCAGTAAAAGCAGGGGTCAGGCAGGGTTAGTGATTTCCCCTGTCCATCCAAAGTGGTAACGAAATAGGCCGGCAGATGACTACCTTGTCAGCATAGATGTGCCGATCATAGCTCCAATGCAACAAGCACCCTCTGTAGCGTTCATCCATTGTAAAAGAATGGCCTAATTTCCGGAACGGTTTAGGTACTTCAAGGTAGTCCCACACAGCTTTACTGTACTATTCTTCTCTATTGGCTTCAATCTCTTGCATGGTTTCCCTGGGAACGTAGGGAAACTCTAATCCATACTCCCTGGCTACCCGTTTGTTTAGCAATCTTTGTGATCGGGCAAGCCTAGGCAAAGATCTGGTACTTTCATATCCGGGAGGTATACAAGAAGCTGGGGACTTGTGTACCATGCGATTCCCAGACAGTTTTCCTGACCCATATGAATTGGTAACTTTAGGGAGAACTTCACTAGCAACAACCGGGGCTTCCACTCTGGGTGTTGTCTCCTCTGAATCCATGGCTGTCAACTCCGAAAAACGATGTACTGAGGCAACATCATCCATGTTGCTCCACAACAATTCTTGAGACATGGTCTCGAACAGATCGTCATCTCCAGTATCCGACAGAGAGTCTAATTCAGAGTCTCCCCACTCTTCTGCCGGCAAAAATAAAATAAAAATTGAGAATTAAAAAAAAAAAAGTGCGCAGAGTCCCAGATACTTTTTCCCCAGATATCTTACCGGTTCCTGACGTGGACTTCCCGGGGACATCACCTCTCTCGGGGTCCACTTGCGGTTGTATCTGGGGTAGGCTTCTACCGTGGCCGAGGGAGGCCTTCACGCATCCCACCTTCCTCTGGACAGGTGCAGCGAAGATAGGTGCAGCGAAGGTGGATACAGTTGAAGTAACAGTGGAAGTGGCATCCGCTGGTAACCCACTCACAGTGGCAACAGTAACATCCCCTTCAGGATTACTCACAGCAGCAGATGCGGTGGGCATGGGCCGGACAATTTGGTTGAAGGCAGCAGCTTCTTCTGTCACGTTGCCCGTGACCCAGTCCACTTTGTAGGCTCAGGATGGCATGGTGGGTTGCTCCACAGAAAACAGGTACTCCCCGCATCATAGGCATCGAACAAAAGGACGGGGTTGCATAGCCAGTCCATCACTCCTGTTACACAGCATACCCAGGGCCTCCACATCACCGATCGTGTAGAGCATGAACCGCCCATGCAGCTTCAATCGGATGCCAGTGTCCGTCAGCACGGTTCCCGGCAGCATGGTACTTGTAGCGGTACCCACCGGAAGCATCCTGGGCCCAAAAACAGACTGAAACGATAGCACTGAAGACATGGCGTTGCTCCGTTTCTCTGAGTGCTGGACACACAGGTGGCGTCTCACGCAGCAAGCAAGCGGGAACTCCTCCCACTTGCTCTTCTTGGCACGTAGCTTGCGGGCTTTTCTCTTTCTTGACTCCGCCCACGGCTCACGCGGTCAGAAAGTGATCGCAATTTTCTTCCCCGTTTTAGCACAGTCCTTCTCCCTCTGTAGAATAGGTCCTAAATGAATAGTCTATTTTAGTTGCGAGAGGTAACGGCAAATCCCAGACTAGCCTCCACATGTAGCGATACCCCCGTAGGAGCTGCTGGTTTAATTTTGGGCCTTGCACGTTACCTCACTGTTCCATACGCTCGTCTCAGGGGTTCTTCTTGAAGAGTTGTCCAGAAGAAAGGTTGCACCAACACAGTCTCTTTCAAGGGGTTTATTGATTATAGTTTCCAACAGAGGGGTGTGAAGGGATGGGGAGGACTCAGGTACCTTACTTGCGGATCACAGGTATTTTCTTAGTTCCAGAGGAACAACTGTCTCCACGCTGGACTCAGCAACCACCGGACAGGCCCACGTTCACTGGCCTAGCAACCGGTGCGTAGCTCGATTTGAACACAATCCTTCTGAGCCAAACTATTGCTCAGACAACTATAATTTTAACACATAGCGCTCACTCATTGGGAGCAGGGCGCTACATACAGTTCTCACGCCCCCCCCCCCCATACACCATCTATAAACACAGTCCTCACCCCCCTTACCCCATCCACATATAGAGTTCTAAACCCCCCCCCATACACCATCCATATATACAGTCCTCATCCCCCCCATACACTATCCACATATACCAGGGATATGCAATTAGCGGACCTCCAGCTGTTGCCAAACTACAAGTCCCATCATGCCTCTGCCTCTGGGTGTCATGCTGGATGCTGTCAGAGTCTCGCTATGCCTCATGGGACTTGTAGTTTGGCAACAGCTGGAGGTCCGCTAATTACACATCCCTGACATATACAGTTTTCACCCCCCCCCATACACCATACACATATACAGTTCTCCCCCCTCCCATACACCATCCATATGAACAGTCCTCACCTCCCCCCATACACCATCCCCATATACAGTTCTCACGCCCCCCCCCCCCCCATACACCATCCATAAACACAGTCCTCACCCCCCCCATACACGATCCATAAACACAGTCCTCACCCCCCCCATACACCATCCATATATACAGTCCTCATCCCCCATACACATATATAGTTCTCAACCCCCCCCATACTACACCATCCATATATACAGTTCTCACCCCCCCATACACCTTACACATATACAGTTCTCACCACCCCCACTTCACCATCCATATATACAGTCCTCACCCCCCCCCCATACACCATACACATATACAGTTCTTACCACCCCCATATATCATCCATATATACAGTTCCCACCACCCCCATGCACCATACAAATATACAGTCCTCACCCCCCATACACCATCCCAGTAGTGTATTTATGTTTTGTGCTGCCCTAGGCCTGGTTAAACTCGTGAACCCCCTAATTTAAATACGACCCACTCCTTCCTGTCAAGGTCACACCCCTTTCTGTTTAAGACCCACCCTGAAATTTTCGAGTGGGGACACTAGTTCTGAGGGTCTGGGGGGGGCAATGGATTCCCTTAATTTGCATAGATTTCCTCTCACTTCCTGTTTGGCTATGGGGCAGGAAGTGAAGGGAAATCTCTGCAATGGGACAGGGATGGTAAAAAATAAACTGACTGGGGCTATAACCCTCCCTTACTCTATCCAAAAAAAAAAAAAAAAAAGTGTTGCATATAGTTCTACTTAAAGGACAAATTTCTGATAATTTTATGGAGAGGACTAAGAAGATATAACCATGCCAATGGTGCAACAGAAAACATATAGCACAGTGAGGAAGGTTTGTGGTCCAGACTGATAGGACAGTCAAAATTAGAAGCAGCTTGCGTTACACTAACAGTATAGCACAAGCCGGTCGGGACTCTTTTCGTGCTGCCCCCCTGCAAAGTGCTGCCCTAGGCCTGGGCCTTGTTGGCCTAGGCAAGGATACAGCGTTGCACCCTCCATATATACAGTCCTCACCCCCCTCCCCCATACACCTTCTACAAACACAGTTCCCACCCCCCCATACACCATCCATATATACAGTCCTCACCTTACTCGCCCCATACACCATACACATGTAGCGCCCTGCTCCCAATGAGTGGGTGCTATGTGTTAAAAATTATAGTTGTCTGAGCAATAGTTTGGCTCAGAAGGATTGTGTTACAAATTATACTCTGTTTCAGTTCAGCTGGTTGCATGATTTTCCCCCCACCAGTGGGTGTCGCTGTCACCGCTGGTCAGGGTTGGAAAGGCAACAGGCTGGACGTATTGGGCACCTCTTTCCCAGCAGCAGCCCAGGGGGCGTGGTGAACCCACTGTGCATGCTGAGAGAGGGTATTTAAGTGACAGACGCCATTAGGATAGGGAGAGTTGGGGGTCATCGTTTGTGGGTGGTGGGCACCACCCGCCCAATCCCGACCTGAGGGCCCTCATGGCCTCAGGGAAGTGCTGGCAGTTTCTGCCTCGGGGCCACGTTGGCCTGAGGCTCCGTTACTGAGATGTAGGCCCAGGAGTTACTGGGGGCCTACTGATCCGGGGATGATCCTGTGTCACCTTACCTGGTGGAAGGGACCAAGCAATTGAGGACTCAATTGGAGGATGCATCCGGATCATAATTCTACCTCACAGTGCTGCCGGAACGGCTGGAAGATCCTGGCACTGAGAGCTGTGTTCTTTATTCAGAAGGTAACCCAGGGAAGGGTTACACCAAGTCTGTGGCAGAGACTGTTCTATTTTCACCAAGTCTGTGACAGAGACTATATGTGATTGAGCTACGCACCGGTTGCTAGGCTGGTGAGATTGGGCCTGTCCGGTGTTTGCTGAGTCCAGTGTGGAGACAATTGTTCCTCTGGACCTAGGAAAATTCCTGTGATCCGCAACTAAGGTACCTGAGTCCTCCCCATCCCTTCAACCCCCTCTGTTGGAAACTTTATTCAATAAAACCCTTGAAAGAGACTTTGGGGGTGATTTACTATCAACAGTGCGCTGCGCCGGTTCATACCTTAATTGGTGCGCCGGATAAATCCTTAATTGAACACATGAACCGGCGGCGCACTGCTATAGTAAATAAAAATGTCAGCGGTAGACTTGTGCACAACGGAAAAATTTGTTTAGTTTCGGTTAGTTTGTTTTCGGTCCTGTTGATTCGTAATCGTTCATAATTTTGCTAGACGGGATTTTTCATGTTCGGACTAATTTGTATTTTCGCAAGCGAAATTTTTCGTTGAATCGAGATGATTCGTATTAATGTAAGCCTTATTTTTCGTTGATTTATAATTCATACTTTCGGTAGAGTACATTGTTTTTCGTTGATTCTGGACACAACTCCTACTTTCGTAACTTTTTTTGGGTTCGTTGATTCTTAATTTTCCGTGTCTCTCTCACAACGACGCTGCCTATTATGCCTAATGTGCTTCGAATGGATTTGTACTTTTCTAAATACATAGCGGTTATTTGTAACGATTCGAAATCTCGTATTTTACTTTCGTTTTTTACATGCAGCTATAGCCTCCGCCCCTGTACACCATTTTGAGAGGGAGTTCAGCACGGTGAGGGAGAAGCAGAGAGCAGAGCAGAGTGTTATTGTGCTTCGAATGGATTCGTACATTCGTAACTTTTTTCATAACGAATTATGCCGAAGACATTCGGGCATTCGCTATTTTGCGATATAATTTATTTCGGATTCGGTTTTATTCGTAATTGCTTTGTTCGGAAATTCGAATGCTTCCGAATGTCCGAAAGTTGCTAAATTCGGACGAATTTTGATTCGTTACGAAACGAATTGCACAAGCCTAGTCAGCAGCGCTCTATTGAAAATGAATGGTTCCCTATGGGAGCCCATTGATTTGAATAGAGGTCGCCCGGGAAGTCGGATGAAGACGATCCGGCTTGCGGGGCGACTCGTGTTCCGGTTGACAGAGGGCCAGCGCGACTTTGCGAGGCAACTTGGACACGACTTGAGCATGAAGCAGCCGCTCAAGTCGTGTCCTAGAGGCGACTACCTGCCCGAGAATGTCTCCAGCGCGATGCCATCGCGCTGGTTCTCGGCGACAGGGTACTGCAAGCCTCTTGCTCGCTGTCCCTTGTGTTTGGTATGAATCATGAAGGGGACCTCCACGCCAAATTTTAATTAAAAAAACGGCATGGGTTCCCCTCCAGGAGCATACCAGGCCCTTAGGTCTGGTATGGATTTTAAGGGAAACCCCCTACGCCCAAAAACGGCGTGGGGGTCCCCCCAAAATCCATACCAGACCCTTATCCGAGCACGCAGTCCGGCAGGTCAGGAAAGGGGGAGCAAGCATGCCCTCAACATGCCCTGCGCTCCCCCACCCCAAAGCACCTGCCCCCATGTTGATGGGGACAAGGGCCTCTTCCTGACAACCCTGGCCGTTGGTTGTCGGGGTCTGTGGGCGGGGGGCTTTTCGGAATCCGGGAGCCCCCTTTAATAAGGGGGCCCCCAGATCCCGGCCCCCCCACCCTATGTGAATGAGTATGGGGTACATCGTATCCCTTCCCATTCACCTGGTGGTAAATAAAGTCAATAAAAAACACATCACAGGTTTTTAAAGTAATTTATTAGGCAGCTATGGGGCAAAGCGCGCCTTTCTAAACGCCGTTTTCAACCTTAGTTCTGAAGACTTTGCACCATCGTCCCGTGTACATGGGGCCTAAAAACGCCTATGCCATTTACAGCTCAAAAACGCCATGGTGGCCATGAGGCCATAGGCTAACATGGAGAGCCGTTTTTAAGCTGCAAAAAACGCTCAAACAAGTTGCTGGAGAAACGTCCGTGTGCATGTAGCCTTATATTAACCACTTGCTTACTGGCCACTTAAACCCCCTTCCTGCCGAGACCAATTTTCAAATTTCAGCGCTAATGCACTTTGAATGACAATTGCACGCTTATACAACACTGTAACCCAAAAATTAGGATATTTTAACCACTTCAGCACCGGGCCTATTCTGGCACTTCTCTCCTTCATGTAAAAATCATAAATTTGTGGCTATAAAATTACTTCAAAACCCCAAACATTATTTATGTTTTTTTAGCAGACACCCTAGGGAATAAAATGGCGGTCATTGCTCGGTATTTGCGCAATAAATATTCAAACGCCTTTTTTTGGGAAAAAAAATGGTTTCATGAATTAAAAAAAATATACGAAACAGTAAAGTTAGCCCAATTTTTTGGTATAATGTGAAAGATGTTGTTATGCTGAGTAAATAGATACCTAACATGTCACGCTTTAAAATTGCGCACACTCATGGAATGAATGACACCAAACTTCAGTACTTAAAAATCTCCCTAGGCGATGCTTAAATTTTTTTTTACACGTTACCATTTTCGCATTACAGAGGAGGTCTAGTGCTAGAATTGTTGCACTCATTCTAACGCACGTAGCAATACCTCACATGTGTGGTTTGAACAGCGTTTACATATGTGGGCGGGACTTACGTGTGTGTTCGCTTCTGAGCGCGAGCTATCGGGGACATGGGCGTTTTTTTTTTGTTGTTTTTTACTTTTTTTTATTTCTTACTCTTTTTTTTTTTTAACTTTTTTGTTTTTTTGATCACTTTTATTCCTATTACAAGGAATGTAAACATCCCTTGTAATAAGAATCTATTGTGACAGGTCCTCTTTATGGGGAGATACAGGGTCAATAAGACCCCACATCTCTCCTCCAGGCTGGAAAGCATGAGATCGGTCAAAAAAATTCACCGATCTCATGCTGACAGCCGAGATCACGGCTTTGTTTACATACGGGAACCCGGCGTGATGTCATAACGTCGCGCCTGGGCCTCCGACGGTCATAGAGATGACTGGTGACCATCTGGTCACCAGTCATCTCTATACTTCCCATCCGGCGGCAGCCAATTCGTTCTCCGAGCCCCAGATAGCACGGGAGAGCCCGGAGAAGCATCGGATGGCGGCGGGAGGGGGGGGGAACGTCCCCTCCCGCCGCCTATAAGAACGATCAAGCGGCGGAACTGCCGCTATGATCGTTTTATCGTGCACAGAATCGCCAGCTGAAAATAATGATATCTGAATGATGCCTGCAACTGCAGGCATCATTCAGATGTCATTGCACAAAGCCAAGGACGTCATTTGACGATGGGCGGTAGGGAAGTGGTTAATATTTCGAAAATTTTTAAAAAAGGTAATTTTTCTCCTTCATTGATGTACACTGATGAGACTGCACTGATGGGCTGCACGGATGGGCACCGATAAAGTGGCAAGGGTGGGCATTGAGAGGTGGCATTGCTAGGTGGCAATGATAGTTGGCAGTGATGGGCACTGATAGGCAGAACTGCTAGGTGGCACTGATTGGCACCAGTGGTGGGCATTGATAGGTGGCACTGGCAGGGGCTACTGATTGTCACAGATGACGCAGAATTGCCTCTTCCTCTTCGGGCCCGATGTCCCTTGCACATAAGCCGGTGATTGCCTTTTTTTATGCTCACGCTGTCAGCACAAGGAGAAAACAAAAACCATTACCCAGCTTTTGTTTATATCACGTGTTCAGCTGTCATTGGCTGACAGCTGATCACATGGTAAGGGGCAGGGATCGGCCCCTTACTCGGATCTGTCATCTCCCGAGTCTCAGTGACTCGGTGACCACAGCGCGCGCGCGAAGGGGAGGACGTCTATTGACGGACTCCCGGCAATTGAGAACCGTGCTGTGGCCGTCGATCAGTTATAGCGCTGATCTCAAGTGATTAACCCCTTCCATACCGGGCCATAACAAAATGACGCCGGCAGGAACCCTCTCTCCCTCCGGGTGGACGTCATATGACGTCCTGGGTTTGAGGGGGGATATCTGAATGATGCCTGCAGCTAGAGGCATCATTCAGATATCCTTGTTTGCAGCCAGCGATCCTGCGCACCATAAGAATGATCATAGCGGTGGTTCTGCCGCTTGATCGTTCTTATAGGCAGCGGGAGGGGACATCCCCCCCCTCCTCCCGCCCCCATCCGGTGCTTCTCCGGGCTCTCCTGTGCGATCGGGGACCCGGAGAGAATCGTCGGCGCCGGTGGTGGGTCACGTGATGAGCATAGAGATGACTGGTGACCAGTGTGCGCAATTTTAAAGCGTGACATGTTAGGTGTCTTTTTACTCGGCGTAACATAAGCTTTCATATTTTACAAAAAAATTGGGCTAACTTTACTGTTTTGTTATTTTTTAATTCATGAAACCATTTTTTTCCCCCAAAAAAGGCGTTTGAAAAATTATTGCGCAAATACCGTGCAAGATAAAAAGTTGTAACGACCGTCATTTTATTCCCTAGGGTGTCTGCTAAAAAAAACATATATAATGTTTCGGGGTTCTGAGTAATTTTCTAGCAAAAGAATGATGATTTGTACATGTAGGAGAGAAGTGCCAGAATAGGCCCGGTATTGAAGTGGTATAAAAAGCCCTGTATGGAAGTGGTTAACCCCTTCCTTACTGGGCACATATACCCCCTTCCTGCCCAGGCGAAATTTCAGCTTTCAGCACTGTCACGCTTTGAATGACAATTGCCCGGTCGTGCGACGTGGCTCCCAAAAAAAATTGACGTCCTTTTTTTCCCACAAATAGAGCTTTCTTTTGGTGGTATTTGATCACCTCGGCGGTTTTTATTTTTTGCGCTATAAACAAAAATAGAGCGACAATTTTGAAAAAAAAACAATATTTTTTGATTTTTGCTATAATAAATATCCCAATTTTTTTTTTTAAATATATTTTTTTCCTCAGTTTAGGCCGATACGTATTCTTCTACATATTTTTGGTAAAAAAAAAATCGCAATCGGCGTTTATTGATTGGTTTGCGCAAAAGTTATAGCGTTTACAAAATAGGGGACTGTTTTATGGCATTTTTATATATATATTTTTTTTTTATTAGTAATGGCGGCGATCAGTGATTTTTTTTGTGACTGCGACATTATGGCGGACACATCGGACACTTTTGACACTATTTTGGGACCATTCACATTTATACAGCGAACAGTGCTATAAATATGCACTGATTACTGTATAAATGTGACTGGCAGGGAAGGGGTTAACACTAGGGGGCGAGGAAGGGGTTAAATGTGTTCCCTGGAGTGATTGTTACTGTGGGGGGAGGGGAGTGACTGGGGGAGGAGACCGATCTGTGTCCCTATGTACAAGGGACACAGCATCAGTCTCCTCTCTCCCTGACAGGACATGGATCTCTGTGTTTACACACAGAGATCCACGTCTGCCTCTGTAACTGCCGATCGCATGTACCTGGCGGACATCGCGGCCGCCAGGCACGCGCATCGGCATTGCAGTGACGCGCCGGGCACGTGCGCGCGCCGCCGGCGGCGCTCGCGCGCCCTCCAGTGGCCAAATTAGAGGAGGCCGTAAAATAACGGCCTCCCGGCATTTGACAACCACCTTGCGGCCGTATATACTCGTACGGCGGACGCGAGGTGGTTAAAGAGGGTCTAAATGGGCCATTGACATGCATCACAATTCAACTTAGGAATGTGTCTTTGCAAAGTAAACTAAATGAAATCCTTTCTTATTTTTGCTTGGGGATAGAGTGCAGAGGGATTACAAGATAAGATAAATTCACAAAACATGTCCTGTTGGGGGTACTTGAGGACTGAAGCTGAGAACCACTGCAGTAAAAAGGAAAATTGAATACTTACCGCTCTGAATTTTTCATTTCCTGGTGACTATCCATGGCAGCACACAATACATGCATATGCTAGCATGAAGGCACCAGGGTAGACAAATCACACCTGTTTTGTTTTGACATGCCAATCAGCTGTCACATTTGTTGCATAGAAAACAAAAAAGAAACATCAAAACTTTGCATCAAATTTTATTGGTCAACAAAGGGAAGCCAAAATAAAAAACGGGGTCAATTTGAAACATTAGTCACATCTTGAGAAAGATTTAGCAAAATAATGCAGCACAGACAATTAAATCAAAGTGAACAAACAACACACATTAACAACCTCAAAATTATTTCAAGGGAACATTTCCCCCACACAAAAAAATACAATCAACAAAAGTAAAACAAACATCTGTTTTGCAAAGACATAAAAAATAAAATACATGTGTTACAAACTCGATAAAAACACCAAAATGTACTTTTTGCCGGACACGCACACACTTGCCTCTTTTCAGGGCAAGGGAGAGGATGCTATCTGCGAGCTTTATATAACATAGGTTTGTGTGCTAATGAGGCAATTGAAAACACATGCACAGTCCATGAAACACCCAAAATGCAAGTTCACCCAATGTAGAGACTGAACTTCAAAGTGGGCACACCTGTTAAGGATGTCCTTCAATTACTAACCCATAAAAACACTCTCTCTGAGCATGCCCAGAAAAGCACCAACAAAAAAAAACTAAGTCCCTGGGCATGCTCAGAACAACACAAATGCAGCTAGCAGAAAATACCCCCCCCCCCATCCAAAATTAAGCACATCATCCAGCATGTTACAAAATTAGAGATGGGACAAACATCCCCCCACCCACCAACAAATACTATTGCAGTCTATGGGAACTGACTTGTTAACTTTGCTAGTCCCCACTTGGCTGGCTTATCTTCTAGTTATTGGCCTTAAAATGGGGGCCCATGTCCCACCCTAAGGGACATATATCAATGTCACCAATTTGGACAACACCAAAAACAAAACAAGGAGAAGTGCCTTTAATTATGCCAAATTGCTTAAGGGCCATTTCACACCACATGCAGTCCATTGCATTTTTTATGCATCAAAAATGCATGGAAAGTTGGTTATATGGTTCTAAATGGCAGTGTTTGTTCCAGTGCGTTCCAGTTCCACAAAAAAAGTAGAACATGCTGCATTTTACCTGCACTGGACTGTACTGTAACGCAGCAAAACACATCATAAACGCACAGGAACACACCTAAATGCACCAAAAAACGCACTGGAACACACTTGTCCTTATCTATGGTTAATAAAAAAGAGGGGTGAAAAAAAGCACTGGACTGCATCAAAAACGTACCAAAAATGCACTGGAACGCATCAAAAACTGGTCCTAGTTCACACCATAGAAACGCAGTCTGGATGCGTTCCAGGTGCTTTTCTGCATGCGCGTTTTTGACACGTTCCAGTGCGTTTTTGATGCAGTCCAGTGTTTTTTTCCCCCTCTTTTCACTTAGGACAAGTGTGTTGCAGTGCGTCTTTGGTGCATTTAGGTGCATTCCAGTGCGTATTTGGTATGTTCCGTAGCGTTTTTGATGTGTTTTACTGTGGTCCAGTACAGTTCTGTACATAAAAAATGCAGCATGACCAATTTTTTTTTTCCTTTCTGAAACGCACTGGAACGGACTGCAGTGGTGTGAACTATGCCATTGCCATTAATGTGATCAACTTTCTTTGCGTTTTTTCATGCATCAAAAAACGCACTGCACTGCATCCGGTGTGAACTGGCCCTAAATATCATACCTGGGGGGTGTCTATAGTATGCCTGTAAAGTAGCACATGTTTTCCATGTTTATAACAGTTCGAGAGCAAAATTACATTTCCAAAGTAAAATAATAGTCATTTAAAAGTATTCGCGGCTGTAATGAATTGCTGGTTCCCGTCAATACAGATAAAAGTCATTGAAAGTCTTTGAAAAAAAATGCGTGGGGGTTCCCCCAAATTCCATTACCAGGCCCTTCAGGTCTGGTATGGATATTAAGGGGAACTCCGCGCCAAATTAAAAAAAAAATGGCGTGGGGGTTCCCCACAAAATATGTAACAGGCCCTTCAGGTCTGGTATGGAATTTAAGGGGACCCTCGCATCAAACTTTAAAAAAAATTGCGTGGGGGTCCCCCTAAAAATCCACACCAGACCCTTATCCGAGCACGCAACCTGGCAGGCCGCAGGAAAAGAGGGGGGCACGAGAGAGCGCCCCCTCCCTCCTGAACCATACCAGGCCACATGCCCTTAACATAGGGAGGATGCTTTGGGGGTCTGTGACCCCAAAGCACCATGTCCCCATGTTGATGGGGACAAGGGCCTCATCCCCACAACCCTTGCCGGTAGTTGTGGGGGTCTGCAGGCGGGGGGCTTATCGGAATTTGGAAGACCCCTTTAACAAAGGGGACCCCCAGATCCCGGCCCCCCCTGTGTGAAATGGTAATGGGGTACAAATGTACCCCTACCATTTCACCAAAAAAAGTGTTAAAAATTTTAGAAATTACAATAGCCGGTTTTTGACAATTCCTTTATTAATGTCTTCTCCTTTCTTCCATCTTCTTCCATCTTCTTCTTCCATCTTGTTCTTCCATCTTGTTCTTCCACCTTCTTCTTTTCTCCATTCGGGTTTCTTCCTCCATCTTGTTCTTCATCTTCCTCTTCATCTTCATCTTCCTTCTTCCTTCGGTGTTCTCGTCCGCATCTTGCTCCGGCTTCTTGTTCCCTTCTTCTTTCTCCGATCGCTCCGTTTGAATTTGAGGTTTCCGCTGTGTGACGCTTCAGTTCTTCAGTTCTCTTCTGGGTCCACTGCCACCCGGTGACCCCGCCCCCCTCTGACGCACATGGATTTCATGGGGACTTTCCCCGTGGTGTCAGAGGGGGGCGGAGCCACCGGGTGGCAGCGGACCCAGAGGAGAACTGAAGAACTGAAGTGTCACACAGCGGGAACCTCAGATGTGGCGCAAACGTTTCGGAAATCAGCCCCTTTGTGTTGGTGAGAGGAGAACCCCTGAGACGAGCATACGGAACAGTAAGGTAACGGCAGGCCCAAATCTAAACCAGCAGCTCCTACGGGGGTATCGCTACACACATATACAGTTTTCAACCCCCCCATACACCATCCATATATACATTATATAAAAAAAGAAAAAAATATTATTAAATACATTTTTTTTTACATACTGTAGCGGCCTCACTCCCTCTTCGACTTTATCGGTTACACTCCAGCTCATGTCTAGGGGTTCCTGGGTTGTGAGAGTGAGATGCGCCACGGCCCATGTCCTCCCCATTGTAGTAGGGAGGTGAAGGCCACTTCCTGATGTTTCCTCGGGCCGGTGTGTTCTGTGAATGCACTGAGTCTGTAATTGCAAGCTCACCAGCCTCCCCTTTGCTTCCAGTAACTGGAGTTCGCACACCGAAGAAAGGTCCAACACTTGTTTATTTGACACTCCAATACGCAAAGCACAATAAACAGTTCTTTTGCAGCAAACTGGTTGGGACCTATAACCTTGCCAACGGTGGGGCGAGCAGATCGAGGCACTTCCTAAAGTTTAAGTTCTATGCCACTGTACTATGACCAGCGGCGCCTAAGCCAATCCGGCTGTTACAGAACAGGAAGATGGGGTCTCTTCCAGCAACCCCTATGAACAGCAGTGGAGCCCTCTTCGATACGCTGTGGCCCCTATCAGGGGGATGTGTCCTCCCAAGAGAGTTCCCAGAGGCCCACTGTCACCGGGTTGGTGCTGCTCCGGGTCTTCAGTGGGTAACCTCCCCGGCCTCCTCACCTCAGGTACGAGTCCCTCCGCTCAGGGACCCTCGGACAGTCCACCCTAGCGGGACCCAGTCGAAGGTACTGGGCCCCAGGCCTCCTCGATAGTACCTCACCCCAGGCTAAAGGTGCCTGGGATGGACGCCAACATGACTCCGGACCAGGCCATGGGCACCTGGACCAGACTCCTGGATCTCCAGCACCCAGGCCTGAGGGGCCTGGGTGCGGACCGCAACCCTCCTCCTCCGAGGACCTCCTTCTCCGCAAGACGACGACCTCGTGGTAAGGGCGTCTCCCCCTTTTATCTCCTCCCATCAACGGCCCGGCGGGTTCCCCGCCCCAGCCATACCATCTCCGGGAAGGGACAAAACAGGGAGCACTGCAGGAGATGATTCTACCTGAAGCCTGTGGGTACCCCGCCACCCACAGGCAAAGGAGAATATTACATCCTCCAGTCCTCCTCGAAACAAAAAGGGGTCTGAATCCTAACACAATTATACACCTGGGTCACACTATTCCCCAGGTGTATCCCATCAATTTGAGGACCCCGCTACACACTCCCCCCTGTGATTGGACGCTGGTCCCCAGCGTCAGGTGCACACCCATGCCTCCCATAAAGTGGTGACATGGAGTGAAACCCCTGAGGCAGTTCCTCTAAATTTTTCCCAAGTGCCAAGACCTGCTCAGGGAATGGGGAACATATAAAACAACTTATGTCATAAAACACTTTAAACATCTGCATAGTCACAGCCCCTCTCCCACACTGTCTAAGAGCCACCCACTCTCAATGATCTTGACTGACGATTCTCCTGCAGG
The DNA here is from genome assembly GCA_029206835.1 of Rana muscosa. Lineage (NCBI taxonomy): Eukaryota > Metazoa > Chordata > Amphibia > Anura > Ranidae > Rana > Rana muscosa. Next base: position 141,887,755 of record CM055128.1, on the reverse strand, counting down.
GGAAAGAAAAAAACAACATCCTAACATAATTTCGTGTCATTTGGGATGAGTGGGCCCGTCAGCCGAGAGACCCACTCACTCCAACAAGCAAGGTGATGTGTGTGTGAAATATTTTCAAACATTTGTTGCGCAACACTGCCACCTGGTGACAACGCCGCGGTCATGACACTCAACGAGTCTTCGTTCTTCCAGCTTTTCCCTACTCTGCCACTATTCCCAAATGTCCTTGCCTTTGGCACATGAAGAAAAGGGGAAACACGAAAACACAACAGTCCCCAAGTCTCCAACGAGAAAAAAGAAAAGCCCAAACAAAAACAAAAGCAGGGCACAGTCCTGGGCGTCTGGGAATGGCTCCTCCAGAAAGTTCAAGTGCACAAAAGAAATAAACAGGAGTTCTTTTCTCCTATAAGTAAAACTTTGGATCCGGCAGGTACAGGGGTTTCAGGTGTTTGTCAAATGCCTCTATCGAATACTCGACATCTTCTCCTTCTCTTCTGCAAATGACTATCTTGTCAGCATGGATATGGCGCCCCAATTTCCATTCAGTTTTGCAGTCCTCAAACCTCTTAGACACTGCCGGCACACATTCCAGGTACCTGCGAGCATGGGGCACCTTCAACTTGTCCCACACAAACTCGTCATACCATCTTGTTCTCCAGACTTCCACCTCATACAGCAAGTCCCGGGGCAGATACGGGTACTCCCACCCATATTCCCGAGCTACTTTATGGCAGAACAGTCTCTGCAAGCGGGCCAAAGGTGGCATAGTGGCTTTCTCTCCAGTTCCAGGCAGCACAATAGCTTCCGGATGCCGAGGTGCCTTTACCAGCTCCCTGGAAATGACTTTCGGCGCTCTCAGAGAAGCGCGGGGTGTCCCCACAACCAAAGTAGGTGAGGTAACAGTAGATGAGGACACAGGTGGAGGGGTAGGTTCCCTCGTAAGCTGCGGGTCTTCCACCCGAGGCGTGCTGTCTCCTGTGTACATAGGTGAATCCCGTACCGCACGGGAAGCAAGAAGTGGCACTCTATCCCAGCCCTTGCGGCTGAACAGTTCGTCTATCTCGCCATCATCTCCGCAATCAGACAGCGACTCTAGGTCGGAGGTGTCATACATCTCCGCAGGCAGATATCTTCCGGTGGACACAGAATCAACCTCCCTGGGGGGCTCCACCTCCAATGGGCCCCCGACACCTCCAACCACCACCACAGTCCCAGCCCCTGGCTCACCTGACCCTTGTAGAGGACTGGGAAGTCCAGGACTTCCTTCTCGACCGGCGCCATCCAGGCCAGGCAAGCAGCGGGGTGAAGCTCGACCACGTCCATAGGATGCCTGTACTAGGCCAACTTTCCTCTTCGGGGGTGGGAGCAGAGAACTTGTGGCGACCGAGGCAGCATCCTCTGATTTTTCTCTGTTGGGCAGTCCGTCGCCCTGGTCAGCGCGCACGGGAACCTCGACAAAGGCCTTGATCTCCCCTTCCGGAGTAGCAGTACCCGTGAGGTGGTTGAGGCGAAGGGCCCGGGGTCTTGCTGTGGACGACTCGACCTCAAAAAGGAATTCTCTGCACTCCTCACATCGCCCGAATGGCTTCAGGGTGACCACCAGTCCCGAGCAGCCGGGACAGATCACACCGAGGGCCTCTGTGTCTCTGCAAGTGTACAGAGCCAACCGCCCTCGGGGCCTAAGTCTTATCCCCGTGTCTGTGATGGGGGCAGCAAAGGAAGTCATTTTCGTGGGGTGAGGAACCATAATCCACGGGGCACTTGAGGTCATCCCGACTATCTGCTGTTCCATCATGCACTGACCCCGCGCCGGAGTCTCCACGTGTATCCCTACACTTGGCCAGACTCCTCCCATGAGCTGTACATTTTCGCGGGCTTCCTCTTGACTCCGCCCACGAACGATGTCGCCATGGGGTGCCTCGTGGCGCAGTGCGTTAACAGTCCCCACGTGCAGTACGTCACACGGCTGGACCTCTCCCTTTTTCCGCTCCTCCGCATGGGCCTTTCCCATGTTAGGGTCATTTCCACAACTCCGAGCAGGGACGCACTTTGGCCAGTAATATGGCCGATCTGCTCGGAACTCCTTTGGACAGCAAAGTTCAAATGTAGACATTCTCAAGTCCATCTTTAGAACACACTCTATCCCGGACTCACGAGCCCCCACGTGTAGCGGCCTCACTCCCTCTTCGACTTTATCGGTTACACTCCAGCTCATGTCTAGGGGTTCCTGGGTTGTGAGAGTGAGATGCGCCACGGCCCATGTCCTCCCCATTGTAGTAGGGAGGTGAAGGCCACTTCCTGATGTTTCCTCGGGCCGGTGTGTTCTGTGAATGCACGGAGTCTGTAATTGCAAGCTCACCAGCCTCCCCTTTGCTTCCAGTAACTGGAGTTCGCACACCGAAGAAAGGTCCAACACTTGTTTATTTGACACTCCAATACGCAAAGCACAATAAACAGTTCTTTTGCAGCAAACTGGTTGGGACCTATAACCTTGCCAACGGTGGGGCGAGCAGATCGAGGCACTTCCTAAAGTTTAAGTTCTATGCCACTGTACTATGACCAGCGGCGCCTAAGCCAATCCGGCTGTTACAGAACAGGAAGATGGGGTCTCTTCCAGCAACCCCTATGAACAGCAGTGGAGCCCTCTTCGATACGCTGTGGCCCCTATCAGGGGGATGTGTCCTCCCAAGAGAGTTCCCAGAGGCCCACTGTCACCGGGTTGGTGCTGCTCCGGGTCTTCAGTGGGTAACCTCCCCGGCCTCCTCACCTCAGGTACGAGTCCCTCCGCTCAGGGACCCTCGGACAGTCCACCCTAGCGGGACCCAGTCGAAGGTACTGGGCCCCAGGCCTCCTCGATAGTACCTCACCCCAGGCTAAAGGTGCCTGGGATGGACGCCAACATGACTCCGGACCAGGCCATGGGCACCTGGACCAGACTCCTGGATCTCCAGCACCCAGGCCTGAGGGGCCTGGGTGCGGACCGCAACCCTCCTCCTCCGAGGACCTCCTTCTCCGCAAGACGACGACCTCGTGGTAAGGGCGTCTCCCCCTTTTATCTCCTCCCATCAACGGCCCGGCGGGTTCCCCGCCCCAGCCATACCATCTCCGGGAAGGGACAAAACAGGGAGCACTGCAGGAGATGATTCTACCTGAAGCCTGTGGGTACCCCGCCACCCACAGGCAAAGGAGAATATTACATCCTCCAGTCCTCCACGAAACAAAAAGGGGTCTGAATCCTAACACAATTATACACCTGGGTCACACTATTCCCCAGGTGTATCCCATCAATTTGAGGACCCCGCTACAATACTATCACCAGTCAGTGTACCTGCTCACTGCCACACTAGTTTTATGATAACTAATTATGAGATAGGCCATCAGTACATCAGGATTGCTAAATTTTCAGATATACTGTACCAAACTGCTTGTATTTGGGGGGAAACTGGCTGTATTTGGGGACAAACTGGCTGTATTTGGGGGGAAACTGGCTGCATTTGGGGACAAACTGGTTGCATTTGGGGACAAACTGGTTGCCTTTGGGGACAAACTGGCTGCATTTGGGGACAAACTGGCTGTATTTGGGGGGAAACTGGCTGCATTTGAGGGGGCAAACTGGTGGCGTTTGGGCACAGTGGCTGTGTTTAATGGGCACAGTGGCGGCAATTGACGATTTTTTTTTCAGTTCGTTTGCGCCCCCCCAAAAAAATTTGAGCACCAGCCGCCACTGGGTACAGTGTTGCATGAGCACACAATTGTCATTCAAAGTGTGACAGCACTGAAAGCTGAAAAATGGTCTGGGCAGGAAAGGGGTAAAAGTGCCTCGTATTGAAGTAGTTAAGGGAGGGCTGGGGGGAGCAGCTCTTGTAAAGGTTTTTTACCTTAATGCAGAAAATGCCTTAGCCCTGGTTTACACTGGTGCTATTTGACATGCGATTTGACATGTCAAATCACATGTCAAATCCACGGAATTTGGCGGCAATTGCCGGTAATGGCACCGTCCTAATCGGTGCAACGCCGCATCTGCGGTGCTGCACCGATTTCAAAAAGTCGTTTCTGTAGTTTTGACATGTCAAATCGCATGCCAAATCGCTCCAATGTGAATCTAGGCTAAAGGGAACTTCACTTTCTGTAAACATTGATGATTTGAAATCCTTAAGGTGCTAGCATTAGTAAATAGATAGGAAGGTATATTATAGGTTAAACCTTTTTTTACATTTGTTCATTTACTTCCTGGTTTCCATGTCTAGGCAAATTATGTCATACATCCCATGAGTCTTCAGGAGGGCATGAGGGTTTTTTCAGCTACACCTTCCTGCATGCCCTTGAACTAAGGGCAGATGGATTCCAGGAAGTAAATTCTATATGAATCATCTGCCATTACTCAAGATGGCCACGGCCAGAGATGTTAGAGGCGTTTTTCAAAGTGATTTCTTTGCAAAATAAAGCATGAAGACATGGATGGGTGGGTGAGTTTGCTTTGAATATTAAAAATGAATTAAATAGCGTTTTTGGTTTGTAGTGCTCAGATGCAGTGTAGTTCTTTAACCACTTGCCGCCCGCCCACTGTCAAATGACGGAGAGGCGGTGTGGCTCTCGCTCTCGATCATATGACGTCGTCCAAGAACAGCCGCTCTTGCGCGCCCGTAGGGGCACGCAGTGTGGCGTCGTGGCCACGCCATGTTGCTAAGACACGGCGCGAGACCGATCCCTTTAAATAGCCGCGGCCCTTTAACCATGTGATCGGCTGTATCCAATCACAGCTGGTCACATGTAAACACGGAGATGCCGGTAATCGGCGCTCCTCGCCTCACACTGACAGAGTGCGTGGCTAGGAGAGCCGATCAGTGGCATCTCCTCGCAGAAGACATCTACACATGTGTAGCACACCAATCCTTTTGCCCCCGCTTACCTTCACCTGCGGGGGGTAGGACACACCATGCCACAAGCCCGTGTCCTCCTTATCAGAGGTCAGGCGGTGTTCACAGATTTGGGTCCTGCAGCGAGTTACCTCCTTCCACTGGTTCTCGTCCCTAGAATGTAGGGAAAGTCTATATTCTTTCCCAAGAAGGCCAATGTCCACACGACTTTAACTCCAACAAAGAGTTTATTTTCCTTTGCTTCAGTTAACAGGAAATTGAAGAGAGAAAGAAGCTAGCGAAGTTAGAAGGTAGATTCAGGCACACAACACTTGACTCACTCGTCGCCACTCGATCCCGAGTGGGTTTAGCTCACCCGGATAGATCCCTCTCAAAGTTCTAGCAGCTGGAGTGGAGCTTGAACAGTACTATCACTTTGTCCCCTCCAGGGACGGGTTCAGGAGATCCTCTAATAGCAGCAGAATCCTGTTATTCCTGAATCCAGAACTTTCTTTAACCCTCTGTAGAATTTAGAGAACAGATGATGCCAATGGGCACTCTACAGGATTAGCTTTGTTGAGTAAGAAATCCTTCCCTCTGACAGGTCACCAGGCCTTTCCCGAGACAGCGACCTACTATCACTCGTCTCCTCTGTGGGACCGATCCTCCACTGGCTTCCTCTCGGTCAGAGCGGGTACCCTCACCTGGGCACCCTGGGACTCCAATGTGCTGATTGTAGACCCAGGTAAAGGTACTGGGAATACGACTCACTCCCCGGCACTCCTCTGGGTCACTCCTGCCTAAACATGACGTCTGCCCCTTATATACCCTCTCCCGGCATGCACAGCAGGTGAAGCCCTGCCCACTGCACGGCAGCCGAGGGAGGATATCCAATCACGCCACTGTGTCACCTGAGGTTCGACCCTAGGCCTGGGCAACAATGCCACCCACAGTCCAAAGGGGAACTGTACACCAGACAACACCACAGCAGAGCAGAGTCCAGTATCAAATTAGAAGGCCTGAGCCAAACTATTGCCCAGGCCGTCCCTTAAATTTGGGCATAGTGACTCCCTAAATTTAAGGGTCCGCTACACATGTAATCAGTGCCCTGATCATCGGTGCCCTGATTACAATGGCGCCGCCAGGGCCACCAATCAGTGCCAGCGATGAGTGTCCACCAGTGCCAGCAATCAGTGCCCACCAGGGCCAACAAGTGCCACCAATCAGTGCCCATTAGTGATGCCAGTCAGTGCTGGCTATCAATGCCGCCTATCCGTGCCGTCTATCAGTTTCCACCAGTGCCTCTTAGTGCCACCTATCAGTGCCCACCAGTGCCACCTATCAGTGTCTATCAGTGCCCACAAGTGCGGCATATTAGTGCCTCCTCATCAGTGCCGCCTCATCAGTGCCCATAAGTGGCGCCTCATCAGTGCACATCAGTGAAGGCGAAAAATTACTTATTTACGAATTTTACTGACAGAAACTAAGAAACTTTTTTTTTCAAAATTGTCGGTTCTTTTTTTAGTTTTTTTAGGAAAAAATTAAAAACCCAACAGTGATTAAATACCATCAAAAGAGAGCTGCATTTGTGTAAAGAAAATAATAAAAAATTCACATAGTTACATGACATGTTAAAGTGGAGCTCCACCCTAAATATACACTTCTGCTATTTGGAACCCTCCCCCCCCTCCGGTGTCACAATTGACACCTTTTAGGGGGGAGGGGGGTGAAGATACCTGTCTAAGACATGTATTTTCACCCACATCCGGGAGTCCTCTCTCCGGGAATCTGCGGGAGTGACGTCACTTCCCCCAGACTTCCCGTAGTGTTCTGGGAGACACTCGGCTCCCAGAACACAGGAGCACCAATCAGAACAGCGCAGCGCGACTCGCGCATGCGCCGTAGGGAACCGGGCATGAAGCCGCAGGGCTTCATTTCCTGGTTCCCTCAGCGAGGATGGCGAAGGGAGCAGCAGAGTGACGAGCGATCGCTCGTCCTCTGCTGCGGACGTCGCTGGACTCCAGGACAGGTAAGTGTCCAAATATTAAAAGGCAGCAGCCGCTTTAAGTACCGATCCTCAGTAATGACCCACCTGATATACATAACCTCCCCCACATACCCCACTTACCCAATAAAACGACTGACAAAGGTGTGGAGTAAAAATTGGCCTTACGGCCTATTTATTTAACAATTTCTATACTTAAAAATAAATAACCATTTTTTAAATAACATTAGACAAATTTTCCAATATCTTGGTGGTCTTGGAGACCACAACTCACAAATTGGACATTGGGACAAAACTATTTAACTTAGGTCTCAGTCGCAAGACACCGACTCAGAGGCAGTACACATGTTCGCAGTGACCTACCATTTTACCCCTTCCTGGTTAACCCTTGTTAACCGAAAGGTACCCAATAACCCCATACCACCTATGGGTACCACCATTTTACAAAGCTTCCATCCTTTTCCTCCTCTTCCAGAGACCAAACACTGCCACAACCATACCGAAATCCCAACGCCCCCCCCCCCCCGCCTATAACTTGGGGAGGGTGGGTGGGAAGCTTTTTCCTCTCTGTAAAATGGAGGACTGATGAAAACGTCACTTCTTCCCTTGGCTAAACTGTTCAGCCCCACCTACAGGCCCCCCAAACCACTCCCCTTTCCTTAAAAGAGAACAGCTACTGCTCTGTACTGCTGTACTGTACCTCCCTGTCATGCCGTCCCATCGCCTATTGTTCCTTTTCTGCTCCGGGACTCTCTGGGGGTGATTTACTAAAGACCTGCACCTGTGGTGCAGTGGAGAAATTGGAGCAATTGCACAAAAAACGGGACTCAAAACATTTATCAAAAATTATGGTGCACTTATATGCACCAAACCATATTTACATAGGAAGCGCTGTTGCGCAATCTTTCGCGCCTACCATTAGCAAGGGCAGCCAATGTAATCTTCAACATTTTTGCCTGAATACTGTAGATAACTTTACTAGTTTACCATCTTCTGTTACCAGGCTAAAAAGTATGTATATAATGTAGCGGGCAGTTCCTCCCCTCTCCCCGTCCCCTCTATTAAAGTTCTGCTCGCAATGTCTCTGGTCTAGGGGTATGATAGGTAAGGGAGAGGGTGCGCTACGCCTGGCTTCCACCACAGGTGTAAAAGTGGTATCAGCAATGCCTTCCTTTACCTTCGGGCCTGTGTTATGCATCAGATCCTCCCTCCAAGAGTCTCCAAGAACCTCGTCTGCCAGGAACTTGAGCCACACACCGTTAAAGTCCAACACTCCTTTATTTAGAACATAACATGGACTCCCTTGGCTATAGAGCATGGAAAAGGAGGTGTGTGTACGAATAGGCCCAGACACAAGTTCGATCCTCCACTCTCCTCCAAAGAGTGGGTTATGGTCTCCGCACGAGGGAAATTCACCTTCCGGACGGTCTCCGACAAGAGGCTCACCCGTCACCGGCAGTATGCTGCACCGGGTCTTCAGATGAGGAGCTCTTCCCGGTCCATTACGCCCACCTCGGATTCAGGCATCCATCTCCGGAGTACCTTTAGGATCCTTACCTCGCGGAACTCAGTGTTGGGCACTGAGCTCCGGACCGCCGTTCGAGGACCTCACCCCAGGCTAAAGGTGCCAGGGGTGGAACACGATCTCCGGTGGTCCTCTAGGCCTAGTCCGCCTAGAGGACAAACACGAACTCCGTCCGCAGGCTAAAGGTGCCAGGGACCAACAACCCCGTGACCAAGATGGCCGGCCCTTTTATCCCCTCTCCTAGCAAGCACGGCGGGATCCCCGCCCCACCATACCGCTGCCCAGAGAGGACAAAAGTAAACTCAGCACACAGCGGTATCCGTCCGTCGGCCCATGGTGACAGCGCCACCCAGTGGACCGCCGGAGACACACCACTGGTGTCACCAGTGGCGGCCCGTCCATAGGGGGCGCCCGGGCGCCGCCCCCCCCCCCCCCCCTCCTGTGGTCACCAAAAAAAAAAAAAAAAACGGGCCCTTTAAGAGTTTTTTTTTTTTTTTTTTTTAAATGTCTTTTTTTTACACATGGCGGCGCGACCATAGTGGGCACAGAAGCGCCGCTACCGCTCGCTTCTGCGCCCGGCCGTCACTCACCACAACAATACATAGGTTCATGCATTGCATGAACCTATGTATTGCTGCCGCCCACTAATCAGATGGCCGGCCCCTTGAGCGCCGGCCATCTGAATCACAGCGTCTGATTGGCCTTTAGAAGTGCCTATCAGAGCCAGCGGCTCTGATAGGCTTCCCGACTACAGCCTGAGGGCTGTAGTCGGCTTCTAAATACCTAATGAGAGGACGCACAGGGGTGCGTTCCCTGGCCAATCAGGTTCACCGGGTCTGGTTACCGGTAACCTGATTGGCTGAAGTGACATCGAGGGCGGGAGAAGACATCGAGGACGGAAGAAGGACGGTGCTGACTTGAGGAAGGTAAGTGCAGGGCTGGGGGGAGAAACTGGCTGCATTATGGGGGAGAAACTGGCTGCATTTGGGGGAGAAACTGGCTGCATTTGGGGGAGAAACTGGCTGCATTATGGGGGAGAAACTGGCTGCATTATGGGGGAGAAACTGACTGCATTATGGGGAGAAACTGGCTGCATTATGGGGGAGAAACTGGCTGCATTATGGGGGAGAAACTGGCTGCATTTGGGGGAGAAACTGGCTGCATATGGGGAAGAAACTGGCTGCATTATGGGGGAGAAACTGGCTGCATTATGGGGGAGAAACTGGCTGCATTATGGGGGAGAAACTGGCTGCATTATGGGGGAGAAACTGGCTGCATTTGGGGGAGAAACTGGTTGCATATGGGGGAGAAACTGGCTGCATTTGGGGGAGAAACTGGCTGCATTATGGGGGAGAAACTGGCTGCATTATGGGGGAGAAACTGGCTGCATTATGGGGGAGAAACTGGCTGCATTATGGGGGAGAAACTGGCTGAATTATGGGGGAGAAACTGGCTGCATTATGGGGGAGAAACTGGCTGCATATGGGGGAGAAACTGGCTGCATTTGGGGGAGAAACTGGCTGCATTATGGGGGAGAAACTGGCTGCATTATGGGAGAGAAACTGGCTGCATTTGGGGGAGAAACTGGCTGCATTATGGGGGAGAAACTGGCTGCATTTGGGGGAGAAACTGGCTGCATTTGGGGGAGAAACTGGCTGCATATGGGGGAGAAACTGGCTGCATTTGGGGGAGAAACTGGCTGCATTTGGGGGAGAAACTGGCTGCATATGGGGGAGAAACTGGCTGCATTTGGAGGAGAAACTGGCTGCATTTGGGGGAGAAACTGGCTGCATTTGGGGGAGAAACTGGCTGCATATGGGGGAGAAACTGGCTGCATTTGGGGGAGAAACTGGCTGCATTTGGGGGAGAAACTGGCTGCATTATGGGGGAGAAACTGGCTGCATTTGGGGGAGAAACTGGCTGCATTATGGGGGAGAAACTGGCTGCATTTGGGGGAGAAACTGGCTGCATTATGGGGGAGAAACTGGCTGCATTATGGGGGAGAAACTGGCTGCATTTGGGGGAGAAACTGACTGCATTATGGGGGAGAAACTGGCTGCATTATGGGGGAGAAACTGGCTGCATTATGGGGGAGAAACTGGCTGCATTTGGGGGAGAAACTGGCTGCATATGGGGGAGAAACTGGCTGCATTTGGGGGAGAAACTGGCTGCATTATGGGGGAGAAACTGGCTGCATTATGGGGGAGAAACTGGCTGCATTATGGGGGAGAAACTGGCTGAATTATGGGGGAGAAACTGGCTGCATTATGGGGGAGAAACTGGCTGCATTTGGGGGAGAAACTGGCTGCATATGGGGGAGAAACTGGCTGCATTTGGGGGAGAAACTGGCTGCATTATGGGGGAGAAACTGGCTGCATTATGGGGGAGAAACTGGCTGAATTATGGGGGAGAAACTGGCTGCATTATGGGGGAGAAACTGGCTGCATTTGGGGGAGAAACTGGCTGCATTTGGGGGAGAAACTGGCTGCATATGGGGGAGAAACTGGCTGCATTTGGGGGAGAAACTGGCTGCATATGGGGGAGAAACTGGCTGCATTTGGGGGAGAAACTGGCTGCATATGGGGGAGAAACTGGCTGCATTTGGGGGAGAAACTGGCTGCATATGGGGGAGAAACTGGCTGCATTTGGGGGAGAAACTGGCTGCATTTGGGGGAGAAACTGGCTGCATATGGGGGAGAAACTGGCTGCATTTGGGGGAGAAACTGGCTGCATATGGGGGAGAAACTGGATGCATTTGGGGGAGAAACTGGCTGCATATGGGGGAGAAACTGGCTGCATATGGGGGAGAAACTGGCTGCATATGGGGGAGAAACTGGCTGCATTTGGGGGAGAAACTGGCTGCATATGGGGGAGAAACTGGCTGCATATGGGGGAGAAACTGGCTGCATTTGGGGGAGAAACTGGCTGCATTTGGGGGAGAAACTGGCTGCATATGGGGGAGAAACTGGCTGCATATGGGGGAGAAACTGGCTGCATATGGGGGAGAAACTGGCTGCATATGGGGGAGAAACTGGCTGCATATGGGGGAGAAACTGGCTGCATTTGGGGGAGAAACTGGCTGCATTTGGGGGAGAAACTGTCTGCATATGGGGGAGAAACTGTCTGCATATGGGGGAGAAACTGGCTGTATTATGGGGGAGAAACTGGCTGCATATGGGGGAGAAACTGGCTGCATTATGGGGGAGAAACTGGCTGTATTATTGGGGGAGAAACTGGCTGCATATGGGGGAGAAACTGGCTGCATATGGGGGAGAAACTGGCTGTATTATGGGGGAGAAACTGGCTGTATTATGGGGGAGAAACTGGCTGCATATGGGGGAGAAACTGGCTGCATTTGGGGGAGAAACTGGCTGCATTTGGGGGAGAAACTGGCTGCATATGGGGGAGAAACTGGCTGCATTTGGGGGAGAAACTGGCTGCATATGGGGGAGAAACTGGCTGCATTTGGGGGAGAAACTGGCTGCATATGGGGGAGAAACTGGCTGCATTTGGGGGAGAAACTGGCTGCATTTGGGGGAGAAACTGGCTGCATATGGGGGAGAAACTGGCTGCATTTGGGGGAGAAACTGGCTGCATATGGGGGAGAAACTGGCTGCATTTGGGGGAGAAACTGGCTGCATATGGGGGAGAAACTGGCTGCATATGGGGGAGAAACTGGCTGCATTTGGGGGAGAAACTGGCTGCATTTGGGGGAGAAACTGTCTGCATATGGGGGAGAAACTGTCTGCATATGGGGGAGAAACTGGCTGTATTATGGGGGAGAAACTGGCTGCATATGGGGGAGAAACTGGCTGCATTATGGGGGAGAAACTGGCTGTATTATTGGGGGAGAAACTGGCTGCATATGGGGGAGAAACTGGCTGCATATGGGGGAGAAACTGGCTGTATTATGGGGGAGAAACTGGCTGTATTATGGGGGAGAAACTGGCTGCATATGGGGGAGAAACTGGCTGCATTTGGGGGAGAAACTGGCTGCATTTGGGGGAGAAACTGGCTGCATATGGGGGAGAAACTGGCTGCATTTGGGGGAGAAACTGGCTGCATATGGGGGAGAAACTGGCTGCATTTGGGGGAGAAACTGGCTGCATATGGGGGAGAAACTGGCTGCATTTGGGGGAGAAACTGGCTGCATTTGGGGGAGAAACTGGCTGCATATGGGGGAGAAACTGGCTGCATTTGGGGGAGAAACTGGCTGCATATGGGGGAGAAACTGGCTGCATTTGGGGGAGAAACTGGCTGCATATGGGGGAGAAACTGGCTGCATATGGGGGAGAAACTGGCTGCATTTGGGGGAGAAACTGGCTGCATTTGGGGGAGAAACTGGCTGCATATGGGGGAGAAACTGGCTGCATATGGGGGAGAAACTGGCTGCATTTGGGGGAGAAACTGGCTGCATTTGGGGGAGAAACTGGCTGCATATGGGGGAGAAACTGGCTGCATATGGGGGAGAAACTGGCTGCATATGGGGGAGAAACTGGCTGCATTTGGGGGAGAAACTGGCTGCATTTGGGGGAGAAACTGTCTGCATATGGGGGAGAAACTGTCTGCATATGGGGGAGAAACTGTCTGCATATGGGGGAGAAACTGGCTGTATTATGGGGGAGAAACTGGCTGCATATGGGGGAGAAACTGGCTGCATTATGGGGGAGAAACTGGCTGTATTATTGGGGGAGAAACTGGCTGCATATGGGGGAGAAACTGGCTGTATTATGGGGGAGAAACTGGCTGTATTATGGGGGAGAAACTGGCTGCATATGGGGGAGAAACTGGCTGCATTATGGGGGAGAAACTGGCTGTATTATTGGGGGAGAAACTGGCTGTATTATTGGGGGAGAAACTGGCTGCATATGGGGGAGAAACTGGCTACATATGTGGGAGAAACTGGCTGTATTATGAGGGGAGGAACTGGCTGTATTATTGGGGGAGAAACTGGCTGTATTTTCGGGGGAGAAACTGGCTGTATATGGGGGACAAACTGGCTGTATTATGGGGGACAAACTGGCTGCATTATGGGGGACAAACTGGCTGCATTATTGGGGGAGAAACTGGCTGCATTATTGGGGGATAAACTGGCTGTATTATGGGGGAGAAACTGGCTGTATTATTGGGGGAGAAACTGGCTGTATTATTGGGGGAGAAACTGGCTGTATTATGGGGGAGAAACTGGCTGTATTATTGGGGGAGAAACTGGCTGTATTATGGGGGAGAAACTGGCTGTTTTATTGGGGGACAAACTGGCTGTATATTGGGGGGAAACTGGCTGCATTTGGGGACAAACTAGTGGCGTTTGGGCACAGTGGCTGCGTTTTAATGGGCACAGTGGCGGCAATTGATGATTTTTTTTTTCAGTTTGTTTGTGCCCCCCCAAAAAATTTGAGCACCAGCCGCCACTGGGTGTCACCGAAAAATTCAAAAATTACTGCGGGAAAGTAAGTACCCGCTACAATAATATTGTTTAAATGCACAAATTCTGTGTAGATCTGTCTTACAACTAATCAAGCCTTTTTACACCCTTCTTTCAGCTTACTCAACTGCACATGTGCATTGACAAAGCACACCATTTTATGCTCGCCTGACAGGGAGCACACGCTTTAGTTTGTTAAATATGTGTGTTGCACACGGGCGCATCTGCGTTCTCCAGAGTGCACAACTGCTTATACATTGGGCTTGTGCTCATTGTAATGCTGATCATGTAAATGACCTTTTCTTTATCATATGGAGAATATTGCTTCCACTTTTATTCCTTTCATTCACTTCTTTTTGAAACAACTCAATATTCATTCTAGAGATCTTCCTCCTATCAACAACTGTGCAGATGTTTACTAGACTTGTAATTGTGCATTTTATGGTGATAGTCTATAATCATTGGTGGAGCCAAAACTTCCATGAAAACATCTTCTCAATACATGTCTGTGTATTGTGCATTCTGGATAATGTTTAAATCCACTCATTTCTCTGAGCAATTCATTTCCACATACACTGTCCAATCTGATTGGATGACATTTAACCACTTAAGACCCAGACCATTTGGTAGCTAAAGGACCAGAGGTGATTTCAGAATTTTGCACTGCGCTGTTTTAACTGTAAATTGTGCGGACATGCAATGTTTTACCCAAACGAAATTTGTGTCCTTTTCTTCCCACAAATAGAGTTTTCTTTTAATGGTATTTGATTGCCTCTGTGATTTTTATTTTTTGCGATATAAACGGAAAAAGACCGAAAATTTTGAAAAAAAAAATGATATTTTCTACTTTTTGTTATAAGAAAAATCGAATAAACTCAATTTTAGTCATACATTTAGGCCAAAATGTATTCAGCCACATGTCTTTAGTAAAAAAAAATGTCAATAAGCGTATATTTATTGGTTTGCGCAAAAGTTATAGCGTCTACAAACTAGGGTACATTTTCTGGAATTTACACAGCTTTTAGTTTATGACTGCCTATCTCATTTCTTGAGGTGCTAAAATGGCAGGGCAGTACAAACCCCCCCCCCCCCCCCAAATGACCCCATTTTGGAAAGTAGACATCCCAAGGAAATTGCTGAGAGGCATGTTGAGCCCATTGAATATTTTTTTTTTTGTCTCAAGTGATTGAATAATGACAAAAAAAATAAAAAAAATACAAGAAGTTGTCACTAAATGATATATTGCTCACACATGCCATGGTTATATGTGGAATTGCACCCCAAAATACATTTTGCTGCTTCTCCTGAGTACAGGGATACCACATGTGTGGGACTTTTTGGGAGCCTAGCCGCGTACGGGCCCCCGGAAACCAAGCACCGCCTTCAGGATTTCTAAGGGCACAAATTTTTGATTTCACTCCTCACTACTTATCACAGTTTTGAAGGCCATAAAATGCCAAAATAGCACAAAACCCCCCCAAATGACCCCATTTTAGAAAGTAGACACCCCAAGGAAATTGCTGAGAGGCCTGTTGAGCCCATTGAATATTTTTTTTTTGTCCCAAGTGATTGAATAATGACAAAAAAAATTAAAAAATTACAAAAAGTTGTCACTAAATGATATATTGCTCACACATGCCATGGTTATATGTGGAATTACACCCCAAAATACATTTTGCTGCTTCTCCTGAGTACGGGGATACCACATGTGTGGGACTTTTTAGGAGCCTAGCCACGTACGGGACCCCGTATTTTAGTGACTTTAGTGATTTAGTGACAACTTTGTGCAAAAAAAAAATTAAAAATAAATAAATTGTCTTTTTTCCGCAACTTGTGTCAACATATAAAATATTCCATGGACTCGACATGCCTCTCAGTATATAGCTTGGGGTGTCTACTTTCCAAAATTGGGTCATTTGGGGGGGGTT
The DNA here is from genome assembly GCA_029206835.1 of Rana muscosa. NCBI lineage: Eukaryota > Metazoa > Chordata > Amphibia > Anura > Ranidae > Rana > Rana muscosa. The sequence continues at coordinate 141,872,016 of CM055128.1, read as the reverse complement.
TTGAACTGTTCTGGCATTTTATACACAACATTAGGAAGCTTACATCCACTCTTCTAACCACTTGAAGACAAAGCCCTTTTTGGCACTTTTTGTTTACATGAAAACATTTTTTTTTGTGCAAGAAAATTATGTTGAACCCCCAAACATTATATATATTTTTAAAGCAAAGGCCCTACAGATTAAAATGGTGGGTGTTGCATTTTTTTTCTACACAGTATTTGCGCAGCGATTTTTCAAACGCATTTTTTGGGGAAAAAATACACTTTTTTATATTTTAATGCACTAAAACACACTATATTGCCCAAATGTTTGATGAAATAAAAAAAGATAATCTTAGGCCGAGTACATAGATACCAAACACGACATGCTTTAAAATTTCGCACAAACGTGCATTGGCGACAAACTACATACATTTTTAAAAGCCTTTAAAAGCCTTTACAGGTTACGCCGTTAGATTTACAGAGGAGGTCAACTGCTAAAATTACTGCTCTCGATCTGACCTTCGCGGTGATACCTCACATGCATGGTGCAATTGCTGTTTACATATGACACCAGACCGACGCTTGCGTTCGCCATTGGGCAAGAGCAGGGCAGGACAGGGGTGCTTTTTTTATTTTATTTTATTTTTTTATTATTAATTTTGCTTTTTTATTTTATTTTTAAACTGTTGTTTCCATATTTATTTATTTTTTATCATTTTTGTTGTTATCTCAGGGAATGTAAATATCCCCTATGATAGCAATAGGTAGTGACAGGTACTCTTTTTTTGAAAAAACTGGGGTCTATTTGACCCTAGATCTTTCCTCTGCCCTCAAAGCATCTGACCACACCAAGATCGGGGACATTCCCTCCCACTTCTTGTAAAAGCAGTCCAGAGGCTAATTAGCCACTAGGATTGCTTTTACATGAAAGCCGGCCGCTGGCTGAAAAGAATGATACCAAGATGATACCTAAACCCGCAGGCATCATTCTGGTATAAACATTCAAAGTCCAGCAACATACCAGTACGTTGCTGGTCCTTGTTGGACATGTATTGTAATCTTTTTTTTCATGCAGCCTGTTGGCTGAACGAAAAAAAAAGATTGATCGGTGGGTATGCCCACCATTAGAATACCGCCCTTCATCCACCCACTTCTAATGATGGGCATACATGCACCATTTATATATGCCGAAGCATGGGGGCATCTTCCCGCAAAAGTTATGCCGCGTACACACGGTCGGATTTTTCCACGGGCAAGCCTCCATCGGAATTTCGACCGTATGTACGCGGCATTAGGAGAAAAATCGCTCCTCCGCCCCTGCTGCCCCAATGCTTCGGCATATATGCTTTTTTTTTTTAACTGTGGTGGTAAAATCACCTCCTACAGCACTGGAGTCGCAGGGATCAGGCCTGTCTCTGCGAACGCTGCAGTTATGTGTGTTGTGTTTTGTAAGTGACAGTGATCGATCGATACTGCACTTGGGTGGCCTGGGCTGGACGGAGGGGCAAAACGCAGGTGCTAGCAGGTATCTGGGCTGATCCCGCTAACACTGCGTTTTTGGGAACCCTAAACTGCTGGGGACGCTAGTATAGATCTGATCAGATCAGATATTGATCTGTTCAGATACTATACCACTAAGGGAGGTGTATGCTTCACGCGTGGGTGTTAGCGCTACTGGCACTAACCTGACGCTGCCTGGGGTGTGACGCAGACCCTCTCTGACGCTAAAACCTAATTGATATCACCCGCCGGGCGATCAGGGGGTTAAACCTTTATTGGGTTATATACGGCGGGTGCCCTGATACTATAAAAAGCAAACTAACTAACCAGCGTCACCCGTAACACTTATATGGTGATCACTGGTGAAAGGGTTAACTAGGGGCAATTAGGGGGTTAAAACATTTATTAGATAATATATGGGGGTACCTGACGCTATATAAAAACCTGACGGCGAACCTAAAAAAAAAATACTGGCTACCTATCGGCATCACCGACGCTAAGACAGCGATCAGAAAAATGATCGCTTAGCGACAGTGGTGATAGGGGGTGAAAGGGTTACCTGGGGGGCGATCAAGGGGGTTAAACCTTTATTAGATAATATATGGGGGTACCTGACGCTATAAAAACCTGCGGCGAACCTAAAAAAAATTACTGGCTACCGATCGTCATCACCAACGCTAAGACAGCGATCAGAAAAACGATCGCTTAGCAACAGTGGTGATAGGGGGTGAAAGGGTTACCTGGGGGGCGATCAAGGGGGTTAAACCTTTATTAGGTAATATATGGGGGTACCTGACGCTATAAAAACCTGCGGCAAACCTAAAAAAAATTACTGGCTACCGATCGGCATCACCAACGCTAAGACAGCGATCAGAAAAATGATCGCTTAGCGACAGTGGTGATAGGGGGTGAAAGGGTTATCTGGGGGGCGATCAGGGAGTTAAACCTTTATTAGGCGGGGTTAGGGGGCTACACTGGACCTAAAACTAACTTTAGTGACACTTTTACAGTCACAAATGTCACTGATTGCAGTGATCAGTAAATAAATGGTCACTGCAATCAGTGACACTGTGAATGGGGGCTGGGGGTGATCTGGGGTGTCTGGGGGGCCTGGGGGGGCGATTTATGTGCCTATGTGTCCTGGTGTCAGTGTAGTGTTTTGTGCACTAACCTGGCATCTTCTCCTGTGCGGCGCTCGGTATATGTGAGCGCCGCAGGAGAGATGACATCACTTCCTCTGCCTGTGTAAACATTACACAGGCAGGGAAGCTCTCTCATTCGCCGGGAACAATCGCGAGGGGGTGGCCGGAATCGAACTGCCGTCCCCTCATCCCGGATCGCTCCCGAACACTTAACCACTGCTCACTGTACAGAAGGGGGGTCCGATCGGACCCCCAACTATACAAAGGCGATCACGTAGATATACGTGATTCTGCCTGTCGGTGCCATTCTGCCGACGTATTTTTACAGTGGGCGATCGTTAAGTGGTTAAATCCACTAATTTCTCTGAGCAATTCATTTCCCCATACACTGTCCAATCTGATTGGATGACGTTTTTAATCAGCTATCTGAGCAACTAAGTTTCCTAAATGAAGTTAGATAAACTAAGGGACAAATTTTTTCATTGCGCATCGCCAAAACCCATCTCTTATGTTATATAAGGGGGCATGTGGTTTGTGTAAATTTTCCTAAAGTGAGGCCACCTTGTTGTGTGTATACTTTGTTAGCCATGCATCGTTTTTTTTTTATTGCTTTGAGTTTAGATTGTTTTTAGTAACTATTCTAATGCTGGCAATACACTATACGAAAAATCGTGCGAACAAACTTTCGTAAAAACGAACGTTCGGTTGTGAGCGCATACGATAGTGCCATCATGTAATGACCGATAAATCGTTCAGTGGACTTAAATAAAAATAATTTATTTTTTATTTTTTTACATATACCTAGTGCAGAAACGGACGGGAAACACATTAACCTTTTAATTTATCGTTCATTCGGCAGAAAATTTCCAAACTTGTCCTTTGTTTTTTCAGCTCAAAAACGTCCCAACGATAATCGATTTTGTGCCCATTAACTGTTCGAAAAACGAACGAACTGTCTGAACGACCGATTTTTGGCCGAGTTTTCGGATAGTGTATGGCCAGCATTAATATCTGCAAATCACGGTTACTTCACTAATAAGAATTATTTACTAAAATGTTTTCAGTTGTTACCTATTTTGACCTTAAATTTGTTATAAAGTGTAGCGTGATCCACACAAGACAGGGAGGTCTATGTATGTAGTACATGTATGTAGTTGGAGGGATGTGCATATAATGTTTTTTTTTTTTTGTATACTCACTTAGCTGTATGAAAGTTTATGCAATTGTCTTGATTTTGTTATCTATGTGCTAAAGACTTGTCTGTCCTGATTGTTCGCTCTTTTGTATGTGGTGTGTTTTGTTTGTTTTTCTGTGTGTAGCGGGGTATTCCACTTTAATACCGAGAGACTACATTTCCCAGACATCTTTCAGCACCCAAGGTGCATTGCCCTGAAGCAAGGACTGCTGGGGCGGACTTTATAAAGGGGAGACGGAGTTTGTTCGGTCTCTTTGGACCCTCCCGCCTATCAAGCAAGAACTCTGTGCGAGACTGCTGCAAGCCCAGGCCTGAAGCCTGGGCACTTTCTTCCAAAGAGCCCTCCGCCAGCCTAGCAGAACCCTAGAGACATCTTCTCATCCTTGCTGTACTACACCAGGAGGCCCGAAGACTCGGATGTTGGTGGATCCATGTGCCTAGACGAATCGGCGGAGGAAAAGGACTGAGACTGGTCCGGGTGGTGAGAGAGCACTTGCTCATAGACAAATACAGAGAGTCCCGGAGCAAGAAAGAAACAGATAGGCGCAGGGACGGCATGACAGGGTGGGACAGTACAGGACAAAAGGAAAGCAGGTAGTTTTCCCTTTAAGAAAAGGGGGTGTCCTGGGGGCTGGAGGTGTTCCCTGGTGTAAGAGTCTGAGAGCAGGAAGTGATGTACAGTCAGTCCTGCAGCAGAAGAGGAAGAAGCTTGACACGCAGCCCCTGGGCCCTGAACAGGCATCCTGCATGTGGCCGAGTCCCGGGGCCTTGCCCAGCTGCGGGCAGCGGCGTCCCCCTGGGAGCCGACTGGGGAAGAGAGCAGGTTAGCGGCGGGCATGGGGGGCACAAGATGCGGCACCAGCCACAGGGGGGGCGCAGTATCCCACGTGTGCGGCGGTATAGGCCGCTGGAGTACATGCAGCCCTGTGCCTTCAACCTGAGGGTGGCTGAGTCCCGGGTTTGGCCCAGCGGTGGGCAGCGGCGCCCGTCCTGGGAGCCGTCTGGGGGAGGGAGCTGGCAGCGGCGGGCATGGGGGGAACAAGAAGCGGCACTAGCCGCGGGGGGGGGGGGGTGCAGTATCTCACGCGTGCGTCGGCATAGGCCGCCGCCGTCACGCAGTCCCTGGGCCCTGTGCGTTCCAACTGAGTGTGGCTAAGGCCCGGGTTTGGTCCCAGCTGGGGGCACCGACGTTTGCCCTTTCAGCTGTCTGGGGCAGAAGTTGGCTGCAGCGGGTAGGATGGAACTACAAGCGGCCCCAGCTGCGAGGGGGGCGCATGGGCCGCGGGTGTGCAGGGACCCTTACTTCTCCCTGGGAGGTCAAAGTCATATTATGTGACTTGACAGGGGCCCTTCGGCTTCCTCTTAGCAGCGAGCCTTTCCTGGGAATAGGGGGGAGGCCAGGAGACTCTGGCATCCAGGCGGCCAGGGGTCCGATCGTGCACAGGGTGAGGAGCGTGGTGACAGCAGCGGTGATGGCGGTGGTCGTGCAGGGGTGCCCGAGCCAGGGAGTGGGTCTGGAGTCCGTCAGTGGCATCACGAGCGGGCTGGTGTTCCGGGTCGGGAAGGACGGAGCATGCGACAACACGGGCCCTCAGCATCCAGGTCTCGTCCTCCGGGGGAACTGGCTGTGATCATTCGCCAACGGAGAGTCGGAGGGTGAACTGTCCGGGTCGGAGGGCGGCGAGGACCAGGGACATCCAGCAGCGTGGGATTCCAGTTTGGCGGCTGTTGGACCCAGCTCTGGGCAGCCTGGTAAGTGCACTTCATCTAACCTTTGCGCAGTGTTACTAGTTTTTTGCTGGGTCAGTGTAGAGGGGGGGGGGCCCTGTTACGGTTGGCAGTTGCATTAATAGGGAAAATGGGGGGGGGGTTATCATCTGGGGCTGGTGCATGCCGCAAAAAAAAAAAAAAAAAAGGGTGATATATGTCTGGGGTCTCATCTTACGGTGGAAATTGGGGAGATGATTGGGACGGGTGTGTATGGGTAGATATTTTCGTTAATGCCCCGGAAGAGGTTGATCTGGATAGATTACAGCCGGGGGAGTGAAAAGAGGTCTATAGGGGGAATCACTGTTATCGGTTGAACCCCTGTATCTTCAAATTCTGGTGCAGGCTTCTGCCTTCCTTGCAGGGTCGTAGGAATAAGGTTCATTTACGGGTAGGTCATTAGCTATGCTCGCCGGATGGATGGAGGTGTGGCGTGGCAGAGATATGAGGTGCAGTTCCGTCATCGGATGGCCATCAGACCGGCTCTGCGCTGGGATCATATGGAAATCAGCTTGTGGATGAAGCTTATGACGTCGGCGCGGGCTCCCAGTCAGTTTTCCCGGGGGTACACTTGGTACCTTTTGCTAAGGTTTTGTCACAGGACTTAGTGGTTTTCTCACTTGGGGGGGGTCGGAGGTGCCCCGGCCGCCGGTCAACCGACCGGAACATGTTGGGCCACTGCTGGCAGCTTAATTGGGACAAATGCAATTTTGGCGCAAACTGACGATTCAGGGCCACATGTGTCGCGGGGTGTTTTCATGCAAGGAAAGAGAAGTGCCGGGGGGTCAGAGGGACGATGTTTGTCCAAGTGGTCTGGGTACTCCCCCTTTTCTCTAGAGGTATCCCGACCGACGGGCGGCTGGGGTGTTAGTGACGGGCTTTGCTAGCGGTTTTGTGAGATCCCCCGTTTACTCTCTGCTGTTCCTCCGTAGGCTGGTAATCTGAGACACACCTGTTGCGGCCTTCGGTGGTCTTTGAGACGCTGTCAAAGGGGGGGGCCAAGAGGGAGCCGCACAAGTTAGCTTTATTTACCACCTTCTTTTTCAAAGCAGGCTTGGTTACTTATGCTATCGCACCGGGGGAGGGCATGGTGACGTGCGCCTCCTTTACGCGGCGGTAACATGTTCCGCAGGTGCGGGGGGCCCGGGACGTCTCGGGGCTTGGCTCGGGCATTCATTACCTGGCTGGGTTTGTATGTGAGGGCCCTCTGTGGGCTAACATTTTCTCTGTGTTGTCTGGGAACGTTGCAGTATGTAGCGGAGCATTTCGGGGTATGTTGGCACTGGGAGTGTACGTAAGGCCCTACGTCATCCATTGTCTTCTTGGGCATGGTTTGGTTTTCGCTGCGTTGGTAAGATCGGCTGCCGGAGGACAAGCCATAGAGTCTCAAGGTGGAAGTGCGTGGGATTTTTGGTAAGAGGAAGATCCAGCGGCGCCAGTTACAGCTGCGGTGGGGTAAGTTGAATTTTCCGGGCGAGATAAGTCTCAGGGACTGGGTTCTTTTGTCACAGGCTGTCCACTGCGACGGCAGGGGTGGTATGAGGCAGGGTTCCTGTAGTACTTGGTAATCAGGCGGCTTCCCGATTGGGGTAGTAATGGAACTTTGGGGGGTACTCCTTCCTGTGAGTTTATGGTTCGCCTCAATTTAGACGACCGGGGCGTTGTCCAGATGGGTAGCCGGGTTTCGGCTGTTTTGCAGCCGGCGGTGTGGTTTGCTGCGTCATTTGGTACTGGGCTGTCTGCGATGGCAGGTGTTCATTTATGCTTAGCACCTTCTGGGGGTGGATAACACTTTGGCTGATGCCTTGTCTCGTTTTCAGTGGGACAGGTTCAGAGAGTTGGCACCGGATACGTAGCAATATGGGGTTGCCTGTCCCGACTGGTGGGGGAGCATTGCTGTGACAGTGCATCTCGGTGGTTGCGACAATCACGGTAGGCCTACGCCAAGGCATGGTGGGAATGGCTAGCAATTTTGCAGGGGCTGGGGATTTCTTCGGTGGGTCATGAGGTGGGCACTTCCGGCTTTTGCCAGACTTTGAGAAGGGGACTGGGGGTCTCCGTATCTGCTGTCGACTGTACGTTGGCGATTTTGTCATTTCTGTTTCAGGGGCGAAGTTGCTGGATTATGTATATTACAGAGTTTTGGTTTGGTTCCTGGAAGAGGAGGTGAAAGTGGACGTTCTGGATAAAAAGGGGGTACCCATAGGTGGTATCGGGTTATTGGGTACCTTCCGGTCAACAAGGGTTAACCAGGAAGGGGAATTTTTTTTTAGGGTACTGCGGACATGTGTACCGCCTTCGAGTCAGTGTCTTGCGACTGGAGGCCTAGGGGATATAGTTTGGTCCCAGTGCCCAAGTTGCGAGTTGTGGTCTCATATTACGGAGCTTTGGGTATGCAGGCGGTTAGGGGGTACAGGAGTTGCTCTGGTGCTGGGACGGGCGCCGTCCGGTTTCGGTGGGGGATGTTGCACATTTGATTTGGCTATGGCAGTCTGTGCTTCTCGGTGCCCGAGTATTCACTAGTACGGGCAGCCAGTTCACATGCCTGTTGCAGAGCATTTAGGGTTGGCGAGCTGGTCAGTTCTTCCATACTGGCAAAAGGGGCCTGTTGGTACATGAGGTGGAGTGTGCGGACGTTGTGTTGTTCGGGGGCCTGAAACGGATCGGGGGTTTAGGGCATGCGACTCGTTGTGTTTCGCATCCCGTAATATGTCCTTTGCGGGCGGGGTAATTATTTTCTTTCCATGCGTCTAGTATTGGGGGGTGGTCAAGTTATGATTCAGTACGGGTCAGCCCGGCCAGGTTCCGTTGGTGGTGGTGTTGTGGAGATGTTTAATGGCGACAGGTCGCCACCACAAGGTTCAGGCCTTCCACTCAGCCCGCATAGGGGCGGCCGCAGAGGCGGCTCGGGCGGGCAGGTCTGTCAACAGGGTTACGGGGATTGGCTGCTGGTATGCTGACAGGGTTCGGCTTTCCATTTGCCCACACTCTGGGCACGAATAAGGGTTTCCACGTGGGTTCCAGGCTCTTTTCTGTATATGGGTGTGGGGGGGGTGATTCCATATCATTAGATGCCTTCTGTTTCATTGTTTCAGGTGGAAAGGTCGGCCAGCTTGGATTCTGGGTCACTCTTCTGTGTTTGGTGGCAATACGGGCTGGTGGACTTCCAATGGGGGCAGCAGGGTTTTTTCCCTGATATGAAGCTCAGGTTCGGTGTTCGGGGTGCCGGGCGGGGATGTAGTAGAGTCATTTCCGGAAGTTTATATGGTTCTCTAGCATCGCAGGGCACCGGATATTTTAGTGCCGCATGTGGGTTGGAATGACAGGGGGGCCATGTCTATGCATCCGCTGATATGCGAGGTGAAGTTTGACTTCCTGCGAGTACGCACTTCCTTCCCGGGGATGCGGATTGTTTGGTCAGGCATGGTGGGCAGGACAGCTGGGCGGTGGCATGGTCAGTGGAAACGGTGAACAAGGCTCGAGTACAGGTGGAAAGCGAAGTCGGAAGATTGGTTACTTGTGATGGGGTCCTAGTGGTGAGTCATACGGAGCTGCTGAGCTATGGGGTTTACCTCATGGCTGTCGGCATTGATCTCGGGGCCCCGGGTTTTCAGGAAGGATTCCGAGGGTTTTGGGGTTTGGAGGTGCGCGCAAGGGTAAGGTTTTACCCCTTGCGTGCTGTGGCAGTGCTCGGTCTCTGGAAGAGGAGAAAAAGGCTGGAATAGTTAGTAAAATGGTGGTACCCATCTGTGGGATGGGGTTATCGGTAGTAAAATGGTGGTACCCATCCGTGGTATGGGGTTATCGGTAGTAAAATGGTGGTACCCATCTGTGATATGGGGTTATTGGGTACCTTCCGGTCAACGAGGGTTTAACCAGGAAGGGGTAAAATTGTAGGTCACTGCGGACATGTGTACTGTCTCCGAGTCGGTGACTTGCGACTGGAGGCCTAAGTTAAATAAGTTTTGTCCCAGTGACCAAGTTCTGTGTCGTGGCCTCCAAGACTACCAAGATATGGAAAAAGTTTGTCTGATGTTATGTAAAATGGTTATTTATTTTAAGTTTTGAAATGGTTAAATAAATAGGCCGCAAGGCCAATTTTACTCCACAACTTTGTCAGTTGTTTTATTGGGCAATTGGGAGTTGGGGAGGTTTAGGTCTATCAGGTGGGTCACTACTGGGCATCTGTCCTTAACATGTCATGTATATCTTTACTACTCGTTCGGATTACAAAGTTTGTTCATCAAGTGTATCACCAAAAGATTGCTAGCGAAGATTGTTTTACAGAACTTCCATTTAGTTCAGTCAGGCCTGACTGCGTAGGTAGACATTGCTGGGCTTTAGTCTGCCCACGAGGGGAAGTAGTTGTAAAAGGGCATCACTAGAGTTTCATAGCAATACCTCATTATTCTATCACTCTGTTCATCTTTAATACTGTTTATTGCAGGGATCTGCAACTTGTTATACTGTTGTTTATTACTTGCCCATTAGCCTCAGTAAAATATCTGGGTCAAGTACATTGGTGTCAGTTTCAATTACTTTAATAGAAGTTTAAAGTATATCACTGTGTGTGTTTTGCCATAGGACTGTGTCACCAAGGAGTTGCGGTCACGCGGTCCTATCTCCCCATTACTAGCTGTGCCACGGGAGGATAGAGCCGATTGCCAGGGGTTGACACCGGTGCACTACAGGGCCCAAATTAATACCAGCAGCCCTCTTAACTGTGGGTACCGCTATACGTGCATAGGCAACCTTCACTTGATTTTTCTAACCGTAATTACTTTCACAGTGCTGTTTATTTGCCTTTATTTTATCTTCTTCTTTTTTTTTGGTGAACTTTTACTGTGTTTCTCAAATAAAGTTGTAAAATGCTTTGCAGTGCTTTTTCTGTGTGATTGGCTCTTTTTTCATGATAAAGGTGAACTCAGATATCAATCCCTATAGCATGTGTTCATTTATTTGCAAACAGATCAGTTATTATGTTTTAATTAACCACTTTAATACCATGCACTTATACAGCTTCGTGCCCAAGCCAATTTTGAGCTTTCAGCGCTGTCGCAATTTGAATGACAATTGCGCGGTCATGCTACACTGTACCCAAACAAATTTTTTATCATTTTGTTCCCACAAATAGAGCTTTCTTTCGGTGGTATTTGATCGCCTCTGCGATTTTTATTTTTTGCACAACAAATAAAAAAAGAGCGACAATTTTGAAAAAAAATATGTTTTTCTTTGTTTCTGTAAAAAATTTTTGTAAATAAGTACCTTTTCTACTTCAATGACGGGCACTGATAAGGCGGCACTGAAGGGCAATGATAAGGCGACACTGATGGGCACCGATGAGGTGGCACCAATGAGGTGGCACCGATGAGGTGGCACTGATGAGGTGGCACTGATGGGCACTGATGGGCACTGATGATGGGCACTGATATGTGGCACTGGTAGGCAGCACTGATTGGCACTTATAGGCGGCACTGATAGGTGGCACGGATGGGCACTGATAGGTGGGCACTTATGGGCACAGATGGGCACTGATAGGTGGCGCTGATGGACACTAGTAGGTGGCACTGATGGACACTGATGCCCAGCAATGCCAGCCACCACACATTGTGGTTGTGCCATCATAGTGCCAGTCAGTGCCCATTTCTGGGCACTGATTGGCATATTTTTATTTTTATTTTTTTTATTTTACATAATTGTGGATGGCCATGGGGGCCATCCACATGCTTGGGGCTTCCCTGTGGTCCTGGGGGGCTTCCCTGGTGGTCCAGTGTGGGTATCCGAGGGGGGGCTGCGCTGATAAACAATCAGCGCGAACCCCCCTTGTCAGGAGAGCCGCCGATCGGCTCTCCTCTACTCGCGTCTGTCAGACGCGAGTGAGGAAGAGCCAATCAACGGCTCTTCCTGTTTACATCGTGATCAGCCGTGATTGGACACGGCTGATCACGTGGTAAAAAGCCTCCGCCGGAGGCTTTTTACCGAGATCAGTGTAGCGGTGGGTCAGACTGACCCACCGATCGCCGCGATGCGTGCCCCCCCGGGCACGCGGCGGCTGTTATCCTGCAGGACGTCATATGACGTCCAGTGTGAATAACTGAACCACTTCCCGGACGTCAATATGCTATTGACTGGGCGGGAAGTGGTTAAAGTGGAGTTCCACCCAAAAATGGAACTTCCACTTTACGGCCCTGTTCAAACCTATGCGAATTGGTTGCGGCTTACACCGCATCCAATTTGCATAACATTATAAAATATATTAATTGTAATTAATATGTGCGATGCATTCGCACTGCGCATTGCCCAAAAAACGTGTGCGTTTTCTAGGCAGTGCGGTGCGGCTTAGGTGCAAATTCAGGCCCATTATCTTCTATGGGCACGCATCTGATTCGCAGATGTGTTCAGTTCTCAACAGGATTTCTCTCCCTGCTCACTACACTTCCCCCCTCCTCCTCTCCCTCCCCTCTCCCAGGTCAGCAAGTCCACAGCTACACCGCACATGAAATGCTGAACAGCTCTGTTATCTCTTTGCAGAGATAACAGAGCTGGAATTTGCACCGCACAAGTGTGAACCCAGCCTTAAGAAAGGTGACCCCCTGACATGCCACATTTGGCATGTAATTTTTTTTGGGGGGGGCGGAAACCCTCTTTTTAGAGGGTTCCAGCTCCCACTTCCTCCCTAGGTCGCCTCGACAACCGGAAGCAAGTCACCTCTCCCCCCTCCCTCTCCGCAATAATCTTGGACACGTCCCAGATGATTGCTCCGCCAATCACTGTGTGCAGCGCGGCTCGCGCATGCGCAGTGCTGCCCGGCTGTGAAGCCACAGCCGGGTGCCCACAGTGACAATGCTGGTGCCGCGGAGAGGAGGGGGAGACGAGCGGGGCTTCATTCCCCCGCATCGCAGGCACCCTGGGACAGGTAAGTGTCCGATTATTAAAAGTCAGCAGCTGCCGTATTTGTAGCTGCTGACTTTTAGCCCAGGTTCACACTGGGCTGCGGGAGTGAAGCCGTGCGAGTTCAGCTGAACTCGCACGATTTCACTCCCGCTGGCCGTCCCGATTTCGGCCGCGATTACAGGGACATCTGTGCAGGTTTCAACACAGATGTCAATGTAAATCGCGGCCCGAAATCACAAAAAGTAGTACAGAAACTACTTTTTGAAATCGGTGCAGGGCCGCAGATGCAGCATCGCACCGATTAGGACGGTACAATTGCTGGCAAATGCCACTGATTTGAGATGCAATTTGACATGTCAAATCGCATCTCAAATCGTACCAATGTGAACCAGGGCTAAATATTTATTTTTTAGGCGGAACTCCGCTTTACGTTTGAAACGATAAGACTTTCCCTGTTTTTTGTTATCTTGGGTTTACATTGAGGGGAGTTTACATGCCACAGATTGTACATGAAATGTTTGTATTGGTTGCAGTCTCCAATGTTTTAAGGAAGAAAAAAGCCCAAAAAAAAAAGCAAACTACTTTTTGATTATTAATTGTGAAACTCCCGTTTACATTTAGAAAAATAATCAATAACTTTTTATGCACAAACATATGCGCAAAATATGTAGTATGTGAATGTTTGTGGATAAATGCTCAATTTCTATGCAGATGATGCACGACCCCTGGAAATATGACTACTTCCTGGTTCATTGTTTGGCTTTCGTCCAATCAGCTTTTTCCAGGAAGTTGATTGATACTGCTGCCAGCATGCCTCGCCAAACCTTCTCTGAGGAGGGGCTCTTTGTTATTTGCAGTGTGAGGTGCATCCACGAGGGGGGGGTGATTTGACTATGTTTAGCTGTGTGTGTACATTCACATTTTTGTTATGTGTGTGGGTGCATTATATAAATACACATTTTTCGGTACATACACGCAACCTATCTGTCTCTCTCTCATTATTAATACATGTAAATTTTTTTTAGAAGGTTTACTCTAGGCTAAGTTGACCAGATTTTTAAAATGAAATCCGGGGACATATTTTTTTTTTACTAGTAATGGCAGCAATCAGCGACTCTCTGCCCATCGCCGCCGCCCGCCTCACAGCCTGTCAAGTCTTACTCTCTGGGCCCCGGCTACTACTGGGTGGGGAGTGGAGGAAGATCACTCCACCAGGAAAGGCAAGGAGATAAGCAGGCGGCTGGCTGGGACTTGAGCCAAGGCAGAAGAACATGCGAGCGGAGCTGAATGGGCATGCACCCGAAACTGAAGAAATATTACCTTCGCTCCGACCAGCACATGATCATCAAAAAGGGGCACAGAAAATGGAAAAATACACCCCCCTGCACTGACTGTCTGTGAAATTGCCCCATGGCCCCTGTTCAAATCCAATCCGGGGACAAAACTGGGGACAGACTTGGTCCGGGGACAGTGTCCTCAATCCGGGGACTGTCTGGTCACCCTACTCTAGGCACATACAGACTGGCCACCGTGTATATACAGTATGTTGCTACTTTGACATTATATACCGTTATGGCAGCAGCTAGCTGCCGTCACACTGGTATATTTTTAAACAGTGGCCGATTCTGTTTCACATAAAAGTGGTCCCAGTGGCGTATTCACCACAGGATCACTCTTATGGGCAGCAGGAGAGGTGCCACCTGTTTCCGATCATTTTCCTCACTTACCAGAGAGATCAGCAGCGGCAGAAACAATCTGTTTTGGTGTAGTGATGAGCAGGAAGTCAAGTGAGGGCAAGATGGCCCCCACTCAACTCTATGCCCTTGGAGGACTGGAGCAACGTCAATCGCCACTTCTGCCTGCGGCCAGGGCCGTCGGAACAGGAGAGGCAAACCAAGCAACTGCTTGGGGCCCCAAGCTGGCCAGGGGCCCCAGCAGAGCGGCCCCCCTCCCGCGATCGGCACCCCCCCCCCTCCCATTCAGGCGCGGGGAGCAGGGCCGTCTTTAATGCAGGGCAAATGAGTCATCAAACGCTGATAAATCAAGTGCATTTGTTTTCTCCTCCATTCTATCCAGCTCGGCACGGGTTAAGTGAAGTCACGTCCCTGCAGTGTCTCTTCTACTGACCCCCGCCCCTTCCCCTTATCTCAGTCTGAGTGGACTGAGCCTCTTCCCGGGCGATGTGCTGCATTCCGCCCCTCCTCTCCCTCCTCTGCGGGTGGCTGCTGATGACATCGCTCTGCAAAGTGAGTAAAACTGTCTCCCTCTGAGACACTGTGTGCTGTCCTGAGCCAGGTTCCCCCTCCCATCACCTCTGATAACTTTTTAGGGAGTCTCAGATGCTGCAGAACTTCTTGGGGTGGCAGGGCAGGGCTGCTGGGAGTTGTAGTGCATGGCAGAGTTTGGCTGCTGCAGAACGTCTTGGAGGGGGGGGGGGGCTGCTGCCTGCTGGGAGTTGTAGTGCATGGCAGAGTTTGGCTGCTGCAGAACTTCTTGGAGGGGGGGCTGCTGCCTGCTGGGAGTTGTAGTGCAGGGCAGAGTTTGGCTGCTGCAGAACGTCTTGGAGGGGGGCTGCTGCCTGCTGGGAGTTGTAGTGCATGGCAGAGTTTGGCTGCTGCAGAACTTCTTGGAGGGGGGGCTGCTGCCTGCTGGGAGTTGTAGTGCAGGGCAGAGTTTGGCTGCTGCAGAACTTCTTGGAGGGGGGGCTGCTGCCTGCTGGGAGTTGTAGTGCATGGCAGAGTTTGGCTGCTGCAGAACTTCTTGGAGGGGGGGCTGCTGCCTGCTGGGAGTTGTAGTGCAGGGCAGAGTTTGGCTGCTGCAGAACTAATTGGAGGGGGGGCTGCTGCCTGCTGGGAGTTGTAGTGCAGGGCAGAGTTTGGCTGCTGCAGAACTTCTTGGAGGGGGGGCTGCTGCCTGCTGGGAGTCGTAGTGCAGGGCAGAGTTTGGCTGCTGCAGAACTTTTTGGAGGGCAGGGCTGCTAAGTGTTATAGTGCAGGACAGTGATTGACAGCTGTGTGCTCAACGATAACCCCCTCCCTGCTTCTCCACCCCCAATATTAATCCCCCTGCCCGCTTCACCACCCTCAGCAATAACCCCCCTCTCCGCTTCACCCTCAGCAATAACCCCCCTCCCCGGTTCTCCACCCTCAGCAATAACCCCCCTCCCCGCTTTTTCACCTTCAACAATAAACCCCAATCCCTGCCTCTCCACCCCCAAAAATAACCCCAATCCCTTCCTCTCCACCCCCAACAATAACCCCAATCCCTGCCTCTCCATCCCTAACAATAACCCCTTCCCTGCTTCTCCCCCAACAGCAATACCCCTCCTTTCTGCAGAAACAGCAGCGTGCTGATAGTTAATAAGTGACAATGTAGTATGGAGCACCCCACAATGTGTAATCATGGAGGTATTATGGGGAGGGATCCTGTTTAGTGATGGGCGTAGTATTGGGGAGAGGGTCCTGTGCAATGATGTGGGAGGAGGGTCCTGTAATTATGGGGGTAGTATGGGGAATGGGGTCCTATGTAGTGATTTGGGTAGTATGGGGGAGGGAGTCCTGTGTAATGATGGGGGGCAAAATTGCATGGGGGGCCCCAAGAAAATGTTTGCCCAGGGTCCAATCAATATTAAAGACGGCCCTGCCTCCACAGTCCTCTCCTCCTACATACTGCCCCCATCATACCCACCACAGTCCTCTCCTCTACATACTGCCCCCATCATACCCACCACAGTCCTCTCCTCTACATACTGCCCCCATCATACCCACCACAGTCCTCTCCTCTACATACTGCCCCCATCAAACCCACCACAGTCCTCTCCTCTACATACTGCCCCCTCATACCCTCCACAGTCCTCTCCTCTACATACTGTCCCCTCATACCCTTCACAGTCCTCTCCTCTACATACTGCCCCCATCATACCCTCCACAGTCCTCTCCTCTACATACTGCCCCCATCATACCCTCCACAGTCCTCTCCTCTACATACTGCCCCCATCATACCCTCCACAGTCCTCTCCTCTACATACTGCCCCCATCATACCCTCCACAGTCCTCTCCTCTACATACTGCCTCCATCTTACCCTCTGCAATCCTCTCATGTACATACTGCCTCCATCTTACCCTCTGCACTCCTCTTCTGCAGAATCAGATGTAAAGGGGAACAAACCCTTTGCATTCAGATGTAAAGGGGGACTCTGCGGATTCAGATCTAAAGGGAAACTCTGTTGACTCTGATGTAAAGGGAGACTCTTGTGATTAATTCCATTTGATTAGAAATGTTATTTAATCACAAAAATATATGTATAGTGTATACTACATATCAAAATTTCTGTGCATTGCTTTGTACAGAGGTAATGAATTTAATGTACTTATCCCCCTTAAACCTCTATTAATGAAGAGACACACAGGTTTTGGAGTATAAATGGCCATAACAGCCTATTTATTAAATAAATTCAATAATTAACTTCTTTAACACCAGCCTGTTGGTCTTTGATGGCAACCCTGCTAAACTTTTTACCACCACTGCACTGCGGTACCTTTTTACTGTACCAGGCCTCCAGCCGTATAACCAGCTCGGAGACAACCACTGTTTTCCACAGTGCAACCATAACCGTATTCCAGCAGACACCGTTCCACTGGAATAACCCCAGAGGGGCCCGTACCACAGATGAGCCCCCCACCACTTCCATCACATCTGTTATCTGCCACCATCAAAGACCAAGGACACCGCCACAGACCGCAAGGATAACACCTTACCCTTAAGGGCCCCTCCACACCCGCAGGGCCCGCTGAATCCCGTCTTGGAGACCCAGCGCCCACAGATCTATACCCACCTCGGATAGGTGAACACCATCTCCTCGGAGGTACATACCCACATTAATCTCCAAATCTGTCTGCCTAATGACCAAGCCCCCGTTTCTCACCACAAATCTACCCACCACCTTGTTTACTTTGACCCTGGCCTTGTTGAGCCTATCTACCAACCTTGCCATGCGCCAGGTCGTCCGTGCAATAATGTCGGACCAAACCAGCAACATGGCCGGAAAAGCCGAGCGGAGTGTCAAGAAATCCGCCTTAACGGCCGCAATCAGTTCCCCAATCGGTCTAATACCTAAATCATTCCCTCCCACATGAAGCACCAAAATGTCCGGAGAGCTATCGAGTCGAGCATAGTGCTGCACTTCTGGCCGCACCCTGCCCCACACCATCCCTGGTATGCCCATCCACCTAATCCGAGCCTCCCCCTGAGGGATGCCCAGCTACCTACCATCTGGCCTCATAGCCGCTCTCCTGGCCCCCCAATAAGCATAGGAATGTCCTAAAATTCAGACAAGGCGTGATTGACCTCCATCTGAAATGAAACAAACAACAATGTTAACAAACCAATTTCCCACATAACATCAGGAAAAAACCCAGCAGCCACCTGCCCCTTCCCCCCCCCCCCCACACCTTGCATACCCCCACCATCTTAGTCTCCCAAAAGGTGTGGACGGATATAAGAACGGAATCTCCTCGATTCCCAACGCCCAATCCTTCGAACCGCCGCCTCATCCAACCCGCACCGAGCCGCCTCAGTAGCCGCCCCGATGCGGAAGGAGTGCGAGGAAAAACTTTTGTCATTGAACCCCGCTGCGCGCAAACATTTTCTGAACATCGCTGTGAATTGGAACCTCGAAACAAAAGACCCATCCTTATGTACCAGTAATGCCCCCCCCCCACCGACGGGCGTACCCCCAAGAACTCCTTCACCACTCTTACCGGGCTAACCCCGAACCCGGTAAAGAATATAGCACCACACTAACCCCTTTTCCTAGCTGGTCTGTTTTTGACCGGCGCAACCTAAAAACTACCTTCTCCCCGTCAATCTTAACATCCCCCAGCATCATGCTCCCCCCCCTTGCCTTAGGTGGGCTCACCAGTTCACCTACCCGAAATGCCCCAAAAAACGCCATTACAAAAGCCGTGCGAAACAGAACCACCTCATACCCCGAAGAACACACTGAATCCAGAGTCCCACAAATATCCTGCAAGACCGAGAAGGAAACCAGCCTACGGGTATCCTTGCTGGAGTGGCACTTGCGGTAACCCTTCACCGCCTGCTTCACCCAAAAACCCTTTGTGTGATCCATCTCGCCCTGCAATTTGAACAAAAATGCTAAACCCGCCAACTTTTTATCGATGGCCGAAACCGACCCACCTTTTTCCATATGCCTGGCAACAAAATACAGTACCAACCAACCCATCTCAGCCTCCCCCAGCTCAGCATCAGCTAGCCATGTGAACTCCGACCATTACTCCCAGACCTTGGCGTACGCCGCCCATGTCGGTCCACTCACCGACTTCCTGATCCACCCTGCTGCGACTCCAAAGCAATGTCCCACATCCACCCCGGGCAAGGAACCCCGACTCTGTCTGCCTGCGGAGCCAGCTCTCTGAACTTGTCCCACTGAAACCGAGACAAAGCGTCAGCAAGCCTGTTGTCAACCCCTGGAATGTGCACCGCATACAAAAAGATGTTTAACTGTAGACAGCGTAACACCAGGTGGCGCAGCAACCGAACCACCAGCATGGAAGATGCGGAAATGCGGTTGATGACTTGGACCATCCCCATGTTGTCACAATTCAGCCGGATCTTCAAATTCCTACAGGGGTCCTCCCACAGCTCCATCGCCAGTACCACCGGAAACAGTTCCAGTAATACCAGGTTTTTAACAAAACCAGCCTCAATCCAGGAGCTGGGCCATGCTCCGGCGCACCAACTACCTTGGAAGAAAGCCCCAAAACCTGTGGACCCTGCCGGGTCCGTGACCAGGTCCAAGTCAAAGTTACTCACCGGGCCATCCATTCAAAGCGAACGTCCATTATATTCCTCCAGAAACGTGTGCCACACCTGCAAGTCCTCTTTCAGTGCACTAGATAGTCTAATGAAATGGGTCGGGACACTCACCCCCGATGTAGCAGCCGACAGCCGTCGGCAGAACACCCTGCCCATGGGAATGATTCTACAGGCAAAGTTCAATTTACCCAAAAGGGACTGTAGGGCTCTAAGCTGGACCTTTGTTGCGACCCAACATCCCCCGAATTTCCTCCCGCAGATTCACCACCTTGTCCCCGGGCAACCTGCATTCCATCGCCATGGAATCTATCACTATCCCCAAGAAACTCAGCTCTGTTGATGGGCCCTCGGTCTTGTCCGCTGCCAAAGACACTCCGAACCGTCCTGCAATGTGCTGCAACGTAGCCAGCAGAATCGCACACACATTAGAGGAAGGAGGGCCCACACACAGAAAATCGTCCAAATAATGGATGACCGAATCCAAACCTGACACATCCCGCACCACCCATTCCAAAAAGGAACTAAATGCCTCAAACATGGCGCACGAAATAGAGCAACCCATGGGCAAACACTTATCCACATAAAATTCTTCCTGCCAACAGCACCCCAGCAGCCGAAAGCTGTCTGGGTGTAATGGCAACAGGCGAAAAGCAGATTCAATGTCAGATTTTGCCATGAACGCCCCCCGACCACAACGCCTGACCCAACGCACAGCGGCGTCAAATGATGCGTAGGACACTGTACATGCTTCGGGATCTATGGCATCATTCACCGATCCCCCTTTCGGAAAGGAAAGGTGATGAATGAGGCGGAATTTTCCAGGTTTCCTTCTTGGGCACCACCCCCAGAGGAGAGACCACCAACTCCTGCAGCGGCTTATCTTTGAATGGACCCCCCATACGCCCCAGCTCTACTTCCTTGGCCAATTTTTCAGCAACCACCTCCGGGTGTTCCAACGCCGACCGTAAATTCCTCGCCAGAGGAGGCACCTCCGTCAAAGAACACGGTATCACAAAACCCTCGGAAAACCCGGAGGCCAACAACCTGGTTGTCGCCCTGTCTGGATACCTATCTAGGAAAGGCTGCATCCTTACCCCCATCACTGGCGTCCTCCCTCTTGTTTGAAGGCTCCCCGGCACGCTTCCCTTTTTTGAAACAACGAGCCAAGGGGTGACCCCGCACCCGGAGCACTCGTGCTTGAAACGACAAGCTCCCCCCAAACTTACACGTGCCCGTGAAGAAACTGACTCGGTGCCAGTGGAGATGACATAAAGCGGAACCACAGACTGATGTCTTTGTGGTCCCACCTAAGAGCCGGACGGACCGCCCGTCGTTGACGGAACTGTTCATCATACCGCAGCCAACCCGTACCCCCATACACTCTGAGCCTCCCCGATAGCATCCATATAGCAGAAAAGTGTAGAAAAATGTTCCGGGCTCTTCTCCCCAATGACACTGGCCATTATAGCAAATGCCTGCAGCCAGTTGCTAAATGTCCGGGGAATAAGTCTGTACCTCCTCTTCTCCTCATCCTCCTTTTTGGAATCGTCGGGTTTAACCCTATCCAAATTGAATTTTTCTAACGGAAGCAAGGAAAAAATTTCTACATACTCACCCCTTCCGATCTCCTCACGCACCTCCTATTTCAAATGCGCCCCCAACGGCCCCTCATAGCACACATAAACCTCACACCTGGCCGCATCAGCAATTCGGACAATATCTGCTCTGCTGGGAGCCGGCTGCCCTTTGTCCCCCGACTTTCCGCTAACACCTGCCCCAGCAGTGAGGGGGTCGACCACCACCACAGAGGGGGTATCTGCTACCCCGGATCCCGCCCCCACCCATGGCCCAGCCTGAGTGGGCACACTAGGACCCCCCGCAAAACGTTGTAACAAGTCCCTCAAACCCGCTAATAAATCCTGAATGCCACCCGTTGTACCCGGGGTGGCAGGCAACGTACCCGTCCCCCCAGGGGCACCCGGGGGCGTAACAGCATGAGACACAGTGACCCCCAAACCCCCACCCCAACAATTTACACAATGCAGCAGACAAATCATGGGAAGAACTCAGAATAGACTTACCAGGCTGACTGGGCCCGTTCCCCACAGCCGTCGCGGGCACCTCCACCGACGGCGAGGCCTCCCGGCGATCCTCCTCATCCGACTCAGACACCTCACCCTCCGATCGATCTTCATCGGCCGGCTTCATCGGTGACAGCAGCCCTCCAGGCGAAGTCGGCCTGGCGGCCGTGGATCCCGGCCCGGTGCCGGATCGACCTCTCGGTTGTGACCCGGCCGTCGCTGCTGCAGAGCCCGTGCCTCCTCGAGCTGGACCCCTAGCCAGTCCCACAGCCCGTCCGACCTCCCGCACTGTGGTTCCAGGCCTTCCCACCGCCACTGAGCCAGTGCCCGCGTTCCTGGACGGCCCACCGGCCGTATCCCTGCACCTGCCACGCTGAGTCTCCCCCCGTGCTGTTCCCGGAGAGGAGGAGGGGACTGCACCATCTGCCTGAACTCGCTGCGTCGCGGTTGACCGGGTGCCATTGCGGCCTGTAGCCCCGCCCCCCAAACTGCGCCGCTGACTAGGAGACCGTCCGGGCCCACCGGCGGCCGAAGCGATGCCCCGCTTGGCCGGGGGGGGGACGGGTCCGCGTGGGGGCTTCTGGGGTGACGCTGCGCCCTGCTAGGGGAATACCGCTCCGGCAGCCTAGACTGCCGAGCGCGTGGTGACGGTTCCCCCCTGCCCTGTGACCCACCCGCCTGGTCCTGCAGCAACCCCCCCACCTGTGCTTTGAGCCAGTCCACTCCCCTCGTCGCCACCGCCGACGAGCAAAAATCAAGTCTATGTCCGCCATGAGGTCTAAAAATGGAGGAGCAGAGAAAAAACCTGCCTCCTCCTGTTCTTTCTTGCTGACTGAGTCCCGGGAGGCCCCCTCCTTCTTAATTTATACTGCTCCTCCCCTCCTCACCATTTTACCTCAGCCACTCCCCTTACCATTCCATTTGATTTCTTAACCCCTTGTTGGCTTACTAAACACAGTCATGCCCGGCCCTACGTTATTCTGTCACTTTGTTTTGTCACTCCGGGCCTCACTTTACAAGGGATTTTTACATTCCTTGTAATAGGGATAAAAAGGTTTCCCAAAAATGAACTCAAAGCGGAGTTCTGCAAAAAAAATATATTTTTTTAAATCGGCAGCTACAAATACTGCAGCTGCTGACTTTTAATATTAGGGCACTTACCTGTCCAGGGTTCCAGAGATGTCCTCACCCGAGCCAATTTTTAAATTCTCCTACTGGCTCTTGGGTGCTGGCTTCACCATCTTGGCTACGGTAAACCAGCAGTGAAGCCTTTCAGCTTCACAGCCAGTTGCCTACTGCACATGCACAGAGAACAGTGCACTTTGTGAATGGGCTGGTGGCAGGAGAAGGAGAAGGAGGAGGGGTGGAACGTCGGAATGAGATTCTCGCAAGGTGGCAAATGTGGCATTGGGGGGGGGGGGGGTTAGGCAAACAAGCAGAGTTTGTTTGCCTTTCAACTTAAAGGGGTTTAAAGTTTTTTTTTTTTCACCTAAATGCATCCTATGCATTAAGGTGAAAAAAAACCTGGCAATGACGGCCCCCGTTTACTTACCTGACCCCTCGAAAGTCCCACGCCGTGAACTCACAGGCTTCTCGGCTCATTCATTGGATGATTGCTAGCAGCGCAGCCATTGGCTCGCGCTGCTGTCAATCACATCCAATGACGCAGCGCGCTGGGGGCGGGGCCAAGTGATACAGTGAGCAACTATAGCCGCCGGCTGTATCACGGGAGCGCGCCCGCAAGAACTAACCCTTTCAGGAGAGAGCTCGCATGAAGGGGGTTAGTTCTTGCGAGGAGGAGCCGAGACAGCCGCCGAGGGACCCCAGAAGATGAGGATCGGGGCCACTCTGTGCAAAACGAGCTGCACAGTGGAGGTAAGTATAACATGTTTGTTATTTTAAAAAAAATATATCCTTTACAACCCCTTTAATCTTTTCTGTCCATTTAACAGGTGTAGTACTGCTTGTGGTTCCAGCTGGGAGAAATCCATCTTCAGGTCCTCCTCTTGGATGCATTTCTGGAAAGTGGATACGTTGTGGCACAAGGCAAGAACTGGCATCAAGGATCAGCATAAACACCATGGAATGGCAGTGGTGGTGTGGAAGGAGCCCAACAACCTCACCATCCCTGTCCTCTATGAAGCTGGTGGAGGTGCAGCATAGTAATTTCTCTCATCAAGAGTCTGCAACGGATATTGGAGTCCCCATACTTTCTAAACATGTGCGTTCCCTGTCTTCTCAATTCTGCTTTAATTAATAAATACAATTTAATTGTACTAATCAGTGAGGAGTGGGCACATCTTAATTATTTATTGTGGGCTGGAACATTGGTTAATCTGATTTTTTTTTTTTTTTTTTTAAATATTCTTCATTTATATTTCAAAGGAGGTACAACTGATACATTACACATCTTCCATTACATATCTATACATGGTACATTTCTCGTCCCATCACTTTAATTAATCCCATTTTTTAAAACATATCCCACCTCTACTCTTCAGTGTCAGTAGATTACATTCCATGTATTCCTGTGTATGTACTTCCAAAAGGAAAACAGAAAAGGACCGTTCTATCTGTTGAGTATCTCTGTCCTTTAAACCTCTCGGCGTTACTTATTCTTCCCTTGCATTTTTATATTTGCTTAGGGAAATGAATGGATTTAAACGTTATCCAATCAGATTGCACAGTGTATGGGGAAAGAATTGTCCAGAATGCACAATACACAGACATGTATTGAAAAGATGTTTTCATGGACGTTTTGGCTCCACCAATGATTATAGACTATCACCATAAAATGCACAATTACAAGTCCAGTAAACATCCGCACAGTTGTTGATAGGAGGAAGATCTCTAGAATGATTATTGAGTTGTTTCAAAAAGAAGTGAATGAAAGGAATAAAAGTGGAAGCAATATTCTCCATATGATAAGGAAATGATCAGCATTACAATGAGCAAGTGCCCGATGTCTGTTTCATATTTAAGAATGTGTCTGCGCCCATACGCGCAACGATTCCGCGAATCCGGCGCAAGTCGACAGCATGCGCCATGTCACAATAATTATTCCTGCCCGCGCAAATGCGCCAACATTTTCTTAAATCATCCCCTCTGTGTAGCATGACCGCGCAACGTGTGACAGTGCTGAAAGCTGAAAAATGGCCTGGGCAGGAAGGGGGTATAAGTGCCCTGTATTGAGGTGGTTAAAGCGGAGTTCCGGCGAAAAAAATATTAAAAGTCAGCAGCTAAAAATACTGCAGCTGCTGACTTAATATATGGACACTTATCTGTCCAGGGACGCCCGCGATGTTCTCACCCGAAGCCGATCTGTCCATCGGCTCCCGGGTGGAGGCGCCACCATCTTCAGTAAGGGAATCAGGAAGTTAAGCCTTTGCGGCTTCACTTCCTGGTTCCCTACTGCGCAATCTCACTGGTCCCTGCTGTCTTCTGGGACCTGTGTGTCTCCCAGAAGACAGCGGGGGGCGGACATGGTGTAGATTGCGGCGATCTATGCCCGGAAGTGGGAGCAAATACCTGTATTAGACAGGTATCTGCTCCCCCCCCTCCCCCCCTGAAAGGTGCCAAATGTGACACCAGAGGGGGGACCCAGTTCAGACATATACAGTATGTAGTGTACCATACAATACAGAATGTGAAATCATAGTTACCTTGTTCACAATCATGGCTACTTTGGCATTGGGTACTATTTGCAGGTGCCTCATTGCCACGTACATGGCTGCTCTAGTTTTTCCAGCCCCTGTTGGGAGCCAGATGATGACATTCTTGCCTTCCAAAGCTGGAGTAATGACTTCCCACTGGTAGCTCCGCAGCTCCATCTCTAAAATAAAGCTATAATCAGGGAAATGTATGGTAACATCAAAGACAATCAAATGATACAACTTTTCTTTATATGGAAAGTAGTGGACAATAGTGAGCTTTTTATCTTCATCTCACTGATTGAAAACAACAGACCCTCTGCAGTAATGACTGGTAGTCAGAGACCATGTGATCTAGTGCCTAGGCAAGGAGCTGAGGAACAACAGATTTTTTTCATTTGTGGCAAGAATGAGATACTTTTTTTGCTTAAAATAATAATAATGTGATTTGGTCATGCTGGTGTAATTTGCTGATTTATGTGAAGTATACATTTTTAAGGAAAGGCCAATTTATTCTTCACATTTTACCAATCATTATATGTGCTTAGGAGGACTACTTACTGATGCAAATGATTCTCTATTTTTCCAGCTGCTCCTAATCCTAGACTTTTGTTAAATGCAAAACGTTGAGTTTTTGGTTCAATAGACTTCAATGGAGATGCTGCAGAAAAGCATGTAGTGCATTTTTTTTATGCGTTTTGTGGTTTTTAATTTGCTCAAAAACAAATTGGCAAAAAAAAAAAGATGCAAAACACAATAAATGCGTAAAAGACGCATTTGCAAAAACACAAAACACCGCAAAATGAACTGCAAAAAAAGGATCAACAGCAAACTGCATAGGTGTGAACCAGGCCTAAAGGGGTATATTAATCAATATTTTCAACCAAGATTCAAACAATTTTCTCTTAAGATTCACCCATTTTTGTAGCTGAATCTAAAGTGAAAAATAGATAAATCTTGGGTAAAGGTTCTTTCAATCTTGGGTGAAAACATTGATAAATACCCCCCCCCCCCCCCCAATCTTTGTTTTTGGGCTTGGATATCCTTTAAAACAGGGGTCTCAAAGTACCGGCCCACGGGCCATTTGCGGCCCGCGGACCGGTTATAAATGGCCCGCAGGCAGCGCGGGGGTGCCGTGGAAGTGGGGGCGCAAATTGGCAGTGTTCTACTGCCAGGCATGTACTGGCCGGAGATCCGCAGCGATTTACCCGTCAATCGCCTACTGCTGGCGCCTGACGGGTAGATCGAGATGCATGCAGAGTAGCGCAGGAAGCGTCTGTCATAAGTTCACATCTCCCTCATGTCACGCTGTTGCTCCCCGGCGGCCCCTCCTCTCTTCGTCCATCCCCATTTGCTTGTGACATCATCTGGAATGGACGAAGAGAGGAGGGGCCGCCGGGGAGCAACAGCGTGACATGAGAGAGAAGTGAACTTATGACAGATGCTTCCTGCGCTACTCTGCATTTGAAGAAAACGACAACAAGTAAATGCTGACCTGTGCCCCATGTACCCTGATTGTGCCCTGATGTGCCCCATGTACCCTAAATGTGCCCTGATGTGCCCCATGTACCCTGGTGTGCCCCGTGTACCCTGATTGTGCCCTGCTGTGCCCCGTGTACCCTGATTGTGCCCTGATGTACCCTAAATGTGCCCTGATGTGCCCCATGTACCCTAAATGTGCCCTGATGTGCCCCATGTACCCTGAATGTGCCCTGATGTGCCCCATGTCCCCTGATTGTGCCCTGATGTGCTGGGCTTTGTGCCCTGATGTGCTGTGCCCTAATAGTGAGTGGTCAGTGTGCAGCGTAGTGGTCAGTGTGCAGTGTAATGTGAAGTGTAGTGGTCAGTGTGAAGTGGTCAGAGTGAAGTGCAGTGGTCCGTGTGCAGTGTAGTGGTCCGTGTGCAGTGTAGTGGTCCGTGTGCAGTGTAGTGGTCAGTGTGCAGTGTAGTGGTCAGTGTGTAGTGTAGTGGTCAGTGTGCACTGTAGTGGTCAGTGTTCAGTGTGCACTGTAGTGGTCAGTGTGCAGTGTGCACTGTAGAGGTCAGTGTGCAGTGTAGAGGTCAGTGTGCAGTGTAGAGGTCAGTGTGCAGTGTAGTGGTCAGTGTGCAGTGTAGTGGTCAGTGTGCAGTGTAGTGGTCAGTGGTCCGTGTGCAGTGTAGTGGTCAGTGTGTAGTGTAGTGGTCAGTGTGTATTGTTCAGTGTGCAGTGTAGTGGTCAGTGTGTAGTGTAGTGTGTAGTGTAGTGGTCAGTGTGTAGTGTAGTGGTCAGTGTGTAGTGTAGTGGTCAGTGTGCAGTGTAGTGGTCAGTGTGCAGTGGTCAGTGTGTATTGTTCAGTGTGCAGTGTAGTGTAGTGGTCAGTGTGTAGTGTAGTGGTCAGTGTGCAGTGTAGTGGTCAGTGTGCAGTGGTCAGTGTGTATTGTTCAGTGTGCAGTGTAGTGGTCAGTGTGTATTGTGCAGTGTAGAGGTCAGTGTGCAGTGGTCAGTGTGTAGTGTAGTGGTCAGTGTGTAGTGTAGTGGTCAGTGTGTAGTGTAGTGGTCAGTGTGCAGTGGTCAGTGTGTATTGTTCAGTGTGCAGTGTAGTGGTCAGTGTGCAGTGTAGTGGTCAGTGTGCAGTGTAGTGGTCAGTGTGCAGTGGTCAGTGTGTATTGTTCAGTGTGTAGTGGTCAGTGTGTAGTGTAGTGGTCAGTGTGTAGTGGTCAGTGTGCAGTGTAGAGGTCAGTGTGCAGTGTAGAGGTCAGTGTGTAGTGTAGTGGTCAGTGTGTAGTGGTCAGTGTGCAGTGTAGTGGTCAGGTTTAATAATGCGTTTGCTGACACCAGTGCTGGGGGTTAATAGTGCGTCTACTGACACCAGTGCTGCTGTTTTTGAAGTTTGAATGTTTGCATGCGGCCCCCCATGGGATATGAAAACTTGCCTTGTGGCCCTCAGGTAATTTGAGTTTGAGACCCCTGCTTTAAAGGGAGCCTGCCCTTTAGGGCAAAGTAATAGGTTCACTTGATAGACAACCCTGCTCTCTACTCCACTTTTGATACAGACTGTCCTCACCCCTGCTGCCCTGTTCACCCAAGGACAAGTCAAGTACCACCACAAAAGGGAGATCATGTGATTGTCTTCCCGTTCCTCCACATTGCAACCCTTAGGGGCTGCATACTGCATCATGGGAGGCTGTGATCAGACATTTAGGCACAGGGAGGGTAACAGCTAGTTCATGCGGGCCGAATATTGGCTGGTATCGGCCAGTTCAGCTAAAACCGGCTGACATTCGGTCAGTGTGCACAGCAGCCTGTCTGGCTTCTGTCGAACGGGCATGCTGGAACTGTTGGTGGCAGACTATGCGCTCGGAGCACACAGTTCCTTCTAGAGGCCTCTAGAAGGAGCTGTATGCTCCGATCGTGTAGTCTTCGACCAACAGTTTTAAGCCCCGACTCCTGTCCCCTCCAGTAACCTAACGTGATTTGCGCCTCTGCAGTCTACGCTGATCAGCAACTTCCTGGAAGAGACTTCCTGGAATTATAGGGTGTCCCTGCCTCCATCCATATTTTTCCAGAGACTTAGACCTAACCGGCGGAGCCGGCGGGAGTTTTTTGGCTGAGCACTTTTATTATTTATATCTTGTAAGTGTTTTTAATCCTGTGGCAATAAAATCTGTACTTCAATACTGCAGTTAGGTGGCACCACCCCCCTCCTTCCTTTATGTCATTTCAGAGTTGGACACACTGTCAGGATGTCTGCCACTATTACTAATCTATATCTATGACTTATGGACTGAGCTTGCCTCTTTTCCTGTAGCAATTGCTTAGAGATTTTCTCTGATTTGGGCATACACCCTCTGTACGCCAGAATTCTTTTTTATTTGAATGCTGGAAAACCAGCAGCGGATCGGCATCCGATCAGTGCTGGCAGTCAATAGCTGAGAGCGCTGACCAGTGTGTTCTGGTGGTGGGCAGATCCCTTGTCAGAACACAATAGCTCAGCAGGGAGATAACTGTACTAATATTGCAAAGTTAGTACAACAAGCTCCTCCGTTTTTTTCTTCAGCCTGCTGGGATGAACAAAAAAAAATAGTGTGTACCCTACTTAAATTGATTGTAAAGTCATGTTTAAAAATAATTATATACAATCCAGTGCTCAAATGGTGGCAAAAATGATGAAATGTAACTTGGTGATCAAATAAAAATGATAATTTTTTGATTAAAATGCATGCTGAAAATTGATTTGATGTATTTGATCGGATGGAATCAAAAATACAAAGTACAATAACCTTCAAACTGGGATCAGACAAAAATCTTGATCAGTATTGAAGCATTAAAAAACGCATAACAACCAACACCGCCAGCCAAAGGGTTAAGATGTGAAAGTGTGCTGATTAAATCTGGTTGTGATGACCAGTTGGATGGAATGAGCTTGGTGTTGATCAAAGTAACTGGATGTAACTTGCACTATCCTTGCCGTCAGTAGAGATTTAAACCTGTATCCGTAGATGCAGTCTGTCACAGCCTATGGCTGGATGGAAATACAAAAGCCGTGGAGACCAGGAAGACCAAAAAGAGATGTGACATACTCTGGAAGTACCTGTATCGCAATCAGACCAGCTGTGCAGGCAGGCAGGAGATGGAATGATCAGCGGCTCTATGCGGCTATGTAGCTGTTGCGCTCTCCAACTGGCGGCCGGAAGAAACACCAAGACGGGGGCAAGGAGCAGGAGGGATGTGCAGACTTGGCTGGCGGGATGGTGGGCTCCTGTAGTGTCGGAGAGTCCTCACACTAACATGTTTTGCGCGCATGCGCTTTGTCAAAGGTGAGGAGGACACTGCCAATGGGCGGTAATAGTAGAAGCAGAAAGGGGGAGTGAATCACTGCTCTTGCCATCTTAACCCCTTGTATACATCCAACTCTACATTAGTTCAGGGACATAATATGATACAGTGTCATTGGGTTCTCGGTATCTTGGTAATACAAACTGCATATAGTATAATGATTCTTATAAAAGAGATTAAATGGGAAATTGTATATAATCATGATAATAAAGATAATGAGAAAATGAAAAATTGGAAATAGAATAAAATTAAATGAAAAAATATATATATATAAAATAAATAAATAATAAAAAAATAAAAATTAAAAAATTAAAAAATTTTTATAAAAAAATAAAAAATAAAAAAAATAAAAAAACAAAAATAAAAAAAATAAAAATGAAAAAATGAAATTAAATAAAATAAAAAATAAAATAAAATAAAAAAAATTGAAAATAAATAATATAATAATGTAATAATAATAACAATGTAACTGAAAATAAAAAAGAAATTAATAAAATGAAATTAAAATGAAATGAAAATAATAATAATAAGATAATAATACTAATATAGTACAATAACTCTGTACAATGAAAATAATAATAATACTAATGATATAAAAATCAAGGACTATCTATGATGGACTAACACATCCCCGAATATCCCCAATATATCCCCAAGCGGTACCAAAAATATGTACTATTGGAATGATTTGTTTGGAGGGACAGATGGCTGTGATGTAGCGAATGCATTAATGCATACAACACATGGGGTGTGAACAATTGGGTTGAATCGATTTATCGAATTATACTAAGAACATCAATTTCCTCGTTTAGGCCTTCAGGCGTGAGGGAACCTAATAGGTATATCCAAAAGGTCTCCCTTCGGCATAGAAGGGAGAACCTTTCGTTGTCCGTCAAAGTACCCTTTGGAATGGCTTTGATTGCAAACACCTGCATTTGGCCAAAGTCTCTATTATGTGTCTGACGAAAATGTCGTGGGACACTGTTTAACACAACCTTTCTTTGTTAGTCGCCGATGCTCGCCTATTCTAGTGCGTAAAGTCCGTATGGTATGCCCCACATATAGAAGGCCACAGGAGCAGCGTAGGACATAAACGACAAACTCAGTGGAGCAAGTGATGAATTGTTTGATCTTGAACCATTTGCCTTTATTGTTGCTTATCTCTGAGCATCCATTGGGGACAGACTGGCACGTAAGACAACCTCTTTTGCGACAAAATTCCAGTCCTATTATCAAAATAGGTTCTAATGTCTAATACAGGTCTCCTATTGGAATTAGTAAGTTTGCTAGGAGCAACAATATTCTTTACTGTGCGCGAGCGTCTAAACGTGACCTGTGGTTTGGGAGGGAGAATGGGGGCCAAGATGAGATCAAGTTTCAGGATGTTATAATGTTTATATATTATATCTGAAATCGCTTTGTAATTGGTATTGAATGTTGACACTAATCTAGCTGTGTTCGCCTTGTCCACAGATTTTTTGTTTTTATTTTTACTATTATCTCTAACCGGTTGTATTTGATTGGACGAAAAAGCGAGTGCGACTAGATCTTTAGGATATCCTTTTTCTTCAAATTTGTTTTTCATATTCTGGCCTTGTGTCACATAGTCCTCTGTTTTAGTACAATTCCTTCGTAGCCTCAGGAATTGGCCCTTTGGAATGTTGTTTTTCCAGGTTGGATGATGGCAACTGTTGTAGTGAAGGTACGAGTTCCCTGAGGTGGGTTTAATGTGGTTGTTGGTGATGGTGTGATTCTCATGGGATAAAACTAGATCGAGAAATACTAATTGGGTTTCGTCTATCTCGTGTGTGAAGAAGGAAAGTCCCAACTGGTTTTCATTACAATGGGCAACAAATGCAGTGAAAAGGGTAGGACCACCACTCCAAATCAACAGCACGTCGTCAATATAGCGACCATAGAACACAATGTGTTGGATGAAAGGATTATCTGTCCATATTTTCAGTTCTTCCCAATAACCCATAGTCAGGTTCGCGTATCCAGGAGCAAAATTAGCTCCCATTGCCGTGCCTTTCCGCTGCAAGTAAAATTGATCTAAGAAGGTAAAATAGTTGTGACGTAAACAAAAATCTATGCCACCAAGCAGGAAGCTGGATTGTCTTGAATTCCAGGAAGACCAATCGTGGCGAGTACCAACAGCTTCACGAGCGGTCTGTCAGTCTATATAGACCACCTTTTGCAGCCCATGGTATGCCAACTAGCCTCGTATATTTGGGACTCGAGCCATGTTATCGAAACCCTAAAAGAATACTCCTGGCAGGATGACTACATGTGGGCATCACTAGACGTAACTTCCTTGTATACGTCGATACCACATGAGGTGGGAATTAACGCAGTACAATACTTTCTATCAAAAAACTGCAATATGAATTCAAGACAAGGGAGACCTTTTGGATATATCTATTAGGTTCCCTCACGCCTGAAGGCCTAAACGAGGAAATTGATGTTCTTAGTATAATTCGATAAATCGATTCAACCCAATTGTTCACACCCCATGTGTTGTATGCATTAATGCATTCGCTACATCACAGCCATCTGTCCCTCCAAACAAATCATTCCAATAGTACATATTTTTGGTACCGCTTGGGGATATATTGGGGATATTCGGGGATGTGTTAGTCCATCATAGATAGTCCTTGATTTTTATATCATTAGTATTATTATTATTTTCATTGTACAGAGTTATTGTACTATATTAGTATTATTATCTTATTATTATTATTTTCATTTCATTTTAATTTAATTTTATTAATTTCTTTTTTATTTTCAGTTACATTGTTATTATTATTACATTATTATATTATTTATTTTCAATTTATTTATTTATTTTTATTTTATTTTATCCTTTTTTTTTTCATATTTTTTTTTTTTTATTAAATTTTTTTCATTTTTTTTTTTTTTTTTTTTTTTTTTTAATATTTTTTTTCTTTTTTTTTTTTCATTTAATTTTATTCTATTTCCAATTTTTCATTTTCTCATTATCTTTATTATCATGATTATATACAATTTCCCATTTAATCTCTTTTATAAGAATCATTATTCTATATGCAGTTTGTATTACCAAGATACCGAGAACCCAATGACACTATGTATCATATTATGTCCCTGAACTAATGTAGAGTTGGATGTATACAAGGGGTTAAGATGGCAAGAGCAGTGATTCACTCCCCCTTTCTGCTTCTACTAATACCGCCCATTGGCAGTGTCCTCCTCACCTTTGACAAAGCGCATGCGCGCAAAACATGTTAGTGTGAGGACTCTCCGACACTACAGGAGCCCACCATCCCGCCAGCCAAGTCTGCACATCCCTCCTGCTCCTTGCCCCCGTCTTGGTGTTTCTTCCGGCCGCCAGTTGGAGAGTGCAACAGCTACATAGCCGAATAGAGCCGCTGATCATTCCATCTCCTGCCTGCCTGCACAGCTGGTCTGATTGCGACACAGGTACTTGCAGAATATGTCACATCTCCTCTTGGTCTTCCTGCTCTCCACGGCTTTTGTATTTCCATCCAGCCATAGGCTGTGACAGACTGCATCTACGGATACAGGTTTAAATCTCCACTGACGGCAAGGATAGTGCAAGTTACATCCAGTAACTTTGATCAACACCAAGCTCATTCCATCCAACTGATCATCACAACCAGATTTATTCAGCACACTTGCACATCTTAACCCTTTGGCTGGCGGTGTTGGTTGTTATGCGTTTTTTAATGCTTCAATACTGATCAAGATTTTTGTCTGATCCCTGTTTGAAGGTTATTGTACCGGTACTTTGTATTTTTGATTCCATCCGATCAAATACATCAAATCAATTTTCAGCATGCATTTTAATCAACAAATTATCATTTTTATTTGATCACCAAGTTACATTTCATCATTTTTGCCACCATTTGAGCACTGGATTGTATATAATTGTTTCGAGATTGCCTTGTTCCGGAGGTTGCCAGCTGCACTGGGGGCAAGTTTTTTAAGACTTATATTCATATGACATTACGTTTTACATATTGCTGCCGGTTTCAGCGCTACAAGACTCTTTTTGTTTTTGTTCTATGTTTAAAAATAAATAATAACAAACATTTTATACTTACCTCCTCTGTGCAGTTGGTTTTGCACAGAGCAGCATGTATGCTCCTCTTCTCTGGTCCCTCTTTGCTGCTCCTGGCCCCTCCCTCCTATCGAGTGCCCCCCACAGTCAGCAGCTTCCTAAGGGGCACCCGAGCTGAGTCACAGCTCCATGTGTCCATTCAGACACGTAGCCCCAACCTGGCCCCATCTCCTCTCTCCCCTGATTGGCTGACTGACTTTGATTGACAGCCGCGGGAGCCAAAGGCGCCGCTGTTGTGTTTCAGCCAATCAGGAGGAGTGGCTTAGACATTCGTGGATATTGGAGAGAGATGGGGCTCATGTAAGTAATTATCACCATCAGCTACAATAGTACTATCAAGTACTTTACCCTAGATATTGGCTACAAATGGCACTGTGACCTGAAACCACACACACCAGACCCTGACTGCACAACCTCTTTCCTTTAACCACTTGCCGACCGCCTCCTGTACTTATACGTCGGCAGAATGGCACGGACAGGCACAATCACGTACCTGTACGTTGCCCTTTAACCACTTAAGCCTCGGACCAATACGCAGCATAAAGACCACAGGTGATTTTACAATCTGCCACTGCGCTGTTTTAACTGGAAATTGTGCGGACATGCAATGTTGTACCCAAATGAAATTTGCGTCCTTTTCTTCCTACAAATAGAGCTTTCTTTTAATGGTATTTGATTGCCTTTGCAATTTTTTTTTGCGATATAAACGGAAAAAGACCGAAAATTTTGAAAAAAAATGATATTTTCTACTTTTTGTTATAAGAAAAATCAAATAAACTCAATTTTAGTCATACATTTAGGCCAAAATGTGTTTAGCCACATGTCTTTAGTAAAAAAAAATTCAATAAGCACATATTTATTGGTTTGCGCAAAAGTTATAGCGTCTACAAACTAGGGTACATTTTCTGGAATTTACACAGCTTTTAATTTATGACTGCCTAGCTCATTTCTTGAGGTGCAAAAATGGCAGGGCAGTACAAAACCCCCCCCCAAATGACCCCATTTTGGAAAGTAGACACCCCAAGGAAATTGCTGAGAGGCATGTTGAGCCCATTGAATATTTTTTTTTTTTGTCCCAAGTGATTGAATAATGACAAAAAAAAATAAAAAATTACAAAAAGATGTCACTAAATGATATATTGCTCACACATGCCATGGTTATATGTGTAATTTCACCCCAAAATACATTTTGCTGCTTCTCCTGAGTATGGGGATATCACATGTGTGGGGCTTTTTAGGAGCCTAGCCGCATACGGGACCCCAAAAACCAAGCACCGCCTTCAGGATTTCTAAGGGCGCAAATTTTTGATTTCACCCCTCACTACCTATCACAGTTTCGAAGGCCATAAAATGCCAAAATAGCACAAAACCCCCCCAAATGACCCCATTTTGGAAAGTAGACACCCCAAGGAAAATGCTGAGAGGCATGTTGAGCCCACTGAATATTTTTTTTTTCCCAAGTGATTGAATAATGGCAAAAAAAAAAGAAAATTACAAAAAGTTGTCACAAAATGATATATTGCTCACACATGCCATGGTTGTATGTGGAATGACCCCATTTTGGAAAGTAGACACCCCAAGCTATTTGCTGAGAGGCATGGTGGGTATTTTATATTTTACAGCTCTCATTTGTTTTTGAAAATGAAGAAAGAAAAAAAATATATATATATATATTTTTTTCAATTTTCAAAACTTTGTGACAAAAAGTGAGATCTGCAAAATACTCACCATACCTCTCAGCAAATAGCTTGGGGTGTCTACTTTACAAAATGGGGTCATTTGGGGGGTTTGTGCCATCTGGCCATTCCATGGCCTCC
This sequence comes from Rana muscosa, assembly GCA_029206835.1. Taxonomy (NCBI): domain Eukaryota; kingdom Metazoa; phylum Chordata; class Amphibia; order Anura; family Ranidae; genus Rana; species Rana muscosa. The sequence goes on along the minus strand of CM055128.1, from coordinate 141,836,216 downwards.
GAAAATGTGACAGGCAGTGAGGAGTGAAATCAAAAATTTACACCCTTAGAAAGCCTGAAGGCGGTGCTTGGTTTTTGGGGTCCCGTACGTGGCTAGGCTCCCAAAAAGTCTCACACATGTGGTATCCCCGTACTCAGGAGAACCAACAGAATGTATTTTGGGGTGTAATTCCACATATGCCCATGGCATGTTTGAGCAATATATCATTTAGTGACAAATTTGTGCAAAAAATAAAAATAAAAAATAATTTTTCCGCAACTTGTGTCAACATATAAAATATTCCATGGACTCAACATGCCTCTCAGCAAATAGTTTGGGGTGTCTACTTTCCAAAATGGGGTCATTTGGGGGGGTTTTGAACTGTCCTGGCATTTTATACACAACATTAGGAAGCTCTTCTAACATCATCCACTCTTCTAACCACTTGAAGTCAAAGCCCTTTCTGACACTTTTTGTTTCCATGAAAACATTTTTTTATTTTTTGCAAGAAAATTACGTTGAACCCCCAAACATTATATATTTTTTTACAAATACGACAAACTACATACATTTTTAAAAGCCTTTAAAAGCCTTTACAGGTTACCACATTAGATTTACAAAGGAAGTCTACTGCTAAAATTACTGCCCTTGATCTGACCTTTGCGTTGATACCTCACATGCATGATGCAATTGCTGTTTACATATGACGCCAGACCGACGCTTGCGTTCGCCTTTGCGCAAGAGCAGGGCCGGACAGGGGTTCTTTTTTTTTTATTATTAATTTTGCTTTTTTATTTTATTTTTAAACTGTTCCTTACATATATTTTTTTTTAGCATTTTTATTGTTATCTCAGGGAATGTAAATATCCCCTATGATAGCAATAGGTAGTGACAGTTACTCTTTTTTTTTAAAAACTAGATCTTTCCTCTGCCCTCAAAGCATCTGACCACACCAAGATCGGTGTGATAAAATGCTTTCCCAATTTCCCAATGGCGCTTTTTATATCTGGGGGGGGGGACATTCCCTCCCACTGCTTGTAAAAGCAGTCCAGAGGCTAATTAGCCGCTGGGATTGCTTTTACAAGAAAGCCGGCCGCTGGCTGAAAAGAATGATACCAAGATGATACCTAAACCCGCAGGCATCATTCTGGTATAACCATTCAAAATCCAGCAACATACCAGTACGTTGCTGGTCCTTGTTGGACATGTATTGTAATTTTTTTTTTCATGCAGCCTGTTGGCTGAACGAAAAAAAGAGATTGATCGGTGGGTATGCCCACCATTAGAATACCTCCCTTCATTCACCCACTTCTAATGATGGGCATACATGCACCATTTATACATGCCCAAAGCATGGGCATCCTCCTGCAAAATGTAAGGCGCGTACACACGTTGACTTTTCCACGGGCAAGCCTCGGTCAGAATTTCGACCGTATGTACTCGGCTTCTAGGAGCAAAATTGCTCCTCCGCCCCTGCTGCCCCATGCTTTGGCATATATGCTTTTTTTTTTTAACTGTGGTGGTGAAATCACCTCCTACAGCACTGGAGTCGCAGGGATCAGGCCTGTCTCTGCGAACGCTGCAGTTATGTGTGTTGTGTTTTGTAAGTGACAGTGATCGATCGATACTGCACTTGGGTGGCCTTGCAGGACGGAGGGGCAAAACGCAGGTGCTAGCAGGTATCTGGGCTGATCCCCCTAACACTGCATTTTTGGGAACCCTAAACTGCTGGGGACGCTAGTATAGATCTGATCAGATCAGATATTGATCTGTTCAGATACTATACCACTAAGGGAGGTGTATGCTTCACACGTGGGTGTTAGCGCTACTGGCACTAACCTGACGCTGCCTGGGGTGTGATGCAGACCCTCTCTGATGCTAAAACCTAATTGATATCACCCGCCGGGCGATCAGGGGGTTAAACCTTTATTGGGTTATATACAGCGGGTGCCCTGACACAATAAAAAGCAAACTAACTAACCAGCGTCACCCGTAACACTTATACAGTGATCACTGGTGAAAGGGTTAACTAGGGGCAATCAGGGGGTTAAAACCTTTATTAGGTAATATATGGGGGTACCTGACGCTATATGAAAACCTGATGGGGAACCTAAATAACGAAATAACTAACTGGCTAACCAGTGTCACCAGTGACACTTATACGGTGATCACTAGTGAAAGGGTTAACTCTAGGGGCAATCAGGGGGTTAAAACCTTTATTAGATAATATATGGTGGTACCTGACGCAATAAACACCTGGCGGCGAACCTAAAAAAATAACTGACTACCTAGCGGCACCACCGACACTAAAACAACGATCAGAAAAACGATTGCTTAGTGACACTGGCAAAAGGGGGTGAAAGGATTACCTGGGGGGCGATCAAGGGGTTAAACCTTTATTAGGTAATATATGGGGGTACCTGACGCTATAAAAACCTGGTGGTGGGCCTAAAAAAATAACTGACTACCTAGCGGCACCAGCATAACGAATACAGCGATCAGAAAAACGATCGCTTAGTAACACTGGCAAAAGTGGGTGAAAGGGTTACCTGGGGGGCGATCAAGGGGTTAAACCTTTATTAGGTAATATATGGGGGTACCTGACGCTATAAAAACCTGGCGGCGAACCTTAAAAAATAACTGACTACCTTGAGGGACCACCGACACTAAAACAGCGATCAGAAAAACGATCGCTTAGTGACAGTGGTGCTAGAGGATGAAAGGGTTACCTGGGGGGCGATCAAGGGGTTAAACCTTTTTAGGTAATATATGGGGGTACACGACGCTATAAAAACCTGGCGGCGAACCTAAAAAAAACTGACTACCTAGCAGCACCACCGACACTAAAACAGCGATCAGAAAAACGATCGCTTAGTCACAGTGGTGCTAGGGGTGAAAGGGTTACCTGGGGGGCGATCAAGGGGTTAAACCTTTATATGGGGGGGTTAGGGTGCTACCCTGGACCTAAAACTAACTGCCCTGACACTTTTACAGTTACAAATGTCACTGTTTGCAGTGATCAGTAAATAAATGATCACTGCAATCAGTGACACTGTGACTGGGGGCTGGGGGGTGATCTGGGGGTGACTGGGGGGGCGATCGTGTGCCTATGTGTACCTACGTGTCAGTGGGCTGTTGGTGCACTTACTTGATGTCTTCTCTCCACGGCGTTCCGGTATATGTGAGCGCCGCAGGAGAGATGACATCACTTCCTCCTGCCTGTGTATACATTACACAGGCAGAGGAAGCATTTGACTCGCCGGGAGCGATCGTGAGGGGGTGGCCAGAAACCAATGGCCGCCCCCTCATCACCGATCGCTCCCGGAGCGATACCGACTGCTCACTGTACCGGAGGGGGATCCGATCGGACCCCCCACCCATACGAAGGCAGTCACGTACAGGTACGTGATTGTGCCTGTCCGTGCCATTTTGCCGACGTATATGTACAGTGAGCGGTCATTAAGTGGTTAAATGCCTGATGTGTGGTCGCGCGCGCGGCGGGGGATCCCCGCAATCGTCTTACGGAGGTATACAGCGGGGAGATGCTTGTGTAAACAAGCATCTCCCCGCTCTGCCTAGTGACAATGACACGGATCTCCGCTCCGTGTACTCGGAGCGAAGATCAGTGTCATGTGACACACAGCCCATCCCCCCTACAGTAATAAACACTCAATAGGGAACACTTAACCCCTACAGCGCCACCTAGTGGTTAACCCCTTCACTGCCAGTGTCATTTTCTCAGTTATCAGTGCATTTTTATAGCACTGATCGCTGTAAAAATGACAATGGTCCCAAAAATGTGCCAAAAGTGTCCGATGTGTCCGCCATAATGTCGCAGTAACGATAAAAATCGCTGATCGCCGCCATTACTAGTAAAAAAAAAAAATATTATTAAAAATGCCATAAAACTATCCCCTATTTTGTAGATGCTATAACTTTTGCGCAAACCAATCAATAAATGCTTATTGCGATTTTTTTTCCAAAATTATGTAGAAGAATACGTATCGGCCTAAACTGAGGAAAAAAAATAAATTTAATATATTTTTTGGGGGATATTTATTTATTTCAGCAAAAAGTAAAAAATATTGCTTTTTTTTCAAAATTGTCGCTCTATTTTTGTTTATAGCGCAAAAAATAAAAACCGCAGAGGTGATCAAATACCACCAAAAGAAAGCTCTATTTGTGGGAAAAAAAGAACGCCATTTTTGTTTGGGAGCCACGTTGCATGACCGCGCAATTGTCAGTTAAAGCGACGCAGTGCCGAATCGCAAAAATTGGCCTGGACCTTTAGCTGCAAAATGGTCTGGGGCTGAAGTGGTTAAACAATAACTAAGTCGTACAATTTTGTGTAAAATTAGAAATCCTCATACCACAGTGATATCTTCCTATAAAGGTATAAATACTGTATCATCACTAGTGCCACCCTTTAAAGTACAGATTACAAAGAGACTTTTCACCTCTTAATAAGAGTTGGCCAATTTTCATCCACATAACACCACATCCATCTCAATCCACAGTTCATTTGATATAGGTGCCTCTCATAAAATTAGAATATCATCAAAAAGTAAATTTATTTCAGTAATTCAATTCAAAAAGTGAAACTCATATATTTTATTTGCACAGAGCAAAATTATAAATGCAACACTTTTGTGTTTGCCCCTATTCATCATGAGCTGAACTCAAAGATCTACGACTTTTTCTATGTACACAAAAGGCCTATTTCTCTCATATATTGTTTACAAATCTGTCTAAATCTGTGTTAGTGAGCACTTCTCCTTTGCTGAGATAATCCATCCACCTCACAGGTGTGGCATATCAAGATGCTGATTAGACAGCATCATTATTGCACAGGTGTGCCTTAGGCTGGCCCCAATAAAATGCCACTCTACAGTAAAATGTGCAGTTTTATCACACAGCACAATGCCACAGATGTTGCAAGTTTTAAGGGAGCATGCAATTGGCATGCTGACTGCAGGAATGTCCACCAGAGCTGTTGCCCTGGAATTGAATGTTAATTTCTCTACCATAAGCCGTCTCCAAAAGCGTTTCAGAGAATTTGGCATGGAGGTGATTGGCCTGTGGCACTGCTGAGATGTTATGGAAGCCCATGTTGCTTTGATAGCGGCCTTCAGCTTGTCTGTGCTGTTGGGTCTGATCTTCCTCTTGACAATACCGCACAAATTCTCTATGGTAGGGTGACCAGACATCCACGGTTTCAGGGGACAGTCCCCGGATTGAGGACACTGTCCCTGGACCAAGTCTGTCCCCGGTTTTGTCCCCGGATTGGATTTGAACAGGGGCATGGGGCAATTTCAAAGACAGTCAGTGCAGAATAAAAAAAAAAATCTGAATTACACACCCCCACTCCGCCGCTCCTACTAGCTTAGGGGGGTGTATTTTTTCCCCATTATCTGGGTCCCTTTCTGACCATCATGTGCTGGTCGGAGTGGAGGGAATATTTCTTCATTTTCTGGTGCATGCCCATTCAGCTTCAGCTTCAGCTCCGCTCGCATGTTCTTCTGCCTTGGTTCAAGTCCCGGCCAGCAGCCTGCCTGCTTATCTCCTTGCCTTCCCTGGCGGAGTGATCTTCCTCCGCACCCCACCCAGTAGTAGCCAGGGCCCAGAGAGTAAGACTTGACAGGCTGTGAGGCAGGCGGCGGCGACCGGGAGAGAGTCGCTGATTGCCGCCATTACTATATGTCCCCGGATTTCATTTAAAAAATCTGGTCACCTTACTCTATTGGGTTTAGGTCAAGCAAGTTTGCTGGCCAATCAAGCACAGTGATACTATGATCATTAGACCAGGTATTGGTACTTTTGGCAGGGGGCAGGTACCAAGTTCTGCTGGAAAATTAAATCAGAATCTCCATAAAGCTGGTCAGCAGAGGGAAGCATGAAGTGCTCTAGAATTTCCTAATAGAGGGCTGCGCTGACTTTGGACTTGATTAAACACAGTGGACCAACACCAGCAAATGACATGGCTCCCCGAATCATCACTGATGCCTCGTACACACGACCAGTTTTCCTGTCAGGAAAAAAACCTAAGTTTTTCCCGACGTGATTCCTCTCCAGCCTGCCTTGCATACAGATGTTCATGCCAAATCCCGCCCGACCAAAGCGCGGTGACGTACAACACATACGACGGGACTATAAAGGGGAAGTTCCATTCAAATGGTGCCACCCTTTGGGCTGCTTTTGCTGATCCTCGTGTTAGTAAAAGTTTGGTGAGAGATGATTTGCGCTTTTCAGCCTCGTGCTTTTCAGTCCGATTCAGCGTGATGAATGTGCTATCTCCATTACGAACGTTAGTTTTACCAGAATGAGCGCTCCCATCTCATACTTGATTCTGAGCATGCGTGTTTTTTTCCCCTCAGAAAAGCATACACACGAGCGGTTTTCGCGATGGGAAAAAGACCGCCGGGAATCACGACGGGAAAAAAGAAAGCTGTTTCTAATTTTTTTGCGGGCAGTTTTCCCATCGGGAAAACCGGTCGTGTGTACGAGGCATTACTGTGGAAACTTCACACTAAAGCTCATGCAACTTGGATTCTGTGTCTCTCCACTCTTCCTCCAGACTCTGGGACCTTGATTTCCAAATGAAATGTAACATTTTCCACTAGGGTTGTCCCGATACCACTTTTTTAAGACCGAGTACAAGTACCGATACTTTTTTTCAAGTACTCGCCGATACCGAATACCGATACTTTTTTTTATGTGTCAGTATTTATTTATTTTTTACAATTTTTTTTTTTTTTTTTTTTTTACAATTTTTTTTTTTTACAATTTTTTGTCATGTTTTTTTACAATACTTTGTTGGAGTGGGTGGGGGGGGGGGGGGGGAATGATCTCAGTGTATTTATTTTTTATTTTTTACAATTAATTTTTTTATTATTTATTGCAATTTTTTTTTTTATTTCTAGCCCTGTTGGGGGGCTTTGGTGAGATATCAGGGGTCTTAACAGACCTCTGACATCTCCCCTTTGAGACAGAGAAAGGGACTAGGGAAACAGATTCCCCAGTCCCTTTCTCCGCTGCACTGAAAATGAATGGAGAGGAGACAACGGCTCCTCTCCATTCATAAACTGAAGCATCGTAAACACAGGTTACGATGTTTCAGTTATATGAATGGACAGAGTCAGTGATGACTCTGTTCATTCAAAAAGGTAGGAGCCGGGTTTAGCGGCTCCTACCTCCGCTCTCCATCCTGACAGAGGGAAGCGGAGGAGGATATGGAGGGTGGCACAGAGCCGAGGACAGCAGCGCGGAGGGGGAGAGCAAAATAACAGAGGACAGCAGCAGCATGGAGGGGGGACACGGAGCGCGGGGGGGGGGGGGAGAAGAAAAACGAAGGACATCAGCAGCATGGAGGGGGGGGGACACGGAGCACACGGGGGAGAGCGGAATAACGAAGGACATCAGCAGCATGGAGGGGGGACACGGAGCACACGGGGGAGAGCGGAATAACGGAGGACATCAGCAGCATGGAGGGGGGGACACGGAGCGCACGGGGGAGAGCAGCATGGATGGGGGAACTGGAGGAGGATACAGGGACAGTCAGCGGTGATCGGTGCGGCTTTGGAGGGAGTTACAAGCACCGATCACCGCTGTATAGATTTCACTAAAACAGCTGAAAAGAAGGGGGGGGGTCGGGAGAAGCTGTCGGGCTGTATTGAAATCTATACAGCGGTGATCAGTGCTTGTAACTCCCCCCGCCGCACCGATCATCACTGACTGCCCAAGTATCGGCTGAAGCATCGGAGCATTTTCCCCGAGTACAAGTACTCGGGGAAATGCCTGGTATCGGTACCGATACCGATACTAGTATCGGTATCGGGACATCCCTATTTTCCACAATTCGTTATGATTTGGGGAGCCATGTCATCTGCTGGTGTTGGTCCACTGTGTTTTATCAAGTCCAAAGTCAGCGCAGCCCTCTAGCAGGAAATTCTAGAGCACTTCATGCTTCCTTCTGCTGATCAGCTTTATAGAGATGCCGATTTCATTTTTCAGCAGGACTTGGCACCTGCCCACACTGCCAAAAGTACCAATACTTGGTTTAATGATCATGGTATCACTGTGCTTGATTGGCCAGTGTAACGGGAGGGCCCGTGGAACCCAGAATCTCTTAGAAAGTATGGGATACACTTGCTTCTGCTCCCCTTGCACCTCTTATGTCTAAATCACCCCATGTCCATTAGGGGCATAGGGTGACTGAGAAAATATATCTTGGACTACTTCAAATGGGACAGTAATATTCATTAACAATATCTCTCAATAAATATGAAGATGTTATTCCCTGTACACTGTGAGGGCTATGCCCAGGAAGTATACCCCCTTATTTGGTCATACCAGGAAGTTCAATTTAAGTGTCATTAGATCTCAATGTTGCTTGTGCTAATTGACCATGCAATTGTGTGAAGGTGTATTTGTGATAATGTTGATTGTGTCTTCTGACACAGACGCCAAGTCTAGCCTAAAGGTCATGTCTCTGAGTCATCAGCTGCTGTAAGGGATTAGTTAATTAGCTCATGTTAATTAGGTTCCTGGTCCCAGGTGTATTTTCAGAGTATTATGAGCAGGTTGTAAGAACCTCCTCTTTTGGTGTATATATAAGCCTGTAGTCTCTCAATAAAGATTGTGATTCCTGCTTGAACCTCATACAGAGCGTCATCTCGTATCTGGGGGAGAATTATTCGTATGGGGTCTTATTCGGCTGGTTTGAGTGTCTGGTAGCTGACTTGTGTTCGAGAATGGAATATCCTAAACAACGTTAACCCCTTTCATACACGGTCGTTACATTTGTGGCAAGCAGCGGGATGATTCCCACAGCCAGAAGGACAGCTACAAGAGGACACAGGCCAATGGAAGCACAGTATTAAAGGCTAAAGTGCTCTACCCTCAAGGACTTACTGGAGAACCGGGGCCGATCGGTCAACAACCGTAAGAAGAGGGACATTATCGCAGAACTAGTCGAAATGGATAGAGCCGAAAGACCCAACATAACCGAAAGCTCCAGCGTAATAGACAGGACACCCGAAAAGGCAAGTTTTGATCGGGCTGTTAAAATAAGACTGGCACATTATGGTCCTAACCCTCCAGCGGAGATCATATGCCTAGTTATAGCGGCTGTGGATGCAACTTGGCTACAGCAAAGAGGTGCTGCAGCAGCACCAACTGAAAGGGGAGGAGAGGTACAGATACCAGCCACCATGGAAGAGGAATTCAGAAGGAGGTTGCAAGAGATGCAGATACAGCATAGAGGACCAGTTTCAGAGGAGGTCCTGCTGGGATGGTCTGATTCTATCCGCTGCAAACTTTGGAAGAAAACGCTAGCTCTCGAGCAGCAACACCAGGGAAAAGTTCTCCCCTCCATTTATGTAAGGTACTGGTCGCAGTATGATGTACGAATGCTGTTATTGGGGGAACAAATGAAGCAGGAGTGGACAGCTGAGTTAAGCAGGCTGATCCAGGCAGAGATGGGGTTGGATGAGAGCTACAGAGCCCTCCGGTGGTATGTAGCCCAAGAGTGCCTGTGGTAAGCGGATGACAGCCCCACGGAAGGCTTTGACTATGATGGCCTGGGATTTTTGTATTGGAGGATGTCCAGGGACCCTGACTTTGGGAGTGAACGGGAGTGGCGTTTGGAGGAAATAATGGAGCACAGAGAGCAAAGACTGAATGTCTCGGAAGGGTACTGGGCAGAGGAAGATTTGGAGTTTCTGTCCGTTCAGGAATGGGAGCTGGATATCGCCTACAGACAGCTGCTAGACTGCTCAGCAGCAGGGGGGCTCCCTTTGCCTGGGACTATCAGGAAATACCAGTTGACAACTCTGAAATCCTGGCCGAAGAATTGGCAGTGTAAAATCTGGAGATTGCCATCCCCAAAGCTGAAGTGCTGACTGACCTTAATGATACTGTTTCTGCTTGGGATGATCTTGGATGGAGGAATGTACCTGTCCAGCAGCATGCCAGAGAATCGGCAGTGGAAAATCTGGAGATTGCCATCCCCAAAGCCAAAGCGGATGATGTGGAGTCCCCAGCAGAATTGCTGGCAACAGGGCAGAGTGCTACCAAACTCTACCCAGCAATGGCAACAACTGTGGAGTTCCCGGGAGCTGGGGCAGTTGGCTCATCTCCCCAGCCACAGATTACAGACTGTATGGACTTAATGGACTGTTCAGAGGATGTTATGGATTATGCATCGCCTGCTCAAGTACTGGCAGCAGGACAGAGTACTGCAGACCCCTGCTCTACACCCGTGGCAGTTTTGGAGGTTCGAGGTGAGAAGGTGATGGTTCCTCTTTCCCAATGGATTTTGGAGATGCAGGGAGGAGAAGCAGCCATCTTCCCTCCCCAACAGTTAGCCGGAGCAGATGGTGTGGGGTTTCCAGAAGAAGTGCTGGCAACAGGGCAGAGTGCTACCAACCTCTGCCCAGCACCGGAAACAACTGTGGAGTTCCAGGGAGCCGGGGCAGTTGGCTCCTCTCTCCAGCGACAAGCTGAGGTGGTAAAGCTTTTACTCCCAGCTGAATCACTGGCAGCAGGGCAGAATGCACACAACTTCAGCTCGAGCTGATATCGGGGGATGGGACTGTGGTCTCCACTCACAGCAACCCAGCAGAAGAGCTGGCAACAGAGCAGAGCGCTGCTGGACTCTGCCCTCAACTAACAGAAGAGGGAGTTCCTGTGGTAGTGGATGGGACTTCGGTCTTCACTGACACCTGTGTTAGTCTCCTGCAGAAAGGGGAGAGATGTAACAGGAGGGCCCGTGGAACCCAGAATCTCTTAGAAAGTATGGGATACACTTGCTTCAGCTCCCCTTGCACCTATTATGTCTAAATCACCCTATGTCCATTAGGGGCATAGGGTGACTGAGAAAATATATCTTGGACTACTTCAAATGGGACAGTAATATTCATTAACAATATCTCTCAATAAATATGAAGATGTTATTCCCTGTACACTGTGAGGGCTATGCCCAGGAAGTAAACCCCCTTATTTGGTCATACCAGGAAGTTCAATTTAAGTGTCATTAGATCTCAATGTTGCTTGTGCTAATTGACCACGCAATTGTGTGAACGTGTATTTGTGATAATGTTGATTGTGTCTTCTGACACAGACGCCAAGTCTAGCCTAAAGGTCATGTCTCTGAGTCATCAGCTGCTGTAAGGGATTAGTTAATTAGCTCATGTTAATTAGGTTCCTGGTCCCAGGTGTATTTTCAGAGTATTATGAGCAGGTTGTAAGAACCTCCTCTTTTGGTGTATATATAAGCCTGTAGTCTCTCAATAAAGATTGTGATTCCTGCTTGAACCTCATACAGAGAGTCATCTCGTATCTGGGGGAGAATTATTCGTATGGGGTCTTATTCGGCTGGTTTGAGTGTCTGGTAGCTGCCTTGTGTTCGGGAATGGAATATCCTAAACAACGTTAACCAGTTTTATACACGGTCGTTACATTCGTGGCAAGCAGCGGGATGATTCCCACAGCCAGAAAGACAGCTACAAGAGGACACAGGCCAATGGAAGCACAGTATTAAAGGCTAAAGTGCTCTACCCTCAAAGACTTACTGGAGAACCGGGGCCGACCGGTCAACAATCGTAAGAAGAGGGACATTATCGCAGAACTAGTTGAAATGGATAGAGCCGAAAGACCCAACATAACCGAAAGGTCCAGCGTAATAGACAGGACACCCGAAAAGGCAAGTTTTGATCGGGCTGTTAAAATAAGACTGGCACATTATGGTCCTAACCCTCCAGCGGAGATCATATGCCTAGTTATAGCAGCTGTGGATGCAACTTGGCTACAGCAAAGAGGTGCTGCAGCAGCACCAACTGAAAGGGGAGGAGAGGTACAGATACCAGCCACCATGGAAGAGGAATTCAGAAGGAGGTTGCAAGAGATGCAGATACAGCATAGAGGACCAGTTTCAGAGGAGGTCCTGCTGGGATGGTCTGATTCTATCCACTGCAAACTTTGGAAGAAAACGCTAGCTCTCGAGCAGCAACACCAGGGAAAAGTTCTCCCCTCCATTTATGTAAGGTACTGGTCGCAGTATGATGTACGAATGCTGTTATTGGGGGAACAACCGAAGCAGGAGTGGACAGCTGAGTTAAGCAGGCTGATCCAGGCAGAGATGGGGTTGGACGAGAGCTACAGAGCCCTCCGGTGGTATGTAGCCCAAGAGTGCCTGTGGTAAGCGGATGACAGCCCCACGGAAGGCTTTGACTATGATGGCCTGGGATTTTTGTATTGGAGGATGTCCAGGAACCCTGACTTTGGGAGTGAACGGGAGTGGCGTTTGGAGGAAATAATGGAGCACAGAGAGCAAAGACTGAATGTCTCGGAAGGGTACTGGGCAGAGGAAGATTTGGAGTTTCTGTCCGTTCAGGAATGGGAGCTGGATATCACCTACAGACAGCTGCTAGACTGCTCAGCAGCAGGGGGGGCTCCCTTTGCCTGGGACTATCAGGAAATACCAGTTGACAACTCTGAAATCCTGGCTGAAGAATTGGCAGTGGAAAATCTGGAGATTGCCATCCCCAAAGCTGAAGTGCTGACTGACCTTAATGATACTGTTTCTGCTTGGGATGATCTTGGATGGAGGAATGTACCTGTCCAGCAGCATGCCAGAGAATCGGCAGTGGAAAATCTGGAGATTGCCATCCCCAAAGCCAACGTGGATGATGTGGAGTCCCCAGCAGAATTGCTGGCAACAGGGCAGAGTGCTACCAAACTCTACCCAGCAATGGCAACAACTGTGGAGTTCCCGGGAGCTGGGGCAGTTGGCTCATCTCCCCAGCCACAGATTACAGACTGTATGGACTTAATGAACTGTTCAGAGGATGTTATGGATTATGCATCGCCTGCTCAAGTACTGGCAGCAGGACAGAGTACTGCAGACCCCTGCTCTACACCCGTGGCAGTTTTGGAGGTCCGAGGTGAGAAGGTGATGGTTCCTCTTTCCCAATGGATTTTGGAGATGCAGGGAGGAGATGCAGCCATCTTCCCTCCCCAACAGTTAGCCGGAGCAGATGGTGTGGGGTTTCCAGCAGAAGTGCTGGCAACAGAGCAGAGTGCTACCAACCTCTGCCCAGCAGCAGAAACAACTGTGGAGTTCCAGGGAGTCGGGGCAGTTGGCTCCTCTCTCCAGCGACAAGCTGAGGTGGTAAAGCTTTTACTCCCAGCTAAATCACTGGCAGCAGGGCAGAATGCACACAACTGCAGCTCGAGCTGATATCGGGGGATGGGACTGCGGTCTCCACTCACAGCAACCCAGCAGAAGAGCTGGCAACAGAGCAGAGCGCTGCTGGACTCTGCCCTCAACTAACAGAAGAGGGAGTTCCTATGGTAGTGGATGGGACTTCGGTCTTCACTGACACAACCCCAGAAAATGGTGCAACACTGAGACAGGAGGATGCCTGCCTTGCTTTGCAAGCACTAGGGGATTTTCACCTACCACAAGTGGATGGGACTTCAGTCTCCACTTGTATACTCCAGGGATTCTGGCAATTGGCCCAGATCCCCGACAGCATGACGGACTGAGCCCAGTCACCCTGTCTTCTCTCCAGCAGCTGAAAGGACTCCAGGGAGAAGGGCTAGTCCAGGCCTCTCCCCAGCGGCGGGTATGTTCTCTGAGATAGGCAGAGGTTGGCTGGGTGAGTAAAGCTCTGTTTAGAGCAATTTGTTTGGGGTACTGTGTGGATACCGGCATTGGGGGAACGGAACTATGGACTAACTTCGGAGTCAACCCATCTGGGATCTCCTCCTGTGTTAGTCTCCTGCCGAAAGGGGAGAGATGTAACAGGAGGGCCCGTGGAACCCAGAATCTCTTAGAAAGTATGGGATACCCTTGCTTCAGCTCCCCATGCACCTCTTATAGGGTTACTGAGAAAATATATCTTGGACTACTTCAAATGGGACAGTAACATTCATTAACAATATCTCTCAAGAAATATGAAGATGTTATTCCCTGTACACTGTGAGGGCTATGCCCAGGAAGTATACCCCCTTATTTGGGCATTCCAGGAAGTTCAATTTAAGAGTCATTAGATCTCATTTTTGCTTGGGCTAATTGACCCTGCAATTGTGTGAAGGTGTATTTGTGATAATGTTGATTGTGTCTTCTGACACAGACGCCAAGTCTAGCCTAAAGGTCATGTCTCTGAGTCATCATCTGCTGTAAGGGATTAGTTAATTAGCTCATGTTAATTAGGTTCCTGGTCCCAGGTGTATTTTCAGAGTAATATGAGCAGGTTGTAGGAACCTCCTTTTTTGGTGTATATATAAGCCTGTAGTCTCTCAATAAAGATTGTGATTCCAGCTTGAACCTCATACAGAGCATCTTCTCGTATCTGGGGGAGAATTATTCGTATGGGGTCTCATTCGGCTGGTTGGAGTGTCTGGTAGCTGCCTTGTGTTCGGGAATGGAATATCCTAAACGACGTTAACCCCTTTCATACATGGGGTGTCGTTAAAGCCAGCAAACTTACCTGACCTAAACCCCATAAAGAATCTGTTGGGTATTGTCAAGAGGAAGATGAGAGACACCAGACCCAACAATGCAGACGAGCTGATGGCCTGAGCTTCCATTATTATTAGCATTATACAGGATTTATATAGCACCAACAGTATACGCAGCACTTTACAATGTAAAAGGGAGACAAAACTATAAAATACAAGAGCTTACAATCTAATAGGATAGGGCAGGTGGTACAGAAGGTTGTAACTGTGGGAAATGAGCTCATGGAAGTGATAGGAGATTATTTGGGGGTGTGATAGGTTTTCCTGAAGAGATGAGTTTTCAGGGATCGTCTGAAGGCAGTCAGAGTAGGAGATAGCCGGACAGGTTGAGGTAAAGAGTTCCAGAGGATGGGAGAGGCTCTAGAGAAGTCCTGGAGATGAGCATGGGAGGAGGAAACAAGGAAGCTTGAGAGCAGAAGGTCTTGAGAGGAGCAGAGAGGACGGGTGAGGTTTGGGTGATATTTGGAGACAAGATTGGGGATGTAGCTTGGGGCAGAGTTGTGAATGGCTTTTCTATATTGTAGTTAGTATTTTGAATTTAATTAGCTGGGCGATGGGAAGACAGTGTAGGGCTTGGCAGAGAGGGGTGGCAGACACTGAGCGGTTGGTAAGGTAGATGTGTCTGGCAGCAGAATTTATGAAAGACTGAAGAGGGGATAGCCTATGGAGAGGTAGGCCTATAAGAAGGGAGTTGCAATAGTCAAGGCGAAAGATAACAAGGGAGTGAATAAGTAGCTTGGTGGTTTCATTAGTTTAAAAGGGGCAAATTTTAAAGATCTTACAAAGGTGAAGTCTACAAGCTTTTGACAATGATTGGATTTGGGGCTGGAAGGACAGATCAGAGTCTAGGATCACATCTAGTACCCTGGCATGAGGGGAGGGATTGATGGTTGCATTATTGACTTTGATGGGAAAGTCATGGAGAGGGGCACGGGCAGGGGGGAATATTATCAGCTCGGTTTTAGAGAGATTTATCTTAGGGAGGGGTGCGACATCAATGCTGATATGTCAATTCCATAACACCTCAGCAGTGTCACAGGCTGAACGCCTCCATGCCACGCCCCATTGATGCAGTAATTCATGCAAAAGGAGCCCCAACTATTGAGTGAATATTATACTGTATATGGACATATTTTCCGTAAGCCAACATTTCTGTATTAAAAATTATTTTTTATAATGGTCTTATGTTATATTCAAATTTTCTGAGATACTGAATTTGGGGTTTTCACAAGCTGTAAGCCATAATCATCAAAATTAAAAGAAAGAAATGCTTGAAATATATCACTGTGTGTAACATAGCTATACAAAAAATATATGAGTTTCACTTTTTTTATTTAATTACTGAAATAAATTAACTTTTTTGATGACATTCTAATTTTATAAGATTCACCTTTATATAATGTGACAAGAAGCTAAAAACTCACATAGGGTCATGCTACAGAGCACAAGTATACACACCCCCTGGCTTGGTATGGGAAAAAGTATACACAGCCCATGGCCTGGTATGGAGCATAGGTGTACATACCCCCTACCTTGGTATGCGGTATAGGTATACTGTATACATCCCCTGGCTTGGTATGTGGCAGAGGTATATGCACCCACTGCCTTGGTATAGGGTACAGGAATACAGTATACAGACCCTGCCTTGGTATGGGGTACAGGTATACACACCCCCTGCCATGGTATGAGGCGTGGGTATACACACCCCCTGCCTTGGTATGGGATACAGAGTTAAACACTCTCTGCCTTGGTATGGGGCACAGGTATTTCACCCCTGCCTTGGTATTGGGCACAGGTATATTCACCCCCTGCCTTGGCATGGGGTGCAGGTATATACACCTCTGCCTTGGTAAGAAGCACAGGTATATACACCCCCTGCCTTGGTATGGGACACAGGTATAAGCACCCCCAGCCTTGATATTGGGTGCAGGTATATACACCCCTTGCCTTGGTATGGAGCACAGGTATATACACCCCCTGCCTTGGTATGGAGCACAGGAATTTACACCCCCTGCCTTGGTATGGAGCACAGGTATATACAGTACACCCCCTGCCTTGGTATGGAGCACAGGTATATACACCCTCTGCCATGGTCTGGAGCACAGGTATATACACCCTCTGCCGTGGTATGGAGCACAGGTATATACACCCTCTGCCGTGGTCTGGAGCACAGGTATATACACCCTCTGCCATGGTATGGGGCACAGGTATATACACCCTCTGCCATGGTATGGAGCACAGGTATATATACCCTCTGTCATGGTATGGAGCACAGGTATATACACCCTCTGCCATGGTCTGGAGCACAGGTATATACACCCCCTGTCCTGATATGGAGCACAGGTATATACACCCCCTGTCCTGATATGGAGCACAGGTATATACACCCCCTGTCCTGATATGGAGCACAGGTATATACACCCTCTGTCTTGGTATGGAGCACAGGTATATACACCCCCTGCTTTGGTATGGAGCACAGGTATATACACCCTCTGCCTTGGTATGGAGCACAGGTATATACACCCCCTGCCCTGGTATGGGGCACAGGTATATACACCCTCTGCCATGGTATGGAGCACAGGTATATACACCACCTGCCATGGTATGGAGAACAGGTATATACACCCTCTGCCTTGGTATGGAGCACAGGTATATACACCCCCTGTCTTTGTATGGAGCACAGGTATATACACCCTCTGCCTTGGTATGGAGCACAGGTATATACACCCCCTGCCATGGTATGGAGAACAGGTATACAGGCACAGGTTGGAGGAAAACACTGCATACTTTGTTCATGGTCAATGCACAGATATCTTTGTTAAAACTCACCTGACCTCAGCGTAGTGTTCTCCAGTTCTTTATTCCTCAGAAAGACACCAGTCCCTGTCACACAGCTCAGTCCTTAGTCAGACTGGATCTCACACTCTGCCTGTCAGGCTTTTTAATGCAGACTGGTTTCTTTTTTATCTAAATGGAAAGTGCAGTGAAGGTTTCCTTCAGGGTTTCTGTGAAGTCCAACAGATGTGCCTCAAATAAACGACTTGTGACTGCTGTGACACCAAGGAGATCTCCCTGGATCACCCTTCCTAGTCACAAGCTAGAAGCGAAACTGAAACTGGGACTTTCCATCTTTTCTGGAGAAACAAAACAATGGATAATATTAATGTAATATATGTATGAGGTGATTTAAAAGATATTAAATGTGTAATATTGAAGCGCTATTATATCAACCTTATGTGAAATACAGTGAACCACTATACAATAACATATGTACAAAACTACAAACAATGTGCAACCTGCAAACACCAGTGCAGGTATGATAAATAAATAAATCAAACCTAAGTTCAAAATATAAAGTGCTCTAGTGCCAAACACTGATCAACCTCACTGACATGGACTAATGACTACTAGTGAAGAGCCCAGGTTAAAAACACACATAAGCACTTTCCAGTCCTAATGTTGCCCAGCTAGATACTTCTCACTATGTTCCTCTCCTTCAGCTGTTCAACAAATCAGGGCGGCTGCCAGTTTTCAGACTTCAGCAGTATGATCGGTAGCTTCAACAAACAGATGAATCATGGAGGACAAGAAAAGAAAAAATCATTGTGCAGCGCTGCATGACCTGCAGGCAATGATAATTCAATCAATGCTCTCGCTCACGTGACCGTAGATAAGGTTGTGCACATATCGCCACAATTCAGCTCAGTTGGAGCGATCTCCTTCACAGCTCCTGCTTCCAGTTCCGTAGAACACCGCTGGTAGCGTGACTAGGCTCCTCCCCCTACGCGTTGCGTCACACGTCACGTGACTTAGTCATGGGTTTAGCCCAGTGACAGGAAGACCAGTGTATTTATACACATGTAGCGTGCTTGTTGCCATGACGGCAAAAGGGGATTATCTGACCATCATCGCTGACAGGCATTGTGCAATTACATGTTTGCATTTAGATATAATACATAAAACAAACACAACTTTAATAGTCCATTAAAAGGACTGCATAAATCATACAACAATAACAACTATATTAAAAACCGTCATTGTAAACCTATATTGACATCCTCTGTTGGAGGTGACAAATCTACTAACTCCCTCCAGTGGTGTGTTTTGTAACTACACCCAAATGAATAATCACATAGGAAATCCCCAATTACTAGCTCCCTCAGATGGTGTGTAGTAACAACCACACTCACCGTAATATAGGTATTACTAGTGACATACATTTGTGTACCCACACCAACCAATTAGGTATACAATCAATACATATTAAAACAAATAATAAAGGGATAAAATAATTTAAAAAAGAGGATTAAGAACTACCCTAAAATACAGAGGTATTGAGATATAAAAAATATATAAAAAATTATATATAAAAAATATGTATATACCAAGATGTTAATGTAAAAATGAAGGCAAAAACTAATAATTGGATATAAAACAATTCAAATCAAATTTGATGTTTAAACCACTAGGCGTAAAAGTGGGCATTTCATGTATCCATCTGGATTCACTTTTACTGAGGTCTCTTACTTTGTGGCTACCCCTCCAGCGTGGTGTAAATTTTTCAATAGCCCAGAATTTTAGTTCTGCTGGATTTTGTTGGTGGCATAGTGCAAAATGTCTTGAAACATTATGTTTCGGAAAACCATTTTCAATGTTTTGCACATGCTCCCTTATCCTCTTCCACATAGGTCTTTTTGTGCGTCCTATGTATTGGAGTGAACAAGAGCACTCCAACAGATAAACTACCCCCTCCGTCCTACACGTAATCAAATCTTTTATGTCATAATTCTGTTGTGTAGCGTTAGATTTGAATTTGGAGCATTTTTGGCCATTCAAATTTGTTTTCCTTCAAGCATAACACCTTTTACAGGGAAAAAATCCCTTTCCCTGTAAAAAGGTAAGTGTATTAAGCTTAGTAGGTGGATCAGGTATATTTTTTGCCACTATATCTCTAAGTGTTGGGGCCCTCCTATATACAATCCGGGGTACAATAGGTAGTATGCTTTGTAATTGGCTATCGGCTTTCAATATTGGCCAATGTCTTTTGAATATAGATTCAACTTGTCTGTGTTGGACACTAAAATTCATTATAATAGGTAATTCCTGGAAGGTTGTAATTTTCTTCTCTTTATCCTACACCAGAGTATCCCTTGATCTCTCAAGAACTTCTTGAATTTTTTTGTTGATAAATTCCTCATTATATCCTTTAGCAATGAACTTCTTTCCCATCATTTTAGCTTGTTCCAAATATGCCTGTTCTTCTGTACAATTTCTTCGCAATCTAATCAGTTGCCCCTTAGGTATATTTATAAGCCATGGTTCGAAGTGACAACTATCTACTGGGATGTAGCTGTTGCGTTCCACTGGTTTGAAATATGTTTTTGTGATTAATGTATTCCTTTCCAGTGTGATTTCCAAGTCCAAAAACTGTATGGTTTTTTCACTAATTGTATACGTTAACTTTATAGTCTGTTCATTCTCATTCAGCTTCTCAAAAAATTGAACTAGGGTGCTTACGTCCCCATCCCAAATTACTATGCAATCATCAATGAATCGTCTGTATAACGTTAGTTGTTCTGGTTTATTTTCATAGATGGCACACTCCTCCCACTCCGACATGAAAATATTCGCCACACTTGGGGCATACTTTGCCCCCATACCGATTCCATTGAGCTGTCTATAGTAATTGGAGCAATACCAGAAGTAATTGTACTCTATTCCAAATGCCAAACCTCTAAGTATGAACCTCTTCTGCTTAGAAATGAGATTGCTGAACTTATTCAGTGCCCATTTGGTGGCCCTGATAGCATCTTCATGATCTATTACCGTATACAATGAAGTGACATCCGCCGTGGCTATCAAATACTTGTGCTGTGGGTTCATCACTACTTTATCCAAAATTTTAATTAAGTGTTTAGTGTCCCTCAAAAAGGAACGCGTTTTTGGGACCAGTGGCTGTAGGAATTTATCAACATATTCCCCAATCCTTGAATTAATCGATATACCTAAGGGGCAACTGATTAGATTGCGAAGAAATTGTACAGAAGAACGGGCATATTTGGAACAAGCTAAAATGATGGGAAAATGATGGGAAAGAAGTTCATTGCTAAAGGATATAATGAGGAATTTATCAACAAAAAAATTCAAGAAGTTCTGGAGATATCAAGGGATACTCTGGTGCAGGATAAAGAGAAGAAAATTACAACCTTCCAGGAATTACCTATTATAATGAATTTTAGTGTCCAACACAGACAAGTTGAATCTATATTCAAAAGACATTGGCCAATATTGAAAGCCGATAGCCAATTACAAAGCATACTACCTATTGTACCCCGGATTGTATATAGGAGGGCCCCAACACTTAGAGATATAGTGGCAAAAAATATACCTGATCCACCTACTAAGCTTGATACACTTACCTTTTTTCAGGGAAAGGGATTTTTTCCCTGTAAAAGGTGTTATGCTTGTAGGAAAACAAATTTGAATGGCCAAAAATGCTCCAAATTCAAATCTAACGCTACACAACAGAATTATGAAATAAAAGATTTGATTACGTGTAGGACGGAGGGGGTGGTTTATGTGTTGGAGTGCTCTTGTTCACTCCAATACATAGGACGCACAAAAAGACCTATGTGGAAGAGGATAAGGGAGCATGTGCAAAACATTGAAAACGGTTTTCCGAAACATAATGTTTCAAGACATTTTGCACTATGCCACCAACAAAATCCAGCAGAACTAAAATTCTGGGCTATTGAAAAATTTACACCACACTGGAGGGGTAGCCACAAAGTAAGAGACCTCAGTAAAAGTGAATCCAGATGGATACATGAAATGCCCACTTTTACGCCTAGTGGTTTAAACATCAAATTTGATTTGAATTGTTTTATATCCAATTATTAGTTTTTGCCTTCATTTTTAGATTAACATCTTTGTATATACATATTTTTTATATATAATTTTTTATATATTTTTTATATCTCAATACCTCTGTATTTTAGGGTAGTTCTTAATCCTCTTTTTTAAATTATTTTATCCCTTTATTATTTGTTTTAATATGTATTGATTGTATACCTAATTGGTTGGTGTGGGTACACAAATGTATGTCACTAGTAATACCTATATTACGGTGAGTGTGGTTGTTACTACACACCATCTGAGGGAGCTAGTAATTGGGGATTTCCTATGTGATTATTCATTTGGGTGTAGTTACAAAACACACCACTGGAGGGAGTTAGTAGATTTGTCACCTCCAACAGAGGATGTCAATATAAGTTTACAATGACGGTTTTTAATATAGTTGTTATTGTTGTATGATTTATGCAGTCCTTTTAATGGACTATTAAAGTTGTGTTTGTTTTATGTATTATATCTAAATGCAAACATGTAATTGCACAATGCCTGTCAGCAATGATGGTCAGATAATCCCCTTTTGCCGTCATGGCAACAAGCACGCTACATGTGTATAAATACACTGGTCTTCCTGTCACTGGGCTAAACCCATGACTAAGTCACGTGACGTGTGACGCAACGCGTAGGGGGAGGAGCCTAGTCACGCTACCAGCGGTGTTCTACGGAACTGGAAGCAGGAGCTGTGAAGGAGATCGCTCCAACTGAGCTGAATTGTGGCGATATGTGCACAACCTTATCTACGGTCACGTGAGCGAGAGCATTGATTGAATTATCATTGCCAGTAGGTCATGCAGCGCTGCGCAATGATTTTTTCTTTTCTTGTCCTCCATGATTCATCTGTTTGTTGAAGCTACCGATCATACTGCTGAAGTCTGAAAACTGGCAGCCGCCCTGATTTGTTGAACAGCTGAAGGAGAGGAACATAGTGAGAAGTATCTAGCTGGGCAACATTAGGACTGGAAAGTGCTTATGTGTGTTTTTAACCTGGGCTCTTCACTAGTAGCCATTAGTCCATGTCAGTGAGGTTGATCAGTGTTTGGTAGGAATGAGCTTCGTGTTCGAGTCGAAGATCGAACGATTTGGGCCGTTCGTGCCAAATTCGAGTGACGCGAACGGCCCACAATGCACTACGCCATCGCAGTGTCATCCAGGCGCTGTGATTGGCCAAGCATGCACTGTGACCCCGCATGCTTGGCCAATCACAGCGCCGGCAGCGAGGAGAGCAATGATTGGCCACAGGCAGGATGCCTGTGGCCAATTATTGCTGAGGGGGTTTAGTACACGCCCCACACTATAAAAGGCCGCCAGCACGGCGGCCTTGTGTAGTGTGTTCCGGAGCAGGGAAAGAGAAGCATAGGCAGGGACAGTGTCATTTTTTTCCTTTACTAATCCTGGATTCCTTGTGTTTAGGGACAGAGAAGGATTGGTAGGGAGAGTGTCAGTGTGTCATTCTGTGCTAAACCTTGTTTGTAGGGACAGAGAAGGACAGTGAGGGAAAGTGTCAGTGTGCTATTCTGTGCTAATCCTTGTTTGTAGGGACAGAGAAGGACAGTGAGGGAAACTGTCAGTGTGCTATTCTGTTCTAAACCAATCTTGCTGAACCTTATTTGAAATCCTTGAGTTTAGGGACAGAGAAGGACACTCATGGAAACTATCAGTGTGCTATTCTGTGCTAAATCTTGTTTGTAGGGACAGAGAAGGACAGTGAGGGAAAGTGTCAGTGTGCTATTCTGTCCTAAACCAATCTTGCTGAACCATATTTGAAATCCTTGAGTTTAGGGACAGAGAAGGACACTCGGGGAAACTATCAGTGTGCTATTCTGTGCTAAATCTTGATTGTAGGGACAGAGAAGGACAGTGAGGGAAAGTGTCAGTGTGCTATTCTGTCCTAAACCAATCTTGCTGAACCATATTTGAAATCCTTGAGCTTAGGGACAGAGAAGGACACTCGTGGAAACTGTCAGTGTGCTATTCTGTGCTAAATCTTGTTTGTAGGGACAGAGAAGGACAGTGAGGGAAAGTGTCAGTGTGCTATTCTGTCCTAAACCAATCTTGCTGAACCATATTTGAAATCCTTGAGTTTAGGGACAGAGAAGGACACTCGTGGAAACTATCAGTGTGCTATTCTGTGCTAAATCTTGTTTGTAGGGACAGAGAAGGACAGTGAGGGAAAGTGTCAGTGTGCTATTCTGTCCTAAACCAATCTTGCTGAACCATATTTGAAATCCTTGAGTTTAGGGACAGAGAAGGACACTCGGGGAAACTATCAGTGTGCTATTCTGTGCTAAATCTTGTTTGTAGGGACAGAGAAGGACAATGAGGGAAAGCGTCAGTGTGCTATTCTGTCCTAAACCAATCTTGCTGAACCATATTTGAAATCCTTGAGCTTAGGGACAGAGAAGGACACTCGTGGAAACTATCAGTGTGCTATTCTGTGCTAAATCTTGTTTGTAGGGACAGAGAAGGACAGTGAGGGAAAGTGTCAGTGTGCTATTCTGTCCTAAACCAATCTTGCTGAACCATATTTGAAATCCTTGAGTTTAGGGACAGAGAAGGACACTCGGGGAAACTATCAGTGTGCTATTCTGTGCTAAATCTTGTTTGTAGGGACAGAGAAGGACAGTGAGGGAAAGTGTCAGTGTGCTATTCTGTCCTAAACCAATCTTGCTGAACCATATTTGAAATCCTTGAGTTTAGGGACAGAGAAGGACACTCGTGGAAACTATCAGTGTGCTATTCTGTGCTAAATCTTGTTTGTAGGGACAGAGAAGGACAATGAGGGAAAGTGTCAGTGTACTATTCTGTCCTAAACCAATCTTGCTGAACCATATTTGAAATCCTTGAGTTTAGGGACAGAGAAGGACACTCGGGGAAACTGTCAGTGTGCTATTCTGTTCTAAACCAATCTTGCTGAACCATATTTGAAATCCTTGAGTTTAGGGACAGAGAAGGACACTCGTGGAAACTATCAGTGTGCTATTCTGTGCTAAATCTTGTTTGTAGGGACAGAGAAGGACAGTGAGGGAAAGTGTCAGTGTGCTATTCTGTCCTAAACCAATCTTGCTGAACCACATTTGAAATCCTTGAGTTTAGGGACAGAGAAGGACACTCGGGGAAACTATCAGTGTGCTATTCTGTGCTAAATCTTGTTTGTAGGGACAGAGAAGGACAGTGAGGGAAAGTGTCAGTGTGCTATTCTGTCCTAAACCAATCTTGCTGAACCATATTTGAAATCCTTGAGTTTAGGGACAGAGAAGGACACTCGGGGAAACTATCAGTGTGCTATTCTGTGCTAAATCTTGTTTGTAGGGACAGAGAAGGACAGTGAGGGAAAGTGTCAGTGTGCTATTCTGTCCTAAACCAATCTTGCTGAACCATATTTGAAATCCTTGAGTTTAGGGACAGAGAAGGACACTCGGGGAAACTATCAGTGTGCTATTCTGTGCTAAATCTTGTTTGTAGGGACAGAGAAGGACAGTGAGGGAAAGTGTCAGTGTGCTATTCTGTCCTAAACCAATCTTGCTGAACCATATTTGAAATCCTTGAGTTTAGGGACAGAGAAGGACACTCGTGGAAACTATCAGTGTGCTATTCTGTGCTAAATCTTGTTTGTAGGGACAGAGAAGGACAATGAGGGAAAGTGTCAGTGTGCTATTCTGTCCTAAACCAATCTTGCTGAACCATATTTGAAATCCTTGAGTTTAGGGACAGAGAAGGACACTCGGGGAAACTGTCAGTGTGCTATTCTGTTCTAAACCAATCTTGCTGAACCATATTTGAAATCCTTGAGTTTAGGGACAGAGAAGGACACTCGGGGAAACTGTCAGTGTGCTATTCTGTGCTAAATCTTGTTTGTAGGGACAGAGAAGGACAGTGAGGGAAACTATCAGTGTGCTATTCTGTGCTAAACCAATCTTGCTGAACCATATTTGAAATCCTTGAGTTTAGGGACAGAGAAGGACACTCGGGGAAACTATCAGTGTGCTATTCTGTGCTAAATCTTGTTTGTAGGGACAGAGAAGGACAGTGAGGGAAACTGTCAGTGTGCTATTCTGTTCTAAACCAATCTTGCTGAACCATATTTGAAATCCTTGAGTTTAGGGACAGAGAAGGACACTCGTGGAAACTATCAGTGTGCTATTCTGTGCTAAATATTGTTTGTAGGGACAGAGAAGGACAGTGAGGGAAAGTGTCAGTGTGCTATTCTGTCCTAAACCAATCTTGCTGAACCATATTTGAAATCCTTGAGTTTAGGGACAGAGAAGGACACTCGTGGAAACTATCAGTGTGCTATTCTGTGCTAAATCTTGTTTGTAGGGACAGAGAAGGACAGTGAGGGAAACTGTCAGTGTGCTATTCTGTTCTAAACCAATCTTGCTGAACCATATTTGAAATCCTTGAGTTTAGGGACAGAGAAGGACACTCGTGGAAACTATCAGTGTGCTATTCTGTGCTAAATCTTGTTTGTAGGGACAGAGAAGGACAGTGAGGGAAACTGTCAGTGTGCTATTCTGTTCTAAACCAATCTTGCTGAACCATATTTGAAATCCTTGAGTTTAGGGACAGAGAAGGACACTCGTGGAAACTATCAGTGTGATATTCTGTGCTAAATCTTGTTTGTAGGGACAGAGAAGGACAGTGAGGGAAACTATCAGTGTGCTATTCTGTGCTAAACCAATCTTGCTGAAGCATATTGCAAATCCTTGTGTTTAGGGACAGAGAAGGATAGGCAGGGGACAGTGTCAGTGTCTTTGTTGCTAAGCCTCCTGCACAGTATACACCTGAAGGTAGCCCTTATTGCTGTTTTTCCCATCTCCCTGCAGGCCATCCATTAAAATGTCTGCAAGGCAAACAAGGAGAGGCAGACAGTCAGGAGGCAAAAAAAGAGGGCAAGCAGGCTCTGTGTCTGGGGGCAACAGTGCTGGTCGTGGACGCGGTGCATTGTCATCAGCACGTGGCCATGGGACACGCTTGTCCTTCTTTTCGGCAGCTGGACATGTTGAGCCACATCATGCCGAAGACTTGGTAGAGTGGATGACCAAGCCCACCTCATCCTCCTCATCCTCTCTCACCCAGGCTCAGGGTACTGGCAAAGCAGCTGCCAAAGCGTCCTCTTCTCTGGTATCAATGTCATCATTAGTTACTCCTTCCCTAGACCCACCATGTCCTCCTCCTGAGGAGTCCCCCGAACTGTTTGAGCACAGTGTTGGGTACATGCTCCAGGAGGATGCCCAGCGTTTCGAAGGATCTGATGATGATACCCAGCTAGAGGAAGGCAGTAGCGTGAGAGCAGAGAGAGGGGATGCTTAAGAAGGACACCAATCTGGCAGTCATGCTCCAGCAGCTGCAGCATACTGCCAGATTGACTCCAGTGATGAGGAGGGAGGGGATGATGAGGTCACTGACTCCACGTGGGTGCCTAATAGGAGAGAGGAGGAGGAGGAGGATGAGGAGGAGGCACATCTCCAACGAGGCAGGATGCCCTTGGGTGGCCAGCGTTTGGGCAGCACACCGACGGAATCACACCGCAGAGCTCCGCCTGTGCAGGGCGCTGCCTCTGCCCGTCATTCAAAAAGTTCTTTGGTGTGGGCCTTTTTTGAGGCGAGTGCATCAGATCGCACAGCTGCTGTTTGCAACATATGTCTCAAGTGTATATCGCGTGGCCAAAACATCAGCCGCTTGGGCACCACATGCTTGATCAGACATATGTTGACCTGCCATGCAGCTCGTTGGCAAGCCTACCTTAAAGACCCACACCAAAGAACAAAGCGGACCTCTCCTTGCACCGCATCAGCTGGGATCTCCAACCCCACTATACCATCAGTCCTCCCTGAAACCTGCACTGAGAGGAATGAAGGTGTAGAATTAGGTGTGTCACAGCCAAGTACTTGTGGCCACTCTGCTAGCAGTACACCGACGTCCGATTCTAGCAGGCAAATTTCCCTGCCCCAGCTGCTGGACCGTCGAAAGAAGTTCACTCCCAGCCATCCACATGCCCAGCGGTTGAATGCTAGCTTTGCTAAATTGCTAGCGCTTCAACTGCTGCCTTTTCAGTTGGTAGACTCGGCCCCCTTCCGTGAGTTTGTGCAATGTGCGGTTCCTCAGTGGCAGGTTCCCAAACGCCACTTTTTCTCACAGAAGGCGATTCCGGCTCTCTACAGGCATGTGGAAGGCAATGTCTTGGCCTCGCTGGACAGGGCGGTCAGCGGTAAGGTGCATATTACCGCTGACTCATGGTCCAGCAGGCATGGACAGGGACGTTACCTTTCTTTCACGCCCCATTGGGTCACTCTTTTGGCAGCTGGGAAGGATGCAGGACAAGGTGCAGTAGTGTTGGAGGTTGTTCCACCGCCACGCCTCCAAAATGCTACTACTGGTTGTGACACACCTCTCTCCTCCACCCCCTCCTCTTCTTCTTCCTCCATTGCCTC
Organism: Rana muscosa; assembly: GCA_029206835.1. Taxonomy (NCBI): domain Eukaryota; kingdom Metazoa; phylum Chordata; class Amphibia; order Anura; family Ranidae; genus Rana; species Rana muscosa. The sequence continues at coordinate 141,808,374 of CM055128.1, read as the reverse complement.
TTCCTGTGGTTTGTCCTCGGAACCAGCGGTGCTCCGTAGGCGTTCAAGGGGCTACGCAAGTACGCAGGCAAAAAGATGCCATGCCGTGCTTGCGCTGGTGTGTTTGGGGGACAGGAGCCACACTGGGGCAGAGGTCCTGTCTGCTCTGCAGGGGCAGGCCGAGAGGTGGTTGACGCCACGCCAGCTTAAGCCAGGAATGGTGGTTTGCGCCAATGGCACCAACCTCCTCTCCGCCCTCCGACAGGGACAACTGACCCATGTGCCCTGTATGGCTCACGTCCTTAACCTGGTGGTGCAGCGGTTCTTGGGCAGGTACCCGGGCTTACAGGATGTCCTGAGGCAGGCCAGGAAAGTCTGTGTGCATTTCCGCAGATCTTATAATGCCAGTGCTCGCCTGGCTGAGCTGCAAAAGGAGTTGAACCTGCCCAAGAACCGCCTTATATGTGACATGCCCACCAGGTGGAACTCAGCGTTGGCCATGCTGCCGCGGCTGCACACGCAGCAGAGGGCCATCAATGAGTACCTGTGCGACCAGGACAGGGTCAGGGGAGCTCGGGTTTTTTCACCACGCCAGTGGGGCATGATCATGGATGCATGCACTGTTCTGGCACCATTTGAGGAGGCCACGAGGATGGTGAGCAGTGACAGTGCATGCATCAGTGACACTGTACCTCTTGTCCACCTGTTGGAGCACACGCTGCGTGGAATAATGGACAGGGCACTTGAGGCAGAACAGAGGCAGGAAGAGGAGGACTTCCTTGCCTCTCAAGGCCCCCTTTACCCAGACAGTGTTCCTTCTGTCCCACCCATCGCACAGGAAGAGGAGGAGGAGGAGGATTGTGTCAGCATGGAGGTGGAGGCTGGCACTCAGCATCATCAGCAGCAGTCTTTTAGGGATGATTTACAGTCCCAAGAAACCAGTGGACTTGTACGTGGCTGGGAGGAGGTGGCTGCGGATCATGTCGTCCTTAGTGACCCAGAGGACTCCGGACTGAATGCCTCAGCTAACCTACGCTGCATGGCCTCCCTGATCCTGCAAAGTCTGCGGAAGGATCCTCGTATTCTTCGGATCAAGGAGAGGGACCATTACTGGCTGGCCACTCTCCTTGATCCACGGTACAAGGGTAAGGTTGCGGACCTTATGTTACCGTCGCAGAGGGAGCAGAGGATGAGACAACTCCGGGAGGCCTTGCAGAAAGGTCTGTGCAACGCGTTCCCAGAGACTGGGAGGTTACAAACTCCTGGTCCTGGACAACGAGTTGCTGAGGCTTCGGGCAGTCAAAGAAGGAGCGGTGGGGAAGGTGGCCGTCTGACCGATGCGTTCAGACAATTCTTTAGTCCGCAGCTCCAAAGTATGATCGGTTCCAGCAACCATCGCCAGCGTCTGATATACATGGTGCAGGAATACCTAGGGGCAAGGTCAGACTTGGACACCTTCCCCACCGAAAATCCTCTGGCTTACTGGGTCTTGAGGATGGATCACTGGCCAGAGCTTGCACAGTATGCAATTGAGCTACTGGCCTGTCCTGCATCCAGCGTTCTTTCAGAACGCACATTCAGTGCTGCTGGAGGATTTGTCACGGATCACAGGGTGCGCCTGTCCACCGACTCGGTTGATCGACTGACTTTCATCAAGATGAACCAGTCTTGGATCACCACCAGCTACCACACACCTGATGCTGATATAACAGACTAATTGATTTTAAAATGTCACATCCCTTCAAGACTGATGCTGATGCTGAGTGCCTGTGCTGTTATGTTGACTGGCTATCCTCCTCCTCCTCCTCAATGATCCGATTAATGATGATAGCTTGGAAGATCATTTTGGTTTATGGGTGCCGCCACCAGTGGCTAAGGCCCAATTTTTCAGCCCCTGTTTAACAGGGGCGTGTAATTACAATTTTTGATGCAATACTTTGCAACAGGGCTCATTGCTGTGCTCCAAGTACAGTATCTGTGAGGGGTTGCAGTGTTGTGCCACCAGTGGCTAAGGCCCAATTTTTCAGCCCCTGTTTAACAGGGGCGTGTAATTACAATTTTTGATGCAATACTTTGCAACAGGGCTCATTGCTGTGCTCCAAGTACAGTATCTGTGAGGGGTTGCAGTGTTGTGCCACCAGTGGCTAAGGACCAATTTTTCAGCCCCTGTTTAACAGGGGCGTGTAATTACAATTTTTGATGCAATACTTTGCAACAGGGCTCATTGCTGTGCTCCAAGTACAGTATCTGTGAGGGGTTGCAGTGTTGTGCCACCAGTGGCTAAGGCCCAATTTTTCAGCCCCTGTTTAACAGGGGCGTGTAATTACAATTTTTGATGCAATACTTTGCAACAGGGCTCATTGCTGTGCTCCAAGTACAGTATCTGTGAGGGGTTTCAGTGTTGTGCCACCAGTGGCTAAGGACCAATTTTTCAGCCCCTGTTTAACAGGGGCGTGTAATTACAATTTTTGATGCAATACTTTGCAACAGGGCTCATTGCTGTGCTCCAAGTACAGTATCTGTGAGGGGTTGCAGTGTTGTGCCACCAGTGGCTAAGGACCAATTTTTCAGCCCCTGTTTAACAGGGGCGTGTAATTACAATTTTTGATGCAATACTTTGCAACAGGGCTCATTGCTGTGCTCCAAGTACAGTATCTGTGAGGGGTTGCAGTGTTGTGCCACCAGTGCCTAAGGCCCAATTTTTCAGCCCCTGTTTAACAGGGGCGTGTAATTACAATTTTTGATGCAATACTTTGCAACAGGGCTCATTGCTGTGCTCCAAGTACAGTATCTGTGAGGGGTTGCAGTGTTGTGCCACCAGTGCCTAAGGCCCAATTTTTCAGCCCCTGTTCAACAGGGGCATGCAATTATAATTATTGATCTAATAATTCACAGCAGGGCCCATTGCTGCGCCCACCAAGAGTAACTGTCAGGCCTTACAGTGTTGTGTCAACACCACCACCACCACCACCAAAGGCCCAATTTTTCAGCCCCTGTTCAACAGGGGCATGCAATTATAATTATTGATCTAATAATTCACAGCAGGGCCCATTGCTGCGCCCACCAAGAGTAACTGTCAGGCCTTACAGTGTTGTGGCACCAGCACCACCATCAAAGGCCCAATTTTTACTACCACTGTTCAACAATTATATGTTATTACAATTCCTGATATAATAGTTGACAGTAGGGCGTTCCAGCACCCACCAAGAGTAACTGTGAGTGCTTACAGTGTTGTGCCATCACCAACACCTAAGGGGCCAATTTCTGCAGAGTATATACGGCAGGTCCCTACTTTCAAACATCCAACTTACAAACGACTACTACTTGCAAACGGAAGAAGACAACAGGAAGTGAGAGGAAATCTACCCCTTGGAAGGAAAATTCTCTCCTGTAAGAATTAATATGGGAGAAAGGTGTCTCCTCTCTACTGATGCTTTATCACCAATCCTTGTTTCAATAAAAACACCACATTTCAAAAACAGTTGTCATTGGGACGCAAAGTGAGGTGAAATGTTCTGAACAGGGGCACAGACAGCAAAACAAATGTTACAGGGGTGATAACCCTTCCCTATGTTTTCCAAAAAGCTTAAAAATAGGTATTTGGGCTGGAGCTACACTTAAACAATGTAGCTGTTCAAAATTACAAACAGATTCTACATAAGAACAAACCTACAGTCCCTGTCTTGTATGCACCGCCTGTATACGGCTGTTCAGAGTATATAGGGCCTTTTTTATTTTGTGTGCGGGGTTCCCCTTAATATCCATACAAGACCCAAAGGGGCTGGTAATGGGCTGGGGTAGGGGGGGGGGGCTGTGATGGGGTAGCTATGCCATTTTTCTTAAAGATTTTCATCCATATTACCGGGACCAGACATTACATTAAAGCCGCAAGCAGTTTTAAATGGCTTTTTTTTCTTTTGGAAATGTAATTTTGTGCAGGGACAGTTCTAAACACGGGAAACACGTGGCACTTCACAGGCATACTTTAGACACCCCCCAGGTACAATATTTAAAGGAATATTTGACTTTTTTTTTTTCACTTTATGCATCATTAAAATGACTGCTCCCGGAAAACGTCCGTTTTTAAAACTTCTTTTTGCATTGATACATGTCCCCTGGTGCAGAACCCGGGTTCCCAAACTCTGTTTAGGACAATAACATGCATAATAGTCGTTATAATTAGCACTTTAGAATCCGAACGTTCGCATCCATTGTATTTAATAGGGTTCTAATGTTCGTGCGAACTTTCGGTCCGTTCGCGGGTTCTGGTGCGAACCGAACCCGGGGGTGTTCGGCTCATCACTAGTGTTTGGCACTAGAGCACTTTATATTTTGAACTTAGGTTTGATTTATTTATTTATCATACCTGCACTGGTGTTTGCAGGTTGCACATTGTTTGTAGTTTTGTACATATGTTATTGTATAGTGGTTCACTGTATTTCACATAAGGTTGATATAATAGTGCTTCAATATTACACATTTAATTACGGTTTTTAGTTTTGAACACTTTTGATTGAGTGCAGCTTTATCATTTGGGCATCTTATGATTGATTGTTTTTCACATTTTCTTGCATAATTTTGTGCACCATTTTAGCGCTTCAGTACATCACCATGATTTAAAGATATGCCACAAAACATTCAATTCTAGCGCTAAGAGGTCCTCCAAAGTTGGATAGGACTATGTGACAAATTAAAATGCTTGGCGGATGCAGCCCTCTGAGAAAGGGGTGTGCCCCCGAAACACGTGAGCTTGGCAATATAGTGGGATGTAATTGGAGCATACATATCCTGCACACTCTATGGCATCTTGAGTAGGGTGACCAGACATCCCTGGTTTCAGGGGACAGTCCCCGGATTGAGGACACTGTCCCCGGACAAAGTCTGTCCCCGGTTTTGTCCCCAGATTGGAATTGAACAGGGGCTGGGGCAATTTCAGAGACAGTCAGTACAGAATAAAAAAAAAAAAAATCTGAGTTACACACCCCTGCTCCTACTAGCTTAGGGGGGTGTATTTTTTTCCATTATCTGTGCCCCTTTCTGACGATCATGGGCTGGTCGGAGCGGAGGGAATATTTCTTCAGTTTCGGGGTGCATGCCCATTCAGCTCCGCTCGCATGTTCTTCTGCCTTGGCTCAAGTCCCAGCCAGCCGCCTGCCTGCTTATCTCCTTGCCTTCCCTGGTGGAGTGATCTTCCTCCGCTCCCCACCCAGTAGTAGCCGGGGCCCGGAGAGTAAGACTTGACAGGCTGTGAGGCAGGCGGCGACGGTCAGAGAGTCGCTGATTGCCGCCATAACTAGTAAAACAAAAAATGTGTCCCTGGATTTCATTTTAAAGATCTGGTCACCTTAATCTTGAGGCCTATGGCCTTTTAATAGTTGCACTCTTGTGAGTACTGTATTAATTTTTAATCTCTTTTATTCACTAAAATACATTTGTAGCGGGTACTTACTTTCCCGGGTGTTTTTTTTTAATTTAGCTGTGACCTCAGTGCTATGTTCCTTGCGGTTCACTAGGTGACGCTGTCACCGTGGCCGGGGGGGATGAATATCACTGTGTGCCGAGGTCCTTTTTGTCCTCTCTCGGCGGCGGTATGGTGGGGCGGGGAACCCGCCGGGCTTGCTGGGAGAGGAGATAAAGGGGCCGGCCATCTTGGTCACGGGGTCTTCGTCCCAAGCACCTTCAGCTTGCGGACGTGGGTTCGTGCCCGTCCTCTAGGAGGCCTCGGCCTAGAGGACCACCGGAGATCGTGTTCCACCCCAGGCACCTTCAGCCCTGGGATGAGGTACTTGCAAGAAGGTCCGGAGCTCAGTGCCCAACACTGAGTTCCGCGAGGGAAGGGTCCTAAGGCACTTCGGGATGGAGGCCTGAATCTGAGTAAGACGCAATGGACCGGGGAGAGCTCCTCACTCGAAGACCCGGTGCAGCAGACTGCCGGTGACGGGTGAGTCTCTTGTCGGAGACCGTCCAGAAGGATCCCCTTTACCTTGTGCGGAGACCATATCCCACTCTCCAGGAGGAGAGTGGAGGAGCGAATTTGTGTCTGGGCCTATTCACACTCACACCTCCTTTTCTGTTCTATCTATCAAGGGAGTCCCTGTATGGTGTGTTCTAATAAAGGAGTGTTGGACTTTAATGGTGTGAGGCTCAATTCCTGGCGGACGAAGTTCATAGTGACTCTTGGAGGGAGGATCCGGGTGCACAACACAGACCCGAAGGTAAATGAGACATTGCTGATACCACCGGTATTCTACACGTGGTGGAGGCTAGGCGTAGCCCACCCGCTCTCTCTCTCTCCACCCTACCAGATACCCCTAGACAAGAGACAGTGCGAGCCGCACGGAGAGAGGAGAGGGGCAGGCGCTACACGTGGGGGCTCGGGTCCGGTATTGTGTTGTGCATCACAGTATGGAACAAGTCTACTGGATGAGTTAACTGAATAGGCCAAAGTGCAGCCCTGCTCAAAGTCGTGGAATTGACCCTAGACAAGGGAAAGCCCCGCGCAGGAAGAGCGGTGAACGGGGGGAGGCCCAGCCGTGTGAGGTACTACACGTGGGGGCTTCTAATTGCACTGCGCCAACAGACACAACCCCCGCCGCTTAGTTCGTGGGCGTGGCTCAACCAAAGAAAGTGAAGAAAGCCCGCGAACTGGAGCAAAGGGGAGGAGTCCAATACGTGAGAGGGCTACACGTGGGACATTGGCGCGAAAACTCTGCAGTGTGCGATGGACCAGCAACAAGTCACCATGTTTGGACATACCTCATGGATTCCAGTTCACCCTGCTACTACCACGATGACTGCTGCTGCTCCGATAACGGATACCGGGATCCGGCTGAAGCCAAGGGGTCGATTCGCCCTGTACTCGTGCATGGACGTAGAGGCCCTGGGTGTAATTTGTCCCGGGTGCTCGGGACTGGTGTGCCACCTGAAACCCTTCGGACAATGTGAGGCCTGTGGGGAGTTCCTGTTCGAGGTGGATCCGGCAGTAGACAGGCCGAGAACCATCTACCCAGGCCGGGCTTTAGGTAACACTACTCGCAGAGGAGGAATTACTGCTGTAAAAGCCATCCCAGCGCACACTACAGCGACCGCGGAGGAGGTCGTTAAAAATCAACGGGAGAAATCCGAGGATGCTGACTCGGTCACCACTGTCTCACAGCGTCCGCCACCGAAGAAGAGAACCAGCGTGGTGGCCCCGACCAGCGGTGGTGGCGGACCCTCTCGCCAGCTTACGCTAGGCCTAGACGGATCCGTTGACGAGTGTTCCGGACGTCCCGCTTCAAGTAAAGGCCGAGGTAAGCCGGGCAAAGAGACTTGGTGTATGGGCGGAGATGCCGGGAAGGCATGGCCCAGTATGTCCGTGGGAGGTGTTAGCTCTGTCTCTACAATGGGCTACATACCCGCGGAGGAGTGTGATACTTCGGATCTGGAGTCGCTCTCTGATGTGGGAGATGACACAGCCATTGACGAACTGTTTGCAGGAAAGGGCTGGGACAAAGTGCCGCTAGCTTCATTCCGAAGGCCTCGAGATTCACCCATGTCCACTGGGGGAGAGTACACCCCGGGTGGAGGCTCCAGCGCCTGAACAAGGGTCCTGTCCCCAGCCCACATCTGCATCTCCGGTGCCACCTGCATCAGGTACTGGGGAACAGAAGTTGATACTACGGGCACCTATGCCCCAACCAGAAGTGGTCAAGGCCCCTCGCCACCCGGACTCTATAGTTTTGCCCGGCGAAGGGGACAGAGCCACAATGCCTCCGCTGTCAAGGCTTCAGAGACTCTTCTGCCAGAAAGTTGCTGCTGACTACGGGTGGGAATATCCGTACCTCTCCAAGGAGTTGCTATACGAGGTGGAGGTGTGCCGAGAGCGCTGGTATAATGACTTTGTGTGAACCCACCTTAAGGTTCCACACGCCCGCAGGTATTTGACATGCTCTCCCAAGACATCTCAGCGGTTCAAAGACTGTAAGGCAGAGTGGATGTTGGGAAGACACATCCATGCAGATAAAGTGTTGATCCGACGCAAAGAAGGGGAAGATGTGGAGTACCATTTGGAGACCATGGACCGGCATTTGAAGCCTCTTGTCCTGCCGCATCCCCGCTTCTACCTCTGAGGAGAAAGAGACTCCATTTGTTTGCTTTGTTTCAAAAGGACCTTGCACCCCCTGAACTTTGCTGTTTGACTTTCTTGTTGGTGCTATCATCAGTGTTTGCCCCGCAAGAGGGGTGCTTGTGTCATTCCAAGGAAGAACGGTTCCAGTTGTTGTTTTTTTCCTCTCCGGTGAGAAGTTGCAGACTTTGGGGTAGATAGGGCCCGGAATCAAGCAGCAAGAAAAGGAAAGATGGTTCAACGGGTGCAGTTACCACGAGGCTGTCACCAGGTGGCAGTCTTGTGCAACGTTTCACATTGTACACACTCACACTGGAGGAAAAGATATTTCTCTTCGGAGGAGTTTCTTTTTCTCTCACACACACACATGTGTCAGGGTTTTATTGTTTCTTTTCTCTTCCCTCTGCAGGAGAGCGTCCAGTCAAGATTATGGAACCTGGGGTGGTTCTAAGTTAGGATGGGAGGGAAAATTATAATGTTGGAATGTGATTTTATGTTTTAAATGTTGTCTTTCACTCCACTTTTGTTCCAGGGGCTCAGACACAAACTTCGCTGTTAGGATAGCTTCCTAAAAAAAATTTTTGTTTTTTTTAAATTGTTAGTTGGTTTCTGGATTGGATTGTGTCAGCCGTTGAGGGCGTGATTCACTCCAGACACTGGGGTCCAGTGTCAAAAGACAGGGGGGAGAGTGTAGCGGGTACTTACTTTCCCGGGTGCTTTTTTTTTATTTAGCTGTGACCTCAGTGCTATGTTCCTTGCGGTTCACTAGGTGACGCTGTCACCGTGGCCGGGGGGGATGAATATCACTGTGTGCCGAGGTCCTTTTTGTCCTCTCTCGGCGGCGGTATGGTGGGGCAGGGAACCCACCGGGCTTGCTGGGAGAGGAGATAAAGGGGCCGGCCATCTTGGTCACGGGGTCTTCGTCCCAAGCATCATCAGGTTGCGGACGTGGGTTCGTGCCCGTCCTCTAGGAGGCCTCGGCCTAGAGGACCACCGGAGATCGTGTTCCACCCCAGGCACCTTCAGCCCTGGGATGAGGTACTTGCAAGAAGGTCCGGAGCTCAGTGCCCAACACTGAGTTCCGCGAGGGAAGGGTCCTAAGGCACTTCGGGATGGAGGCCTGAATCTGAGTAAGACGCAATGGACCGGGGAGAGCTCCTCACTCGAAGACCCGGTGCAGCAGACTGCCGGTGACGGGTGAGTCTCTTGTCGGAGACCGTCCAGAAGGATCCCCTTTACCTTGTGCGGAGACCATATCCCACTCTCCAGGAGGAGAGTGGAGGAGCGAATTTGTGTCTGGGCCTATTCACACTCACACCTCCTTTTCTGTTCTATCTATCAAGGGAGTCCCTGTATGGTGTGTTCTAATAAAGGAGTGTTGGACTTTAATGGTGTGAGGCTCAATTCCTGGCGGACGAAGTTCATGGTGACTCTTGGAGGGAGGATCCGGGTGCACAACACAGACCCGAAGGTAAATGAGACATTGCTGATACCACCGGTATTCTACACGTGGTGGAGGCTAGGCGTAGCCCACCCGCTCTCTCTCTCTCCACCCTACCAGATACCCCTAGACAAGAGACAGTGCGAGCCGCACGGAGAGAGGAGAGGGGCAGGCGCTACACATTTTTGATCATGCACTAGGTGCTTGTGCATTCCTGTTTTTTTGATTTACCAGATATGATTAACCACTTAAGCCCCGGAAGGATTTGCCCCCTTAATGACCAGGCCATTTTTTACGATTCGGCACTGCGTCGCTTTAACTGACAATTGCGCGGTCATGCGATGCTGCACCCAAACCAAATTGACGTCCTTTTTTCCCCACAAATAGAGCTTTCTTTTGGTGATATTTGATCACCTCTGCGGTTTTATTTTTTGCGCTATAAACACAAAAGCCAGACAAACTTGCTGACAATAGTGAGCCGAGATTAGCACCTTGAACTGGGTGTGTCCACTTTTGTTGCCTGAGGCAGTGTGCGCACCCGGAGTCGTGTGACGTCACTCCCGCACATGTGCGCGGGAGCCGCCAGTCACAGCATGATCCCACTAGAAACGGCACAGCGTGCCCTTTCTAAAGTGTGAATGCGCAGAAGACATCAGCGTACGGGGACATTGTAAATATCTTGTAAATATCTTGTAAATATATTGTAAATATCTTCTAAACTGTGTAGGTTTAGGAGATATTTCCAGCACCTACAGGTAAGCCTTAATATAGGCTTACCTGTAGGTGAAAGTGGTTGTACAGGATTTACAACCACTTTAAGGTAGTACTCTACACCTTTAGGGAAGCAGCTTTATCATTTATTTTTATCACATATAAATATTAGCGCAAGGTTTTTTCTTCACTTTTAATATTATTAACCTTCCTTTCATGTAATGGAGCTAAACAAATGTTCTATAAAACTCAGTTTTGTTAAAAATGTTAAAACTGTTCTTGTGTTCATTGAGATATTGATTAAAGTAAAAAAAAAAATTCTCCATGCTGTGTAATGGTGATTTATTAGTGCAGCAGGGAAGTGACTTAGACACATGGCCTGCTTATAGGTTGGATTTTGTTCCTATAGGTTGCTGAGATATGTAAAAAAGTATGCATTTATTATTATTATTTTTGGAGCCTGTAAAGCAGTGCACCGGTAATCAGTAGTGTATCTGCTTGCCTGTACATCCCATACAGGTAAATAGATACAGTCTGACAGGAAGCATGAATAAACTATCATTGAGCTCCACAGCGCCATGGTAGTTCATTAAAAACTACAAGCTGACAGCTGCAAAGGCTGCTGGACCTTGTAGTTTTCTATGCCCAGAGCCCTGTCAATAAGGCTACTTTCACACTGAGGCGCTGGATGCGCTGGCGGTATAGCAGTGTTATTTTTAGCGCCGCTATACCGTATTTTTTGCCACGATTTGCAGGCGCTAGCGGGGGGATTTTAACCCCCGCTAGCGGCCGAAAATGGGTTAAAAGCGCCTGCAATAACGCCTCTTTGCTGCGTTTTGCAGGCGTTTTGGAGGCGCTACCCCATTGATTTCAATGGGCAGGGGCGCTATAGGAGCAGTATTTTTACCGCTCCTATTGCGCCTCAAAGATGCGGCTTAAAGGAGTTTTTTGACCCTCCTGCAAGCGCAACGCTCCAGTGTGAAAGCCCTCGGGCTTTCACTTTGGATACAATTGAGCGGCTTTTTTGGGGCGCATTGCAGGCGCTATTTTTAGCGCAATAGCACCTGCAAAGCGCCGCAGTGTGAAAGGGGCCTAAGTGAGGTTTTCTTTAAATTGTGAAAGCTAGGGGGAGGGAGAAGAACCCTGCTAGCTGTCACAGCTGACTTGGGTGTAACATGTTACTGTAGCGCCCCTTTACTTTTAAGGGGTGCTATGTACTTAAATTTAGGGGTTGGTATGAGCTAGTAGCCAGGCTCAGACCACTTTGATTTGTTAGTACTCGCTTCTGCCTATGTGATGTAACCTGATGTGCAGTTCTCTGTGGCCTGTAGGTGGCACTGTCATATCAGGTCAGGGTTGAAACGTGGGTGACATTGCTATGCCTTAGGGTTTCCTCTCTCGACAGCGGTATGGTGGGCGTGGTTGGCCTGCTGTGCATGCCGGGAGGGAATACATAAGGGACAGACGCCATTCTTTTAGGGGTGGAAGTCGGAAGTCTGGAGTGTGAGCGGTTCGCGCCACCCGGCCCTCCAGGCCAGGGGTGCGCGCGTGTATCAGTCTCAGGTACCTTTAGCCTGGGGCTGCAACTCCACTAATGGGCCCAGCACCTTTATCTGGGGCCTATCTCCAAAAGAAGAATCCCAGGGTGCCCGGGAAAAGGGTGGACCCATTCTAAGAAGAGGAGACCGGGGATGACCTTTCTGATGGACCGGTGAGAGTTCACAGTGAAAGAGAGGCCTGGTTACCTTCTGGAGGGATTCAAAGATCCATCACAGGCCTTGCAAAGTGCTATCACTGGCACCTGTCCTTGTGTTGCAATAGCTGAGGAGTTTGGGACTTAAAAGATTCTGTGGCAGAGGATCTCCCGATCGTATCTCTAGGAAACCTAAAGTGAACGTTCGAGCATCACTCCGGCAGCTAGGATCCGCTCTTACAGGGGACTATCCGGGTGAGCTAAACCTACTCGGGATCGAGTAGCGACTATCGTACCAGATTGTGCCTGGACCTATCTCCCAAACCTTACTGTCCTTTCTCTCATCCACCTTTCCTGTCTGCTGAACTTGAACTTGCTTATAAAATAAACTCAGCGATGGAGTTAAAGTGGTGTGGACATTGGCCTTCCTGGGGGAAAAATAGAGACTTGTCCCTATACTCTAGGAGATGAGAACCAGTCTGCTGGGATAGCTTGCTGCAGGACCCAAAATTGTTAACACCGCTCAACCTCCTCAAACAGGAGGGTACGGGCATATAGTGCGGTGTGCCTTGACCTGCAAGTGAGCCAAAGGCAGGGAAAGGGTCCGTGTGCTACACGTGGGGGCTCGGGTCCGGGATTCTGCAGCTATACCCCCCAGAAGTTGGACTTTATTTCCCCAGGTGGTTCCGTGGAGGTCGGCCATTTTGGAGAATTTGAACTACGCCACTTGTGAGAGAAATGGAGGTACAGGCCTAACTGTATTTCTAACTGTGTAGTTCATGGGCGTGTCTCAAAAATAGAAAAGCCCGCAAGTTACGTGCAGTAAGAAGAAGTAGGGGGAGGAGCCCCCGCCAAGAGTGTGTTGCACGTGGTGTCTTTGGCGCCAAAGGACAGTACAGATTGGACTAGTGAGTAAGCAACATGTCAGCCGCCCCATGGATTCCTGTTTCATCGGGACCTCGTGTGTTCCCACCTGTTTTTTCCATGGACGTTGCTCCACTAACTGCCCCCCTGACGGATACAGGGATCCGGCTAAGGTCTCGAGGCCGCTTTGCGCTTTACACGTGCAGAGATGCAGAAGCCTTGGGCATGATCTGTCCTAAGTGCCAGAGACTGGTGGTACAGCTTCGGCCCTTTGGAAGATGTACCCAGTGTGGAGAGTTCCTTTTCGAGGTGGATCAACCCACGGAAAAGCCCCGGGTCTACCGGATAAACTGTCTAACAGGAGCTGCCACTCTGGAAGAGGAAACCTGTGCTCCCACAGCCATGCCCATGCGCACCACCGTGACTACAAAGGAAGTCAAAGAGGAGGTTCCGGTTACCACGGAGCCTGAGACGGAGAACCCAGCAGATGCTGTCTCCGTAACAACTGAGACCTCTCTTCCACCTCCCAAGCGGAAGGTGGGCTATGTTAAAGCCTCCTGCGGCCGCGGTCGAGGCCCACCCCAGCGCCTACCCGAACCGGAGCTTCGAACCGGAGGGACCTCTAGGAGATCCACGTCAGGGGACAGTAAGGAGGCTGGGGACAATGCAGTACAAAGTTTGCAGAGGAAGGGAAAGAAGCTCGCGCCCCATTCCATTGGGGATGTGCAGACAGCCAGCCCACGGGAACTTTTGCCCTCAGGAGGCAGTGTGTAGGTGTCTGCTAGAAATTGCCTGCCCACAGAGATGTATGACACCTCTGATATAGACTCATCATCTGATGTGGGAGATGACTTTGCCATCAATGAGGTGTTTATTAATAAGGGCTGGGATGGAATACCGGTGACTTCTCCCCGTAGCTTTCGGGAGGAATCACCCATGGACTCTGGGGAAACTACACCCCGACTGAAAGCCCCTAATCCAGCAGAAGGCCTTGTCTCCCTGCCCACTTTACCTGCTCCGGAGCCCTTCGAAGTCTTCTATTGTGGAGGCTCATTCACCTTTGCGGCCACCTATGCCTCAGCTAGAGCCCATGCCATTAAAGAGGTCTCCGGATGCCATTGTTCTTCCTGGAGCGGGAGATCGGGCCACCATGCTGCCTTTAGCCCGGTTACAGCGGCTTCTCAACAAAAAGATTGCCATTGAGTACGGATGGGAATACCTATACGTTCCCAAAGAACTGCTCTTTGAGATTGAGGCCTACAGGGACCGGTGGTACTCTGACTTCGTTTGGGACTTCCTGAAAGTACAGAGAGGCCACCGGTACTTCAGATGTTCTGCTGTCATGGCAAATCGCTTCAAAGGACTGGACTCTGGGTCAGCACATTCATGCGGACAGGGTGGTGATCTGTAATAAGGACAGAGACGATGCTGTGTATTCCATCGAGACACTTGATAGAGAATGGAAAACTCTTGTCCTCCCAGGCCCACACTATTACCTCTAGAGTGAGAACTTGTTTTTTTTTTATTATTATTACTCACTCTAGAAACCAAACTGCCCGAACATATAACTTTGTCCCTGCCAGGGAATCTACTCTGTTGAGGATCGGAGAGTTGTTCTATGTTTTTTCCTCTCCTCCTCAGCCAACGGAAAGAACGTTTTTTTTTTTAAGAACTGAACTTTGGGGTAGATTTCGCTAAGGTCAAGGTTGAAAGTCGCTGTGTTCAAGATGGGGAATGTTCTATAACATTGATACATTTCCATGCGCGTTAGCCCAGGTTCACACTGGGCTGCGGGAGTGAAGCCATGCAAGTTCAGCTGAACTCGCACGATTCCACTCTCGCTGGCAGTCCCGATTTTAGCCACGATTACAAAGACATCTGACACAGATGTCAATGTAAATTGCGGCTGAAATCGCAAAAAGTAGTACAGAAACTACTTTTTGAAATCGGTGCAGAGCCGCAGATGCGCCGTCGCATCGATTAGGACGGTGCCATTGCCCGCAATTTGCGGCAAATATAGCCGATTTGACATGCGAGTTGACATGTCAAATCGCATGTCAAATCGCACCAGTGTGAACCAGGGCTTAGTGCCAGATGTGATGACGGTTGCACTACCACCAGGTGGTGGTGATTTGCAAAACTTTAATGATTAACACATGCTAAGATTAGCAAAAATTTGAGCACTTAGTGAAGGGAGTTGTTTTTCTTCGGGGAGACAGCTCACATCTTTTGTATAGCGGTTAGATAGGATGTTTGTTTTGTGTGCTGTGTTTTTTTCTCCCTCTGCAGGTGAACTACTAGCAATTCTGCCGGAGGATGGGTGGAGTGGTAGTTTAGAAGGGGGTGGAACATGTACAGTATATTATGCCATGTAAAATGTGACATTGAGAATGGGATGTCAATGTTTGTACTCTATGTTATCTATCCCTTCCTCTCTTTTATTCCTGCCCTTCCCCATTATATTGGTTCCGGCACAACAATTAAAACTTTTGTACATAGTTCGGAAATAAATCTGCGCTTGCTCAGGCTTGAGGGGCGTGAATTTATTTCAGACACTGGGGACAGTGTCTATTTCAGAGGGGGGTGTATGTAGCGCCCCTTTACTTTTCAGGGGTGCTATGTACTTAAATTTAGGGGTTGGTCTGAGCTAGTAGCCAGGCTCAGACCACTTTGATTTGTTAGTACTCGCTTCTGCCTATGTGATGTAACCTGATGTGCAGTTCCCTGTGGCCTGTAGGTGGCACTGCCATATCAGGTCAGGGTTGAACCGTGGGTGACATTGCTATGCCTTAGGGTGTCCTCTCTCGGCAGCAGTATGGTGGGCGTGGTTAGCCTGCTGTGCATGCCGGGAGGGGATACATAAGGGACAGACACCATTCTTTTAGGGGTGGAAGTCGGGAGTCTGGAGTGTGAGCGGTTCGCCCCACCCGGCCCTGTGGCAGAGGATCTCCCGATCGTATCTCTAGGAAACCTAAAGTGAACGTTTGAGCATCACTCCGGCTGCTAGGATCCGCTCTTACAGGGGACTATCCGGGTTAGCTAAACCTACTCGCGACTATCGTACCAGATTGTGCCTGGACCTATCTCTCAAACCTTACTGTCCTTTCTCTCATCCACCTTTCCTGTCTGCTGAACTTGAACTTGCTTATAAAATAAACTCAGCGTTGGAGTTAAAGTGGTGTGGACATTGGCCTTCCTGGGGGAAAAATAGAGACTTGTCCCTATACTCTAGGAGATGAGAACCAGTCTGCTGGGATACCTTGCTGCAGGATCCAAAATTGTTAACACTGCTCAACCTCCTCAAACAGGAGGGTACGGGCATATAGTGCGGTGTGCCTTGACTTGCAAGTGAGCCAAAGGCAGGGAAAAGGTCCGTGTGGTACATTACGAAAGGTCAACTTATTCTTTAATACATCACAAAAGATCAATAATAAATGGACTGCCAGGTAAACCTTGCAATATTCGCTCAAAATATGCCCTCACTGAAAATACACAATATGGATGCCAAACCACAAGGTGAAAGAGTCCAAAAAGCCATTGATTGTTCATAATACCATCACCGTTTGCATACTTTGAGTTGCTTTGGGGTACTTATTATGGAAGGCCTGCAAGTTCCAGAGGTGCCTGATCAGAGCCAGTAAACTTGTTTAAAGCTGAACTCCAGGATAAGCAAATATTGTTTAAATACAAGAGTCATGTGTATCCATGAATCTTGGTGTGATTTGTGTATTTCTTCCAGATCTGTGCAGAAATCCAGTGTGAAACCATGCCACTGCGCAGGAGCTTTATGTAATAAAGAACTGTCACTGCTGCTCTCTCTCCTTCTGCAGGGTGGCTGGACTTGTCTCCGCCCCCTCCTGTTGTTTTCTGCAGGTGTTTCGTCAGATTAGATGACCCGTCAGAATGTGTAACGGAAGTGACATTCCGTCGCCGCCATCTTGCTACTCCCCACACTCCTCCATAGTATGGATACACTGAGAAGGGGGAAAGCGGACATCTTGTTACACCCACCGGAGTTTTGCATTTTCACAACAATAAAGTGAGTTTATATAGTGAAATACAGTACTTAGAACTCTGTGTGAATGTTTAGATGTTGAATTTTAGCAGCAGCGAACTTCTGTCAGATTAGCAAACCTGTGAGACGAGCAGGCTTGCCACTGCTTTAAAAAATTCAACATCTAACCAGTGAGATGGAGTTGTAAGTACTGTATTTCACTATATAAACTCACTTTACTGCTAAAAATAAGTGTGAAATGCAAAACTCCGGGTGTAACAAGATGTCCGCTTTCCCCCTTCTCAGTGTATCCTTACTATGGAGGAGTGCGGGGTGTAGCAAGATGGTGGCGACGGAACGTCACTTCCGTTACACATTCTGACGGGTCACCATATCTGACGAAACACAGGCAGCTGCAGTGGGTGGGGCTTGCTGGGTCCCTCCCACAGCTCTGCTCTCTGCATGTACAGCACAGTGATGATGTCACGGCTACTTTTACAGCTAATAATTGTGTTTACAAAGACATTTGGTGTACATAAAGTTGGATTCATATCATTTGTGGATTTTGAGGCATAATTACCTTGCATTTGTACCATGGAAATAAGCATTGAAATCCCAGCGCCTCTTGAATGTGTTTTTCTGGTACGTACAGCACACTTTCCCTTTAATTCATTCTGTACAATGGACACGGGAATGTTTGTTTCTGTTTCCTCACCACACACACCTTCATCTGAAGTTTCCTTTTCAGGTCGCTGCACCCAGCGATCGTACAACACTCCCTACATGTACAGAACTATTTGCCTATTGTTTTCATCGTTTCTCTTCTGTGTAGCTTTTTCAGGAAACAGTCACATTGTTTTTCTTATTAAAGTGGACCTGAAATCCAAAAGTCCAGACTTGCTATCTAAAGGAGAACATATAAAAATGTTAATTGTGCCCTGAAAAATCGACCTTTTCTCTGAAATGCCACCGAAATAAGTTCAGAGGTCACCCCAGCTCGTCTTTACTTCTAAACTCTCTGGTTTTGGTCACATGACCCAGCTGAGGGGGAACTTTCCCTTGCTGAGTTTCTTTCAACTGCCTTGTCTGGTGAGTAGGTTTTATGAAGGGGGGGGGGGTCTGTACTGGAGGGGGAGAGATCTGTTTTGGGGTAGGGAATGTGTACTAGTGGGAGGAAGGGCAGAGGGAACTGTATTAGTGGGAGGGAGGATTTTGGCTTTGGGAGGAGGTCATTTTTTTAAAGACCCTATCTACTAACATGTGCATCACTCACTCCTGACCTCTATGTTCTGTGTGTTAAAAAACCCTGACCCATGCACTCTATGATATACAATCCTGACCCCTGTGCTTTGTGCGATATGCACTCGTGACCCTTGCTCTCTAATTGATATGCACTCGTGACCCTTGCTCTCTGTTTGATATGCACTCGTGACCCTTGCTCTCTGTTTGATATGCACTCGTGACCCTTGCTCTCTGTTTGATATGCACTCGTGACCCTTGCTCTCTGTTTTAATATGCACTCGTGACCCTTGCTCTCTGTTTGATATGCACTCGTGACCTTTGCTCTCTGTTTGATATGCACTCATGACCCTTGCTCTCTGTTTGATATGCACTCGTGACCCTTGCTCTCTGTTGGATATGCACTCGTGACCCTTGCTCTCTGTTGGATATGCACTCGTGACCCTTGCTCTCTGTTTGATATGCACTCGTGACCCTTGCTCTCTGTTTGATATGCACTCGTGACCCTTGCTCTCTGTTTGATATGCACTCGTGACCCTTGCTCTCTGTTTGATATGCACTCATGATGACCCTTGTTCTCTGTTTGATATGCACTCATGACCCTTGTTCTCTGTTTGATATGCACTCATTACCCTTGCTCTCTGTTTGATATGCACTAGTGACCCTTGCTCTCTGTTTGATATGCACTTGTGACCCTTGCTCTCTGTTGGATATGCACTCATTACCCTTGCTCTATGTTTGATATACACTCATGACCCTTAATCTCTGTTTGATATGCACTCATGACCCTTGCTCTCTGTTTGATATGCACTCATGACCCTTGCTCTCTGTTTGATATGCACTCGTGACCCTTGCTCTCTGTTTGATATGCACTCGTGACCCTTGCTCTCTGTTTGATATGCAATCGAGACCCTTGCTCTTTGTTTGATATGCACTCGTGACCCTTGCTCTCTGTTTGATATGCACTCATGACCCTTGCTCTCTATTTGAAAAGCACTCATTACCCTTGCTCTCTGTTTGATATGCACTCATGACCCTTGCTCTCTGTTTGATATGCACTCGTGACCCTTGCTCTGTGTTTGATGTGCACCCGTGACCCTTGCTCTCTGTTTGATATGCACTCGTGACCCTTGCTCTCTGTTTGATATGCACTCATGATGACCCTTGTTCTCTGTTTGATATGCACTCATGACCCTTGTTCTCTGTTTGATATGCACTCATTACCCTTGCTCTCTGTTTGATATGCACTCGTGACCCTTGCTCTCTGTTTGATATGCACTCGTGACCCTTGCTCTCTGTTTGATATGCACTCGTGACCCTTGCTCTCTGTTTGATATGCACTCGTGACCCTTGCTCTCTGTTTGATATGCACTCGTGACCCTTGCGCTCTGTTTGATATGCACTCATGACCCTTGCTCTCTGTTTGATATGTACGCATGACCCTTGCGCTCTGTTTTGATATGCACTCGTTACCCTTGCTCTCTGTTTGATATGCACTCATGACCCTTGCGCACTGTTTGATATGCACGCATGGCCCTTGCGCTCTGTTTGATATGCACTCATGACCCCTGTGGTTAAACAAGTGGATCCTCCATATAGCCTTGTATCATACTTTAATAAAGTTTCAGAACATCTTTTAAAAAGAGGCAAAGGGATTTGCCTGAACTTAAATACATTATTAGAATACAGGGCCATGTGCAGGATCTATTTGTTTAACAGTTGGGATTCAACCACTTGCGGATTGCCCCATAGAAATATATTGCTACTGTACATACACGTGATTCTGCACCTCTGCCTAGGGGGCACACGTGCATGCGCCGCTGGCAGCCTGCTTCTGCTGTGATTATTCACAGCAGAAGCCAATCTGCGGGTGCCCGCCGATTGTCGGGCAGAGACACAAAAGGGAGTTTTGCCTGTGTAAACAAGGCAGAGCTTCGTTCTGACAGGGGGAAGTTATGGACTTTGTGTCCCTGCAAAGCAGGGAATAAAATATATCACTTTCCTTAGTAAAAGCATGTGGAAAAGAGAAAAGGTTGGGACTTTGAATGAGGCCTGAGACAATTAAGTCACTAGGCCTCCATCCCTGTCAATGCGAAGACAAAAAAGGGTCGGGACTTTATATGAAGCATGCGGATTGAAAGCAAAAAAGAGCTAGTAAATCAGATAATGTAAATTTATTAAATATTGTACAATAAAATACATAAGACACCATGGTACATATTCCATCACCCAACATGGTTAGTTAATTCATTAGCATTTGTTCATAAATAAATTGAGTAAAACAGTAAAAACATGAGGTAGAACTGCATGGTAAATATTGTTTGGCATCTGAAGCTCAACGCGTTTCACGGCTGTCATGCCGCGCATCAGGAGCTGATAGTTAATGAATGTCTATAATACAAGAACATTGTATCAAATGATAAGTTAGGCTTATTAGGGAAAAATTATATATAAGGGGGAGAGAAATATGCACTTAAATCTACAGCCCATACTTACAGGTCAGGTGATGGTATGGGCACGGCAGAGGGCATGTAGGCGGCCGAGGACACAGTCCGATACGGGAGCTGAGGCGGCATAACAGGTGGCGCAGCAAGGAGGCAGGCATCATTGTTTGAGCTGAACATGTGATCTTCACCAGGGGTCAAGGGGCCCATGCAGAAAGACTCCTGGGCCATCTGAAAATGAATGTGAAATGCAAAGAATTTGTGTGTTAATATGCTGAAGGGTGATGGACCCTATGTACAGCAGTGGAAGGGTAATAAGTGAATGTGAATAAGAAGGGGTGGTGATAAACAGAATAACTAAAATATGTGATAGTGTAGCTATGTTGAAAGCAATAAAGTGCTCCAACGTTAAGAACGCTATCATTGAAAAGTGAGAAAAATGAAAAAGGGTAAATGTGTGATGGTGAGCTTGTTGAGGGCAATGAGGATGCTCCAACATAAAAACACCGTCGTGGGGGGATTGAAAGAAGGGGGGGGGGGAGGAAAAGAAAGGGAGGGCCCAGCCTAGGGTGTATGATAGTGAAGCTATGTTAGAGACATGGAAATACTCCAACATTGTGAACGCTATCATTGATATGTGATAGTGAAGCTGTGTTGCAAACAATAAAAATGCTGCAACATAGGGAACACTGTCATAGTAAAAGCATGTAACACAGTACATAAAAACACTGGCCAGGCACACAGTTAACCCTTTGATTGCTCCCTAAATGCGCCTTAAACTCATTCTCAGCCAGTGCCATTAGTACAGTGACAGAGCATATTTTCAGCACTGATAACTGTATTAGTGTCACTGGTTCCCACAAAGTGTCAAAAATGACAGTTAGTGTCCGACTGTCCACCGCAATCTCGCAGTCCCGCTAAGTCACTGATTGCCGCCATTACTAGCGTAAACATTTTTTTAAGTATATATACACCATAGCTTAACTTTTGCACAAACCAACTAATATACATTTATTGGGATTTTGTTTTACCAAAAATATGTATCAGAATACATATTGGCCTAAATTTATTTAATTTATGGAAATTCGATTTTTTAACAAACTGTTTTTTTTTTTTTTGTGTATAGCGCAAAAAATGCAGCGGTGATCAAATACCGCCAACAGAAAGCTCTATTTGTGGAAAAAAATTATATACATTTTATTTGGGTACAGCGTTGCATGACCCCGCAATTGGCAGTTAAAGTAACGCAGTGCCGTATCACAAAAAAATGGCCTGGTCATGAGGGGGGGTAAATCTTCTGGAGGTCAAGTGGTGAAGACATATGAAGCTCCTTCAACAGACCGGCTGTTGTATGGCAACACGGTAGAGAAGGTATACATTTTTTATAAATGATTTAGATTTTCAAATAGGAGGTACAGTCATATGAGATGGGTAAGTGGAAAGGTAGGGGTGGACGTTATATGAGGTCTATCCAGATCTAGAGCGGTCCTGCCAGGCCTTTATTTGACTATAGGCCAGCGGGAACAGGTTAAAGCCAGCAGCTGCCAAGAGTGAAAAGCCCTGTGTAAGCTTCAAGTCAATCCAAGTCAGATTTCACACAGGACTGTGCCTATGTGATATTTTCTGAGTGCCTATGTTTGACTGGCCAATTGGCAAACACCATTTGGAATTTGGAATTCGGAATATGGAATTTGGAACAAGGAACACGGAATTTGGAATACAGAATTTGGAATTCGGAACATGGAATTTGGAATTCGGAACATGGAACACGGTATACGAAATTTGGAACACTGAATTTGGAATTCCGAATACAGAATTCGCAATACAGAACTTGGAACTTGGAACATGGATTTTGGAACATGGAATTTTGAATTCGAAACACGGAACTATAGTGCCATTTGTACTACTAAAAATTATATGAAAAACACCAGAGAAAAATGTAATACATTAAAGTGTTTGTTCACCAATGCCAGAAGTCTGCCAAGCAAAATAGGTGAGTTGGAAGCTCTGGTGCATGAGGAGAGCTATGACGTAATCGGTATTGCTGAAACTTGGCTTCAATCCTCACATGACTGGGCTATTAATATTCCTGGCTATGCACTCTTTCGGAGAGACAGGATAAAAAGGAAAGGTGGCGGGGTCTGTCTCTATGTGAGAAGTGATCTCAAAGCAAGCGTGAAAGAGGACCTGGTTGATGGAGAGTGTGATGAGGCTGAAGCATTATGGGTGGAACTGCATATAGATGTGCGTAGTTCAAAGTTAATCATTGGAGTTTGTTATAGACCACCCAATGTTAATGAGGAGATGGAGACTCAGCTCCTTGCACAGATGGAAAGGGCTGCAAGGGCTGGGACGGTGAATATAATGGGGGATTTTAACTACCCAGAAATTGACTGGAGTAATGGCACTGCTGGGACAGTTAAAGGGCAAAAATTTATAAACCTATTGCAGGACAATTTTATGGTCCAGTTTATTGAGGCCCCAACTAGGAACGATGCTCTGTTGGAGAGCATCAAACCATGCAAAGCGTATTACTAATGTTCAGATAAAGGAACACCTGGGTAGCAGTGACCATAACATGATTTCATTTGATGTTAGCTGTAAGCAAGAAATACAAACAGGAAAGGTAAAAACACTTTCAAGAAAGCAAATTTTCCAAGGATGAGGGCTGCTCTCCAGGACTTAGGCCTCGTACACACGACCGGTTTTCTCGGCAAGAAACGACAAGAAAACTTTTGGGAGAGCTTTCTTGCCGAGAAAACCATTTGTGTGTACGATTTCTCGTCGAGAAAACTGCCGGGAATCTCGACGAGAAAAACCTGCTCTATATTTTCTCGTCAGAATTCTCGTTTTTCTCGTCGGGAACCTCGTTGGCCTGTTTCTGGACGAGAAAACCGGTCATGTGTATGCTTTTCCGAGCCTTAAAAAACCGCCCATGCTCAGAATCAAGCATGAGACGGGAGCGCTCCTTCTGGTAAAACTAGCGTTTGTAATGGACAGAGCACATTCGTGACGCTGTAAATTATTACATCGTTTAAATGGTGCGCATTTAAATCTTCTTTAGAATGGTACAATAATGAAAAAGAATGAACTTGTTTTGCTGCTGATATTCACACAGAGTTCTGATTAACTTTTTGAAACATTATTTATGCTGATCTCATGTAGATTTTTAGTATTATATATAGAGCAAGATCTCCTTATAATTTTTTTTTTTATTTGAATACAGATCTTCATTTTAAATGATTATTTAATTTCTAGTGATCTCCATGATTAGAATTTGAATTTTGTTGTGTCAAGTTTACAAAATTAATATTATTATCTTGTATTTTTTTGACCTTCAAGGAGATTGTTTTGTGTTATCTGTCCCTTTTATTTTTTGATTTTGTAGAAATGTATCTGCCTACTCCAAAGCTAATTGTTTTATTTTTATAAAAACACATAGTCAAGTATTAACTGTAAACAAAAAAATCCATTTATTATGGTATATAATTTTGAAAAATAAAGGCAGCGCTGGAGAACCTGCTGCCATTTGTGCATCCATGGGACCCCAGAGCACACATCAACCCTGTGTGGACAATAAAATTGGAACCTTGAGAAGAACATCAATAGTGAGCCCAATCTGGTCTTGGACTCCCAGAGGTCAGGAACAGCAGCAGGTGAGATACATATCCCAAGTCTGTGGTACTACAACAGGCTGCCTTCTGCCAGACCACATTGAAGCAAAGCCAACACTTCCTGGTCTTGGCAGCCTTACCTACAGCCTTCTCTGCAGCCTTACTTCTGCGTGTGGCTGGAGGCTGTGCCGCTGGAGGTGTACTCATGTCAGGAGGAGAAGAAGGAGAAGGGGGTGGAGGAGAAGGGGGTGGAGGAGAAGAAGAAGGAGGAGGAGGTTGAGGTTCTGAAAGCTGGGCGACCTCACATATGGCCATATTGGGGGTAATTCTCCCCATCACCCCCTTGTTTAGTAAGTTGAGCAGCAGGGGCTCACATAGGAGGCGTTGTTCCATGCTCATTGATTTAAATTTTGCCCCAACTAGTCCGGCATAGGCCTCTTCGGTGGTTGTTGGCTCCTGGAGGGTGGCATGTGCCTCTCTTATCAGGGCCATTGCTGCCTGGCTGGTGCTCCTCTCCCTCCTGGTCCTTCTTGTAAGGCGGATGGGAGGCACCTGCGATCTGGTCCTGCTACTTCGCCCGGCCACCTCCTGTGTGCCACTGGGCCCTGCCACCTCCTGTGTGCCACTGGGCCCTGCCTCCTCCTGTCTGACAGGAGGCCCTGCCTCCTCCTGGCTCACAGTGGGCCCTGCCTCCTCCTGCCTGACACTTTCCAGCCTCTCATCCTGGTTGATGTCATCCTGTGTATGAAAAAGGGACATAGTTTGAGTTTTTGGTTCATCAATCACACACAATTTTCAGCTCATAACTGTTGCAAATTGAATGTAAATAAATTTAAAAGACTGTCATTATGACCCCAGCAGTTTTCTTTCTTCTCCCCAACTTTTCGGGCCACTACTGTCTATTGATATGTAAAACACTTTTTCCTCAAACTTTCCTTATTAACATCTTTTTTACATCATTAATTTTATCACAATACATTTTTAGAAAATACTATACCTGGCTCCAGATGTCCAAATCAGGTTTTTCCAGGATGGCTGCCTCCTCTTGCTCCAGAGAAGGCTCAGGTTGGCTGCAGGGAAGTCTGGGGGGAAGAGTGGAGAGTGATGGCCTTGCCCCAATGTGGTCATCCAGAAAGGACATCCTGTTGTAGTACCACAAAATCGGGACATATACATCCGCTGCTGCTGCTCCTGACCTCTGAGAAGCCAGGACCTTAAAGCGTTCAGTCCTGTATGTGCCTCTCAAGCTCCCAATTTTACTGTCCACCTGTTGTGTGGTTGCTGTAGGTATCCTGGTCTGCACAAATGGGAGCAGGGTCTCCAGAGCTGCTGTCCTTACCCCTCTTTTCCTATGTATGGGGTTTTTGGTCTCCCACAGAGCGGGCAGCTCCCTTACCCGATCAATAAATTCCCCAAGGAAATCTTTTTCTAAAAAAGCATTCATTTTGTCTGCAAGACAAAACACAAGACAAAATTAGTCATTCAGTCAGTCTAAACTCAAGTAAGTCTTTATCCCCATATATATCCTCAAACAATCTCTATGCAGTATAGGCCACCGATTTCACAAAGTATAAAAATCATACCTTCGGTCTTACGTTCGTCACTTTTCCTCCTCTCTCCGCACACAGAACGTAGTAACGTCACATGTGTATTTGCTTTATAAACACTCCTACACTACGCATGCGTGAAACTCCGCACACGTCGCCCGCCCATGACGTTCACATTATCGACTTTTCCCCGCCCATTCTCTTTTGGCGCGCAGACGATATGGCGGAGTCACAGCAGGTGTCTGGTAATTCATCTAATAACGATGAGACAAGCCCGGAGCGTGAAACGTCACGATCAAGGAGGAGATTCAAGGCATCTAATATTCTTTAGAATATGTTTAGAAAGTATGGGGACTCCAATATCCATCGCAGACTCTTGATGAAGAGAGAAATGACTATGCACCCCCACCAGCTTCATAGAGGACAGGGATGTTGAGGTTGTTGGGCTCCTTCCACACCACCTCTGCCATTCCAGGGTGTTTATGCTGATCCTTGATGCCAGTTCTTGCCTTGTGCCACAACATTTCCACTGTCCTTTGCGGAGATGGTGGAGATGGTGGACATATTGAGAAAGTCGGATTATGATGGAAAGCATGGGCCGTATACACACCCTAATCTAAGGATGGCCAAAATTATGAAGAAAGTAGTGAAAAGTCTGAAGAAGAATTTCGGGGTACGACGATCAAAGGAGCAGCTTAGAAAGAGGTGGTCTGACCTGAAACTGAGGGAGCCGGAGCAGTTAAGGAGCATTAAGAGAATGCTAGAAAAAAAAGTACTTCTCCTGTGTTCCTATTATTGTGTTTCATAACTTGCATGTTTCTCCATACGGTTGCTTTTTACTATTGGGCCTTTATAGAAAATGACATCTCGCCAAATTTAGTGGGCACAGTAATCGGTCGTTACAGACACATCTTTCACCCACTACATACAATGTTTTTAGAAGATACAGGGTTAAAATAATTTTGACATGCCTCTTTTTATTACAAAATTTTTATTACATTGTTGTCTAGATGATGTGTTTGTAACTAGAATGAAATGCAAACTTGAATCAGTGTAAAGGAGAGGACACTCAGCAGCTGTTTACACATCTGCACTCTGGAGCACTATAGTGTGGGCCACCAGAACAACCTTTTTAGGGTGCCCCACACAGGTGCTTCAGTGTATTCTTGGGGTGTCTCTATGTGTAAAACGTGTCCCAAAAATGCTTTTTTTGACAATAATGTCTTCAGCTTGTAACTCTGCCCAAACAGACACTTGTACCCCACTTCCAAGCAATGTATTATGTTAGTATTTTTTCCCATAAAATATCTGTGTGCTAATTATACCTTTTCTTCCATTCTCATAGGGGAGAGAAGACTGGGAGGACACCACTCCAGGGAGCACAGGAACCCCACACCACAGAGAGAACCCCAACCTCACCAAGAACCCCAACCTGAGGATGTGGAGGAAGTAGAAGTGGAGGAAGGAGAAGTGGACGATGTGGTGGAAATTGTCACCACAACAGGTCAGTGTCTGTCACCACAGCTTCAGGTAAGAGATGTAAGCCTGCAGAGTTATAATACATTTTTTTCATTTTTTTTTAGGGGATGAACATGTTGTTGAGGAACAAAGTCCTTGTTTCTCTAGTGATAGTGCCCAAAGAATCATCCAGCAAGTGATGGAGTGTAGTAGTGAACGGGACAGAATGAAGAAAAGGATGAATGTTATGGAGCAAAGATTTAAGGACATCATTGATGTTTTGGGGCTAATTGAATGAAGCACAAAACCCCCTTTTTCTAGTTTTCTATATTTTTTCCCAAAAAATTGCACTTTTTAAATCAAGCCAAAATTTGAAGATGCACACAGTGGGGCTGATTTAAGAAAATGTTGGCGCATTTGCGCGGGCAGGAATAATTATTGCGACATGGCGCATGCAGTTGACTTGCGCGGATTCGCGGAATCGTTGCGCGTACGGGCGCAGACACGTTCTTAAATATGAAACAGTCATTGGGCTTGTGCTCATTGTAATGCTGATCATGTTAATGAGCTTTTCCTTATCACATGGAGAATATTGCTTCCACTTTTATTCCTTTCATTCATTTCTTTTTGAAACAACTCAATATTCATTCTAGAGATCTTCCTCCTATCAACAACTGTGCAGATGTTTACTGGACTTGTAATTGTGCATTTTATGGTGATAGTCTATAATCATTGGTGGAGCCAAAACTTCCATGAAAACATCTTCTCAACACATGTCTGTGTATTGTGCATTCTGGACAATTCTTTCCCCATACACTGTCCAATCTGATTGGATGACATTTAAATCCACTCCTTTCTCTGAGCAATTCCTGATTTCCCCATACACTGTGCAATCTGATTGGATGACATTTAAATCCACTCATTTCTCTGAGCAATTCCTGTTCTCCCCATACACTGTGCAATCTGATTGGATGACATTTAATTCCACTCCTTTCTCTGAGCAATTCCTGATCTCCCCATACACTGTGCAATCTGATTGGATGACATTTAAATCCACTCATTTCTCTAAACAATTCCTGATCTCCCCATACACTGTGCAATCTGATTGGATTACATTTAAATCCACTCATTTCTCTAAACAATTCCTGATCTCCCCATACACTGTGCAATCTGATTGGATGACATCGGCAGCTATAGCACTACACATAAGTGAAATCAATGGTTGTGTGTTTCTATTGAGCATGCACACACATCTTCTCTATACCAGTGGTTATCAATCCTGTCCTCAGGGCCCACTAACAGGCCAGATTTTATGTATTACCTTGGGGGAGATGCAGACTATAATACGGCAATCACTGAGCAGCAAATGATATCACCTGTCATGTATTTCAGTTATCGTGCAAACCTGGCCTGACAGGGTTGATGACCACTGAATACGGAGAACAGACATTGGGCTTGTGCTCATTGTAATGCTGATCATGTTAATGAGCTTTTCCTTATCACATGGAGAATATTGCTTCCACTTTTATTCCTTTCATTCACTTCTTTTTGAAACACCTCAATATTCATTCTAGAGATCTTCCTCCTATCAACAACTGTGCAGATGTTTACTGGACTTGTAATTGGGCATTTTATGGTGATAGTCTATGTAGCCACCCCCTCACCCCGTCCTCTTTAGCTAGGGGTATGTCACGCGACAGGGTGAGGTGTGCTACGGCCCATGTCCTCCCCACAACGGCGGGCGAGGTGAAGGCCAATACCTGATGTTTCCTCGGGCCGGTGTGTCCTGAGCATGTACCGAGTCTGTCGTGCAGAAACCACCGAACCACCCTTTGCTCCCATTAACAGAGTCCATACACCGATCACAGTCCAACTGTTGGTTTATTTCGTATCTCCACATACAGGCAATGCGATGGCATGATACGGTGAGATGAGCAGGTCGAGGCACTATACTGATCTGGGTCCCTACACCCCCCCTATGCTATGACCAAGGGTTGTAGGAGTCTTGACATGAATACCTCCGTTGCGTTGCGGCCTCTATCAGGGGAAGATGTCCTCCAAGAGAGTTACCGAAGGCCCATCCGTCACCGGGTTGACACTACACCGGGTCTTCGAACGGGTGACCTTCCCAGCCTCCTCACCTCAGATGCGGGTCCCCTCGCAAGGGGCGCCCTGGAGCAACTTCACCCTCGCGGGACCCAGTCGGAGTCACTGGGTCCCAGGCCTCCTCAATAGTACCTCATCCCAGGCTGAAGGTGCCTGGGATGGAATCCCAGCTTCATTCCGGCCAGGCCTAGGGCGCCTAGGCCGGAACCTTGAACCGCCCGCGCCCAGGCTGAAGGTGCCTGGGTGCGTGAAGAGATGATCCCCGAAGACGACGACGACGACCTCGTGGCGAGGGCGTCTCCCCCTTTTATCCCCTCCCGACGATACCACGGCGGGTTCCCCGCCCCGGCCGCACCATCTCCAGGCAGGGACAAAGGAGGGTAGCACTCTGGTAGTGATTCTACCCTGAGCTAGTAGGTACACTGACACCCACTGGTCAAGGAGAATATTACACCACCCAATCCTCCATGAATAACAAAAAGGGGTCTGAACCCTAACACAATTACACACTTGGGTCACACTACCCCCAGGTGTATCCCACTAAATTGAGGACCCCGCTACACACTCCCCCCTGTGATTTGACGCTGGTCCCCAGCGTCAGGTGCACACCCATGTCTCCCAAAGAGTGGCGACATGAAGTGGGCCCCAGAGGCTATCCCTCAAGTTTTTTTTTTTTAATACTAAGTGTGCCAAGACCTGCTCAAAAGGGAAAGGGGAAATATAAAACGATAAACATTTGTATAAGACATCTATCCTGTACACATGTACAATCCCTCCCATCGCTGTCTAAGAACCACCCCACTCTCAGTAGTCTTGACCGATGAATCTCCTGCAGAAGGGAAACAACAAAAGAAAACACATCCTAACACTCAGTGTTAACTTGGCATGAGTGGGTCCGTCAGCCGAGAGACCCGCTCACTCCAATAAGTAAGTAATGCATGTGTAGCATTTCGAACAACCGTTGCACAACACTGCCACCTGGTGACAGAGCTGCGGTAATGACACTTGGTGAGATCTTCATTCTTCCTGCTTTCCTACTCTGAATCTACCCCAAAAGTCTCTGCATTTGGCACATGAAGAAAAGGGAGAAAAAAAAACAACAGCTCCCAAGTCTCCAGTGAGTAAAAGAAAAGCCCAAATCAAAACAAAAGTAGGGCACAGTTCTAGGCGTCTGGGAATGTCTCATCCAGAAAGTTTCAACAGCAACAAGATAGGAGCTCACTTCTCCTATAAGTAGAACCTTGGATCCGGCAGAAACAGAGGCTTCAGGTGCCCGTCAAACACTTCCACTGAATACTCGACATCCTCTCCTTCTTTCCTACAGATGAGCACCTTATCGGCATGAATATGGCGTCCAAGTCTCCAATCAGCTCTGCAATCCTTGAACTTTTTAGACACAGGCGGCGAACATGACAGGTATCGCCTGGCATGGGGTACTTTAAGCTTTTCCCATACAAACTCGTCATACCACCTTGGTTGCAGGACCTCAACTTCATACAATAAGTCCCGAGGCAAGTAGGGGTACTCCCACCCATATTCACGGGCGACTCTCTGGGAGAAAAGTCTCTGCAATCTGGCTAGGGGCGGCATCACATCTCGCTCACCTTCTCCTGGCTGTACGATGGCCTCCGGGTGCCGAGGTACCTTCACCATCTCGGGTTGCTTTGTCTTTGGTGCCCGCAACGAAGCACGCTGCGTCCCCACCATCAGAGCGGGTGATGTAGTTGAATGAGGAAAGTTGGTCAGAGGGTTAGATTTCCTCGGGAACTCCGGGGCCTGCGCCCGGAGCGTACTGTCTTCTACGGACATGGGGGAATCCTGTGGTTTACTCAGCACAGGTAGCGGGCGTATGTCCCAGCCCTTCCGGTGAAACAGCTCGTCTATTTCTCCGTCATCACCACAGTCTGACAACGACTCTAGGTCGGAGGTGTCATACATCTCGGCGGGAAGGTAGTCTCTAGTAGACGGAAGGCTACCCTCCCTTTCGGGCTCCACCGGTTGTGAACTCCCGACACCTCCAACCAACACCACAGTCCCAGCCCCTAGCTCACCTGGACCTACAGAAGAACTGGGATGTCCGGGACTCTCTTCCCTACCGGCGCCATCCAGGCCAGGCAAGCGGCGGGGTGAAGCTCGACCACGACCATAGGATGCCTGCACCAGGCCTATCTTCCTCTTCGGGGGTGGCAGCAGGGAGTCTGTGGTGACCGAAGCAGTGTCTTCGGATTTTCCTCTCTCAGTCTCTGGTTGGGCAGTCACTTCGCCCTGGTCAGCGCGTACGGGGACCTCCGCAGAGGCCTGGATCTCTCCCTCCGGAGTGGCGGTTCCTGTGATGCAGTTGAGGCGAAGGGCCCGGGGCCTTTCCGTGTATGGTTCAACCTCAAAAAGGAACTCCTTGCATGCCTCACATCGCCCGAATGGCTTTAGTTGGACCACCAGTCCCGAGCATCCGGGACAGATCACACCGAGAGCCTCCGTGTCTCTGCATGAATACAGAGCCAACTGTCCTCGGGGCCTAAGTCTTATCCCCGTGTCTGTCAGGGGAGCAGCAAATGCAGTCATCTTCGTGGGGTAAGGTACCGGCATCCACGGGGAGCTTGAGGCCATCCCGACCACTTGCTGTTCCATCACGCGCTGACCACGCGCCGGAGTCTCCACGTGTATCTCCACACGTGGCCAGACTCCTCCCACAACTTGTACGTTTTCGCGGGCTTCCGCCAGCCTCCGCCCACGAATTGTACAGTCATGGGGTGCCTCGTGGCGCAGTGCATTAACAGTCCCCACATGTAGTACTTCACACGGCTGGACCTCTCCCTTTTTACGCTCCTCTGCGTGGGCCTTTCCCGACTTAGGGTCATGTCCACAACTCCGAGCAGAGATGCACTTTGGCCAATCACATGGCCGACCTGTTCGGAACTCCTCCGGGCAGCAAAGTTCAAACACAGACTTTCTCAGTTCCATCGCCAAGACACACACTATCCCGGACGACGAGCCCCCACGTGTAGCCACCCCCTCACCCCGTCCTCTTTAGCTAGGGGTATGTCACGCGACAGGGTGAGGTGTGCTACGGCCCATGTCCTCCCCACAACGGCGGGCGAGGTGAAGGCCAATACCTGATGTTTCCTCGGGCCGGTGTGTCCTGAGCATGTACCGAGTCTGTCGCGCAGAAACCACCGAACCACCCTTTGCTCCCATTAACAGAGTCCATACACCGATCACAGTCCAACTGTTGGTTTATTTCGTATCTCCACATACAGGCAATGCGATGGCATGATACGGTGAGATGAGCAGGTCGAGGCACTATACTGATCTGGGTCCCTACACCCCCCCTATGCTATGACCAAGGGTTGTAGGAGTCTTGACATGAATACCTCCGTTGCGTTGCGGCCTCTATCAGGGGAAGATGTCCTCCAAGAGAGTTACCGAAGGCCCATCCGTCACCGGGTTGACACTACACCGGGTCTTCGAACGGGTGACCTCCCCAGCCTCCTCACCTCAGATGCGGGTCCCCTCGCAAGGGGCGCCCTGGAGCAACTTCACCCTCGCGGGACCCAGTCGGAGTCACTGGGTCCCAGGCCTCCTCAATAGTACCTCATCCCAGGCTGAAGGTGCCTGGGATGGAATCCCAGCTTCATTCCGGCCAGGCCTAGGGCGCCTAGGCCGGAACCTTGAACCGCCCGCACCCAGGCTGAAGGTGCCTGGGTGCGTAAAGAGATGATCCCCGAAGACGACGACGACGACCTCGTGTCGAGGGCGTCTCCCCCTTTTATCCCCTCCCGACGATACCACGGCGGGTTCCCCGCCCCGGCCGCACCATCTCCAGGCAGGGACAAAGGAGGGTAGCACTCTGGTAGTGATTCTACCCTGAGCCAGTAGGTACACTGACACCCACTGGTCAAGGAGAATATTACACCACCCAATCCTCCATGAATAACAAAAAGGGGTCTGAACCCTAACACAATTACACACTTGGGTCACACTACCCCCAGGTGTATCCCACTAAATTGAGGACCCCGCTACATCTATAATTATTGGTGGAGCCGAAACTTCCATGAAAACATCTTCTCAATACATGTCTGTGTATTGTGCATTCTGGACAATTCTTTCCCCATACACTCTCCAATCTGATTGGATGACATTTACATCTAGTCAGCAATCTGACCAGGTTCCACACCATATGGCCAGTGTTACTTTGGTACAGTTTAGCTCAGTAAATATAAATTTTGTCATTACGACAATGTTCAGAAATCTGATTAACCAGATTTTTGGTTTCTTGGTTTTGCTTTGGGGGGGAATATAAAAATGCAAGGGAAGAATAAGTAACGCCGAGAGATTTGAAGGACAGAGATACTCAACAGATAGAGGGGTCCTTTTGGAAGTACATACACAGGAATACATGGAATGTAATCTACTGACACTGAAGAGTAGAGGTGGGATATGTGTATAAAAAATGGGATTAATTAAAGTGATGGGACGAGAAATGTACCATGTATAGATATGTCATGGAAGATGTGTAATGTATCAGTTGTATCTCCTTTGAAATATAAATGAAGAATATTAAAAAAAAAAAAAAAAAATCTGATTAACTAATGTTCCATCCCACAATAAATAATTAAGATGTGACCACGCCTCACTGATCAGTACAATTAAATTGTATTTATTAATTAAAGCAGAATTGAGAAGACAGGGAACGCACATGTTTAGAAAGTATGGGGGGGGGGCTCCAATATCCTTGGCAGACTCTTGATGAAGAGAGAAATGACTATGCACGGGCACCCCCACCAGCTTCATAGAGGACAGGGATGGTGAGGTTCTTGGGCTCCTTCCACACCACCTCTGCCATTCCAGGGTGTTTATGCAGATCCTTGATGCCAGTTCTTGCCTTGTGCCACAACGTATCCATTTTCCAGAAATGCATCCAAGAGGAGGACCTGAAGATGGATTTCTCCCAGCTGGAACCACAAGCAGTACTACACCTGTTAAATGGACAGAAAAGATTAAAGGGGTTGTAAAGGATATATTTTTTTTTTAAATAACAAACATGTTATACTTACCTCCACTGTGCAGCTCGTTTTGCACAGAGTGGCCCCGATCCTCATCTTCTGGGGTCCCTCGGCGACTGTCTCGGCTCCTCCCCGCAAGAACTAACCCTCTTCATGCAAGCTCTCTCCTGAGAGGGTTAGTTCTTGCGGGCGCGCTCCCGTGATACAGCCGGCGGCTATAGTCACTCACTGTATCACTTGGCCCCGCCCCCGGCGCGCCGCGTAATTGGATGTGATTGACAGCAGCGTGAGCCAATGGCTGCGCTGCTATCAATCATCCAATGAATGAGCCGAGAAGCCAGCGCGTTCACGGCGTGGGACTTTCGAGGGGTCAGGTAAGTAAACAGGGGGGCTGGGGGGGCCGTCATTGCCAGGTTTTTTTTTGCCGTAATACATAGGATGCATTAAGGTGAAAAAATAAAAAACTTTAAACCCCTTTAAGTTGAAAGGTGAAGCTCTGCTTGTTTGCCTGCCTCCCCCCCCCCCCTCTGATGCCACATTTGCCACCTTGCGAGAATCTCATTCTGACGTTCAGCCCCTCCTCCTTCTCCTGCCACCAGCCCATTCACAAAGTGCACTGTGCTCTGTGCATGCGCAGTAGGTAACTGACTGTGCAGCTGAAAGGCTTTACTGCTGGTTTACCGTAGTCAAGATGGTGAAGCCAGCACCCAAGAGCCAATAGAAGAATTGAAAAATTGGGTCGGGTGAGGACATCTCTGGAACCCTGGACAGGTACGTGCCCTAATATTAAAAGTCAGCAGTTACAGTATTTGTAGCTGCTGACTTTTAATTATCGGACACTTACCTGTCCCAGGGTGCCCGCGATGCAGGGGAATGAAGCCCCGCTCGTCTCCCCCTCCTCTCCGCGGCACCAGCATTGTCACTGTGGGCGCCTGGCTGTGGCTTCACAGCTGGGCATGCACTGCGCATGCGCGAGCCACACTGCACACAGTGATTGGCGGAGCAATCATCTGGGACGTGTCCCAGATTATTGCAGAGAAGGAGGGGTGACTTACTTCTGGTTGCCGAGGCGACCTAGGGAGGAAGTGGGAGCTGGAACCCTCTAAAAAGAGGGTTTCTGCTCCCCCCCCCCCCCCCCAAAAAAAATGACATGCCAAATGTGGCATGTCAGGGGGTCACCTTTCTTAACGATGAGTTCACTATTGTGCGTTGCGAATTCCAGCTCTGTTATCTCTGCAAAGAGATAACAGAGCTGTTCAGCATTTCATGTGCGCTGTAGCTGCGGACTTGCTGACCTGGGAGAGGGGAGGGGGGAAGTGTAGTGAGCAAGGAGAGAAATCCTGTTGAGAACTGAACACATTTGCGAATCAGATGCGTGCCCATAGAAGACAATGGGCCTGAATTTGCACCTGAGCCGCACTGCAATGCCTAGAAAACGCACACTTTTTTTGGGCAATGCGCAGGGCGAATGTATCACACATATGTGAAGGAACCACCCTCATTACAATCAATGTATTTTATAATGTTATGCGAATTGGATGCGGTGTAAGCCACAACCAATTGGCATAGGTGTGAACAGGGCCTTAAAGTGGAAGTTCGATTTTTGGGTGGAACTCCACTTTAAAACTGAATATCTGATCTGTTTGCAAATAAATGAACACATGCTATAGGGATTGATATCTGAGTTCACCTTTATCATGAAAAAAGACCCAATCACAGAAAAAGCACTGCAAAGCATTTTACAACTTTCTTTGAGAAACACAGTTGTAGCGGCCCCCTCTCTCTCCTCTCAATTCTTCTGGCTCTGGCTCTTGTCTAGGGGCACCTCTGAGGAGAGAGTGCGAGGTCACCACGCCAAGTTCCCACTGCAGGTGTGTGTGTGTAGTGGGAGACAATTCTCTTTTACCTTCGGGTCGGTGTTCTGCATCTGAAGCCTCCTCCTGGTTTCTCGAACAGTGTCTGCCAGTAAATGAGCCCCACACCACTAAAGTCCAACACTCCTTTATTCTTCTCATGGAAAAGTGAACACAATCAGTTGGACTCCCTCAACGAACAGAACAGACAGGGGGTGTGGATGCGAGTAGGCCCAGGCACAATGAACTTTCCTACTTCCTTCCCAGAGTAGGTTTCTGCTCCCAATCGAGGAAGACATCCCTCCCGGCGGTCTCCGGAGGCTCACCCGTCACTGGCAATTTGCTGCACCGGGTCTTCAGGTAAGTACCCCCTCCGGTCCCTTACGCCACTGGATTCGGGTACCCCCTCCTGGGGTCCCCAAGGAAGTTCCTCCCTCACGGAGCCTTAATCCGGGACCCTCAGTCCCGGACCGCCATCCAAGTACCTCACCCCAGGCTAAAGGTGCCTGGGATGGAACACGACCTCCGAACATCCTCCAGGCCTAGGCCGCCTAGAGGACCGACACGAACCGCCGCCCTCAGGCTGAAGGTGCCCGGGACTTAACTCCCCCCACCAAAAATGGCCACCCCCCTTTATACCCTCTCCCAGCAAGCACGGCGGGTTCCCCGCCCCACCACACAACCGCTGAGAGAGGCCAAAAATAGGTACGACACTGCAATGATGGCTCAACCCCGTGCCCAAAGTGACAGCGCCACCCGGTGGGCCCCAGGGAACCATACACCACAGTTTCCCCACCAGATTCAAACAGAAAAGCACATACCCGCTACACTCTCCCCCTGGTGGTTTGACACTGGTCCCCAGTGTCTGGAATAAACCATGCCCTCAAGGGCTGACATAGTCCAATCCAGAAACCGATTGAAAATTGTGAAAAAATCCCCCAAAAATTTAGAAAACTAAAACTAGCTAGAGCAGTTGTGCCTGAGCCTCACATGAAAAGGGAGGGAAAGGGAAACAACAACACTTAACCATAACACTGAAAATCACATTTTCACATTACACTTTTCCCCACCCATCCTGACTAAGACCCACCCCAATCTCAGTGATCTTGATGGGATGCTCTCCTGCAGAGGGGAAAAGAAAGTTAACACACATAAACCCTGACACATGTATTCGTGTGAGAATGAAAAAACTTCTCCGCAGAGAAATCCTTTCCTTCATAAAAGTGTGTGTGTGAACAGTGATATCGATGCGCAACACTGCCACCTGGTGACAGCATCGCGGTAACTGCACTCATGGAACTTTCCTTCTTCTTTGGGCCCTATCTACCCCAGAGTCCATGATTGCTTGCTGGAAAATTGAAGAACAAACAGGAACAGTCCTTCAACTCCTCTGGGTAACAAGAACAACAACCCCGGGAAGTTCAGCAATGCAAAGAACAAAAACGGAGTCTCTCTTCTCCTATAGATAGAATCGAGGGTGCGGCAGGACAAGTGGCTTCAAGTGCTGATCCATGGTCTCTAGATGGTACTCAACATCTTCCCCTTCCTTGCATCGGATCAGCACCTTGTCAACGTGGATATGTTGTCCCAGCATCCATTCTGCTTTGCAGTCTTTAAAGCGCTGAGAGGCCTTGGGGGAACACGCAAGGTACCTGCGGGCGTGTGGAACCTGAAGGTGGGT
The DNA here is from genome assembly GCA_029206835.1 of Rana muscosa. Classification (NCBI taxonomy): domain Eukaryota; kingdom Metazoa; phylum Chordata; class Amphibia; order Anura; family Ranidae; genus Rana; species Rana muscosa. Next base: position 141,770,640 of record CM055128.1, on the reverse strand, counting down.
CCACACAAATTCATTGTACCAGCGCTCCCGGCAAACTTCCTCTTCATACAATAACTCCTTGGACAAGTATGGGTACTCCCACCCATACTCACCAGCAACCTTCTGGCCAAATAGGCACTGTAGTCTCGCCAGAGGAGGCATAGTGGCTTTGTCCCCTTCGCCAGGCAAAACTTTTGAGTCCGGGTGGCGAGGGACCTTGATCACATCTGGTCTGGGCATAGGTGCCCGCAACAACAGTCTCTTTTCCCCGGCATTAGGTGCAGGTGGCACCGGGAAGGCAAGAGTAGGCTGGGGACGGGACCCCTCCTCAGGCGCTGGTGCCTCCACCCGGGGTGTACTATCCCCTGTAGACATGGGTGAGTCCCTGGTTCTGCGGGACGAGGCGAGAGGTACTTTGTTCCAGCCCTTTTGAGCAAACAGTTCATCAATGGCGACATCGTCTCCCAGATCGGAGAGCGACTCTAGGTCGGAGGTGTCACACTCCTCAGCAGGTATGTAGCCTGTAGTGGAAACGGGACTACCACCCCCCACGGACACACAGGGTTGTGGATCCCCGACATCTCCGCCCACACACCAAGTCCCTCCACCTGGCTTACCTTGGCCTTTTCTTGAGGCAGGACGTCCGGGACTCTTCTCACCGGATACATCTGGGCCGGGCGTAGACAGGCGAGATGGTCCACCGCAACCGCTGGACAGGGCTACCATACCGGTCTTTCTCTTCGGCGGTGGATGCTGTGAGACAGTGGTGACCGAGTCAGCATCCTTGGATTTTTCCCGTATTTGAGTACTCACGACCTCCTCCGCGGTCGCTGCAGTGCGCACAGGGATGGCTGTCGAAGCAGTGATTCCTCCAACTTGAGTGGTGCTACCTGTGGTACGGCCGGGGTAGATGGTTCTTGGCTTCTCAATGACTGTATCTACCTCGAAAAAGGAACTCCCCACAGACTTCGCATTGCCCGAATGGCTTCAGATGACACACCAGTCCCGAGCAGCCGGGACAAATCACACCCAGGGCCTCAACGTCCATGCATCAATACAGGGCGAATCGTCCCCTTGGCTTTAGCCGAATCCCTGTATCGGTCACCGGAGCAGCAGCAGTCAAAGACGTGGTGGAAGGATGAAGTGGAACCCACGCTGTTTGTCCGAACATGGTGACATGCTGCTGATCTATTGCGCACTGCAAGTTTTTTTGCGCCAAATCCCACGTGTAGTCCTTCACACGTATTGGACTCCTCCCCTCTGCACTCTAGTTCACGGGCTTTTCTTCTTTCCTGGGTCACGCCCATGAACTAAGCAGTGAGGGTGTGCCTGATGGCGCAGTGCAAATAGAAGCCCCCACGTGTAGTCCCTCACACGGCTGAGCTCCCCCCTCTTCTCGCTCTTCTGCGCATGCCTTTCCCTCCGCGACTTCAAGCAGGGATGCACTTTGGCCAATAATATGGCCGACCTACTCGGAACTCCTCCGGGCAGACACGTTCAAACTCTGTAGTAGCACGAACACCATACCGGACCCGAGCCCCCACGTGTAGCGGCCCCCTCTCTCTCCTCTCAATTCTTCTGGCTCTGGCTCTTGTCTAGGGGTACCTCTGAGGAGAGAGTGCGAGGTCACCACGCCAAGTTCCCACTGCAGGTGTGTGTGTGTAGTGGGAGACAATTCTCTTTTACCTTCGGGTCGGTGTTCTGCATCTGGAGCCTCCTCCTGGTTTCTCGAACAGTGTCTGCCAGTAAATGAGCCCCACACCACTAAAGTCCAACACTCCTTTATTCTTCTCATGGAAAAGTGAACACAATCAGTTGGACTCCCTCAACGAACAGAACAGACAGGGGGTGTGGATGCGAGTAGGCCCAGGCACAATGAACTTTCCTACTTCCTTCCCAGAAGTAGGTTTCTGCTCCCAATCGAGGAAGACATCCCTCCCGGCGGTCTCTGGAGGCTCACCCGTCACTGGCAATTTGCTGCACCGGGTCTTCAGGTAAGTACCCCCTCCGGTCCCTTACGCCACTGGATTCGGGTACCCCCTCCCGGGGTCCCCTAGGAAGTTCCTCCCTCGTGGAGCCTTAATCCGGGACCCTCAGTCCCGGACCGCCATCCATGTACCTCACCCCAGGCTAAAGGTGCCTGGGATGGAACACGACCTCCGAACGTCCTCCAGGCCTAGGCCGCCTAGAGGACTGACACGAACCACTGCCCTCAGGCTGAAGGTGCCTGGGACTCGACTCCCCCCCACCAAAAATGGCCGCCCCCTTTATACCCTCTCCCAGCAAGCACGGCAGGTTCCCCGCCCCACCATACAATGGCTGAGAGAGGCCAAAAAGAGGTACGACACTGCAATGATGGCTCAACCCCGGGCCCAAAGTGACAGCGCCACCCGGTGGGCCCCAGGGAACCATACACCACAGTTTCCCCACCAGATTCAATCAGAAAAGCACATATCCGCTACACAGTAAAAGTTCACCAAAAAAAAAAAGATAAAATAAAGGCAAATAAACAGCACTGTGAAAATAATTACTCAGCGGTTAGAAAAATCATGTGAAGGTTGCCTATGCACAGAAAAACAAACAAAACATTCCACATAGAAAAGAGCGAACACTTAGGACAGACAAGTCTTTAGCACATACATAACAAAATCAAGACAATTGCATAAACTTTCATACAGCCAAGTGAGTAAACAAAAAAAAAAGGCAAGTCATTATACACACATCCCTCCAACTACATAAATGTACTACATACATAGACCTCCCTGTCTTGTGTGGATCACGCTACACTTTGTAAGAAATTTAAGGTCAAAATAGGTAACAGCTGAAAACATTTTAGTAAACAATTCTTATTAGTGAAGTGACCGTGATTCACAGATATTTAGAATAGTTACTAAAAACAAACTAAACTCTAACAATAATAAAATCAATGCCTGGCTAACAAAGTATACACACAACAAGGTGGCCTCACTTTAGGCAAATTTACACAAACCACATGCCCCCTTATATAACATAGGAGATGGGTTTTGGCGCGAATACGCGCACCTGAGCAATGAACGTTCTCACGTGCTGCTTATTAATTCGCACATGCGCAATACAATATTCATCCCTTAGTTTATCTAACTTCATTTAGGAAATTTAGCTGCTCAGATAGCAATCAGATTGGACAGTGTATGGGGAAATTAATTGTTTAGAGCAGTGATTCTCAACCTTCTAGTGCCGTGACCCCTTGATTAAATTTCCCAAATTGTGGGGACCCCTAACAGTAACAAAAAATTTGTAGCGTAGGTTGTCAGCACCCAAGGCAAGGCAAGTAATTTGCACCTCTAACCCATGGACATTTAGCGCTCCCTGAGTCCCTTCCACTCGTACAGTATTAAAACCCCTTATGGTACATTTTTAGGATGTACCACTCTTTCTCTTTGTTCTCCTTTCTTTCCCTTTTTCTCTCTCTACCCTAATTTCTTGTTTTTTTTTCTCCCATCCCTCACTCTAGCTATCTTTCTTATTATTTTTCTTATTATTTCTTTCCCTTTTTGTTTGTTCCTCCCCCTCTTTTCCTCTCCCTTCCATGTATTCTCTATTTTTATTCCTTCTCTTACTCCTTGGTGGGGGGGGGGGGGGATGGGATGAGTGGCAGTGCTGGCGGGGAGTTGGGATGAGTGGCAGTGATAGCGGGGAGTTGGGATGAGTGGCAGTGCTGGTGGGGTCATGGGATCAGTGGCAGTGCTGGGGGGAGTTCTGATCAGCCAACTTAGGTGCTCTTGATCAAGGTCATCTGCTAATCTGAGAACTGTAGTGGGGACTTTTAAATGCCAACTCTAATCACAGCCTGGTACTGTTACTCACTGTGTCTCCAGCTATGTGGCGTTTCACAGCAGTGACAGCTATGCCAAAATCAGGAGATAGGGTCTCCTCATACTCCTCCGACTTTACTTTCCTCACCAGTCAACTGACATCTAGTCTCTCCCCCCACCCATGGCGTGAACTGAATGGGCAGCTGCGAAGAGGCAGAGTGGGAGGCCGCAGGCTCCAGGAACAGCCAAGCTGGGCGGCCACAGGCTCCAGGGACAGCCCTGCTGGGCGGCCACGAAAAGGCTGGGAGAGCGGTGAGGGCTTCAGGAACAGCCCAGGATTTGGTGACCCCTGGCAAATTGTAATTCGACCCCCGAGGGGGTCCCGACCCCCAGGTTGAGAACCACTGGTTTAGAGAAATTAGTGGATTTATATGTCATCCAATCAGATTGGACAGTGTATGGGGAGATCAGGAATTGCTCAGAGAAATGAGTGGATGTAAACGTCATCCAATCAGATTGCACAGTGTATAGGGTAAGAATTGTCCAGAATGCACAATACACAGACATGTGTTGAGAAGATATTTTCATGGAGTATCCAGAATAGAGACCGGTTCTAGGAGAATCTCTCACGGGAGGTATCCTGACTGCTTCAGCAAGTGGGAGCAGGTGGTTTCGATGCCACATCTTCAGTGGGCCTACCCTCCCTTCTGGCTTCAACTTGTAGACAGGTAGGCCCGGCAACTTCCTACAGATGACATAGGGTTCAGATCTCCATCTGTCCGCAAGTTTGTGCTTCCCAGGAACCCCCAGATTGCGTAACAGTACTCTATCCCCGGGCTGTAGGTCTTGTATCCGGACCTTCAAGTCAAAGTTTCTCTTGTTCAGAGCTCCTCTTTGATCTGAGGCCGCTTGAGCTTGTTCATAGGCCACTTTCAGGCTGTGTCTGAGCCTGTCCACATATCCTTTGTGGGATGTGGCTGAGGAATGGTCCAGAGAGGTGCCAAAGGCCAAGTCCACAGGCAGTCTCGCCTCTCTCCCAAACATGAGTCGATAGGGGGAGTAGCCTGTAGCATCACTAGTGTTGCAGTTGTAAGCGTGTACTATTGCTGCTATGTGTTTGCTCCAATGTTGCTTCTTCTCACTTTCCAGAGTCCCCAACATGTTGAGCAAGGTTCGGTTAAACCTCTCCGGCTAAGCATCTCCCTGTGGGTGGTAAGGGGTAGTTCGAGTCTTCTTGATTCCCAACGAATCCAGGAGTTTCCGGATCAGTCGACTCTCAAAGTCTCTTCCTTGATCTGAATGAAGTCGTTGGGGCAGCCCATAATGGACAAAGTACTTATCCATGAATATCTTGGCTACTGTGGAAGCCTTCTGGTCTTTGGTTGGGAAAGCTTGGGCATACCGGGTGAAATGATCGGTTATCACCAGAACATTTCCTAGTCCACTCAGATCGGGTTCGAGGCAGAGGAAATCAATGCATACCAGATCCATTGGGCCTTGACTTTGTAGATGGCCCATTGGGGCAGCTTGATGAGGTAAAGTCTTCCTCTGGATGCAATGTGCACATGAGTGGCAGTACTCTTCTACCTCTGCCCTCATGCAGGGCCAATAGAACCGATTTCTAAAAAGTTGAAAGGTCCTTTCAGCCCCTAGGTGACCATGATTGTCATGCAGGGCAATCAGAACAGTCTCTCGATGTTTCTCTGGGAGGAACAGTTGCCATTTATCTTCTGGGTCATCAGAGGGGCCCCTTCGGTAGACCACTCCCTGATGTACCTGCAACCTGTCCCACTCTTTCCTCAACAGGCGGGCTTCTTTTGAGGGGTGACTCAGGAGTTTGTTTGGATCCTGATTCTCCAGAGCTTCCAGAACCAATTTCCCCATTGGATCTTCTAACTGGTCACTTTTTAGTTCCTTCTTGGACAACTTTGGCAGATAGTCTTCTCCCAGCTGAGTTACTCCACAGTATTGTTTGGGGACTCCTACCATGGTAACTCCTATCTCTTCCGCCCGTGAGCCCCCTCTGGCTTGCAATTCAGCCCCTTGAAAAAGGGCCCGCACCCCGTCAGGTGCTACTTGAGTCCAGTCTTCCATGTCACAGTTGGGACCATGGGATCTCCTGGACAGAGCGTCTGCATCTCGATTTCCAACCCCTGGCCTGTACTTTAGGCTGAAATTGAATCCAGACAATGCGGCCAGCCACCTGTGTCCAGTGGCGTCCAGTTTTGCTGTAGAGAATAAGTAGGTCAGGGGGTTGTTGTCGGTCTTCACAATTAATTCCGCCCCATACAGGTAGTCTTTGAGCTTGTCTACTATCACCCAGTTAAGGGCCAAGAACTCCAGTTTATGAGTGGGGTAGTTTTTCTCAGAGGGGGTCAGGCTCCTGCTCACGTAAGCAACAGGCTGCAGTTGCCCTTCGTGTTCTTGATAAAGCACTCCCCCCAGACCGTCATGACTAGCATCTACGTGTAGTTCATAGGGTTTGGTTGGGTCTGCATAGGTCAAGACTGGAGCAGTGGTTAGGCTCTTCTTCAATGCCTGGAAGGCCTCTTCACATTTCTGGTTCCACTGATCTTGGACTGACTCTCCCAGCTTCCGGGGTCCTGAGTCGTCCTCTTCTCCCTCAGTCTCGAGCAGTTCATTCAATGGTCTAGCAATTCGGGCAAATCCTTCCACAAACCTCCTGTAATAGGAGCAGAACCCCAAGAAGGACCGGAGTTCTGTTACTGTGGTGGGTCGCGGCCAGGAGGTAACTGCCTCCAGTTTCTCAGGGTCTGTGGCCACCCCTTCTTCAGACACTATGTGTCCCAGATAATTCACAGAAGATTGGTAGAACCGACACTTCTCAGGCGAAAGCTTGAGTCCCTCCTCACTGAGTCTCCTCAAGACTTTTTCCAGCCTCTCCTCATGTTCCTCCAGGGTTCTTCCAAAGACAATGACATCGTCTGGGTATACAAGGACTTCAATAAGGTTCATGTCCCCTACAGTCTTTTCCATGAGACGTTGGAAAGTAGCTGGGGCTCCAGACAGACCTTGGGGCATCCGGTCGAATTCAAAGAATCCCACTGGGGTTATGAATGCTGTCTTCTCCTTGTCTTCTGGGTGCATAGGGATCTGATAGTATCCACTCTTGAGATCCATAACGCTGAACCACTTGGCTCCAGATAAGCTCTGCAAGGCATCCTCTATCCTCGGAGTGGTGTATTGGTCGGGTATGGTTCTCCTGTTAAGGGTCCTGTAATCGATACAGAGCCTCAACGATCCATTCTCCTTCCTGACCACCACTATTGGTGAGGCATAAGGGCTTCTGGACTCCCGTATCACACCGGTCCTTTTCAATTCTGCAAGTTGTTCCCTTAGATCCTCCAGATCTGCTAGTGGGACCCGCCTGACTCTCTCTCTGAAGGGCTTGTCTTCTTGGAGGCGGATCCGATGGGTGGCACTCCTTGCACACCCCACATCGAATTCATCCCTGGAGAAGATCTTCTCCCATCTGGTCAACTGGGCCTTGGCTCTCTCCTTTCAAGCCCTGGGCAGGTTCGGGTTTTCCATGGATAGCTTCTCCCAAGCATCTCCTCCTTCCCCCGTCCCCTTTACTTCTGACAAGTTGACCGGGGCAGCAGGGCTCACCTGGCCCAGCAGCATTCTGGCTGGGATTTCCATGGGTCCATCTGTATTGTTCCTAACACTCACTGGAACTCTACAATGGGCCTTCTTCAGGGCCTTCAGCGGAATCACTTCTGCTATCACTTCCAGGCCAGGGGACTCTTCCCCCGGGTCAGACTCCAACATGACAAAGGGTCCAGGTTGCTCCCAAGTAAGCTTCACAGTGGCTCTGAGACAGGTTACTTCACCGGGCTGCAACACCACCCCTTCTCTTCCAAGTCTCCACACCTTCCCTATCCCCTCTCCAGGGGTCTTCTGCTCTAGGACCAGCCGTTGATAAGCCGTCTTCAGCATAGGGTGAATCTTGGCGGCCGCTGACCCCTTCTCTTTCACTAGAGGGATCAGAAGTCTTCGGACCAGGTCCGTGTTCGTTCCTATTATAAGGGAACTCTTGTTGGCTCCTGGCGGCCGAGGGCATACAACCGCCAGGGTATCAAACACTTCAGCTTTTCCAGCCACGGATGGGTCAAAGATCATCCTGACAGGCAAGTAGCCATCGTAGGGGAAATTCTGGGTCCCAATCCCACATATCTCTAGTCCCTCTATCTTCTGGATGGGCAGGTGACTCAAGTGCTTCTCGTAGAAATCTCGGTATAACAGGGTCACTTGTGCCCCAGTATCCAAGATGGCTCTGGTGTAGACTCCCTCCACTTGAATGTGCACTATGGGAGATGGGCCTTCTAGCCTCTCCGGATATGGCCCGGCAGGGGTCGCCTTCTTCTGACCCTTTCCCTTCCAGTTCCCTTTGGACTTTAATCTTTCTTGAGCCTGGTATGCATTGATTTCCCTCCTCTCAATGGGTGTACAGACCCGCTGAGGGATATCATTGATTTTCCTAGGTGTGCACCCCCTCTGGGGAGCGCTGTGCCCCCTCTGAGGGGTCTTGCCCCCTTTCTCTGGGGTGTATCTTTGTTGAGGAATGATGTATTTCTTCTGAGGCGTTTTATCTCTTCTTTCTTTCTGCTTTGCTTTCAGTTTGGAGCTCACTGAAGGTGATGGGCACCCGGTTGACTCCTTCACTGGGGCCCTCTGGAGTTTCCCGCCGGCTTGCAGTTGTCCAGCTTCTTCTTCTTGGGACTGGAACAAGTAGCCGCAACATGGCCAATTCCTCCACAGTTAAAGCAGACTATATCTCCCCATTCTTGTAAAGATGCGGGTGCCGAAGCAATTGGGAATAGTTCCTTCCGTGGTACCTCTCTCTTGGGACCCTCTGTGTCTTTCGCCATCAAAGAGGTCAACATTTCTAACACCTTGGACATTTGTGCTTTCAAAGTGTCTACCTCTGAGTCTCTTTCAGTAGTCATCGCTGGATTGACTAGCACCTGTGCGGGGACAACATTTGCCTTAATTATTTGCTGGTCCTGTTGTAGCGCCTCCTCATCTCGGATGATTTTTATCAATTCAGCATAAGTCAGCAACGTTCCTCCTCCCGAGGTTTTCAGGTGCAGCCAGACTGGATACGAGCGTAACGCTCCCTTTAAGACTTGCTTCATTCTTGCCGCATCTGCATCTTGGGGCTTCATTCCCTTCTTCAACACAATCTTGCACAGCAACCTGTTTAGTCTCCTAACATATTCTGACAGTTTTTCCCTTGGTTGTTGAAAAGTATGTTCAAATTGGTAGACCATCTCTGTCACCTTTTCCAATTGACCAAACTCTTCCTGTAGCATAGCTAGACAGTCTTGAGCCGTGCAATCGGCATTCCCAAACCGAAAACTTTTCACTGCTTCTGCTGCTGTGCCTTTCAGGCTTTCTATCACTCGTTGCCTCTTCTGCGCTTCAGGCACCTCCCATGCCTCTACTGCCTGCAATGCCTGCTCCACCCAGGTATCAAAATCTTCTTCCCCTGCAGGGACAGGGAGCTTCCCTGAGAATGTCTTCAATCTCCGGTAGCTAGTTTCTACATGCACTGTGTTTGTCTTCTGACATTTGCTTAGCAGATCTCCTATCGCCTTTATCAATTCTGGTGACATGGCAGTGGCAGGTGCGGGTATCACCGGGGGCGTCACCCTGTCTCCCTTTACTGGTGAGGCGCGGGCCGCAGCCTGCGGTGATCCCATCGGTGATGGTTCCTTCTTTATAGTTAAAGCAGGCGCCACCCTATAGGTTCTATTATCTGGCGTCTTTACACACTTGCGCCTGCACGCCTCTGGTATCCCGTCTCCGTATTCCACTAGTGCATACTGATATGAAGTATCCGGGTCTGCCTTTATATCTATCACCCATGGTGTGTGATCTGGGGACACTGACTTCATCAACTCCTCTACCGTCTCAGTCTTCCATTCCTCCCCTGGGAGGCTGATGACTATTGAATTGTTTGGCTCTGCCCTTACGGCTTTGCACCACTCTTCTATCGCTTGTGGATCCATGGGGTCCATGCCGGCACTTCTGGCGTTCACCTGCTGTATCAGGATCCCGGACCCGAGCCCCCACGTGTAGCGATACCGCCAACTAAGAAGGCCGCAGATTTAGTTTGGGCCCTGAAAGACAGCTCCGCCAACCCCCGGCAAGGTACTCAACCCCCTACTGGCACAGTTAGCTACGGCAGCAATAAACTCTTATACTGTATGAGTAATTCAACATCGAGACGATAATAGTATAAAAAGAGTATATTATTTACTTAAGCTTTTGATAAGAAAGGGGTTAAAATTTATAACAGTTCACAGACAGTATATATATTTTGCAGAGCCCTGCAGCACTAACACACTATGCATATGAAGTGAACAGTAACAAGTGCGCCAAGTGGGCGACCGTTAACTAGGCGCCCTGTGGCGCAGTAACCAAACAAATTAGCAAGCTGACCAGGCCTGGTTCAGATATCTACAACTTAGTCTATAGGGGATAAGGTTCTTTTCTTCACCGGCAGGTCTTTAACTGTGGTGCACATTAACAGAGTATGATTTGTAATCCAGTGGGAAATGTAAAGATGGGGTAAACACTGTATTATATAAAGTGTTAGTACCGCTCCTTTGAGGTCCTCTAATGAGAGTATCAAGAACAACTTGCGGGCCACGGCAGTCTATAGGCCTATACGCAATAACAGTATATGGCTTGGGCATACGCCCTCTCACCCGCCCGGACAGGGACCCAGTCCTAAGAACTTCAACCGACTGTATCACACACACACACACACAGTGTCCCCAACGATCGGGTCCTCGATCCGGTCCAGGCTGTAGACAAACGAGGTCCGGAGCCACCCAGGCTCGCAGTGGGGTGGAAGGCTCTTTGGTGCTGCGCAAGGTCTCAGGCTTCAGGCCTTGCACTCCGACACATCCGCACAGGAGGATCAGTCTCTGAAGTCTCGTGTCCCAAAGAGGCCGAGCGCAGCCGCGCCTCCTCCTTATATAACCCCTCCCATAAGTCTCTGCGGTGAACACTGCCGAATGGGTTTCTGGGTGATGTAGTCTCCGGGAAGTAAAAGGGGAACACCCCGCTACACTAGTTCTATTTTTGTTTCGATATATGTGTTTAATTGATGATATTGTAGCCATTTATGTTTATATTCAGATCCTATATCTTGCATTTTTGGTAATTTACCATCCACTAGGATCTGGGCCACCCTTATGTTCTCCAGTATGTTCCATTATAAGTATTTTGTGGTTTCTAAAGCTGGCGGAAATTCTGGATTGGAGAATAATGGGGTCATAGGTCCCATCATAGTCGATAGTTTCCCCTTTTTTAGCACAGCATCCCATATTTTTTTATGTGGCTCTTGCAAAGATCGTTAATTCTTTATTTCCAGGTCTTAAATGGGGTTTTATCCAAGGGAGGGATTTAAGTTGTACTCCTATAATATCTTCTTCTAGTTTTACCCATTACTTGTCCTCTGTGTTGTGATGCCAATCTATAATCCTAGTCAGCGAGGCTACTTGTAAATATTTTGAAAAGTCGGGTAGTGCTAGACCTTCATTTTTCTTAGTTCTATTTAAGATTTCTCTTTTTATTCGTGGTATTTTTTGGGCCCAAATGAAGCTTCCTATTGCTTTTCTTAATTCGATCATTAATTTTTTTGGAAGGGCCAAGGGTACTGTTTGAAAAATATATAATAATTTTGGCAATATGTCAATTTTTACTATATTAATTCTTCCCATCCATGAGTATGTTACTTTTTCATATCTACCGTATATACTCGAGTATAAGCCGAGTTTTTCAGCACATTTTTTGTGCTGAAAATGCCCCCCTTGGCTTATACTCGAGTCACCTTTTTGCGCCTGATCTCCCGGACTTTGGGGGTCCGGTACCAGCACACATGTAGCTCCACTTGGCACACATGTAGATCCACTCTTCCTCTACAAGTGTGCAAAGTTTGTTGTCCGGGGGACCTACGGTCGGGGAGCACCGATTTTTCAAAGCCGGGCACCCCTTCTATAGACTCCCATGTTAAACGGTAATTTCTCCGGTGACTTTGGGGACAAGGAACCGGCCGGTCGTAGGTTCCCTGGACCCGAAACTTGGCACACATATAGCCACACTTCTCCTCTATAAGTATGTAAAGTTTTTTTTTCTGGGGGACCTACGGCCGGGGAGCACCGATTTTTCAAATCCGGGCACCCCTTCCATAGACTCCCATGTTAAACGTCAGTCTAGTCATGAACACAGTGAGGCATGGGCACAGTGAGGCATGGGCACAGTGAGGCATGCACACGGACACAGTGAGGCAAAGTGAGGCGCAGTAAGGCATGCAGATGGACACCCTAGGCTTATACTCGAATCAATACGTTTTCCCATTTTTTTGTGGTAAAATTAGGTGCCTCGGCTTATATTCGGGTCGGCTTATACTCGAGTATATACAGTATACAAAAATGTAATTACTTTACGGATTGTCGCACTGCGATATAAATCTTGTAATTGGTTTAAATTACTCGGGATGTATATTCCGAAATATTTAATTGCTTCTTGCTGCCACTTAAACGGGAAGTCTTTTTGCAACAGTATCTGTGTTTTTTGTATTAGTGATACATTTAACATTTCAGATTTATCGTAACTAACTTTAAAGTTACTTAATTCTCTGAATCATTTAAATTCTTTTATTAACCACTTCAACACCGGGCTTTTTTTTACCACCTCAATACCGGGCCTATTCTAGCACTTCTCTCCTACATGTACAAATCATCATTCTTTTGCTAGAAAATTACTCAGAACCCCCAAACATTATATATGTTTTTTTAGCAGACACCCTAGGGAATAAAATGACGGTCATTGCAATTTTTTTTCTTGCACGGTATTTGCGCAATAATTTTTCAAACGCCTTTTTTTGGGAAAAAAAATGGTTTCATGAATTAAAAAATAACAAAACAGTAAAGTTAGCCCAATTTTTGGGGAAAATATGAAAGATGATGTTACGCCGAGTAAATAGATACCTAACATGTCACATAGTTACACAGTTACATAGTTACATAGTTAGTCAGGTTGAAAAAAGACAAAGTCCATCCAGTTCAACCGTAAAAAAATAAATAAATAAAATAAAAAATATCGTACAATCCCATATACCCAATTCTATACCCACAGTTGATCCAGAGGAAGGCAAAAAACACCAGCAGAACATGATCCAATTTGCTACAGCAGGGCAAAAAATTCCTTCCTGATCCCCCGAGAGGCAATCGGATTTACCCTGGATCAACTTTACCTATAAATGTTAGTACTCAGTTATATTATGTACTTTTAGGAAAGTATCCAGGCCTTTCTTAAAGCAATCTACTGAGCTGGCCAGAACCACCTCTGCAGGGAGTCTGTTCCACATTTACACAGCTCTTACTGTGAAGAAACCTTACCGTATTTGGAGATGAATTTTTTTTTCCTCTAGACGTAAAGAGTGCCCCCTTGTCCTCTGTGTTGACCGTAAAGTGAATAACTCAACACCAAGTTCACTATATGGACCCCTTATATATTTGTACATGTTAATCATATCCCCCTTATTCTCCTCTTCTCAAGAGTGAATAAATTCAGTTCCTCTAATCTTTCCTCATAGCTGAGCTCCTCCATGCCTCTTATCAGTTTGGTTGCCCTTCTCTGCACTTTCTCCAGTTCCCCGATATCCTTTTTCAGAACTGGTGCCCAAAACTGAACTGCATATTCCAGATGAGGTTTTACTGATGATTTGAACAGGGTCAAAATGATATCTCTCTCTCTGGAGTCCATACCTCTCTTAATACAAGAAAGGACTTTGCTCGCTTTGGAAACCGCAGCTTGGCATTGCATGCCATTATTGAGCTTATGATCTACCAAAACCCCCAGATCCTTCTCCACTATGGACCCCCCCAGTTGTACTCCCCCTAGTATGTATGATGCATTCATATTCTTAGCCCCCAAGTGCATAACTTTACATTTATCAACATTAAACCTCATCTGCCACATAGTCGCCCAATTAGATAGTGCATCGAGGTCGGCTTGTAATTTGGAGAAATCCTGTATGGACGTTATTCCACTGCATAGCTTGGTGTCATCTGCAAAGACAGAAATGTTACTTTTGATCCCAGACCCAATATCATTTATAAAGATATTAAAAAGTAAGGGTCCCAACACTGAACCTTGGGGTACACCACTGATAACCTTAGACCATTCAGAGTAAGAATCATTAACCACTACTCTCTGAATTCTGTCTTTTAGCCAGTTTTCTATCCATTTACAAACTAATATTTCCAATCCTGTAGACTTTACCTTACACATGAGCCATGTGTGCGGAACTGTATCGAAAGCTTTTGCAAAATCCAAGTATACCACGTCCACCGCCACCCCTCTGTCCAAGGTTTTACTTACCTCTTCATAAAAAGAAATCAGGTTTGTCTGACAACTTCTGTCTTTCATGAATCCATGCTGTCTGTTGCTTAAATAGTTTTTTTCCAGCAAGAACTCATCTGTGTGGTCTTTTATTAATCTCTCCAGTATCTTACCAACTATAGAAGTTAAACTAACAGGTCTATAGTTACTTGGTAAAGACTTTGTTCCCTTTTTAAATATAGGCACCACATTGGCCCTGCGCCAATCCAGTGGTACTATGCCTGTCATTAATGAGTCCCTAAAAATTAGATACAATGGCTTTGAAATTACAGAGCTCAATTCTTTTAGGATCCGTGGGTGTATGCCATCTGGTCCAGGTGCTTTATCCACCTTTATTCTGTCTAAATATTTCTGGACCATATCACTTTTGAGCCATTGTGGATTTGGGGCTGTGTAACTACCACCCCCATTATGGACATGAGCTCCCCCATGTTCCATTGTATACACAGAGCTGAAGAAAGTATTTAATAAATTAGCCTTCTCTTTGTCCCCAGTCACCCACTCTAGATTATTTTGTAAAGGGCCTACATGCTCAGACTTGACCTTTTTAGTATTAATATATTTGAATAATTTTTTGGGGTTTGTCCTACTATCTTTTGCAATCTGTCGTTCGTTTTGAATTTTTGCATCCTTGATTTCCTTTTTACATATCCTGTATCCGCTTCATGGAATGGCGCCAAACTTCGGTACTTAAAAGTCTCCATAGGCGACGCTTTAATTTTTTTTACAGGTTACCAGGTTAGAGTTACAGAGGAGGTCTAGTGCTAGAATTGTTGCACGCGCTCTAACGCACGTGCTGATACCTCACATATGTGGTTTGAACGGCGTTTACATATGTGGGCGGGACTTACGTGAGCGTTTGCTTCTGATCGCGAGCTACAGAGGACAGGGGCATTTAAATTTTTTTTTATTATTATTTATTTTTTTATTTTACTTATTTTATTTATTTTTTACACTTATTTTACTTTTTTTTTTTTTTTGATCACTTTTATTCCTATTACAAGGAATGTAAACATCCCTTGTAATAGGAATGTGTGTGACAGGTCCTCTTTATGGAGAGATGCGGGGTCAATAAGACCCCACATCTCTCCTCCAGGCTGGAAAGCATGAGATCGTGATTTTTTTTCCACTGACATCATACTTACTATCTAATACTGTTTACATATGAGGACCCGGGCGTGACGTCATCACATCTCCCCCGGGCCTCCGACGATCATAGAGATGACTGGTGACCATCTCTATGCTCGTCACATGACCTACCACCGGCGCCGGACGATTCTCTCGGGGTCCCCAATGGCACGGGAGAGCCCGGAGAAGCACCGGATGGCGGCGGGAGGGGGGGTGTCCCCTCTCGCCACCTATAAGAACGATCAAGCGCCGCTATGATCGTTCTTATGGTGCGCAGAATCGCTGACACAAGAAAAGGATATCTGAATGATGCCTCTAGC
Source organism: Rana muscosa (assembly GCA_029206835.1). NCBI lineage: Eukaryota > Metazoa > Chordata > Amphibia > Anura > Ranidae > Rana > Rana muscosa. The sequence goes on along the minus strand of CM055128.1, from coordinate 141,754,976 downwards.
TGCAGGCATCATTCAGATATCCCCCCTCAAAGCTGAGTACGTCATATGACGTCCACCCAGGATGGGAGATCCCATCTGTGGACGTCATATGACTATGAGCGGTATGGAAGTGGTTAAATTTGGTATTGTTATAATAGGGTTAGTTACATATATTAATAGGTCATCTACATATACCGCTGTTTTGTATTCTTTGCCTTTAATAATAATCCCTTGAATATTTTTATTTTCCCTTATTGATGTTATAAGATGTTCCATTACTATTATATATAATAAGGGGGATAGGGGACATCCCTGTCGAGTTCTATTTGATATTTCTATATATTCCGATAGCATTCTGTTTGTTCTTATTTTGGCCCTTGGGTTAGAGTACAATGCGACAATCCTACTAAGCATTTTAGGGCCCATTCCTATCTGGACTAATGTTTCTTCTAAGAACTGCCATCCCACCCTATCGAACGCTTTCTCAGCGGGAACAGGTTAAAGCCAGCAGCTGCCAAGAGTGAGAAGCCCTGTGTAAGCTTCAAGTCAATCCAAGTCAGATGTCACACAGGACTGTGCTTAGTGATATTTGCTGAGTGCCTGTGGCTGACTGGCCAATTGGCAAACACCGTTTGGAATTCGGAATATGGAATTTGGAACAAGGAACACGGAATTTTGAATACAGAATTTGGAATTCAGAACATGGAATTTGGAATTCGGAACATGGAACACAGTATACGAAATTTGGAACACTGAATTTGGAATTCCGAATACAGAATTCGCAATACGGAACTTGGAATTTGGAACTTGGAATTTTTGAATACGGAATTTTGAAAATGGAATTTAGAATTTGGGAACATGTAACACGGAACACGGAATTTGTAATTTGAAATTTGGAATTCAGAACACAGAATTTGCTATTCGCAACATGAAATACGGAATTTTGAATTTGAAACATGGAATTCGGAACACGGAACTTGGAATTTTGAATTCGGAATTAAGAATTCGGAACATGTAACACGGAATTTGTTGTTCGGAACACGGAATTTGGAATACGGAATTAAGAATTCGGAACATGGAACACGGAATTTGGAATACGGAACACTGAATTTGGAATACGGAATTTGGAACACGGAATTTGGAATTCGGAACATGCAACACAGAATTTGGAATTCAGAATACGGAATTTGGAATTCGGAACATGGAACTTGGAATTCGGAACTTGGAATTCGGAACATGGAATACAGAATTTGGAATTCAGAATACGGAATTTGGAATTCGGAACATGGAACACGGAACTTGGAATTTGGAATTTGGAACATGGAACACGGAACACTGAATTTGGAATACGGAATTTGGAACACGGAATTTGGAATTCGGAACATGGAACACAGAATTTGGAATTCAGAATACGGAATTTGGAATTCGGAACATGGAACTTGGAATTCGGAACTTGGAATTCGGAACATGGAATACAGAATTTGGAATTCAGAATACGGAATTTGGAATTCGGAACATGGAACACGGAACTTGGAATTTGGAACATGGAACACGGAATTTGGAACATGGAACACGGAACACGGAATTTGGAACATGGAACAAGGAATTTGGAACATGGAACAAGGAATTCGGAATTCGGAACATGGAACACGGAATTTGGAATTCAAAATACGGAATTCTGAACATGGAACACGGGATCTTTTTATACCAGGCTTCGTTCTCTGGAATTTTATAGTAGATAACGGTATATTGTGCTTTGTCTAGTAGCACAATATTACCACCCTTGTCTGACGGTTTAATGATGATTCCCTCAGAACTTAGATTTTTAAGTGCTAGCTTCTGTGGTATGGATAAATTTTCCATATTATGAGGATAAATTGTAATATTTTCTTTTTTTTTTTCACAATCAAAGTTTTATTGAAAGAAAATTATTACAAAATATTAACAGTGATGATACATTAGCCAATATTTGTACTCAACATTCGAGTCTAATATTCAAAATGCACATATTGTAGAGAAAAAGAGTACTATCAATACGTAAAAGAGCAATATTTCTGTCATATTGATCATTAATTATAGAAGGGAGGGAGGATGTAGGGAGGAAGGAGGAATAGAGGGTGGGAGTGAGGGAACAATAAAGAGGGAGGAGAGGGGGGTGAGGGAAGAGGGGGAGGGAGAGAGCTTTTAGATGGTTTCAGAGGAGCGCGTGGTTACAGTATCATTTCAATATCTGGGTCCCCTCTAATTATATTAATAGTAAAACATCAATCTAGTATGTAATCTATTACAGAATACATTGTGGTTATGCCATCAGACATGAAAAGAGAAAGAACTGTCATTTTATAACTGAGTAGGTTGTCAGTAATGTAGGACTATTAAGCATCTTAGTTCATCAGAGTTTTGAATTCAGCAGAATACAGGAATAAAACCCAAGGTTGCCAAAGGGCGTGAAAACTTTCAGCTGTCTCTCTCTTCATTGCCACAATCTCGTCCATTTTGTATATGAACATTATCCTGTCCAACCAATCCTTGACCGTTGGCGTTTTAGTGGTTCTCCAATGCAAAGGAATAAGTGTTTTAGCAGCTGTTAATAGATGCCTTGTTAACGCATTTTTATATTGGCTAATCTTAAAGTGATTGATATGTAGAAGGCATGCAGCTGCATTTAGATTGATCGTAGTGTCTGTGATGTGTTTTATCCATGAATTCACTTGAGACCAATAGTCAAGGATAGGAGGACAACCCGGTTCCCTATTGCACCTCCAACATATGTCTGATGGGAGGTTTGACCACTGTTTGGTTTTCACTGGGGTCATATACCATTGGGTTTAATAGCTTGTAAGAGATTTCTTGGTATCTTGTACTCAAAGAGCATTTGTGAGCGAAGATGCATGCCTTTTCCCATTGCTTATCACTGAAGGTAAGACCTAGATCAGTTTCCCATTTATTTTTATGTTTGTTGCACATGCCTGCTTGTGTATGACCCAACCATGAATAAGCTAAGGATGTTGTCTTAGTGATCTGTGATCTGGAAAGGCAAATATGCTCTAGCTGGGTCAGGTTCTTGCAGTATGCATTTTTATGTTTGCTATTGATCAGGAAGTCTTTCAGCTGTAAATAGGACCAGGGTTTGAGTGATGGCTCACCAAATTTCTTTCTAAGGTCATCCAAAGCTTTGACCTTGTTATCAGCCACGCAGTGAGTGGCTAATAGTTTACCAGTGGTAGAAGGGATTGTGAGTTTTGGTTGGTTTTCTCCCGGGGAGAAATCAGGGTTGTCTGCAATCGGAGTCAATGGACCCAGGATTGTGGCCAGTTTATATGGAGTACCCATTTTGTGCCAAATATCAAGTGTGGATGCTAAAATGGTTTAGTTATTTTTCTGGTGTATTTGAAAGAAGCCGACCAAGGGAAATATAGAATGGGTTTCGAGTTGTGATCTCGTTCTAGCTGTACCCAATCTTTGTGGTTGCGATGGCAATGCCAGTCTATCAATCTAGATATGTGAGAAGCTATGTGGTATTTCTTATAGTCAGGTAGGCTAAAGCCCCCCCTGCTCTTTGGTAATGTAAGGAGATTCAAACTGATTCTCGTTTTTTTCCCGGCCCATAGGAAACGCCTCTGGATGGTCTGTAATTTTGAAAAGAAGGAGGAGGGCATCTTAATTGGTAAAGCATTAAAAAAGTAGAGCAGCCTTGGGAGGATAGTCATTTTAAGGATGGACGCTCTTCCAAACCAGGAAAAGAGCTTTGGGGTCCATTTTTGTAGGTCTGTAGTGATGGATTGTAGGAGGGGGATAAAGTTGGCTGAAAAGAGACTATCAATAGGTGTTCAATTCCCATTTAAAATTGTGATTGCTCTTGAGTAGTTCGTAACTTTTGGAGTCTAAATTCAAATTAAGAGCCTCAGATTTTGTTTGGTTAACTTCGAAGTTGGAAATAAAACCAAAAGTTTTAAATATCTCAGTGAGGTTAGGAATAGATATGTGTGGTTGCGTGATAAAGAAGAGAAGGCCATCTGCATATGCAGCAATTTTGTATTCCTTCTTGTAACGGCACCCCAAGTATGAAAGGGGTTAACGCCGTTTAGGATATTCCCTCTCTGGACACACATCCACTGCCGATCCTCCACAGTCAGGCGACCGCTTCCCATAGGATTAATCCTTCCAAACATACGAGACAAACACTCTGTATGAAGTTTCCAACTGGACTGACAATCTTTAATGAGAGCAGGCTCTTTTTATACACCAAAATAATACTGCATTAATCTAAATGAACAATGGTCCAACTCCACCCACAACATCACACAATGGTTACATAACGAACTCCCAATACACATATTCTGACATCTCTTAGCTAATCCCTTTACATCTTAAATGACTATGCATGACCTTTATATTCACCAGACTGTCTGTCTGCTTTACAATACACACAAGTACAGAGTTAATTATCACTATTCACAATGAAAGGATCTGTAGCATAGTTGAGACTCATTAACATTACACAAGCAGACAGGTGACACATCAGCATCTCTTAATTAACTTGTTGAGTTCAGAATCAAACAACCAGTACATTTTGTGGATTAATATTACTATCCCAATTTAAAGCAATCCAAGACATTCTTAATGTCCATTATTTCCTGGCTCACCCTGTGCCCAAAGTGACCCCTGTCACACATCTCCCTTTTCGGCAGGAGACTAACACAGGAGGAGACCCCAGACGGGTTGACTTCGAGGTTAGTCCATAGTTCCATTCCTCTAATGCCTGGACAACCCATCAGCATTGCCATTTTGCTTACCGGGTCAGTAGCTGATGGTGCAGTTGTAAGGTTGCGGGACGAATAATGGAATTCAGTTCTGGAACAGTCACTTGCTTTGCTCTCTCAATGGCTCCCAAAACTTGTTGCTGGTGCTCTTGGGAAAGGTAAGGTAAAACCTGGGCGCAAATCCCATTTAAACTTTGGACAATTTCAGCCTGTTTGTGCATTTCAATGTTCAAGCCATGGGACATCTCATAATACATGACATAGTGTCATTGCATCTTTGATTTCTCACTGGCCAACTTGTCACATTCCAATTTTAGACTGTGATATTGTGCCTGATCTAAGGTACATGTCGGGGAAGGTAATCTTACCCCGTTTTCAGCCGCAATCAGAACGGTTACAGCAGTATGGGTCTGGGCACAGGTAGTCACTGGGTTGGCTTCAGCGGGGCCCATCGGGGCGTAAGCAGAAACGAGGGGGGCCAAATCATTCTCTAGTAGTACATCCGCTGGCAAATCCTTCATCACCCCTACATTCACATGTCCCGAACCAACCCCCCAATCCAGGTGAACCCGGGCAACGGGTAGCCGGAAGATGGTACCTCCCGCTACTCTTACAGCTACAGTGTCTCCGGTGTGTTGGCTCTCTGGGATGAGGTTCTTCTGTAGTAGGGTCATGGTGGCACCAGAATCACGTAGGCCATTGGCTACCTTTCCATTGACCCAGACAGTCTGCCTGTGTTGCTGCCGGTTGTCCCGGTTAGCTGCTTGTATGGGATCAGCCTCGTGCAAGACGCCCCAATGTTCTTCCTCCTCAACGCAGTGGGCCGCAGGCATGGATGTGCGTGGGTTCCCCCCTGCTGGCTGTCTCCACGACTGGGACTGCCTGGCTGAATTCAATGGACAGTCTGGCTTTTTGTGCCCTAGCTGTTTACATCTGAAACACCTGATGGGTTGTGTGTGGTCCTGGGAGTTGAACCTGGGCTGCTGAGGATAAGTGGCCGCTGGGGTTGGTGCTGAATTTGGGTTAGAGGCTGATAAACTGGGCCGAGATAGTGGATAGCGCTCGCTTCCGCCTGACCTTCGAGAGTCCAGATATTCATCAGCCAAAGTAGCCGCTTGCTGTACAGTCCGTGGTCGCTTATCTCGCACCCAATCCCGTAGTACCGGAGGGGTGTGGTTAAAGAACTGTTCTAAGAGTACTAGCTGGGTGATGTCCTTTATGGTATGAGTGTGGCTTCCCTGGAACCAGCCCTTAAGGTTTCGCTGCAGACGATGTGCCCACTCTACGTATGTTATGTGGGTTTGTTTCCGGGATTCTCAAAACTTAATCCGGCTTGCTTCGGGTGTAATGGCAAATCGGGCTAGCAGAGCTTCTTTTACCCGGTCATAGTCTTTAGCGTCCTCATCCTCCAGGGCCCGATACGCATCCGCCGCTCTGCCCGTTAAATTACTTGCCAGTAAGGCGACCCAATCTTGGGGCAGTACTTCATGTATCTGGCATAGTCTCTCAAAGTCCTGCAGGAATGCTTCAATTTCCTCCTCTCCTTCCTTAAATAGTTTGAACGCTCGAAAGGGCAACTTACGGACAGGCGCTGCATCTTTAGGCGTTGTCTCCAATTGCCGTATTTCCGCCATTCTCCGCTCATGTTGCCGCTCTAGTTCTCTCTCTTGTCGCTCCAGTTCTCTCTCTTGCCGCTCATCCTGCAGCTGGATGTTTTTAATGGCTTCCTGTATGGCGGTCTCTGATGGGTTAGCACCATATAATGCCAACCGCTGTCGAACTCGTTGCTGAAACAAGTCTTCAACTGACCGGGGTCCTGCATCACCATCCCTCTGATCCATCTCGGCTATCTCCCTGATCAAGGTGGCCGTGTTCTTTGTCCCACCGGTCCCTCCACAGCTCTCAAGTAAGTCTTTCAGCGTGGCTTTCCTGCAGGCTGCATAGCTGGTTATTCACTGTGGTGGTTTGGAGTGTCCCAGTAACTGGAGGGAAAATCCCACCGCTGCCAACCAATGTAACGGCACCCCAAGTATGAAAGGGGTTAACGCCGTTTAGGATATTCCCTCTCTGGACACACATCCACTGCCGATCCTCCACAGTCAGGCGACCGCTTCCCATAGGATTAATCCTTCCAAACATACAAGACAAACACTCTGTATGAAGTTTCCAACTGGACTGACAATCTTTAATGAGAGCAGGCTCTTTTTATACACCAAAATAATACTGCATTAATCTAAATGAACAATGGTCCAACTCCACCCACAACATCACACAATGGTTACATAACGAGCTCCCAATACACATATTCTGACATCTCTTAGCTAATCCCTTTACATCTTAAATGACTATGCATGACCTTTATATTCACCAGACTGTCTGTCTGTTTTACAATACACACAAGTACAGAGTTAATTATCACTATTCACAATGAAAGGATCTGTAGCATAGTTGAGATTCATTAACATTACACAAGCAGACAGGTGACACATCAGCATCTCTTAATTAACTTGTTGAGTTCAGAATCAAACAACCAGTACATTTTGTGGATTAATATTACTATCCCAATTTAAAGCAATCCAAGACATTCTTAATGTCCATTATTTCCTGGCTCACCCTGTGCCCAAAGTGACCCCTGTCACACATCTCCCTTTTCGGCAGGAGACTAACACAGGAGGAGACCCCAGACGGGTTGACTTTGAGGTTAGTCCATAGTTCCATTCCTCTAATGCCTGGACAACCCATCAGCATTGCCATTTTGCTTACCGGGTCAGTAGCTGATGGTGCAGTTGTAAGGTTGCGGGACGAATAATGGAATTCAGTTCTGGAACAGTCACTTGCTTTGCTCTCTCAATGGCTCCCAAAACTTGTTGCTGGTGCTCTTGGGAAAGGTAAGGTAAAACCTGGGCGCAAATCCCATTTAAGCTTTGGACAATTTCAGCCTGTTTGTGCATTTCAATGTTCAAGCCATGGGACATCTCATAATACATGACATAGTGTCATTGCATCTTTGATTTCTCACTGGCCAACTTGTCACATTCCAATTTTAGACTGTGATATTGTGCCTGATCTAAGGTACATGTCGGGGAAGGTAATCTTACCCCGTTTTCAGCCGCAATCAGGCCGGTTCCAGCAGCATGGGTCTGGGCACAGGTAGTCACTGGGTTGGCTTCAGCGGGGCCCATCGGGGCGTAAGCAGAAACGAGGGGGGCCAAATCATTCTCTAGTAGTACATCCGCTGGCAAATCCTTCATCACCCCTACATTCACATGTCCCGAACCAACCCCCCAATCCAGGTGAACCCGGGCAACGGGTAGCCGGAAGATGGTACCTCCCGCTACTCTTACAGCTACAGTGTCTCCGGTGTGTTGGCTCTCTGGGATGAGGTTCTTCTGTAGTAGGGTCATGGTGGCACCAGAATCACGTAGGCCATTGGCTACCTTTCCATTGACCCAGACAGTCTGCCTGTGTTGCTGCCGGTTGTCCCGGTTAGCTGCTTGTATGGGATCAGCCTCGTGCAAGACGCCCCAATGTTCTTCCTCCTCAACGCAGTGGGCCGCAGGCATGGATGTGCGTGGGTTCCCCCCTGCTGGCTGTCTCCACGACTGGGACTGCCTGGCTGAATTCAATGGACAGTCTGGCTTTTTGTGCCCTAGCTGTTTACATCCGAAACACCTGATGGGTTGTGTGTGGTCCTGGGAGTTGAACCTGGGCTGCTGAGGATAAGTGGCCGCTGGGGTTGGTGCTGAATTTGGGTTAGAGGCTGATAAACTGGGCCGAGATAGTGGATAGCGCTCGCTTCCGCCTGACCTTCGAGAGTCCAGATATTCATCAGCCAAAGTAGCCGCTTGCTGTACAGTCCGTGGTCGCTTATCTCGCACCCAATCCCGTAGTACCGGAGGGGTGTGGTTAAAGAACTGTTCTAAGAGTACTAGCTGGGTGATGTCCTTTATGGTATGAGTGTGGCTTCCCTGGAACCAGCCCTTAAGGTTTCGCTGCAGACGATGTGCCCACTCTACGTATGTTATGTGGGTTTGTTTCCGGGATTCTCAAAACTTAATCCGGCTGGCTTCGGGTGTAATGGCAAATCGGGCTAGCAGAGCTTCTTTTACCCGGTCATAGTCTTTAGCGTCCTCATCCTCCAGGGCCCGATACGCATCCGCCGCTCTGCCCGTTAAATTACTTGCCAGTAAGGTGACCCAATCTTGGGGCAGTACTTCATGTATCTGGCATAGTCTCTCAAAGTCCTGCAGGAATGCTTCAATTTCCTCCTCTCCTTCCTTAAATAGTTTGAACGCTCGAAAGGGCAACTTACGGACAGGCGCTGCATCTTTAGGCGTTGTCTCCGATTGCCGTATTTCCGCCATTCTCCGCTCATGTTGCCGCTCTAGTTCTCTCTCTTGTCGCTCCAGTTCTCTCTCTTGCCGCTCATCCTGCAGCTGGATGTTTTTAATGGCTTCCTGTATGGCGGTCTCTGATGGGTTAGCACCATATAATGCCAACCGCTGTCGAACTCGTTGCTGAAACAAGTCTTCAACTGACCGGGGTCCTGCATCACCATCCCTCTGATCCATCTCGGCTATCTCCCTGATCAAGGTGGCCGTGTTCTTTGTCCCACCGGTCCCTCCACAGCTCTCAAGTAAGTCTTTCAGCGTGGCTTTCCTGCAGGCTGCATAGCTGGTTATTCACTGTGGTGGTTTGGAGTGTCCCAGTAACTGGAGGGAAAATCCCACCGCTGCCAACCAATGTAACGGCACCCCAAGTATGAAAGGGGTTAACGCCGTTTAGGATATTCCCTCTCTGGACACACATCCACTGCCGATCCTCCACAGTCAGGCGACCGCTTCCCATAGGATTAATCCTTCCAAACATACAAGACAAACACTCTGTATGAAGTTTCCAACTGGACTGACAATCTTTAATGAGAGCAGGCTCTTTTTATACACCAAAATAATACTGCATTAATCTAAATGAACAATGGTCCAACTCCACCCAAAACATCACACAATGGTTACATAACGAGCTCCCAATACACATATTCTGACATCTCTTAGCTAATCCCTTTACATCTTAAATGACTATGCATGACCTTTATATTCACCAGACTGTCTGTCTGTTTTACAATACACACAAGTACAGAGTTAATTATCACTATTCACAATGAAAGGATCTGTAGCATAGTTGAGATTCATTAACATTACACAAGCAGACAGGTGACACATCAGCATCTCTTAATTAACTTGTTGAGTTCAGAATCAAACAACCAGTACATTTTGTGGATTAATATTACTATCCCAATTTAAAGCAATCCAAGACATTCTTAATGTCCATTATTTCCTGGCTCACCCTGGGCCCAAAGTGACCCCTGTCACACATCTCCCTTTTCGGCAGGAGACTAACACAGGAGGAGACCCCAGACGGGTTGACTTCGAGGTTAGTCCATAGTTCCATTCCTCTAATGCCTGGACAACCCATCAGCATTGCCATTTTGCTTACCGGGTCAGTAGCTGATGGTGCAGTTGTAAGGTTGCGGGACGAATAATGGAATTCAGTTCTGGAACAGTCACTTGCTTTGCTCTCTCAATGGCTCCCAAAACTTGTTGCTGGTGCTCTTGGGAAAGGTAAGGCAAAACCTGGGCGCAAATCCCATTTAACCTTTGGACAATTTCAGCCTGTTTGTGCATTTTAATGTTCAAGCCATGGGACATCTCATAATACATGACAAAGTGTCATTGCATCTCTGATTTCTCACTGGCCAACTTGTCACATTCCAATTTTAGACTGTGATATTGTGCCTGATCTAAGGTACATGTCGGGGAAGGTAATCTTACCCCGTTTTCAGACGCAATCAGGCCGGTTCCAGCAGCATGGGTCTGGGCACAGGTAGTCACTGGGTTGGCTTCAGCGGGGCCCATCGGGGCGTAAGCAGAAACGAGGGGGGCCAAATCATTCTCCAGTAGTACATCCGCTGGCAAATCCTTCAACACCCCTACATTCACATGTCCCGAACCAACCCCCCAATCCAGGTGAACCCGGGCAACGGGTAGCTGGAAGATGGTACCTCCCGCTACTCTTACGGCTACAGTGTCTCCGGTGTGTTGGCTCTCTGGGATGAGGTTCTTCTGTAGTAGGGTCATGGTGGCACCAGAATCACGTAGGCCATTGGCTACCTTTCCATTGACCCAGACAGTCTGCCTGTGTTGCTGCCGGTTGTCCCGGTTAGCTGCTTGTATGGGATCAGCCTCGTGCAAGACGCCCCAATGTTCTTCCTCCTTAACGCAGTGGGTCGCAGGCATGGATGTGCATGGGTTCCCCCCTGCTGGCTGTCTCCACGACTGGGACTGCCTGGCTGAATTCAATGGACAGTCTGGCTTTTTGTGCCCTAGCTGTTTACATTCGAAACACCTGATGGGTTGTGTGTGGTCCTGGGAGTTGAACCTGGGCTGCTGAGGATAAGTGGCCGCTGGGGTTGGTGCTGAATTTGGGTTAGAGGCTGATAAACTGGGCCGAGATAGTGGATAGCGCTCGCTTCCACCTGACCTTCGAGAGTCCAGATATTCATCAGCCAAAGCAGCCGCTTGCTGTACAGTCCGTGGTCACTTATCTCGCACCCAATCCCGTAGTACCGGAGGGGTGTGGTTAAAGAACTGTTCTAAGAGTACTAGCTGGGTGATGTCCTTTATGGTATGAGTGTGGCTTCCCTGGAACCAGCCCTTAAGGTTTCGCTGCAGAAGATGTGCCCACTCTACGTATGTTATGTGGGTTTGTTTCCGGGATTCTCAAAACTTAATCCGGCTGGCTTCGGGTGTAACGGCAAATCGGGCTAGCAGAGCTTCTTTTACCCGGTCATAGTCTTTAGCGTCCTCATCCTCCAGGGCCCGATACGCATCTGCCGCTCTGCCCGTTAAATTACTTGCCAGTAAGGCGACCCAATCTTGGGGCAGTACTTCATGTATCTGGCATAGTCTCTCAAAGTCCTGCAGGAATGCTTCAATTACCTCCTCTCCTTCCTTAAATAGTTTGAACGCCCGAAAGGGCAACTTACGGACAGGCGCTGCATCTTTAGGCGTTGTCTCCAATTGCCGTATTTCCGCCATTCTCCACTCATGTTGCCGCTCTAGTTCTCTCTCTTGTCGCTCCAGTTCTCTCTCTTGCCGCTCATCCTGCAGCTGGATGTTTTTAATGGCTTCCTGTATGGCGGTCTCTGATGGGTTAGCACCATATAATGCCAACCGCTGTCGAACTCGTTGCTGAAACAAGTCTTCAACTGACCGGGGTCCTGCATCACCATCCCTCTGATCCATCTCGGCTATCTCCCTGATCAAGGTGGCCGTGTTCTTTGTCCCACCGGTCCCTCCACAGCTCTCAAGTAAGTCTTTCAGCGTGGCTTTCCTGCAGGCTGCATAGCTGGTTATTCACTGTGGTGGTTTGGAGTGTCCCAGTAACTGGAGGGAAAATCCCACCGCTGCCAACCAATGTAACGGCACCCCAAGTATGAAAGGGGTTAACGCCGTTTAGGATATTCCCTCTCTGGACACACATCCACTGCCGATCCTCCACAGTCAGGCGACCGCTTCCCATAGGATTAATCCTTCCAAACATACGAGACAAACACTCTGTATGAAGTTTCCAACTGGACTGACAATCTTTAATGAGAGCAGGCTCTTTTTATACACCAAAATAATACTGCATTAATCTAAATGAACAATGGTCCAACTCCACCCACAACATCACACAATGGTTACATAACGAGCTCCCAATACACATATTCTGACATCTCTTAGCTAATCCCTTTACATCTTAAATGACTATGCATGACCTTTATATTCACCAGACTGTCTGTCTGCTTTACAATACACACAAGTACAGAGTTAATTATCACTATTCACAATGAAAGGATCTGTAGCATAGTTGAGATTCATTAACATTACACAAGCAGACAGGTGACACATCAGCATCTCTTAATTAAATTGTTGAGTTCAGAATCAAACAACCAGTACATTTTGTGGATTAATATTACTATCCCAATTTAAAGCAATCCAAGACATTCTTAATGTCCATTATTTCCTGGCCCACCCTGTGCCCAAAGTGACCCCTGTTACACTTCTCTAGTACTGTAAAGCCTCTGATGTCACGTGAGTTATTTATGGTTCTGATAAGGGGTTCCAATGATAGAATAAAGAGCAAGGGGGAGAGGGGACATCCCTGACGTGTACCATTTTGTATTTTGATGGGGTCAGAAAGAACATTATTTTGATTTTAGCCTGAGGATTGACATAAAGGGCCTGAATCCAGTTTAGCATATTATCATTAAGACCCACATGAGAGCAGGTCGCCATCATATAGTCCCATGAGACCCTGTCGAAGGCCTTCTCCGCATCAGTAGACAGGAGAATGCCCTCGATTCTCCCATGCTTCGCCTGATGGATAAGGTTGAGGGACTTGGTGATATTGTCTCTGGCTTCTCTACCTGGCATAAAGCCTACTTGCTCCGGGCCAATGACCTGAGAAAGTAAAGGTTTCATCCTATTAGCTAGGATTTTTGCTAGCAATTTGATGTCGATGTTCAGCAAGGAGATTGGCCTAAAGTTAGTACACTCAGAGTGGTCTTTGTCAGGTTTGGGGACTACAGCTATGTGCGCATTAAGTAATGTGTTGGAATTATGTTTATTATTAGATAGGTAATTGAACATCTTAAGTAGGGGTTTTGTTAGTAGTTGGGTAAAAGTTTTATAATACTGGGAGGTAAATCCATCTGGACCTGGGCTTTTCCCTGTTTTTAATTCTTTGATTGCGCTTTGTATGTCGACTATTGTGATGGGGTCTTCCAGGAAGGAGATGTCTTCGCTATGGAGGGAAGGCATATTGCTATTTATCAAAAGTCCCTGATTATCTCCTCTCTAGAAGTTGTTATATGGGGTGGTTTGTGTTGGGGGGGTAAGTTATAGAGTTTGTCATAGAAGTTATAAAATATCTTTGCAATTTTTTCTGGTTCGTGTTCTAGTGTACCTTGTTTGTTGCGAATAACATGTACATGGTTCACCGTCTTAACGTCTTTCAGGGCTCTGGCCAGGTATTTTCCACTCTTGTCCCCGTGCTCATAAAAAATGTTTTTTTTTTAACAATAACGTTTTTTGGGTTTGTAGGTCTAGTATGCGTTTCAGGGATTGTCTATTATGATTGAGTTCTGTTTCGACTTTGGCAGACAGCGATTTTTTATGCTGTAGCTCTAGTCTAGCTATCGTGTTGGATAATTGGGATATCTCTTTTTCTCTGTCTCTTTTTTTTCTAGCTCCCCATTTTATCAGTTCTCCCCTTATCACAGATTTATGTGCTTCCCAGTTATTTAAGGGGTTGGTGTCTGAGTCAACATTATTTTGGAAAAAAGTCAGAATGGAGTCATGAATGCTGTCATGAATTGATTGGTCCGTCAATAGGGCTGCATTGAGTCTCCAGTTGAATGTCAAGCTTTTGGGCGGGTTAAATTGCAATGTGATTGCAGTAGGGGTGTGGTCAGATAGGGAGATGATACCTATCTCCGCCCTGACAAGGTTGGGTAGGTCTCTTTGTGTGATAAATATTAAATCTATCCTGGAGTATCTCTTGTGGGGTACTAAAAAAAAGGAATAATCCCTGTCAGTAGGATGGGTCGATCTCCAAGTGTCCACTAATGTCAATGATTGCAATAATGCCTTAATTTGTTTCAGTATTTTGTAGGAGACATGTGAGTGACCTGTGGATGTGTCTTGAAGTGGAGAAAGAGGTACATTAAAGTCTCCGCCTAATATCATACAGCCCTCTGCAAACCACTTTAGTTCATTTATTATTTTGCTACAGAAGGTAATATGAGATTTGTTTGGGAAGTACACATTAGCCAATGTGATTGGTGACCCTTCCCAGGAGCCTTTTAATATGATGTATCTGCCCTCAGGATGTGTCAATTGGTGTTTGATTTTAAATGGGGCGTTTTTATTGATCAGTATTGAGACACCCTTTGTCTTGGCTAGGGGGTTTGTCGCATGGTAAGCCACAGTGTAGAGATTGTCAGTGATTTTGGGGATATTCTGGCCTTTAAAGTGTGTTTCTTGTATGAATACAACTAGAGGTTTGACTTTTCTGAGTTCCTTGAGGAGTTTGGATCGCTGTTCCGGAATGTTGAGGCCATTAGCGTTATGTGACACTATTGTGGGCGAGATACCTAGAAAGGAGTAGGACATTTCGGATGTTCTTTAGATACAATAAATAGCTCTCGAGTAGGAACAGTTAGTGTTTAGAAGGGAGGAAAGTAAGGGGGGGGGGGGTTGTAGAGAGGAAGGTTTGTATTTCTGTCTACCAAATAGCTGACAGATAATGTAGGTAAATCTGATGTAACAGTAACTAGAATGAGTCTAAGCCTCAATTATCCCCAAGGGGGGTATAGGGCCAAGGGTTACCTGTATTCCAATAAAAATCAACAAGGGGAAAATAAAAGAAAGGCAATAAACAAAGAGGAATACACAGTAAATGTGGTACTCTCGGGGGGTAGTGGGAGGAGTCGTTGTGGGCAGTTGCAGTCGTTTGTAAAACTAAAGTGTACTTATACCAGGAGGTCTACGGGGGAGACAGGATATTTATATCAATTATGTGAGTGCAGGTCTGAGCCTTATCTATTCAGAGTCTACCATAGCACTAAGGAGAAATATAAAACCTGTAACAATGTAAATTGAACCACAATCCGTAACAACTGTTGAGAAATGATCAGCATTTCTGCAGAAATACTAAACTGAAACCCCAGTGAGTCCACACGGAGGGCCCAGCCGAGCAACCCGGAAACAGCCACCCCCAGGTGAGAGGCCATTATTGGCTTTGCTCCACCGGACCCCCCCATGCCCCACAGCCAGGGACATCAGAGCCCCCACACCTTCCTGTAAAAAAATACAACATAGTTCAGGATAAGCAGCATAAGGTAACATTTAAGCCAAATAGGACAGTTTGGTGAACCCGAGCAGGAATGTGGCAGTCCAAGAAGAGGAGGGGAAAGAAAAAAAAAAGGGGTAGGGTTCTCTTTATATGCAGGGCCATGACTGACCTTAGGGGATAAGCAAGTACTCACAGTTCCCAGACACAAAAGTAGTAGGTCCACACCTCGTGTTACAGTGAGGTCAAACAGTTTGTACTCATAGGATCGATGGCAAGGTTGCTTTCGCTGTGACTGTAGTACATCCCTCTCATATAGAGGGGAACATAAAGGAAGAATAAAAAAAGAAAACAGATCAGGTTATTGAGAAACAGAGTATGAGAAAAGTCAGCAATATGTAAAGAGAAAATGGAAAAAATAAATAAATAAAAAGGTTCCTTGGAGTCGCCTCCGGGTGGATTATAAAGTGTCACAGTTCCCTAGGTTCCCGTCTGTTTTAATTACTAACATCCTATGGCGATTAAACCGCGGTTGGATCTTCAAGGGTGATATAAATTGGAACTATTTCCGTTATGCCAATATCAGATATCACAGGATAGGTGTAGAAAATGATATACAGTTAAAATCCTTTTCTGGGCAATGGTAAACATAGCGTTATGGGTGTCTTAGAGTGAATACTGCCCTCCAGTGGTAAATGTTAATAACAGCTGCACAAGATTTCAGGAAGGACGGTGAAATCCATTTTGAGTAAAGGATGGTGGTAATATGTATGTCAGTGCCTTTGCTTGACAAGCATATATAAACTCATGTCTAAGTAAAATACCACCCAGACATGATTAACAGTGCCAACCAAAAGGAACAAAACAAATTAACTTGAGTAGTATCTCTGACCAAACTTTGGTAACATGTTTCAGATTAGGAAAGGGTCATTCTTTATCTGGTATCTCTCATCCTGGAGCCTTTAGGGGATGGTGAGTAAAAGCTGCTCTTAAGTGAGCCTTTCCTGAACTGACCAGGGTGAAAAGGAGATTTATTTGGAGATGGACCATATGATGTCGGTTGATTGTTGATGTCAGGAGGAAGTTTGAATTCTGCATACCAGTCAGGTAAGTCGATGGGAGATATTTGTGGGTTTTCACAAAATCTGTGCAGGTCTTCCGGGGACCCTCAGGTATTGCTTGCTGTTGTATGAAGCCTGCAGTGCAAAGGGGAATTTCCACCTATACCTAATTTCTTTCTCTTTCAAAACTTCCAACTATGGTCTCAGGGCTCTCCTATTTTTGAGAGTCATTGGTGACAAATCCTGGAACAGATGAACTTCCGTCTCATTAAAAATGATTTGATCGTTGGTTCTAGCTTTCTGCAGGATCTCTTCCTTCAGGGTGAAGTTAGGAAGGCAGCAAATCAAATCTCTTGGGGGATTGTTGTCTGGGGCTCTGGGCCTAAGGGCTCTGTGCGCCCTGTCAAATTCAATAGGTGAGGCTTCAGGCCTATCTAGCAGGCCATTAAAGATGGAGGTGAGTGCTGGCTTAATTTGATCAGGTAGGGTAGTTTCTGGTATCCCCCTTATCCTGATATTGTGTCTTCGGCCTCTATTGTCGAGGTCTTCTAAATGCCTGTTAGTGTCAATCAGGTGTTGAGAGTGGGACACAACAATGTCATCCAGTCTAGTTAGGGCCCTATCCCTCCTCTTTCCGGATCGCTCTGCGACCGCCATGTGCTCTGAGAGCCTGTGCAGTTCTGTCTTTATATCTGATATGGTGATCGAGAAAGAGTTCTTAATGTTAGCAGCGATCTCTGTCATAGAGGCATAGGTCAAGAGGCAGTCACCCTGTACAGTACCTCCAATAGAGTCCTCCGATGCAGGCAGAGACACCTCATCATCTTCCATGTCGTCTCCCTTGTCTTTCCTCGCTACCAGCGCCATCTTGGATTTTCGTCCGCTGCCTGTATAGCGGTATTTGTTCAGGATTGCCGAGGAAAGTTTGTTTTTAGGTGTGCCCATCGAGCGCAGGAGTATGCTAGGTGTCCCCCTCGTGCAGTATGCGCTCATAGTCGTTCTTTTAGAGGCCGATTTAGTACCCGTCCCGACCTTCCGACCGGAGCTCTCTCAAGCTGCGTCCATCCACGCCGCGCTCCAAGCCACTCAATATTTTCAATTTTCTTAGTAACCTGCGTAACAAAAGCCCACACATTAGGATTGGTTAGTAGGGAGGGAAATGTATTTGATTTTTTCTTCATGGTGGTATCAAGTTGTGCTGATATATGGGGATTAGATGTATTATCCATCACCAATGAGCCTTGAGTCACAGATGAGCGTTTGTATTGCTCATTCTCCTCTAATAGGTCTGTCAGATGTTTCAGTGCCTTAACCACTTCGCACCCAAGGACGTCCATGGACGTCCTTGAGTTTGAGCCGGGATATCTGAATGATGTCTGCAGCTACAGGCATCATTCAGATATCGTTTTTTAGAGCCGGCGATTCTGTATACCGTAAGAATGATCATAGTGGCTGTTCCGCCGCTTGATCATTCTTACAGGCGGCGAGAGGGGACGTCCCCCCCTCCCGCCGTCCTCCGGTGCTTCTACCGACTCACCTGAGCGATCGGTGAGTCGGTGACAGGATCCGCCGGCCCCGGCTTCTTACCATAGAGATTTCCGGCGGACCAGATGGTCGCCGGAGTCTCTATGATCGTTCGGAGGCCAGTAGCAATGTTATGACGTCACGCCCGGCCTCTGCATTCAAAAAAACGGCGCCGCTTCAGCTAGGAAGCAGTGATCGTTTTTTTTTATTTTTTTATTTCAGGCTTCTCAGCCTAGAGGTGAGATGTGGGGTCTTATTGACCCCATATCTCACTGTAAAGAGGACCTGTCATGCTTATTCCTATTACATGGGATGTTTACATTTCTTGTAATAGGAATAAAAGTGATCTTTTTTTTTTTTTTAAGTGTCAAATGAAAAAGGTTAAAGTAAAATTAACAATAAATAAAAAAATTAAAAAATGTAAAGCGCCCCTGTCCCCGGTAGCTCGTACGCAGAAGTGAACGCATACGTAAGTCCCGCCCACATATGAAAACGGTGTTCAGAACACACATGTGAGGTATCGCAGCGAACTTTAGAGTGAGAGCAATAATTCTAGCCCTAGACCTCCTCTGTAACTCAAAACATGTGACCAGTAAAAAAAATTAAAGCGTCGCCCATGAGGATGTTTAAGTACCGAAGTTTGGCACCATTCCACGAGCGTGTGCAATTTTGAAGGGTGACATGTTAGGTATCAATTTACTCGGCGCAACTTCATCTTTCACATTATGCAAAAAAATTGGGCTAACTTTAATGTTTTAATATTTTTTAATTCATGAAACCGTTTTTTTTCCCAAAAAAATGCGTTTGAAAAATTATTGCGCAAATACAGTGCAAGATAAAAAGTTGCAATGACCGCCATTATATTCTCTAGGTTCTTTGCTAAAAAAACATATATATTGTTTGGGGGTTATATGTAATTTTCTAGCAAAAAAATGAGGCTTTTTACATGTAGGAGCGAAGTGTCAAAATTGGCCCGGGTGCGAAGTGGTTAAAATCCTTAACGGAAAACCCCTTCCACTGATCCATGCTTTTTTTTTATCTTAAAATTTAATTTTTCTATCTTTATCAGATAAGTATTTGTAGGTAAGTTTGCGTGCAAAGAGATTCAAATCCTTTATGGTCTCGAAATGGTCTATTTCCTGGGTAGGGCAAAATGTCAATCTTAAAGGGGTCGTAAAGGTTCGTTTTTTATTTTCTAAATAGGTTCCTTTAAGCTAGTGCATTGTTGGTTCACTTACCTTTTCCTTAGATTTCCCTTCTAAATATTTTTTTTCTTTGTTTTCTTTGTCTGAAATTCTCACTTCCTGTTCCTCCTCAGTAAGCTGTTCAGTAAGCTGTTCTGGCTGACTCAACACCACTCCGATGATGGTGTGAAGTTTAGTGAGGAGAAACAGGAAGTGAGAAATTCAGACAAAGAAAAAAAAATTTAGAAGGTAAATCAAAGAAAAAGGTAAGTGAACCAACAATGCACTAGCTTAAAGGAACCTATTTAGAAAATAAAAAACGAACCTTTACAACCCCTTTAAGTCAAGTACTTCAATTTTATCTCTCGTCAAATCATGTGACAAGAGATTGATGATATTAAGATTCCAGTCCCTTGCATGGTCTTCACTACAAACTGGTCTAGGTTGTTGCTTAATTTCATTTCTTTCGAAGGCGGAATTCCTCCTTCTTTGGGCCCGGAAAAAACTGAGGGTGTAGCTATGTTAGTAAGGATTTTTGTAAAATCCTCTGCCTCCACACGGAGGTAAAGAAATCACTGATGGTTTCTGAATTCACCATATGAGGTGCCGCCGTTACCTGATTTTGAGAATCATCAGGCAAGCATGCGCGCAGTATATGTATGTCTTATATGTGGTTATATTAGTCATGTGCTGTAGATTTTTTTTTTCTTTCATTATTATCGTAAAATAGTATTATGTTTTTTTTTTCTTGAAGATCTTAATAGGTTATTTAGATTGCTATACACATTCGAATACAATGTATACTTATGCTACTTTCTTATTGTTTTTAATTCTGTATTAGCATTACCCAGTAAATGTCTTGAAGAAGCATTTTTTGTGAAACGTGTAGACAAAAGCTTATGGACCCCATTTAACTATACATCTATATAAGTATGTGTCCACACAGACTCTACTGCTATTCATATCCCCATGCTTATTGGGTACTGTTGATTAGATATTTTTTGGTCTCATTTTGTGCCCACAAAAATCCACTGTTTCTTTGATTGAGGTGTTTAAACTCAATCAATCCCTTTTTCTAAATAGGATGTTGGCATAGTGGAGGTCTTCCCTTACTGACTAAATATGAGGAGCATTATGGCAACAAAAGTATCTTGTAACTATCACATAAAACAAACAATATATGGGAAAGTTCCCAATCTCAGAAGGGGGGCATAAACTGGGGATGCCATTGTCCGGGGACTACCTGCATGGCCAGCATGCATCCCTATCTGGCCACCCGAGTAATACCAAGATCCCCCATTTGACCGATCTGAGCAGATGTCTCATGTAGTGCACACTCTTGTCACAATCATCAATCGGAACCAGCCCCCAGGAGATACCTGCATCAGCGAAAAAAGGTTTACACTGAGTCTCCCATGGCGGGCTGGCCCCCTAAGACGCAAAGCAAGAAGGGCATCCACATTAAACAAATAGCATTTTTTTAAAGTAATTCCACAGCCCACAGTATTATTCATGTTATTAAGGAAGGGAACCATACAAAGAAATATCTACACTACATTTAACTGAATATTTTCTGGGAATGCATGCTCCAGAGAGTAAGCAAAAACATTAAGGCATAAAAAAAACTATTAGAAGACATGTAAAACCTGGTAATTCCAGCAGGCGGTGATTTAGGCACCTAATCGGAGAGACAGGGGTTATATAAACAAAGTCAGAAAATGTCATATTCCGAGGACGGTAATGTGATCCACCGTCCTCTCATTGAAAACATTAAGGAACTAAGCCTTTCCAAATAGAGTGTGTAGGTCTTCCAGTATATTGGGAAACAATCAGGCCAAGACCTAACTGGGATGTCGTCAAGCTAAAATGCGAAGAGTCAACATCAGGGCTTTAGATAGGGTCCACAAGATTAAGGCTAAACCTGGTAATCACCGATAGGAGGGGGTATGAACGCTGTGGTATGGGGCGCTGTAATGAAACGTCCCACACTCCGCTTGAGGGCTTTCATCATATACCGCTTCCTTACAGTCTGAATATAGATATCAGATCTTCCAACTGCTTGCAACCACAAACTAGGCAGTACTCGTTTTGGCTGCTGAACATGAAACTGTTTATTTGAACAGGCACACAGAGATATTCGAACTTCTCATCAATAGACTGTCCAATCAGCAGGGAGAGCTGTTGGAGGAATTCCCCCCTCCCCTCTCTCAGCTAATCTACATAGACATGTACATCCCATAATAGGTTGCTCCCATGGCAGACAGACACAATAGAACAATGGGATATCGCCACACCTAACAAAAACATAGCAAACCCTACCCCACCTCAAACCATCTAGCAATGGTCTCTGATGAACGGTGGACTTTATCTTCATATATTCTTGAGGTCAGACTGGGGTTCTCGAGCACCCTGTGCCCCTAATAGACACAGGGTCACTTACACATAGAAGGGGCTGGGGGAGCTGGACAAGGAGTTTCCAGAGCTCTCCAAGGTAAGCTGGGTTTCACAAGCCCCCCACCCAAAGTAACTCCCGTCACAGGCGCCACACTGAGGAAGTGTCGGTCACTCTGCAGGCAGGATCCGGTTAAGATTCCCATAGACCTGTCGGGGATGGTGTACAAGAATGGCGCCTTACTCTCTGTGGTCTTGGAGGGGGGATACCTTTCTGACGGTGGCAGTCCCGAGCGACCCGCCGGCCAAGGGAGAAGCTGCAGCCAGTTTGGTAAAGGAAAGGGATGAGCTGCACTAACCAAAAAAGAAAGAAAAAAACAGCAGCAACTGTACTTATGTGATAACATAAATTGGTGCAGAAATAAACAGAAAAACAGCTGCGCTAAACTATTGAAGAGGACCAACCAATCATAGAAGAGTCCATAAGCCACATATGTCAAAAGCCCCTATGTGGGGGCACTTGGACAAAAAAGTGAAAAAATGTGAGGAAACATAAAAAATACACTAATAATGAGAATTAAATGTATAATTTATAGTCCCAAGATAACTTGAAGATCCAAAATAATAGTAGACCGTGAAGGTGATAAATTAGAAGACTGAAATTGATGCTCAATGTTCATACACCACCCGTGATCCACCACCGTATAAATATGCCGCTTACCAGAGGTAAGAAATAATTAAGCCCATCTGCAACAAGGTATCTCTGTGGAAATTATTCCAGGTCCAAGGCGGTCAGCCAGAGGGTGTGGTCCACAATGATCCCCAGGAGTAAAGAACGCTCAATAGTGCATTACCGTTGATATAAAATTTATTTAAAATAAAGCATAAACACTTACAAGAAAGACGTTTTAAAACAGCAAAAGAACGACCGGCCGGTCTGCAGTCACCTGTCCCTTGGTGATGACATCAGCGCGTTCACCTCCCGACGCACGTTTCGTGTCAAAACACGTCGTCAATGGGGAATCAGGTGACGCACTGACGCATCACTCTATATAGTAAACATATACCAAGCCTCGATACCATTAACCAAGCAAGGCTCAGCATGAAACCAAGCCTCAGCATGGACATCCCGCCCTGGTACGCAAATATGAAGCCAAGCCTCGACATGACCCTTTGGCAGCGGCTCACAGAAATAAGAGAAGAAATTGTATAAATATTGAATCCTCATAGGGATTCAATTGTAACGATCCATACAAGCAGAATTAAGCCTAAGAGCAGGCAAAAAAAAACAAAATGCCAATAAAGTGTAGCTCCACAATCCAATCAAGAAACCATAATTATGGTTCTTAACCACTTAACGACCGCCCACTGTAAATATACGTCGGCAGAATGGCACCGACAGGCAGAATCACGTATATGTACGTGATTGCCTTTGTATAGTTGGGGGGTCCGATCGGACCCCCCTTCTTTACAGTGAGCGGTCGTTTTACCTTCGGGAGCGATCCGGCATGAGGGGACGGCCGTTCGATTCCGGCCACCCCCTCTCGATCGCTCCCGGCGAATGAGAGCTTCCCCTGCCTGTGTACTTGTTTACACAGGCTGGAGGGAGTGATGTCATCTCTCCTGCGGCGCTCACATATACCGAGCGCCGTACAGGAGAAGATGCAGGTCAGTGCACACAACACTACACTGACACCAGGACACATAGGTACATAAATCGCCCCCCCAGGCCCCCCCCAGACACCCCCAGATCACCCCCCAGCCCCCAGTCACAGTGTCACTGATTGCAGTGACCATTTATTTAGTGATCACTGCAATCAGTGACATTTGTGACTGTAAAAGTGTCAGTACATTTAGTTTTAGGTCCAGTGTAGCCCCCTAACCCCCCCTAATAAAGGTTTAACCCCCTGATCACCCCCCAGATAACCCTTTCACCCCCTAGCACCGCCGTCGCTATGCGATCATTTTTCTGATCGATGTCTTAGCGTCGGTGATGCTGATCGGTAGCCAGTAATTTTTTTAGGTTCGCCGCAGGTTTTTATAGCGTCGGGTACCCCCATATATTACCTAATAAAGGTTTAACCCCCTTGATCGCCCCCCAGGTAACCCTTTCACCCCCTATCACCACTGTCACTAAGCGATAATTTTTCTGATCGCTGTCTTAGCGTCGGTGATTCAGATCGGTAGCCAGTAATTTTTTTTAGGTTCGCCGCAGGTTTTTATAGCGTCAGGTACCCCAATATATTACCTAATAAAGGTTTAACCCCCTTGATCGCCCCCCAGGTAACCCTTTCACCCCCTATCACCACTGTCACTAAGCGATCATTTTTCTGATCGCTGTCTTAGCGTCGGTGATGCAGATCGGTAGCCAGTAATTTTTTTTAGGTTCGCCGCAGGTTTTTATAGCGTCAGGTACCCCCATATATTATCTAATAAAGGTTTAACCCCCTGATCGCCCCCCCAGGTAACCCTTTCACCCCCTATCACCACTGTCACTAAGCGATCGTTTTTATGATCGTTGTCTTAGTGTCGGTGATGCAGATCGGTAGCCAGTCATTTTTTTTTAGGTTCGCCGTCAGGTTTTTATATACCGTCAGGTACCCCTATATATTACCTAATAAAGGTTTTAACCCCCTAATTGCCCCTAGTTAACCCTTTCACCAGTGATCATCATATAAGTGTTACGGGTGACGCTGGTTAGTTAGTTTGCTTTTTATAGTGTCAGGGCACCCGCCGTATATAACCCAATAAAGGTTTAACCCCCTGATCGCCCGGCGGGTGATATCAATTAGGTTTTAGCGTCAGAGAGGGTCTGCGTCACACCCCAGGCAGCGTCAGGTTAGTGCCAGTAACGCTAACACCCACGCGTGAAGCATACACCCCCCTTAGTGGTATAGTATCTGAACAGATCAATATCTGATCAGATCTATACTAGCGTCCCCAGCAGTTTAGGGTTCCCAAAAACGCAGTGTTAGCGGAATCAGCCCAGATACCTGCTAGCACCTGCGTTTTGCCCCTCCGTCCAGCCCAGGCCACCCAAGTGCAGTATCGATCGATCACTGTCACTTGCAAAACACAACACACATAACTGCAGCGTTCGCAGAGACAGGCCTGATCCCTGCGACTCCAGTGCTGTAGGAGGTGATTTCGCCACCACAGTTAAAAAAAAAAAAGCATATATGCCGAAGCATTGGGGCAGCAGGGGCGGAGGAGCGATTTTGCTCCTAATGCCGTGTACATACAGTCGAAATTCCGACGGAGGCTTGCCCGTGGAAAAGTCTGACCATGTGTACGCGGCATAACTTTTGCGGGAAGATGCCCCCATGCTTCGGCATATATAAATGGTGCATGTATGCCCATCATTAGAAGTGGGTGGATGAAGGGCGGTATTCTAATGGTGGGCATACCCACCGATCAATCTTTTTTTTTCGTTCAGCCAACAGGCTGCATGAAAAAAAAGATTACAATACATGTCCAACAAGGACCAGCAACGTACTGGTATGTTGCTGGACTTTGAATGTTTATACCAGAATGATGCCTGCGGGTTTAGGTATCATCTTGGTATCATTCTTTTCAGCCAGCGGCCGGCTTTCATGTAAAAGCAATCCTAGTGGCTAATTAGCCTCTGGACTGCTTTTACAAGCAGTGGGAGGGAATGACCCCCCCCGATATAAAAAGCGCCATTGGGAAATTGGGAAAGCATTTTATCACACTGATCTTGGTGTGGTCAGATGCTTTGAGGGCAGAGGAAAGATCTAGGGTCCAATAGACCCCAGTTTTTTCAAAAAAGAGTACCTGTCATTACCTATAGCTATCATAGGGGATATTTACATTCCCTGAGATAACAATAAAAATGATAAAAAAATAAATAAATATGGAAGCAACAGTTTAAAAATAAAATAAAAAAGCAAAATTAATAATAAAAAAATAAAAAAAAATAAAAAAGCACCCCTGTCCTGCCCTGCTCTTGCCCAATGGCGAACGCAAGCGTCGGTCTGGCGTCATATGTAAACAGCAATTGCACCATGCATGTGAGGTATCACCGCGAAGGTCAGATCAAGGGCAGTAATTTTAGCAGTAGACCTCCTCTGTAAATCTAACGGGGTAACCTGTAAAGGCTTTTAAAGGCTTTTAAAAATGTATGTAGTTTGTCGCCAATGCGCGTTTGTGCGAAATTTTAAAGCATGTCGTGTTTGGTATCTATGTACTCGGCCTAAGATCATCTTTTTTATTTCATCAAACATTTGGGCAATATAGTGTGTTTTAGTGCATTAAAATTAAAAAAAGTGTATTTTTTCCCCAAAAAATGCGTTTGAAAAATCGCTGCGCAAATACTGTGTAGAAAAAAAAAAATGCAACACCCACCATTTTATTTTGTAGGGCCTTTGCTTTAAAAATATATATAATGTTTGGGGGTTCAACATAATTTTCTTGCAAAAAAAAATATGTTTTCATGTAAACAAAAAGTGTCAAAAAGGGCTTTGTCTTCAAGTGGTTAGAAGAGTGGATGTAAGCTTCCTAATGTTGTGTATAAAATGCCAGAACAGTTCAAAACCCCCCCAAATGACCCCATTTTGGAAAGTAGACACCCCAAGCTATATACTGAGAGGCATGTCGAGTCCATGGAATATTTTATATGTTGACACAAGTTGCGGAAAAAAGACAATTTATTTTTTTTTTTTGCACAAAGTTGTCACTAAATGATATATTGCTCAAACATGCCATGGGCATATGTGGAATTACACCCCAAAATACATTCTGTTGCTTCTCCTGAGTACGGGGATACCACATGTGTGAGACTTTTTGGGAGCCTAGCCGCGTACGGGACCCCAAAAACCAATCACCGCCTTTAGGCTTTCTAAGGGTGTAAATTTTTGATTTCACTTCTCACTGCCTATCACAGTTTCGGAGGCCATGGAATGCCCAGATGGCACAAAACCCCCCCAAATGACCCCATTTTGGAAAGTAGACACCCCAAGCTATTTGCTGAGAGGTATTGTGAGTATTTTGCAGATCTCGCTTTTTGTCACAAAGTTTTGAAAATTGAAAAAAAAAATGAAAAAAAAAAAATGTTCTTTCTTCATTTTCAAAAACAAATGAGAGCTGTAAAATACTCACCATGCCTCTCAGCAAACAGCTTGGGGTGTCTACTTTCCAAAATGGGGTCATTTGGGGGGGTTTTGTGCTATTTTGGCATTTTATGGCCTTCGAAACTGTGATAGGTAGTGAGGAGTCAAATCAAAAATTTGTGCCTAGAAATCCTGAAGGCGGTAATTGGTTTTCGGGGTCCCGTACGCGGCTAGGCTCCTAAAAAGTCCCACACATGTGGTATCCCCGTACTCAGGAGAAGCAGCAAAATTTATTTTGGGGTGCAATTCCACATATAACCATGGCATGTGTGAGCAATATATCATTTAGTGACAACTTTTTGTAATTTTTTTTTATTTTTTTTTTGTCATTATTCAATCACTTGGGACAAAAAAAAATATTCAATGGGCTCAACAGGCCTCTCAGCAATTTCCTTGGGGTGTCTACTTTCTAAAATGGGGTCATTTGGGGGGGGGGTGTGCTATTTTGGCATTTTATGGCCTTCAAAACTGTGATAGGTAGTGAGGAGTGAAATCAAAAATTTACACCCTTAGAAATCCTGAAGGCGGTGCTTGGTTTCCGGGGTCCCGTACGTGGCTAGGCTCCTAAAAAGTCCCACACATGTGGTATCCCCGTACTCAGGAGAAGCAGCAGAATGTATTTTGGGGTTCAATTCCACATATAACCATGGCATGTGTGAGCAATATATCATTTAGTGACAACTTTTTGTAATTTTTTTTTTTTTGTCATTATTCAATCACTTGGGACAAAAAAAAAATATTCAATGGGCTCAACATGCCTCTCAGCAATTTCCTTGGGGTGTCTACTTTCTAAAATGGGGTCATTTGGGGGGGGTTTGTACTGCCCTGCTATTTTAGCACCTCAAGAAATGAGATAGGCAGTCATAAATTTAAAGCTGTGTAAATTCCAGAAAATGTACCCTAGTTTGTAAACGCTATAACTTTTGCGCAAACCAATAAATATACGCTTATTGACATTTTTTTTACTAAAGACATGTGGCTGAATACATTTTGGCCTAAATGTATGACTAAAATTTAGTTTATTCGATTTTTCTTATAACAAAAAGTAGAAAATATCATTTTTTTTCAAAATTTTCGGTCTTTTTCCGTTTATATTGCAAAAAATAAAAATCGCAGAGGCAATCAAATACCATTAAAAGAAAGCTCTATTTGTGGGAAGAAAAGGACGCAAATTTCGTTTCGGTACAACATTGCATGTCCGCACAATTTACAGTTAAAGCAGCGCAGTGCAAAATTCTGAATTCACCTCTGGTCCTTTAGCTACCAAATGGTCCGGGGCTTAAGTGGTTAAAGGGAAACACAAAAAAAATCTTTAACCACTTAACGACCGCCCACCGCCGATTTACGTCGGCAGAATGGCACGGACAGGCAGAATCACGTAGATCTACGTGACTGCCTTTGTACAGTTGGGGGGTCCATCCGGACCCCCCTTCTGTGCCGTGAGCGGTCGTTACTTCACCGGGAGCGATCCCAGATGAGGGGGCGGCCTTTCGATTCCGGCCCCCCCCTCGCGATCGCTCCCGGCGAATGGAAATGCCTCCTCTGTCTGTTTCAGACAGAGGAGGCAGGAGGAAGTGATGTCATCTCCTGTGCGGCGCTCACATATACCGAGCGCCGTACAAGAGAAGACATCAGGTCAGTGAGCACAACACTACACTGACACCAGGACACATAGGAACACTAATCGCCCCCCCCAGGACCCCCAGACCCCCCCAGATCACCCCCCAGATCACCCCCCAGCCCCCAGTCACAGTGTCACTGATTGCAGTGACCATTTATTTAGTGATCACTGCAATCAGTGACATTTGTGACTGTGAAAGTGTCACTAAAGTTTAGTTTTAGGTCCAGTGTAGCCCCCTAACCCCCCCTAATAAAGGTTTAACCCCCTGATCACCCCCCAGATAACCCTTTCACCCCCTATCACCGCTGTCGCTATGCGATCATTTTTCTGATGGCTGTCTTAGCATCAGTGATGGCGATCGGTAGCCAGTAATTTTTTTTAGGTTCGCCGCAGGTTTTTATAGCGTCGGGTACCCCAATATATTATCTAATAAAGGTTCAACCCCCTTGATCGCCCCCCAGGTAACCCTTTCACCCCCTATCACCGCTGTCGCTAATCGATCGTTTTTCTGATGCTGTCTTAGCATCAGTGATGGCGATCGGTAGCCAGTAATTATTTTAGGTTCGCCGCAGGTTTTTATAGCGTCAGGTACCCCAATATATTATCTAATAAAGGTTAAACCCCCTTGATCGCCCCCCAGGTAACCCTTTCACCCCCTATCACCGCTGTCGCTATGCGATCATTTTTCTGATGGCTGTCTTAGCATCAGTGATGGCGATCGGTAGCCAGTAATTTTTTTTAGGTTCGCCGCAGGTTTTTATAGCGTCGGGTACCCCAATATATTATCTAATAAAGGTTTAACCCCCTTGATCGCCCCCCAGGTAACCCTTTCACCCCCTATCACCGCTGTCGCTAATCGATCGTTTTTCTGATGCTGTCTTAGCATCAGTGATGGCGATCGGTAGCCAGTAATTTTTTTTAGGTTCGCCGCAGGTTTTTATAGCGTCAGGTACCCCAATATATTATCTAATAAAGGTTAAACCCCCTTGATCGCCCCCCAGGTAACCCTTTCACCCCCTATCACCGCTGTCGCTATGCGATCATTTTTCTGATGGCTGTCTTAGCATCAGTGATGGCGATCGGTAGCCAGTAATTTTTTTTAGGTTCGCCGCAGGTTTTTATAGCGTCGGGTACCCCAATATATTATCTAATAAAGGTTTAACCCCCTTGATCGCCCCCCAGGTAACCCTTTCACCCCCTATCACCACTGTCACTAAGCGATCGTTTTTCTGATCGCTGTCTTCGTGTCGGTGATGCAGATCGGTAGCCAGTCATTTTTTTTAGGTTCGCCGCAGGTTTTTATAGCGTCAGGTACCCCCAAATATGATCTAATAAAGGTTTTAACCCCCTAATTGCCCCTAGTTAACCCTTTCACCAGTGATCACCATATAAGTGTTACGGGTGACGCTGGTTAGTTAGTTTGCTTTTTATAGTGTCAGGGCACCCGCCGTATATAACCCAATAAAGGTTTAACCCCCTGATCGCCCGGTGGGTGATATCAATTAGGTTTTAGCGTCAGAGAGGGTCTGCGTCACACCCCAGGCAGCGTCAGGTTAGTGCCAGTAACGCTAACACCCACGCGTAAAGCATACACCCCCCTTAGTGGTATAGTATCTGAACAGATCAATATCTGATCTGATCAGATCTATACCAGCGGTTTAGGGTTCCCAAAAACGCAGTGTTAGCGGGATCAGCCCAGATACCTGCTAGCACCTGCGTTTTGCCCCTCCGTCCAGCCCAGGCCACCCAAGTGCAGTATCGATCGATCACTGTCACTTACAAAACACAACACACATAACTGCAGCGTTCGCAGAGACAGGCCTGATCCCTGCGACTCCAGTGCTGTAGGAGGTGATTTCACCACCACAGTTAAAAAAAAAAAAGCATATATGCCGAAGCATGGGGGCAGCAGGGGCAGCAGGGCGGAGGAGCAATTTTGCTCCTAATGCCGCATACATACGGTCGAAATTCCGACGGAGGCTTGCCCGTGGAAACGTTTGACCATGTGTGTGCGGCATAACTTTTTTGCGGGAGGATGCCCCCATGCTTCGGCATATATAAATGGTGCATGTATGCCCATCATTAGAAGTGGGTGGATGAAGGGCGGTATTCTAATGGTGGGCATACCCACCAATCAATCTCTTTTTTCGTTCAGCCAACAGGCTGCATGAAAAAAAAAGATTACAATACATGTCCAACAAGGACCAGCAACGTACTGGTATGTTGCTGGACTTTGAATGGTTATACCAGATTGATGCCTGCGGGTTTAGGCATCATCTTGGTATCATTCTTTTCAGCCAGCGGCCGGCTTTCATGTAAAAGCAATCACAGCGGCTAATTAGCCTCTGGACTGCTTTTACAAGCAGTGGGAGGGAATGTCCCCCCCCCGGATATAAAAAGCGCCATTGGGAAATTGGGAAAGCATTTTATCACACCGATCTTGGTGTGGTCAGATGCTTTGAGGGCAGAGGAAAGATCTAGGGTCTAGAAGACCCCAGTTTTTTCAAAAAAAGAGTACCTGTCACTACCTATTGCTATCATAGGGGATATTTACATTCCCTGAGATAACAATAAAAATTATAAAAAAAAAAATATATGTAAGGAACAATTTAAAAATAAAATAAAAAAGCAAAATTAATAATAAAAAAAAAAAAAAAAAAAAAAAAAAAGCACCCCTGTCCTGCCCTGCTCTTGCCCAATGGCGAACGCAAGCGTCGGTCTGGCGTCATATGTAAACAGCAATTGCACCATGCATGTGAGGTATCACCGCGAAGGTCAGATCGAGGGCAGTCATTTTAGCAGTAGACCTCCTCTGTAAATCTAACGGGGTAATCTGTAAAGGCTTTTAAAGGCTTTTAAAAATGTATGTAGTTTGTCGCCAATGCGCGTTTGTGCGAAATTTTAAAGCATGTCGTGTTTGGTATCTATGTACTCGGCCTAAGATCATCTTTATTATTTCATCAAACATTTGGGCAATATAGTGTGTTTTAGTGCATTAAAATTAAAAAAAGTGTATTTTTTCCCCAAAAAATGCGTTTGAAAAATCGCTGCGCAAATACTGTGTAGAAAAAAAAAATGCAACACCCACCATTTTAATCTGTAGGGCCTTTGCTTTAAAAATATATATAATGTTTGGGGGTTCAACATAATTTTCTTGCAAAAAAAAAATATGTTTTCATGTAAACAAAAAGTGTCAAAAAGGGCTTTGTCTGCAAGTGGTTAGAAGAGTGGATGTAAGCTTCCTAATGTTGTGTATAAAATGCCAGAACAGTTCAAAACCCCCCCAAATGACCCCATTTTGGAAAGTAGACACCCCAAGCTATATACTGAGAGGCATGTCGAGTCCATGGAATATTTTATATGTTGACACAAGTTGCGGAAAAAAGACAATTTTTTTTTTTTAATTTTTTTTTTGCACAAAGTTGTCACTAAATGATATATTGCTCAAACATGCCATGGGCATATGTGGAATTACACCCCAAAATAAATTCTGTTGCTTCTCCTGAGTACAGGGATACCACATGTGTGAGACTTTTTGGGAGCCTAGCCGCGTACGGGACCCCAAAAACAAAGCACCGCCTTCAGGCTTTCTAAGGGTGTAAATTTTTGATTTTACTTCTCACTGCCTATCACAGTTTCGGAGGCCATGGAATGCCCAGATGGCACAAAACCCCCCCAAATGACCCCATTTTGGAAAGTAGACACCCCAAGCTATTTGCTGAGAGGTATTGTGAGTATTTTGCAGATCTCGCTTTTTGTCACAAAGTTTTGAAAATTGAAAAAAAAAAAAAAAAAAAAAAATTTTCTTTCTTCATTTTCAAAAACAAATGAGAGCTGTAAAATACTCACCATGCCTCCTCAGCAAATAGCTTGGGGTGTCTACTTTCCAAAATGGGGTCATTTGGGGGGGTTTTGTGCTATTTTGGCATTTTATGGCCTTAGAAACTGTGATAGGTAGTGAGGAGTGAAATCAAAAATTTGTGCCTAGAGATCCTGAAGGCGGTGCTTGGTTTTCAGGGTCCCGTACGCGGCTAGGCTCCTAAAAAGTCCCACACATGTGGTATCCCTGTACTCAGGAGAAGCAGCAAAATGTATTTTGGGGTGCAATTCCACATATAACCATGGCATGTGTGAGCAATATATCATTTAGTGACAACTTTTTGTAATTTATTTTTTATTTTTATTTTTTGTCATTATTCAATCACTTGGGACAAAAAAAAAAAATATTCAACGGGCTCAACAGGCCTCTCAGCAATTTCCTTGGGGTGTCTACTTTCTAAAATGGGGTCATTTGGGGGGGTTTTGTGCTATTTTGGCATTTTATGGCCTTCGAAACTGTGATAGGTAGTGAGGAATGAAATCAAAAATTTGCGCCCTTAGAAATCCTGAAGGCGGTGCTTGGTTTCCGGGGTCCCGTACGTGGCCAGGCTCCTAAAAAGTCCCACACATGTGGTATCCCCGTACTCAGGAGAAGCAGCAAAATGTATTTTGGGGTGCAATTCCACATATAACCATGGCATGTGTGAGCAATATATCATTTAGTGACAACTTTTTGTAATTTTTTTTTTTTTTTTTTTTTTGTCATTATTCAATCACTTGGGACAAAAAAAAAAAATATTCAATGGGCTCAACATGCCTCTCAGCAATTTCCTTGGGGTGTCTACTTTCCAAAATGGGGTCATTTGGGGGGGTTTTGTACTGCCCTGCCATTTTAGCACCTCAAGAAATGAGATAGGCAGTCATAAATTTAAAGCTGTGTAAATTTCAGAAAATGTACCCTAGTTTGTAAACGCTATAACTTTTGCGCAAACCAATAAATATACGTTTATTGACATTTTTTTTACTAAAGACATGTGGCTGAATACATTTTGGCCTAAATGTCTGACTAAAATTGAGTTTATTCGATTTTTCTTATAACAAAAAGTAGAAAATATCATTTTTTTTCAAAATTTTCGGTCTTTTTCCGTTTATATCGCAAAAAATAAAAATCGCAGAGGCAATCAAATACCATTAAAAGAAAGCTCTATTTGTGGGAAGAAAAGGACGCAAATTTCATTTGGGTACAACATTGCATGTCCGCACAATTTACAGTTAAAGCAGCGCAGTGCCGAATCCCAAAAACAGGCCTGGTCCTAATGGCCCGAAATGGTCCGGGGCTTAAGTGGTTAAAAAAAATTAATTTAAAAAAATTTAATTTCACTAATAAAAACATAAAGGGTATGTTCGCTTAGTGGGTGTTCACATAGGCGTACTAATCTTTTTAGGTCTACCAGCACTGGTGTCGAATTTGAAATTACCTATTTTATTACATGTTCCAAGGAGAGAGAGTCGTTTATCATTTGCAGTGCCCATGCGGCCTTCAATATGTGGGTAGGACCAAGCGACCTCTCCGTGTTAGGCTCAATGAACAAGTTACTAATATACTTACGGGTTTTCCTAAACACCCAGTATCACGACATTACCTAGAAGTCCATGCCAAGAACCCAAAAAATACCATCTTTTTGGGCATTGATAAATATTGTAAAGGTATGTACTTACCGAGGCCGAGATGCCGAGAGTGGTTCACCTTTGCGACTTGACGCACCCCACCCCCTGGAGTTGAGACAGGGAGTGGATGGCGAGAAGCGGCACCGGCTACCGGCAGGTGGTGGGTACTTTTAGACGGTCCGGTAGTGTTGAGTAGACTGAAGAAACAGGCTTCAAGCGGGAACTAGTCGGATTGGTAAAGTTCAAACAGCAGGAGATAATGGAAGCCGGTGCAGGTTGAGTCCGGGTTGCAATTGCAAGGTAACAGTCCCGGCTGGGGGTCTAGCACAGTAAAAGGCAACAAGTCCAGAGAAAACCGGGAACCAGGCAGGAGTTCAAAGGAAACGCGGAAGTCCAAAAGGTACAAGCAGGAGGTCAAGGATTGTAGACAAGCAGCAGATCCGAGTCACAGGCCGAGGGTCAAACACAGGAGAAGGCAGAAGTCCGTATAGCAAGCCGAGGGTCAGGTCCAGGAGAGAGATCAGAGGAGTCAAGCCAGTCCGGGTCACAAGGAGATTTTCAAGATAGTTTTCCAGAGTCTTGGGTATACAGGAAAGCTGACAAACCAGCAACTTGTCAGTGCAACTGGATCTCTTTAAATAGGCCCGCCTGGATTCCTATTGGTGCGCCGTCGCGCATGCGCGCACGCCGCTGCGTCGGCGCGCGCACCCGAGGACGTAGAAGCGCCGTCACGCGCACGCACATGCGCCGAAGCATCATTCCGCCGCGCGTGCGCATTGGGCGCTGATTGGCGCCGTTGGACGGATTTCCCTGACAGTGCCCCCCTCCTAGGGGCGGACTCCGGACGCCCAGACTAGACATCAACTCGGGATGTTCCTGGTGAAAGACTCTAATTAGGCGGGGAGCATGTAGGTTCCTAGATGGTTCCCAAGAGTTGTCCTCTGGGGGATACCCCTTCCATTTGATTAAATACTGCAACTGCCTGCCTCTTTTCCTGCAGCCCAAGATAGATTCCACCACATACTCATCTTCACCATCAACCTCCACAGGTGGAGGAGGTGGCTCATCCCTTCCCGGGAAGGAGCTGGAGACTACTGGTTTCAACAGAGACGTGTGGAAGACCGGGTGTATCCTGTAGGAGTCGGGCAGTGCCAATTCAAAGGCCACAGGGTTGATTACTCGCTTGATTTTAAAAGGGCCTATAAATCTTGGTCCCAATTTCCGTGAAGGGATCGGTAATTTGAGGTTGGTGGCGGAGAGCCATACTTCCTCCCCAACTTTGAAGACTGGATTTTCCTTCCTACCCTTGTCATAGTATCTCTTGTAAGACTCCTGGGCGTTTTGCATCATTTCCTGGAGTCTCAGAAAATTAGATTGAACAAAGGCTATCCGATCTTGAACAGCAGGAACAGAGCTCTCCGGAATGTCATCAGGGAGGAAGGAAGGATGGAAGCCAAAGTTGGCCCAAAAAGGAGTTTGACTGGTGGCTGAATGCACCGAGTTGTTATATGCAAATTCAGCGTAGGATAATAGGGAGGACCAATCGTCTTGTGAGGCTGAGCAAAAACAACGGAGATATTGTTCTAGGGTTTGATTGGTTCTCTCTGTCTGTCCGTTGCTCTGGGGGTGATATGCCGATGATAGGCAAATCTTGACTTCTAAAGATTTGCAAAGTTCCTTCCAGAATTTCGACGTGAATTGAACGCCTCTGTCAGAGGTGATGCTCTTAGGCACCCCATGGAGCCTGATTATCTCCTGAAAGAAGGCTTTGGCTGTATCTGCAGCAGAGGGGGTACCGATCATGGGCACGAAGTGTGCCATTTTGGAGAGGCGGTCAATTACGACCAGAATCGTGGTAAAACCTCCAGAGGGCGGTAGATCTACAA
This sequence comes from Rana muscosa, assembly GCA_029206835.1. Taxonomy (NCBI): domain Eukaryota; kingdom Metazoa; phylum Chordata; class Amphibia; order Anura; family Ranidae; genus Rana; species Rana muscosa. The sequence goes on along the minus strand of CM055128.1, from coordinate 141,719,058 downwards.
TGAAGTCCATGGACACATCTGCCCACGGACGTTCAGGGATAGGCAAAGGTTTGAGTAGTCCCCAACTCTTGGTTTTGGGTCCCTTATACCGTTGGCAACGGGTACAGGAGGCAACATAGGACTTGCAATCTTGTCTCCAACCAGGCCACCAGAAGGAGCGAGAGATTAGTTCCATGGTTTTTTTGGTTCCAAAGTGACCAGCTAGTTTGTGGTCGTGGAAAGTTTTCAGAATCAGTTGCCTTGTTTCCAGAGGGACGAAGACTTTACCTTGGGACCAGAGCAAGTCATTATGCTTCTCTAGGGAAGAGGTTACTTGGTCAGGACAATGCTTAGAGGCGGCTTTTATGGAAGTTAGTAGATCAGCCTGTGGAATGAGCAGAAAGTTTTGTGCTGATAGGATGGTACTTGGTTCCTCTGCTTGAGGGGTCTCGGGAAACATCCTAGAGAGTGCATCCGCCTTCACGTTCTTGGAACCGGGCCTATAAGAGATATGAAAGTTAAACCTGGTGAAGAAGAGGGCCCATCGGGCTTGTCTGGGTCGAAGACGTTTTGCTGTTCTCAGATATTCTAGATTCTTATGATCCGTGAATATCATGACAGGGTGAGGGGCTCCCTCCAGAAGGTATCGCCATTCTTCCAGGGCGAATTTGATAGCTAATAGTTCCCGGTCTCCGACGTCATAATTACGTTCTGGAGAAGTTAATTTACGAGAGGCAAAGGCTACTGGATGAAGAAGGGATTTGGGGCCCTGCCTTTGAGAGAGGATGGCCCCAGTGGCTGACTCTGAAGCATCTACTTCCAGAGTAAATGGCAGTAGCGGATCTGGATGCTTCAATACAGGTGCCGATGTGAATGCATTTTTTAGTTTATCGAAGGCATCCTGAGCTTCCGGTGACCAGTGAAAGCGGTAGCCCTGGCGTGTTAGTTGGGTTATAGGTGCCACAATAGAGGAGAACCCCACAATGAACCTCCTGTAGAAGTTGGCGAAACCTATAAACCGTTGTACCCCTTTCTTGTCTGTTGGGGCTGGCCATTCCTGGATAGCTTTGACTTTCTGCGGGTCCATTGCGACCCCATTGGTAGAAATAATAAATCCCAAAAATTGCACAGTGGTTTTCTCAAAGTCACATTTCTCGGCCTTGAGGTAAAGTCTATGTTCTCGGAGAATAGTGAGGACCTTGATGACATGGATTCGGTGCAGTTCAAGGGAGGACGAAAAAATAAGAATATCATCTAAGTAGACTACTAGGAAGTCGTCCAAGTGTTCACGGAAAATGTCATTGACCAGGTGCTGGAAAGTAGCTGGGGCGTTGCAAAGCCCGAATGGCATGACCAAGTATTCAAAATGACCGAACCTAGATCTAAAAGCCGTCTTCCATTCGTCTCCAGCCCTGATCCGGATGAGGTTGTAGGCCCCTCGAAGGTCCAGTTTAGAGAAGATCCGAGCTGATCGGAATCGTTGGAACAACTCCGGGATGAGAGGAAGCGGGTATCTATTTTTAATAGTAATTTTATTTAATTCCCTATAGTCGATGCAGGGCCTCAGAGTCCCGTCTTTTTTTTCAACGAAAAAGATACCGGCACCGGCTGGGGAAGAAGAGGGGCGAATGAATTTCTTTTCCAGATTTTCCTCAATGTAAGACTTGAGGGCCTTCAACTCAGATTCGGACAAGGGAAAGATGCGGCCGAATGGAATTTTGGAGCCAGGCAGAAGGTCAATGGGACAATCGTAGGGACGATGTGGAGGTAGGCGGTCGGCCTGCTGTTTGTCGAAGACGTCCTGGAATTCTAAGTATGCTGATGGAACATGTGGTAGGTTATCCGGTTGAGGGGTTAAAGTAGCACAGACAGTGGGAAGTGCGGGAAGACAGTGTTGGGAACAATATGAAGAAGTGAAGTTAACTTCCCTTTTGGCCCAGTTTATATGAGGCTCATGTGCTTGTAACCAGGGGAGGCCCAGGATGATGGGAAACATGGGAGATGGGATGAGGTCAAATCGAAGGTATTCTTGGTGGCCTGAATCCGTGATAGCAAGGATGGGTTTTGTTTCTTGCGTAATTACCCCTGAACGAGGCAGGGATCCATCCGCCAGACGAACCTGAAGATAACGGTCCTTGGTTTGCAGAGGAAAGTGAAGTTGGGAAGCAAGTGAAGAGTCCAGAAAGCAGCTGCAGGCTCCTGAATCAATAATCGCCGGTAGGCGGGTTGCTCCTGTTGGTAGCTGTAGAGAAATGGAAAGAACAACATAAGTCTGTGGTAAGCCAGAAACTTGGTAGTTCAAAGTGTCTTTGAGGGTACACTTACTAGGTCTCACTGGGCAGCTCCGAAGGAAATGGCCAGTACCCCCGCAGTAAAGGCACAGATTGGCCTGACGTCTGCGCTGTTTTTCCTCAGGAGAAAGGGGAGGACGAACCAGACCAAGCTGCATGGGTTCAGGCTCGGGAGGAGAAGATGCTGTAGGAACTTGGATGGGTGGGTAGGCAGGAGCTGATCGGGGCAAAGTCCAGTTTGGACGGGTAGTCTGGAAACGCTCAGAACGCCGCTCCCGCAGGCGTCTGTCAAGCTGAGTGACAGACTGGATCAAATCTTCCAGAGTAGTTGGAACGCCAATCCTGGCCAGCTCGTCTTTAAGAGCCTCAGACAGTCCTTGGCGATATTGGTATTTAAGGGCCGTCTCATTCCAGCCAGTGTCAGCTGACCATTTCCGGAATTCGGCCGTGTAGTCCTCCACCGGCCTTCTCCCCTGGGTTAAACTGTGGAGAACAGACTCAGCTGTAGCTGATCGCTGAGGATCGTCATACAGCTGCGCCATACTCTCGAAGAAGGTGTCCACGGAATCTAGTATGGGGCTGCTTTGCTCCATCAGGCCATGGGCCCAGGCCTGGGGTTCGTCGGTTAGAAGGGAGATGACGAACCCCACCTTTACCACTTCTGAAGAGAAAGTCCTGGGTTGAAGGGCGAAGTAAAGAGAACATGCATTTTTGAAAGCCCGATATTTCTTACGGACGCCAGAAAATCGCTCAGGCAGGGGGACCCTGGGTTCAGGGGTAGCCATTACTACGGTGGGATTTGCCTGATTTTGAGACGTGGAGGCAACATTGGCAACGGTAGCAGCTGGTGATGCTGGTCCTGTAGCTCCAGTAAGTAGCTGAAAGCGGCCATCCATTTGGACATAACCTTCTTGTAATTTCTGAACCGCATCGGTTAGTGCGGTGACTTGCTGACATAGGGTCTCGAACGGTGAACGCACCCTGTCGGCCTCAGACATCTGGCTGGTTTGTACTGTAAAGGTATGTACTTACCGAGGCCGAGATGCCGAGAGTGGTTCACCTTTGCGACTTGACGCACCCCACCCCCTGGAGTTGAGACAGGGAGTGGATGGCGAGAAGCGGCACCGGCTACCGGCAGGTGGTGGGTACTTTTAGACGGTCCGGTAGTGTTGAGTAGACTGAAGAAACAGGCTTCAAGCGGGAACTAGTCGGATTGGTAAAGTTCAAACAGCAGGAGATAATGGAAGCCGGTGCAGGTTGAGTCCGGGTTGCAATTGCAAGGTAACAGTCCCGGCTGGGGGTCTAGCACAGTAAAAGGCAACAAGTCCAGAGAAAACCGGGAACCAGGCAGGAGTTCAAAGGAAACGCGGAAGTCCAAAAGGTACAAGCAGGAGGTCAAGGATTGTAGACAAGCAGCAGATCCGAGTCACAGGCCGAGGGTCAAACACAGGAGAAGGCAGAAGTCCGTATAGCAAGCCGAGGGTCAGGTCCAGGAGAGAGATCAGAGGAGTCAAGCCAGTCCGGGTCACAAGGAGATTTTCAAGATAGTTTTCCAGAGTCTTGGGTATACAGGAAAGCTGACAAACCAGCAACTTGTCAGTGCAACTGGATCTCTTTAAATAGGCCCGCCTGGATTCCTATTGGTGCGCCGTCGCGCATGCGCGCACGCCGCTGCGTCGGCGCGCGCACCCGAGGACGTAGAAGCGCCGTCCCGCGCACGCGCATGCGCCGAAGCATCATTCCGCCGCGCGTGCGCATTGGGCGCTGATTGGCGCCGTTGGACGGATTTCCCTGACAATATTCTCCACAATGGAGGGTTTGGTAGTAGTTTCATCAATTTGTGAGTTACCTAATATAATTAGAATCATTTTTTTAGTTATATTTTGATATGATGAGGTTTTGTCCGTTCAGGTGGTCTTTTTTCTTGTCTTTTTTGGACCCCTGGTATCGTTTCGGACATAAACATATAAAACATAATTTTCAACCCTTTTCAGATATCACAATATATATTAAATTTATATTAGCCCAAGTTGGGTGTGGGTTTATATATGCTGGTATTGATTGGTTATATCGGTGTGTATGATTTCACACTTGCGGTAGCTAGTGGAGGATCATATTCCTCCTTTATGTTTTTATTAGTGAAATTAAAAAAAATGTAATTTTTTTTTTTTAAAGATTTTTTTTGTGTTTTGTGTTTCACTAATTATGGTTTCTTGATGGGATTGTGGAGCTACACTTTATTGGCATTTAGTTTTTTTTTGCCTGCTCTTAGGCTTAATTCTGCTTGTATGGATCGTTACAATTGAATCCCTATGAGGATTCAATATTTATACAATTTCTACTCTTTTTTCTGTGAGCCGCTGCTGAAGGGTCATGTCGAGGCTTCATATTTGCGTACCAGGGCCGGATGTCCATGCTGAGGCTTGGTTTCATGCTGAGCCTTGCTTGGTTAATGGTATCGAGGCTTGGTATATGTTTACTATATAGAGTGATGCGTCAGTGCGTCACCTGATTCCCCATTGACGACGTGTTTTGACACGAAACGTGCGTCGGGAGGTGAACGCTCTGACGTCATCATCAAGGGACAGGTGACTGCAGACCGGCCGGTCGTTATTTTAAAACGTCTTTCTTGTAAGTGTTTATGCTTTATTTTAAATAAATTTTATATCAACGGTAATGCACTATTGAGCCTTCTTTACTCCTGGGGATCATTGTGGACCATACCCTCTGGCTGACCACCTTGGACCTGGAATCATTTCCAGTTTCCACGGAGATACCTTGTTGCCGATGGGCTTAATTATTTCTTACCTCTGGTAAGCGGCATATTTATACAGTGGTGGTTCACGGGTGGTGCATGAACATTGAGCATCAATTTCTGTCTATTAATTATACATTTAACTCTCATTATTAGTGTATTTTTTATGTTTCCTCACATTTTTTCACTTTTTTGTCCAAGTGCCCCCACATAGGGGCTTTTGACATATGTGGCTTATGGACTCTTATGGACTCTTCTATGATTGGTTGGTCCTCTTCAATAGTTTAGCGCAGCTGTTTTTCTGTTTATTTCTGCAGCCAGTTTGGTACCTGTATGGGAGCCGCTTCCATGAATGTAAAGAGAGCGGTGAGGTCTTCCGACTTCCAAAGTGTTAAGGAGAGTTGGCCCTTGCGGAACATTACTGACAGGGGGTAGCCCCATCTGTAAGTGAAGCCTAGATGATGGGCTAAGTCCAGAACAGGTCGCAGCATCGCCCGTGAAAGGTCAGGGAGGATCTTAATACTCGCTCCATCAAAGTCTATAAGGCCATACTTTCAAGCCCTGCGGAGGACTACCTCTTTATGTGAGTAGCAGTGTAGTCTACAGATGACATCACGTGGTCTATTAGAATCTGTAGACCGGGGTCCAAGGGTCCTATGGATTCAATCAAACTCTAAACCCTCATACACACGATCGGATTTCCATCAGACAAAGTCGTGGAATTTTGTGCAAACGGCATTGATCCTGTATTGCATACAAACGGCACACAATTGTCGGCCAACAAACACGAACGTGGTGACGTACTACGTTGTTTTTTCAGCTCTTTAGCGCCACACTTTGGGCAACTTCTGCTAATGTTGTCTTATGGTTAGCATTGGTTCAGAGCATGCGTGTTTTGTACTTTGGATTTTTTTCCGGACGGACTTGTGTACACACGATCACATAATCCGACATCACAAATTTGTTGCCCGAAAGTTTAAAAACATGCTATCCCACATTTGTTGTCGGAAAATCCGACAACAATTGTCTGATGGAGCATACAAATGGTCGGATTATCCGGCAACATCCTGCCATCACACAATTCCCGTCGTAAAGTCCGATCGTGTGTACGGGCCTTAAGTCTGGCGGAGGTTAGTCACTCAATACTTTGCGGAGTGTGGCAACTCCTGTTTCTGCCAGGTCTTTTGTGCTGGTGGCCTCAGAGAGGTCTACGAAGCTGCAGGTTATTGTGGTGGCTTCAATCCTCCAAGTGGAGCTGCAGGTTCACCTTGGCATCTACATGGGAGTCCTGTAGAGACTCTAGAGCTGTCACACATTGCTCTAGTGTAGTGAGTGTAGTTTCCCCTGTGGATAATCGGTTTGACAGGGACTGTACATCTGATTTAATGGCTTGCAGTTCTTGGCAATGCGACTTCTCCAGCCTGCCAATGAAGGTTTCTATGTCCGTTTAGTCGGTAGGGCTAGGAGGAGCTCCCAAAGTTCATCATCTGCACACAAAGTCAATGGATGGAGAAGGACTTTGCATATCCGAGCAAAAGATTGCAGGTGTCTCTGACAGGGCATTGGAAGCCAAGGAGTTGGAGGGTGAGGCCCGAGGGTCCTGTGTCTCAGAGGACTCATGGTGAGAGCCGCGTGATTCCGCCATCTCGTATTCTAGAGAGGCCGTCTGGGAACTCAGAGAAAATCGCAGAATTTCCCCTTCAGGCTTAGATGAACAGTGTCCGGGTTGCTTTAGTGTTGCTTTTTGCCTTTGTGTCTCTTTGCCAAGAATATACCGGTGGAAAGTGAGATAAATAAACTGAGGTAGCAAGGCAAGGACAGGAGCTAACCGAACACACATCTCTACATGGCCATGTCCAGACCATGCCCTCTGCATTAGTTTTCTTATCTTTGGCTTTTTTTCCCCCTTGTATTCCATTGGTGATCTGGCCAGTAACACACCTCCTGTAGTAGTGAGACAACTCTGGAGGCATGAGCACAGGAAGTACAGAAAATAGCAGCATTGTCAGTCTGTGGGAGAGGGTGGTGTTAACGCAGTGGTAAACCACACCAATTTTTTTTTTTTAACCCTGCAAGGTAAAGGCATAATGTGCTAGCATGCATCGCAGGTAATACTTACCTTAGAACAAAGCGCTTCAGCACTGCACTGTCACAGCTGAAGACGATTCCATCTTCACCCGGTCTTTCTTTAGGGTTCGCGTCCTCCGGCCATCTGATTAGCCATGCCGATGTCAGGGACCGCGGCATGGAGCTCTGAAGGGACAGCACGGGTATGCCATTTCTTTAGAGTGCATGTTCCAGTGACTTCACCAGCTGCAGGTTTAGGAGATATTCACTGTACCTACAGGTAAGCCACTTTATATGCATTAGCAGATTTAGAATTAGGAAAAAAATTGAAGCCAAACTCCAGCTAACACTTTATAATCAGTTACAACAAACATTTTTTTTTCCTTTTGGGATAAAGGTTTTGCATGAATAGAAGCTCATCATTTTAATCACCACTGCCAACGTTAAGTGATTGGTCTCATCCATGTAAACTGATATATTCAGCTGGAGAGCTTGTGCTGTGAAAAACGGACTTGCTGGCTGGATTACCAGATGAAAACAGAAGAAAGCAAGCATAAAAAGAAAACGAATGCAGCCATTACATCTAAAGGCCCGTACACACAATAAGAAAAGGGGAAGTTAAATTTCGTCCGAACGATCTGCCGATTTTCAGATCATTAGTATGCTGCTTTCGACGGCCGATTCCGATTTTATGCACAACAAAAGCTGGATGTGCAGACTATAAAACTTTACAGTCAGGTCCATATATACTTGGAATAATATACTGCGCCAACCAAAAGAAAAATGTGAGCTGCCAACACAACAACTAGACAAATTGTGAACAAAACTTAAGAATTAAAAGTGCGGCACTAATGCTATATTAAGTGGATGGTAACACTCAAAAAATTTAGTAATGAAACTTATTCCAAAGAACATCAATGGAACAAATGTGCAATTACAAAAATCGCATGAAGTGCAAATCATATAGCTACAAAAATGAAGTGTTAACCTGTGAAGTTAAGCCGTAAAGAAAGGCTATAAAAGTGCATATATGATTATAAAAACTCATACATGTAACTGAAAAAAACCTATGAAAGCAAACAGTGCATTTAAAGTGACATACAAGGAAAAAATATATATATGAAAAAATGTATCCCAAAAATGCTCAACTTCCAATGGTCGATTAAGACCAAAAAGACAGTCCCAAGACTATTAAGATGATAACTAGATAGTCCATATAGATGAGGTCACAGTCCACAGAGTAGAAAAATGACACGTGATGATCAAAACCCAGATATCTTGCAAAATAAGTGAGATATACAGCATAGGTGGTCACCCAGGAGTGCTTTCAACCTTTGGATAATGGGGGGGAGAAATTAATACTCTTACCCGCAGATGTGGACCCAGCTCACCGTACGGCGGTGGGTCAATCAGGCTTGTATCCACCGGTAGTGGAACCAGGAATGTGAATCTTCCGGTGAATTACTCCTTCTGCTGATGGTACGTCCAAAAGAGAAGCTGGATATTCAACGATCCAATATTCAAACAGTGACTCAACCAAGGATTAATTTGTAGAAAGGGAAAAAAAAAAGAGAGTGCCTCAACATAGTGTAAATCCAACAAGTATTTTGGGTATTTATTGAAGATTTAAAAATATTCAAACAAATTAATATATTAAAAAGGATTGCAATCAAATGATAAAAAAGTGCAGTATGGGGCAGCTTTAGGCCAGCATGTAGACCCGACGGCGTTTCGTCTACAAAGACTTCGACTGGGGTACATGCTAGCCCACCACCCCCTGCGCTTATATAGGACAAAGAATGACATAATAGTAAGCATGTGTGTCCTGTCACAAATCCCGCTTCAGGGGTCTAATTGCACGTTAGGGCCGTAATGACGTCAATGTGGGTCACATGTGCGTGTAAGCCAATAAACGTGTGCATACTAGGTTATAGTCTGAAGACAGAACATTATGGATTTGGCGTAAATTGGCGTAGTGATCTACCCTATAGCTCGCGACACTAATTATAGCGCAGCTATAAAATCAGGTGACCGTCAGGGTAGCCCGCAGGGCATTCTGGGGCGCGTAGTTCCTGGGATATGCCATATGAGGCTAAATCTCAAGGTTCCGACTTTCAGCGTCACGATACGTCGCGTGACCATATCAGGGTGGCCCGCAAGGCATTCTGGGGCGTGTAGTTCCTGCCATACAGGCATATCTCAAGGTTCCGCCTTCCAGCATGACGGTAGTATGGATTCTCGACCGCCGTATCACGTGACCATCAGCAAAGCCCATACAGTATGCCAATGCGCGCAGTCCCGGAACATGCCATATAGGCTAAATTCCAAGACCCCGCCCCCCAGCATGACGGTGTGTGTCTGAAGGCACCATACAGACACCACGTGATCACGAGGCGCAAGGGATGCTGAGGCACGTAGTGCTGAGGTGTGTCGTGCAAGCCAAAACACCAAAACAGAACCGTACCAGCGTCCTACCTCTGCGTCTTACATATAAATGAAACCAAACATAGTTAGTGGAGAATAGGGATGAGCCGAACACCCCCCGGTTCGGTTCGCACCAGAACCTGCGAACGGACCGAAAGTTTGCACGAACTTTAGAACCCTATTAAATACAATGGACGCGAACGTTCGAAATCGAAAGTGCTAATTATAATGGCTAATATGCATGTTATTGTCCTAAAAAGGGTTTGGGGACCCGGGTTCTGCCCCAGGGGACATGTATCAATGCAAAAAGAAGTTTTAAAAACGGCCGTTTTTTCGGGAGCAGTCATTTTAATGATGCATAAAGTGAAAAAAAAAAAGTGAAATATTCCTTTAAATATCGTACCTGGGGGGTGTCTAAAGTATGCCTGTAAAGTGGCATGTGTTTCCGGTGTTTAGAACTGTCCCTGCACAAAATGAAATTTCTAAAGGAAAAAAAGCCATTTAAAACTGCTTGCGGCTTTAACCACTTAAGCCCCGGACCATTTTGTAGCTAAAGGACCAGAGGTGTTTTCAGAATTTGGCACTGCGCTGTTTTAACTGGAAATTGTGCAGACATGCAATGTTGTACCCAAACGAAATTTGCGTCCTTTTCTTCCCACAAATAGAGCTTTCTTTTAATGGTATTTGATTGCCTCTGCGATTTTTTTTTTTTGCGATATAAACGGAAAAAGACTGAAAATTTTGAAAAAAATGATATTTTCTACTTTTTGTTATAAGAAAAATCGAATAAACTCAATTTTAGTCATACATTTAGGCCAAAATGTATTCAGCCACATGTCTTTAGTAAAAAAAAAGTCAATAAGCGTATATTTATTGGTTTGCGCAAAAGTTATAGCGTCTACAAACTAGGGTACATTTTCTGGAATTTACACAGGTTTTAATTTATGACTGCCTATCTCATTTCTTGAGGTGCTAAAATGGCAGAGCAGTACAAACCCCCCCCCCCCCCAAATGACCCCATTTTGGAAAGTAGACACCCCAAGGAAATTGCTGAGAGGCATGTTGAGCCCATTGAATATTTTTTTTTTGTCCCAAGTGATTAAATAATGACAAAAAAAAAAAAAACAATTACAAAAAGTTGTCACTAAATGATATATTGCTCACACATGCCATGGTTATATGTGGAATTGCACCCCAAAATACATTTTTCTGCTTCTCCTGAGTACGGGGATACCACATGTGTGGGACTTTTTAGGAGCCCAGCCGCGTACGGGCCCCCGAAAACCAAGCACACTACCTATCACAGTTTCGAAGGCCATAAAATGCCAAAATAGCACAAAACCCCCCCAAATGACCCAATTTTGGAAAGTAGACACCCCAAGCTATTTACTGAGAGGCATGTTGAGTCCATGGAATATTTTATATTTTGACACAAGTTGCGGGAATATGACAAACTTTTTTTTTTTTGCACAAAGTTGTCACTAAATGATATATTGCTCACACATGCCATGGGCATATGTGAAATTACACCCCAAAATACATTCTGCTGCTTCTCCTGAGTACGGGGATACCACATGTGTGGGACTTTTTTGGAGCCTAGCCGCGTACGGGGCCCTAAAAACCAAGCACCGCCTTCAAGATTTCTAAGGGCATAAATTTTTGATTTCACTCCTCACTACCTATCACTACCTATCACAGTTTTGAAGGCCATAAAATGCCAAGATGGCGCAAAACCTCCCCAAATGACCCCATTTAGGAAAGTAGACACCCCAAGCTATTTGCTGAGAGGCATGTTGAGCCCATTGAATATTTTTTTTTGTCCCAAATGATTGAATAATGACAAAAAGAAAAAAATAAATGTACAAAAAGTTGTCACTAAATTATATATTCCTCACACATGCCATGGGCATATGTGAAATTACACCCCAAAATACATTCTGCTGCTTCTCCTGAGTACGGGAATACCACATGTGTGAGACTTTTTGGGAGCCTAGCTGCGTACCGGGCCCCAAAACCAAGCACCGCCTTCAGGATTTCTAAGGGCGTAAATTTTTGATTTCACTCCTCACTACCTATCACAGTTTCGAAGGCCATAAAATGCCAAAATAGTACAAAACCCCCCCAAATGACCCCATTTAGGAAAGTAGACACACCAAGCTATTTGCTGAGAGGCATGGTAAGTATTTTACAGCTCTCATTTGTTTTTGAAAATGAAGAAAGAACTTTTTTTTTTTCTTTTTTCAATTTTCAAAACTTTGTGACAAAAAGCGAGATCTGCAAAATACTCAACATACCTCTCAGCAAATAGCTTGGGGTGTCTACTTTCCAAAATGGGGTCATTTGGGGGGGGGAGGTTTGTGCCATCTGGGCATTCCATGGCCTCTGAAACTGTGATAGGCAGTGAGGAGTGAAATCAAAAATTTACACCCTTAGAAAGCCTGAAGGCAGTGCTTGGATTTCGGGGTCCTGTACGCGGCTAGGCTCCCAAAATGTCTCACACATGTGGTATCCCCGTACTCAGGAGAAGCAACAGAATGTATTTTGGGGTGCAGATCCACATATAACCATGGCATGTTTGAGCAATATATCATTTAGTGACAACTTTTTGTACATTTTTTTTTCTTTTTGTCATTATTCAATCACTTGGGACAAAAAAAAAATATTCAATGGGCTCAACATGCCTCTCAGCAAATAGCTTGGGGTGTCTACTTTCCAAATGGGGTCATTTGGGGGGGGGGGGGGTTTGAACTGTCCTGGCATTTTATGCACAACATTAGGAAGCTTATGTCACACATCATCCACTCTTCTAACCACTTGAAGACAAAGCCCTTTCTGACACTTTTTGTTTACATGAAAACATATTTTTTTTTTGCAAGAAAATTACGTTGAACCCCCAAACATTATATATTTTTTTTAAAGCAAAGGCCCTACAGATTAAAATAGTGGGTGTTGCATTTTTTTTTTCCACACAGTATTTGCGCAGCGATTTTTCAAACGCATTTTTTGGGGAAAAAACATACTTTTTTTATTTTTAATGCACTAAAACACACTATATTGCCCAAATGTTTGATGAAATAAAAAATATGATCTTAGGCCGAGTACATGGATACCAAACACGACATGCTTTAAAATTGCGCAAAAACGCGTAGCGGCGACAAACTACATACATTTTTAAAAGCCTTTACAGGTTACCACATTAGATTTACAGAGGAGGTCTACTGCTAAAATTACTGCCCTCGATCTGACCTTCGCGGTGATACCTCACATGCATAGTGCAATTGCTGTTTACATATGACGCTAGACCGACGCTTGCGTTCGCCTTTACGCAAGAGCAGGGGGGGGGGGGACAGGGGTGCTTTTTTTTTATTTTTTATTATTTATTTTGCTTCTTTTTTTTTATTTTTAAACTGTTCCTTCCATATTTTTTTTTACAATTTTTATTGTTATCTTAGGGAATGTAAATATCCCCTATGATAGCAACAGGCAGTGACAGGTACTCTTTTTTTGAAAAAAATTGGGGGGTTAGACCCTAGATCTTTCCTCTGCCCTCAAAGCATCTGACCACACCAAGATCGGTGTGATAAAATGCTTTCCCAATTTCCCAATGGCGCCGTTTATATCCGGGGGGGGCATTCCCTCCCACTGCTTGTAAAAGCAGTCTAGAGGCTAATTATCTGCTAGGATTGCTTTTACATGAAAGCCGGCCGCTGGCTGAAAAGAATGATACCAAGATGATACCTAAACCCACAGGCATCAATCTGGTATAACCATTCAAAGTCCAGCAACATACCAGTACGTTGCTGGTCCTTGTTGGACATGTATTGTAATCTTTTTTTTCATGCAGCCTGTTGGCTGAACGAAAAAAAGAGATTGATCGGTGGGTATGCCCACCATTAGAATACCTCCCTCCATCCACCCACTTCTAATGATGGGCATACATGCACCATTTATATATGCCGAAGCATGGGGGCATCCTCCCGCAAAAAAGTTATGCCGCGTACACACGGACGGACTTTTCCACGGGCAAGCCTCCGTCGGAATTTCGACCGTATGTACGCGGCATAAAAGGTTATGCCGCGTACACATGGTCTGACTTTTCCACGGGCAAGCCTCCGTCTGAATTTCAACCGTATGTACGCGGCATTAGGAGCAAAATCGATCCTCCGCCCCTGCTGCCCCCATGCTTCGGCATATATGCTCTTTTTTTTAACTGTGGTGGTGAAATCACCTCCTACAGCACTGGAGTCACGGCTTTATGTATCGTGGGAGCAAACGCTGTTGCTGTCAAGATAAATAATTCCGCGCTGCAGCTGAATGGCGCACCTGAAAACAAAAAATTACATACCTGAAAAGCAAGCATGATAAAACATTGCAGAATAGAATACAGTAAAAAAGAGCAGAACAATAGAGAGAAAATAGAGAGAGAGAGAACAATAAATCAACAACCATTTTTTTTTTTTTTTTGTGTTTTTTTTTTTACGTTTTTTTTCTTTCTTTTTTACACTTTTTTTGTAACTTTAACAACTGTAATGGTTCGGGTCTCTCAAAATGCAATGGCATCTTGGGAGACCCTGTGTAAGTGTGTCCTAGTCTGTGAAATGCTGTACCCTACGCTAAAACTTCACTTTTGAGTGGAAGCGTTCAAAACATTCACCAATGCAAAGACCAGGATTGTCAGGACAGAGTGGACAAAAACAACGGGTGTCACGCCTAAATCCGCGCTTGCTACAGACACAACATCTTTTTTGGGGGGTTCGTTGGGTAGGGGTACTCTGGAGGACATACGGATAATGCCTCTCATGCAGCCGGCTTACTGCATTTGGTTGGGGATGGTGAGGTGCAGAACCGCCTGGATACAGGAGTTCTGTGACTATCTCATTCTGGAATTTTAGAAGAGATAAAGTCCCGCCTGAAGCTCTGTATAGCACATGAGCGTTCAGCAAAGCCAATTGGAATAAGGATAGAGACACTTTTTTGTACCAGCGTCTCACCTTACGGTCAATTAGATACGGCGCAAACAACTGGTCGTTGAGGTCCACCCCTCCCATATTTTTGTTATATTCGTGGACACAGAGGGGTTTCTCCACAACACCAGTCGCCGTACGAATTTGGACTGTCGTGTCTGCATGAAGGGAGGTAAGAAGGAAAACATTCTTATTGTCCCTCCACTTCATAGCGAGCAAGTTATTACACTTCAAGCAGGCTCTCTCCCCCAGCCTAAGACGGGAATCTACAAGCCGCTGGGGAAAGCCCCGGCGATTAGGTCGCACGGTGCCACATGCTCCAATCTGATGATCAAACAAGTGACTAAACAGTGGCACGCTCGTGTAATAATTGTCCACATACAAGTGGTACCCCTTTCCGAATAAGGGTGACACCAAGTTCCACGCTATCTTGCCAGCGCTCCCTATGTAATCCGGACAGTTGACCGGCTCAACCTGACTGTCTTTTCCCTCATAAACCGTAAAGCTCCATACATAGCCTGTTGCCCTGTCACAGAACTTATAGAGCTTGACCCCGTATCTGGCACGCTTGCTGGGAAGGTACTGCTTGAAAGACAAGCGGGCAGAAAATGTAATCAGGGACTCATCAACGCAGACAACTTGATCAGGAATAAACAAGGCTGCAAAACGTTCGTTGAAGTGGTTTATGAGGGGCCGAATTTTGTAGAGCCGGTCGTATTCAGGGTCTCCACGTGGACGACAAAGTTCATTGTCGTTGAAGTGCATGAACCGCAAAATCTGCTCGTATCGTTTCCTGGGCATGGAGGCAGAGAACACGGGCATGTGGTCAATTGGGTGCGTGGACCAATAAGCACGCAATGACGGGAATTTATGTGTTCCCATGTTGAGGGAAAGGCCCAGAAAGGTCTTAAATTCGGAAACCGTAATTGGTTTCCAATCTTTGGCAATGGAAGGCAACTGGGGACTAGCGGCGATGAATTGACCAGCATATAAATTACTCTGGTCCACAATAGATCTATAGAGATCTTCCGTGAAATACAGCGAATAAAAATCAATTGGCATAAAATCAGCTGTTTCCACCTGAATACCGGGTTGGGCAGTGAATGGGGGAAGTACGGGTTCTGCAGAAGTGGTGGGGACCCAATCAGGATAGGCAAATTCTGCAGGAAGGGCACTATGGGCACGACGGGCCTGCCTTTGTCTTCTTGGTGGCAGCGGGACACTACTTGTGCTTGCCACCTCGCCAGCTTGAACTGCACTTATGGGACTCGCCACGTCACCACGTGATACTACAGTGCTGGATGTATGCCCAGGCTGTACTAGGCCGCTGGTGCTTGCCAATTCACCAGAAGGAATAGCGGCGCTAGTACTACTCTGCTCCATGATACGAGAGACCTGCAGTTCTTACTCCTCAACAACCTCAGAAGATCGGGATCGGGTACGCCTGACCTTAGCAGGGACCTCATCTTCGTCGTCAGAGCTATCTGACATGGAGCCGCTGACTTCACTGTCTTCTACGGGAAGATATTCTGAGCCTGAATCTGACAGATGCGGGACCTCCTCTTCACTATCTGTCATGCTCAGAATCTCGTAGGCCTCTTTACTAGTGTACCTTCGTCTTGCCATTTTGGGCTCTAAATTTAGGGGTACACTAGTAAGATTCACAGGTAAAAAAGCACCTGACTGTCAGCAAATGTATCAAACGCTTCAACAAAAAAAAACTGTTAGCGATGGCAGGGATCAGGACTGTCTCTGCGAACGCTGCAGTTATGTGTGTTGTGTTTGGTAAGTGACAGTGATCGATCGATACTGCACTTGGGTGGGCTGGGCGGAGGGGCTAAACGCAGGTGCTAGCAGGTATCTGGGCTGATCCCGCTAACACTGCGTTTTTGGGAACCCTAAACTGCTGGGGATGCTAGTATAGATCTGATCAGATCAGATATTGATCTGTTTAGATACTATACCACTAAGGGAGGTGTATGCTTTGCGCGAGGGTGTTAGCGTTACTGGCACTAACCTAACGCTGCCTGGGGCGACGCAGACCCTCTCTGATGCTAAAACATAATTGATATCAGCCGCCGGGCGATCAGGGGGTTAAACCTTTATTGGGTTATATACGGCGGGTGCCCTAATGCTATAAAAAGCAAACTAACCAACCAGCGTCACCCGTAAAACTTATATGGTGATCACTGGTGAAAGGGTTAACTAGGGGAAATCAGGGGGTTAAAACCTTTATTAGGTCATATATGGGGGTACCTGACGCTATATAAAAACCTGACGGATTACCTAAATAACTAAATAACTAACTGGCTAACCAGTGTCACAAGTAAAACTTATACGGTGATCACTGGTGAAAGGGTTAACTCTAGGGGCAATCAGGGGGTTAAAATAATATATGGGGGTACCTGACGCTATAAAAAACTGCAGCGAAACTAAAAATAAATAACTGGCTATCTAGGGCACCACCGGCACTAAATACAGCGATCGGAAATACGATCGCTTAGTGACGCTGGCGTTAGGGGGTGAAAGGGTTACCTGGGGGGCGATCAAGGGGTTAAACCTTTATTAGGTGGGGTTAGGGGGCTACCCTGGACCTAAAGGGGCCTAAACCTAACTGCCCTGCAACTTTTTACTGTCACAAATGACACTGATTGCAGTGATCAGTAAAAAAATGATCACTGCAAATGGTGCACTGTGACTGGGGGTACTGGGGGTGATCTGGGGGTGACTGGGGGGTGAAAAGTGTGCCTACGTGTACTGGTGTCAGTGGGCTGTTGGTGCACTTACTGTGAGATGTCTTCTCTCCTCGCGCCGGATCGAAAAGACCGCCACGAGGAGAGATGACATCACTTCTTCTGCCTGTGTTTACATTACACAGGCAGAGGAAGGTTTTCATTCGCCGGGAGCGATCGTGAGGGGGTAGCCGGAATCGAGCGGCCGTCCCCTCATCAGGGATCGCTCCCGAACAAATAACCACCGCTCACTGTATAGAAGGGGGGTCCGATCGGACCCCCCAACTATACGAAGGCAGTCACGTACCGGCACGTGATTGTGCCTGTCCGTGCCATTCTGCCGACGTATAATTACAGTGGGCGGTCGTTAAGTGGTTAATGTCATGTCTTGTCCTGGCAATATGGATGAAAATCTTTGAGAAAAATGGCATGGCTACCCCATCACCCCCTACCCCAGCCCATTACCAGCCCCTTTGGGTCTTGTATGGATAATAAGGGGAACCCCGCACCCAAAATAAAAAAGGCCCTATATACTCTGAACAGCAGTATACAGGCGGTGCAAACAAGACAGGGACTGTAGGTTTGTTATTAAGTAGAATCTGTTTGTAATTTTGAACAGGTACATTGTTTAAGTGTAGCTCCAGCCAAAAAATATATTTTTAAGCTTTTTGGAAAACATAGGGAATGGTTATCACCCCTGTAACATTTGTTTTGCTGTCTGTGCACGTGTTCAGAAGATTTCACCTCACTTTCCGTCCCAATGACAAATGTTTTTGGAAAAGTGGGGTTTTTATTGAAACAAGGATTGGTGATAAAGCATCAGTAGAGAGGAGACACCTTTTTCCCATATTAACTCTTACAGGAGAGAATTTCACTTACTAGGGGTAGATTTCCTCTCACTTCCTTTAGTCTCCTTCCGTTTGCAAGTAGGAGTCGTTTGTAAGTTGGATGTTTGAAAGTAGGGGCCTGCCGTATATACTCTGCTGAAATTTGCCCCTTAGATGTTGGTGTTGCCACAACACTGTGAGCCCTCACAGTTACTCTTGGTGGGCGCTGGAACGCCCTGCTGTGAACTATTATATCAGGAATTGTAATTACATGCCATTGTTGAACAGTGGTAGGAAAAATTGGGCCTTTGGTGGTGGTGCTGGTGCTACAACACTGTCAGCCCTCACAGTTACTCTTGGTGGGCGCTGGAACGCCCTGCTGTGAACTATTATATCAGGAATTGTAATTACATGCCATTGTTGAACAGTGGTAGGAAAAATTGGGCCTTTGGTGGTGGTGCTGGTGCTACAACACTGTCAGCCCTCACAGTTACTCTTGGTGGGCGCATGAATGGGCCCTACTGTTAATTATTAGATCAAGAATTGTAATTGCATGCCCCTGTTGAAGAGGGCAGAAAAATTGGGCCTTTGGTGGTGGTGGTGGTGGTGGTGTTGCCACAACACTGTAAGCCCTCACAGTTACTCTTGGTGGGCGCAGGAATGAGCCCTGCTGTGAATTATTAGATCAAGAATTGTAATTACTTGCCCCTGTTGAACAGGGGAAGAAAAATTGGGCCTTAGGCACTGGTGCCACAACACTGCAACCCCTCACAGATACTGTACTTGGAGCACAGCAGTGAGCCCTGTTGCAAAGTATTGCATTAAAAATTGTAATTACACACCCCTGTTAAACAGGGGCTGAAAAATTGCGCCTTAGGCACTGGTGCCACAACACTGCAACCCCTCACAGATACTGTACTTGGAGCACAGCAATGGGCCCTGTTGCAAAGTATTGCATCAAAAATTGTGATTACACGCCCCTGTTAAACAGGGGCTGAAAAATTGGGCCTTAGGCACTGGTGCCACAACACTGCAACCTCTCCCAGATACTCTAGTTGGAGTGCAGGAATGAGCCCTGCTGCAAAGCATTGCATAAAAAATTGTAATTACACGCCCCTGTTAAACAGGGGCTGAAAAATTGGGCCTTAGGCACTGGTGCTGGTGCCACGACACTGCAACCTCTCCCAGATACTCTAGTTGGAGTGCAGGAATGAGCCCTGCTGCAAAGCATTGCATAAAAAATTGTAATTACATGCCCCTGTTAAACAGGGGCTGAAAAATTGGGCCTTAGCCACTGGTGGCGGCACCCAGAAACAAAAATGTTCTTCCAAGCTATCATCAGGAATCGGATCAATGAGGAGGAGGAGGATAGTCAGTCAACATAACAGGACAGTCACTCAGCATCAGCATAGGCAGTCTTGAAGGGATGTGACATTTCAAAATAAATTATTCTGTTATATCATCTTCAGGTGCTTGGTAGCTAATGGTGATCCAAGACTGGTTTATCTTTATGAAGGTCAGTCGATCAACCGAGTCGGTGGACAGGCGCACCCTGTGATCCATGACAAAGCCTCCAGCAGCACTGAATATGCGTTCCGGAAAGAACGCTGGATGCAGGACAGGCCAGTAGCTCAATTGCATACTGTGCAAGCACTTGCCAGTGATCCATCCTCAAGACCCAGTAAGCCAGAGGATTTTCGGTGGGAAAGGTGTCCAAGTCTGACCTTGCCCCTAGGTCAGTGGTTCTCAACTCCAGTCCTCAGGGCCCACCAACAGGCCAGGTTTGCAAGATAACTGAAATGCATCACAGGTGATATAATTTTCTGCTCAGGGATTGCAGTATTCTAGTCTGCAGCTCACCAAGGTAATACTTAAAATCTGGCCTGTTAGTGGGTCCTGAGGACAGGAGTTGAGAACCACTGCCCTAGGTATTCCTGCACCATGTATATCAGACGCTGGCGATGGTTGCTGGAACCGATCATACCTTGGGGCTGCGGACTAAAAAATTGTCTGAACGCATCGGTCAGACGGCCACCTTCCCCACCGCTCCTTCTTTGACTGACCGAAGCCTCAGCAACTCGTTGTCCAGGACCAGGAGTTTGTAACCTCCCAGTCTCTGGGAACACGTTGCACAGACCTTTCTGCAAGGCCTCCCGGAGATGTCTCATCCTCTGCTCCCTCTGCCATGGCAAGATAAGGTCCGCAACCTTACCCTTGTACCGTGGATCAAGGAGAGTGGCCAGCCAGTAATGGTCCCTCTCCTTGATCCAAAGAATATGAGGATCCTTTCGCAGACTTTGCAGGATCAGGGAGGCCATGCAGCTTAGGTTAGCTGAGGCATTCGGTCCTGAGTCCTCTGGGTCACTAAGGACGACATGATCCGCAGCCACCTCCTCCCAGCCATGTACAAGTCCACGGGTTTGTTGGGACTGTAAATCATCCCTAAAAGACTGCTGCTGTTGATGCTGAGTGCCATGCTCCACCTCCATGCTGACACAATCCTCCTCCTCCTCGTCCTCTTCCTGTGTGATGGGTGGGACACAAGGAACACTGTCTGGGTAAAGGGGGCCTTGAGAGGCAAGGAAGTCCTCCTCTTCCTGCCTCTGTTCTGCCTCAAGTGCCCTGTCCATTATTCCACGCAGCGTATGCTCCAACAGGTGGACAAGAGATACAGTGTCACTGATGCATGCACTGTCACTGCTCACCATCCTCGTGGCCTCCTCAAATGGTGCCAGGACAGTGCATGCATCCCTGATCATGTACAACTGGCGTGGTGAAAAAAAACCGAGCTCCCCTGACCCTGTCCTGGTGCCGTAGTCGCACAGGTACTCATTGATGGCCCTCTGCTGCATGTGCAGCCGCTGCAGCATGGCCAACGTTGAGTTCCACCTGGTGGGCATGTCACATATAAGGCGGTTCTTGGGCAGGTTCAACTCCTTTTGCAGCTCAGCCAGCCGACCACTGGCATTATATGATCTTCGGAAATGCACACAGACTTTCCTGGCCTGCCTCAGGACATCCTGTAAGCCCGGGTACCTGCCCAAGAACAATTATATACAATCCAGCGCTCAAATGGTGGCAATAATAATGAAATGTAGCTTGATGTTCAAATAAAAATGATAATCATTTATTAATTAAAATGCATGCTGAAAATTGATTGATGTATTTGATCGGATGAAATCAAAAATACAAAGTACAATAGCCTTCAAACAAGGATCAGACAAAAATCTTGATCAGTGGTGAAGCATTAAAAAACGCATAACAACCAACGCCGCCAGCCAAAGGGTTAAGATGTGCAAGTGTGCTGAATAAATCTGTTTTTTGTGACCAGTTGGATGGAATAAGCTTGATGTTAATCAAAGTTATTGGGTGTAACTTGCACTATCCTTGCCGTCAGTGGAGATTTAAACCTGTATCCGTGGATGCAGTCTGTCACAGCCTGTGGCTGGATAGAAATGCAAGAGCCGTGGAGACCGGGAAGACCAAGAAGAGATGTGACATACTCTGCAAGTACCTGTATCGCGATCAGACCAGCTGTGCAGGCGGGCAGGAGGTGGGGTGATCAGCGGCTCTGTGCGGCTATGTGGATGTTGCGCTCTCCAACTGGCGGCTGGAAGAAACACCAGGACGGGGGCGAGGAGCAGGAGGGATGTGCAAACTTGGCTGGCGGGATGGTGGGCTCCTGTAGTGTCGGAGAGTCCTCACACTAACATGTTTCGCGCGCATGCGCTTTGTCAAAGGTGAGGATGACACCGCCAATGGGCGGTATTAGTAGAAGTTGGAAACAAAAAGGGGGGGAGTGAATCACTGCTCTTGTCATCTTAACCCCTTGTATACATCCGACTCTACGCTAGTTCAGGAACATAACATGATACATAGTAGCATTGGATCCTCGGTATCTTAGTAATACAGACTGCATATGGAATAATAATTATTATAAAAGAGATTAAATGGGAAATTGTATATAATCATGATGATAAAGGTAATGAAAAAATGAAAATAAATTAAAGTAAAAATAAAAATAAAAATAAAATAAAAATAAAATAAAATAAAAATATATAATAAAAATAAAAATAAAGAATAATAATAAATATAAAGTTGAAAATAAAAAATAAAAATAAAGAATATAATAATGTAATGATAACAATGAAACTGAAAATAAAAAATGAAATTAATAACATTTAAATAAAATGAAAATAATATTGAAATAATACTAATAATATAATACAATGACTCTGGACAGTGAAAATAATAATAATAAGAAGAAGAATCAAAGACTATCTATGATAGACTGACACATCCTCGAATATCCCCAATATATCCCCAAACGGTAACAAAAAATACCCAAAATTACCAAATATATGTACTGGTAAAATAATTGTTTGGAGGGACAGATGGCTGTGATGTAGCGAATGCATTAATGCATACAACACGTAGACATACCCGTATGAAATGGGGGAAAAAAGGGTTACCAAATATGTGAATTTGAAGTGTAAACTGTGAAGTTATCGGCTGAAACATGGGGTGTAAACAATTAGATTGAATCGATTTATCGAATTATACTGAGAACATCAATTTCCTCGTTTAGGCCTTCAGGCGTGAGGGAACCTAATAGGTATATCCAAAAGGTCTCCCTTCGACATAGAAGGGAGAACCTTTCGTTGTCCGTCAAAGTACCCTTTGGAATGACTTAGATTGCAAACACCTGCATTTGTCCAAAGTCTCTATTATGCATCTGACGAAAATGTCGTGGGACACTATGTTTAACACAACCTTTCTTTGTTAGTCTCCGATGCTCGCCTATTTTAGCCCAAGAACCACTGCACTACCAGGTTAAGGATGTGAGCCACACAGGGCATATGGGTCAGTTGTACCTGTCGGAGGGCGGAGAGGAGGTTGGTGCCATTGTCGCAAACCACCATTCCTGGCTTAAGCTGGCGTGGCGTCAACCACCTCTCGGCCTGCCCCTGCAGAGCTGACAGAACCTCTGCCACAGTTTGGCTCCTGTCCCCCAAACACACCAGCGCAAGCACGGCATGGCATCTTTTTGCCTGCGTACTTGCGTAGCCCCTTGAACGCCTACGGAGCACCGCTGGTTCCGAGGACAAAGCACAGGAAGAGGCCGTGGAGGAAGAAGAAGAGGAGGGGGTGGAGGAGAGAGGTGTGTCACAACCAGTAGTAGCATTTTGGAGGCGTGGCGGCGGAACAACCTCCAACACTACTGCACCTTGTCCTGTATCCTTTCCAGCTGCCAAAAGAGTGACCCAATGGGCCGTGAAAGAAAGGTAACGTCCCTGTCCATGCCTGCTGGACCATGAGTCAGCAGTAATATGCACCTTACCGCTCACCGCCCTGTCCAGCGAGGCATGGACATTGCCTTCCACATGCCAGTAGAGAGCCGGAATCGCCTTCCGTGAGAAAAAGTGGCGTTTGGGAACCTGCCACTGAGGAACCGCACATTGCATAAACTCACGGAAGGGGGCCGAGCCTACCAAATGAAAAGGCAGCAGTTGAATTGCTAGCAATTTAGCCAAGCTAGCATTCAACTGCTGGGCATGTGGATGGCTGGGAGTGAACTTCTTTTGACGGTCCAGCAGCTGGGGCAGGGAAATTTGCCTGCTACAATCGGACGTCGGTGTACTGCTAGCAGAGTGCCCGCAAGTACTTGGCTGTGACACACCTAATTCTACACCTTCATTCCTCTCAGTGTAGGTTTCAGAGAGGACTGAAGGTATAGTGGGGTTGGAGATCCCAGCTGATGAGGAGCAAGGAGAGGTCCACTTTGTTCTTTGGTGTGGGTCTTTAAGGTACGCTTGCCAACGAGCTGCATGGCAGGTCAACATATGTCTAGTCAAGCAAGTGGTGCCCAAGCGGCTGATGTTTTGGCCACGCGAGATACGCTTGAGACATATGTTGCAAATAGCAGCGGTGCGATCTGATGCACTCGACTCAAAAAAGGCCCACACCAAAGAACTTTTGGAATAACGGGCAGAGGCAGCGCCCTGCACAGGCGGAGCTCTGCGGTGTGATTCAGTCGGTGTGCTGCCCTTACGCTGGCCCCCGGAGGGCATCCTACCTCATTGGAGATGTGCCTCCTCCTCATCCTCCTCCTCCTCCTCTCTCCTATCAGGCACCCACGTGGAGTCAGTGACCTCATCATCCCCTCCCTCCTCATCACTGGAGCCAATCTGGCAGTATGCTGCAGGTGCTGGAACATGACTGCCAGATTGCTGTCCTTCTTGAGCATCCCCTCTCTCTGTGCTCACGCTACTGCCTTCCTCTAGCTGGGTATCATCATCAGACCCTTCGAAATGCTGGGCATCCTCCTGGAGCATGTACCCAACACTGTGTTCAAACAGTTCGGGGGACTCCTTAGGAGGACATGGTGGGTCTAGGGAAGGAGTGACTGATGATGACATTGATACGAGGGAAGAGGACGCTTTGGCAGCTGCTTTGCCAGTACCCTGAGCCTGGGTGAGAAAGGATGAGGAGGATGAGGAGGGCTTGGTCATCCACTCTACCAAGTCTTCGGCATGATGCGGCTCAACACGTCCAGCTGCTGAAAATAAGAACAATCGTGTACCATGGCCACGTGCTGATGACAATGCACCGCGTCCACGACCAGCACTGTTGCCCCCAGACACAAAGCCTGCTTGCCCTCTTTTATTGGCTCGTGACTGTCTGCTTCTCTTTGTTGGCCTTCCAGACATAGTAATGGCCTGCAGGGAGATGGGAAAACCAGCAATTGGGTAGTGTATATTGTGCTGGAGGCACACAACACCCACTAACTCCAGCAGATGCCTTTATTAGAGAACAGCAATGATGGGTATATACAGGTGTATACTGTGCCACTAACTCCTGCAGATGCCTGTATTAGAGAACAGCAATGACGGGTATATACAGGTGTATACTGTGCCACTAACTCCTGCAGATGCCTGTATTAGAGAACAGCAATGATGGGTATATACAGGTGTACACTGTGCCACTAACTCCTGCAGATGCCTGTATTATAGAACAGCAATGACGGGTAAATACAGGTGTACACTGTGCCACTAACTCCTGCAGATGCCTGTATTATAGAACAGCAATGACGGGTATATACAGGTGTACACTGTGCCACTAACTCCTGCAGATGCCTGTATTAGAGAACAGCAATGACGGGTATATACAGGTGTACTGTACACTGTGCCGCTAACTCCTGCAGATGCCTGTATTAGAGAACAGCAATGATGGGTATATACAGGTGTTTACTGTGCCACTAACTCCTGCAGATGCCTGTATTAGAGAACAGCAATGACGGGTATATACAGGTGTATACTGTGCCTTTAACTCCTGCAGATGCCTGTATTAGAGAACAGCAATGATGGGTATATACAGGTGTATACTGTGCCACTAACTCCTGCAGATGCCTGTATTAGAGAACAGCAATGACGGGTATATACAGATGTACACTGTGCAGTGCCACTAACTCCTGCAGATGCCTGTATTATAGAACAGCAATGACGGGTATATACAGGTGTATACTGTGCCACTAACTCCTGCAGATGCCTGTATTAGAGAACAGCAATGACGGGTATATACAGGTGTACACTGTGCCACTAACTCCTGCAGATGCCTGTATTATAGAACAGCAATGACGGGTATATACAGGTGTACACTGTGCCACTAACTCCTGCAGATGCCTGTATTAGAGAACGGCAATGACGTGTATATACAGGTGTATACTGTACCACTAACTCCTGCAGATGCCTGTATTAGAGAACAGTAATGACGGGTATATACAGGTGTACACTGTGCCACTAACTCCTGCAGATGCCTGTATTATAGAACAGCAATGACGGGTATATACAGGTGTACACTGTGCCACTAACTCCTGCAGATCCCTGTATTATAGAACAGCAATGACGGGTGTATACAGGTGTACACTGTGCCACTAACTCCTGCAGATGCCTGTATTAGAGAACAGCAATGACGGGTATATACAGGTGTACACTGTGCCACTTACTCCTGCAGATGCCTGTATTATAGAACAGCAATGACGAGTATATACAGGTGTACACTGTGCCACTAATTCCTGCAGATGCCTGTATTAGAGAACAGCAATGACAGGTATATACAGGTGTATACTGTTCCACTAACTCCTGCAGATGCCTGTATTATAGAACAGCAATGATGGGTATATACAGGTGTACACTGTGCCACTAACTCCTGCAGATGCCTGTATTAGAGAACAGCAATGACGGGTATATATAGTTGTACACTCTGCCACTAACTCCTGCAGATTCCTGTATTAGAGAACAGCAATGACGGGTATATACAGGTGTATACTGTGCCACTAACTCCTGCAGATGCCTGTATTATAAAACAGCAATGACGGGTATATTCAGGTGTACACTGTGCCACTAACTCCTGCAGATGCCTGTATAGAGAACAGCAATGACGGGTATATACAGGTGTATACTGTGCTGGGGGCACACAACACCCACTAACTCCTGCAGATGCCTGAGAAAAGAATATAACATAGAACACACTGTCCCTGCCTATGTATCTCTTTCCCTGCCTGCCTATCAGGCTTAGAGAACAGCAATAAAGTGTAGATCCAGGTGTATACTGTGCTGGAGGCACACAACACCTATTAACTCCTGCAGATGCCTGAGAAAAGAATAGAACACACTGTCCCTGCCTATGTATCTCTTTCCTTGCACGCCGGAACACACTGCACGAGGCCGCCGTGCTGGCGGCCTTTTATAGTGTGGGGCGTGTACTATACCCCCCTGAGCTATGATTGGCCACAGGCATCCTGCCTGTGGCCAATTATGGCTCTCCTCGCTGCCGGCGCTGTGATTGGCCAAGCATGTGGGGTCACAGTGCATGCTTGGCCAATCACAGGGCCGGAAATGCAGTGCGATGGCGCAGTGCATTGTGGGCCGTTTGCGTCACACGAATTTAGCACGAACGGCCCATAATGTTCGCAATTCGGCGAACAGACGAACAGGCGATGTTCGAGTCGAACATGCGTTCGACTCGAACACCGCGCTCATCCCTACTCCTGCAGATGCCTTTATTAGAGAACACCAGCAATAAAGTGTAGATACAGGTGTATACTGTGCTGGGGCACACAACACCCACTAACTCCTGCAGATGCCTGTATTATAGAACAGCAACAAAGTGTAGATACAGGTGTATACTGTGCTGGGGCACACAACACCCACTAACTCCTGCAGATGTCTGTATTATAGAACAGCAAAAAAGTGTAGATACAGGTGTATACTGTGCTGGGGCACACAACACCCACTAACTCCTGCAGATGCCTGTATTATAGAACAGCAAAAAAGTGTAGATACAGGTGTATACTGTGCTGGGGCACACAACACCCACTAACTCCTGCAGATGCCTGAGAAAAGAACACACTGTCCCTGCCTATCTAGCTTAGAGAACAGCAATAAAGGGTAGATACAGGTGTATACTGTGCTGGGGCACACAACACCCACTAACTCCTGCAGATGCCTGAGAAAAGAACACACTGTCCCTGCCTATCTAGCTTAGAGAACAGCAATAAAGGGTAGATACAGGTGTATACTGCGCTGGAGGCACACAACACCCACTGATTCCCCTTTTGGATAATTGCCTGCAGTCAATTTAGACAATTAATGGGAGATTGCTAAGTTGTGCATCACCACAGGGTGACACTGTGGATGCACCTAGTATAAATGTGCCAACGTCCCGATATTCAATGGAAAGATGTATATTTAGACTAAGGATGGACTTTAAACGGCACACAGATAAATATTGTAAAAATTCTAAGGGTTTTATTGTTGGTAGAAAAATATAATTGAATTTAGGTAAAAAGTACATTAATATAGGACACTGACATTATATAACAGTTATCTATAATTGATAGAGGGTCCCATTTACAAGACTCGACACATCTCCCAAAAATTACATTTACATGTAAAGTATATAAGGTAAAATAGAATATTGTATAGCCAACAAACAAAAATGAGGAGTTGGACGGTATGCACGAGAGATGGCTGGTTTTGTTGATGGGTCCAATAAATTCAAAGATAAAGATCTTGCTTTCGCTCGACTAGTTTCGCGTTCCAAAACGCTTCGTCAGGAGCATAGTATTGAACAAGGCAGTGTTAGGTAGTGAAACCAGCCTAGGTATTCCTACCTGGCAGTCCGTGTATCACAGGGTGCCAGTAATATCTAAACACATTCGTGGTAAACATTCATGCGTGATTTGAGTAAAAAAATATATATAACTATGCACAGGCTACTGGTAGGTAGGGAACGTGAATCCAGGTGTAGCAGACCAAACGATACTGTAAAGATGTGTGTCAATCAAGAGCAATTGCTCGAGCCACACTATGGTACTCTGTTAGGGTAACCCCTAATGATAGACTGACCCAGCTTATAGTTTGTCAGAGATTGTAAGTCAGTAGGCCTGGACGGAACCTCTCCTGTGAGAGGTTCCGTCCAGGCCTACTGACTTACAATCTCTGACAAACTATAAGCTGGGTCAGTCTATCATTAGGGGTTACCCTAACAGAGTACCATAGTGTGGCTCGAGCAATTGCTCTTGATTGACACACATCTTTACAGTATCGTTTGGTCTGCTACACCTGGATTCACGTTCCCTACCTACCAGTAGCCTGTGCATAGTTATATATATTTTTTTACTCAAATCACGCATGAATGTTTACCACGAATGTGTTTAGATATTACTGGCACCCTGTGATACACGGACTGCCAGGTAGGAATACCTAGGCTGGTTTCACTACCTAACACGGCCTTGTTCAATACTATGCTCCCGACGAAGCGTTTTGGAACGCGAAACTAGTCGAGCGAAAGCAAGATCTTTATCTTTGAATTTATTGGACCCATCAACAAAACCAGCCATCTCTCGTGCATACCGTCCAACTCCTCATTTTTGTTTGTTGGCTATACAATATTCTATTTTACCTTATATACTTTACATGTAAATGTAATTTTTGGGAGATGTGTCGAGTCTTGTAAATGGGACCCTCTATCAATTATAGATAACTGTTATATAATGTCAGTGTCCTATATTAATGTACTTTTTACCTAAATTCAATTATATTTTTCTACCAACAATAAAACCCTTAGAATTTTTACAATATTTATCTGTGTGCCGTTTAAAGTCCATCCTTAGTCTAAATATACATCTTTCCATTAGACAATTAATGGGTGGAGCCAGTGATCCTCAGAGCTACTATTTATTTCACAAGTTTCATGTCTGTAATGTGGTTATGACTAAGGCCTTATAGGCTGAAACGCGTCAACCTTTCCTATTTGCGTTTGTCTACTGTGGCTTGTCAATAAATACATCACATTTTTTAGAGCAACGACCGGAGTGCGGATCATCTTTTCTTCATTTACTTCTACTCAGCCAGCGACTGTGGATCGAGCACCTGGGAGCTCTGCTTTCTGTCGATGTATGGGTAGTAGCACTGACTTTTCTGTTTATACCCACTAACTCCCGCAGATGCCTGAAAAAAGAACACACTGTCCCTGCCTGCCTATCTAGCTTAGAGAACAGCAATAAAAGGGTAGATACAGGTGTATACTGCGCTGGAGGCACACAACACCCACTAACTCCTGCAGATGCCTGAGAAAAGAACACACTGTCCCTGCCTATCTAGCTTAGAGAACAGCAATAAAGGGTAGATACAGGTGTATACTGTGCTGTGCTGGAGGAACACAACACCCACTAACTCCTGCAGATGCCTGAGAAAAGAACACACTGTCCCTGCCTGCCTATCTAGCTTAGAGAACAGCAATAAAGGGTAGATACAGGTGTATACTGCGCTGGAGGCACACAACACCCACTAACTCCTGCAGATGCCTGAGAAAAGAACACACTGTCCCTGCCTGCCTATCTAGCTTAGAGAACAGCAATAAAGGGTAGATACAGGTGTATACTGCGCTGGAAGCACACAACACCCACTAACTCCTGCAGATGCCTGAGAAAAGAACACACTGTCCCTGCCTATCTAGCTTAGAGAACAGCAATAAAGGGTAGATACAGGTGTATACTGCGCTGGAGGCACACAACACCCACTAACTCCTGCAGATGCCTGAGAAAAGAATACACTGTCCCTGCCTGCCTATCTAGCTTAGAGAACAGCAATAAAGGGTAGATACAGGTGTATACTGCGCTGGAGGCACATGACACCCACTAACTCCTGCAGATGCCTGAGAAAAGCACACACTGTCCCTGCATGCCTATCTAGCTTAGAGAACAGCAATAAAGGGTAGATACAGGTGTATACTGCACTGGAGGCACACAACACCCACTAACTCCTGCAGATGCCTGAGAAAAGAACACACTGTAGAACACACTGTCCCTGCCTATGTAGCTCTTTCCCTGCACGCCGGAACACACTACACAAGGCCGCCGCGCTGGCGGCCTTTTATAGTGTGGGGCGTGTACTAAACCCCCCTGAGCTATGATTGGCCACAGGCATCCTGCCTGTGGCCAATTATGGCTCTCCTCGCTGCCGGCGCTGTCATTGATCAAGCATGTGGGGTCACAGTGCATGCTTGGCCAATCACAGCGCCGGCAATGCAGTGCGATGGCGCAGTGCATTGTGGGCCGTTCGCATCACACGAATTTGGTGCGAACGGCCCACAAAGTTCTGGTTTCGCCGAACAGGCGATGTTCGAGTCAAACATGCGTTCGACTCGAACACCGAGCTCATCCCTAGTGGAGAATAGTAATTGTAACGGGTGGGCCAGTGGAACCCAGAAGTTCTTAGATAGTGAGAGCCAGGAAATAATGGACATTGAGAATATGTATTGGATTGCTTTAAAATGGGTCTGTAATATTATTCCACAATATTTCCCAAGATATCTGTAAATAACTATTTTCGTTGATCCTGAACTCAACAGGTTAATTGAACAGGGCTGATGTGTTCTAAAGATCCTTTCATTGTGAATAGAGATAATTAACTCTGTACTTGTGTGTATATAAAGGTCAGGCCTAGTCATTTAAACTGAAAAGGGATTAGCTAACAAACCCACCTATTGTCTCTTAAGAGATGTCAAAATAATGCGTATTGTAGGAGACAGTAAGGCTAGCCTAAAGGTCATGTGTCTGAGTAATCAGCTGTAGTTAATTAGCTCATGTAAATTAGGTCTGGTCAGAAGTGCTTTGTGAGAGGAAAGAAAAGAAACTCCTCTCTGTGTGTATAAAACTTGCAGTGTTTCAATAAAAAGTGGCAGTCCAGTTGGAAAGATACAGAGTGTTTGTCTCGTATGTTTGGAAGGATTAATCCTATGGGAAGCGGTCGCCTGACTGTGGAGGATCGGCAGTGGATGTGTGTCCAGAGAGGGAATATCCTAAACGGCGTTAACCCCTTTCATACTTGGGGTGCCGTTACATTGGTTGGCAGCGGTGGGATTTTCCCTCCAGTTACTGGGACACTCCAAACCACCACAGTGAATGACCAGCTATGCAGCCTGCAGGAAAGCCACGCTGAAAGACTTACTTGAGAGCCGTGGAGGGACCGGTGGGACAAAGAACACGGCCACCTTGATCAGGGAGCTAGCCGAGATGGATCAGAGGGATGGTGATGCAGGACCCCGGTCAGTTGAAGACTTGTTTCAGCAACGAGTTTGAGAGCGGTTGGCATTATATGGGGCTAACCCATCAGAGACCGCCATACAGAAAGCCATTAGAGACATCCAGCTGCAGGATGAGCGACAAGAGAGAGAACTGGAGCGACAAGAGAGAGAACTAGAGCGGCAACATGAGCGGAGAATGGCGGAAATACGGCAATCAGAGACAACGCCTAAAGATGCAGCGCCAGTCCGTAAGTTGCCCTTTCGGGCGTTCAAACTATTTAAGGAAGGAAAGGAGGAAATTGAAGCGTTCCTGCAGGACTTTGAGAGACTATGCCAGATACATGAAGTACTGCCCCAAGATTGGGTCGCCTGAAAAAATGTAACACCTCATGCAACCCAACATGTAATTGCCATCATCCCAAATATGTATAAAATGAGAAAAAAACTCTAGTTTGTGGGATTTTGGAGGCAATGTAAAAAATATGAAAAAACCTCAATTAAAATTTCGAAATATTTATTTATACACATGCCACATAACGCGGACACATATATGAAAAAAGAACAAATGGTACAAAAAAGCACATATATATGAAAATTGTACAGAAACTACATAGATCTGACATAATACAAATCTTCCGAAGATGAATACAATAGCCTGAGTTGACCGCTCCAGCCAGAAGCAGATCAAGGGAGGCTTGTCCAACGCGTTTCAAACTGTAAACGTCCTTCTTCAGGGAATTCAAATGCATTCACTTCTACGAGAATACATTTTCTATTAAATACAGAAACAATAAAATAAATTTCCACTTTAATTTCAACTGTTATATGGAATACAGCGAAACAGCAAAAAAACGTACACAAAAAACTCATATGAAAAAATGTTCCATCAATGCTCCCATATGTGCATCTCAGGTTCCAGTAACACTGTGTTGTGGATTCCCCGATGCCCTCAAAGTTCCAGGAAAACTTTTCCATCAGAAACAAGTCCATATAAGAAGTGCGGACATATGAAAAAATTGGTCCAAGATAGGTGCCTTAAACAAAAAATAACATACATAGGTATGAAAGTAATTCCATTGGGGAGTAAAAATAAATCTCCCTAAAGAAAATGGATATGGTACCTGTAGATGGAAAGTGGAAATCTACAATTCGGATTCATCAGGTAATATAACTCGTATAGGAGGACAAAAAACCAGTGGATTCTTGAGTCCAAAGATATATGTCCTAAAACATCAAAAAATATACATGAAATAAGATAAAAAATTATTCTATCCATCAAAAAGAGAGAGAAGAAATTCCTCCCTCTCCTAGGTGGAACTTTTACAATATTACCTGTCAAGAGGATCAAGAATCACGATTGATATCCAGAAAAGGTTCCATGCAACAGAGGTCCATATGGAAACATCCTCTGCCTGCCAGCAGAGGGAGAGAATGACACCATATAACTTCTCTGGCGTCCTATATATCCCTCTGCTGTGTCTGATTGGTCCAGACAGGGTCACATGACGCACCTGCTCATAAAGCAGAGCGTCATGTTGCCATGGATACGCCGCATTTGCCACGCCAGATCACGTCCAGCGCCGGTCACATGACGCAACCGCACCAATCAGCGGCGCGTCTGCCCTCGGCGCATATAGGCAGCAAAACAAGGCAGCGAAGCCAAAAAACTGGCTCACGGTCCCATTACATGCCCGATGTGAAGCCATCCATCGCGCCCCGCTAAAGAGAAGGGCACGATGAGTGACCACAGAAGCCCGATCAGCCCCAATTCTGGTCCGTTCCGCACCGCAGGAAGTGCAGAAACGGCCATCTTGAATGTGGGCAAATTTAGGGGATACCGATATACAGGGTAAAAAAGATGGTACTGGGTTGTGATGGGACAGTCAGACATGGAGTAACAGTGTGAACTGGTACCCAGGATATAGATCCTTCTCCCAGAACAATGATATGGACGGGGAGCGGGCCATGGACTAATACCACCGGTGCCGTTTTTAACCTATGATAGGAAAATGTCCCTAACAAGGAAAAAATTGATAGGGGGCAATTTCCAATGGGGAAAGCCCCCTCCCCGGCACCGGATATGAACATGTAAAGTCTGAAAAAAAAAGGAATACTGGATGGAGAGATATGACGGGCCACCCCAAAGACATACCTCTGGTTGTGTCACTGACCAATTGGATGCATACATGGGAGCATATCAAGAAATCCCTTCCGCCCAGGGGATCATATATACCTCCGCAGAAAAGACTGTTAAGAACATTCAACATACAAAATACATATAAACAACAATCTATATATATCTCAAACCCCACATGTGTGTCAATGTGTCTAGAAAAAAGAGAGATCATCCTATATCCATTGATATGGAGAAAAGCTGGAATAACAGAGATAATTAAAAATTGAGAAATCAATTTCAAACAAGGATGGGTGGGACATCAGGGTATATCAATAAAAGGAAAAAACCCAAAACAGAAACAAAACTAATCAGTCTTTCCAGAGCTGAAGCCCTCCAGGAATGGACGAAAACTTTCGACCTCATTCAGACCTGGGGGCGTGGTTGCCCTAAGGTGCCTGATCCAGCGCATTTCCCGCTGGAGCAGGACCTTATTCCAATCCCCCCCCTACATGGAATATGAATCCTTTCAATGACTGAAAAAATTACATTAGGCATTCTATACCTATGTTTTTTAGCTACGTGTCTCCCAAGAGGCAAGTAGAGATTCCCTATCCTCATGCTATGTATATGTTTTTCCACTCTCTTCCCTAATTCCTGTCTTGTTTTTCCGACGTAAAAGGATCCACACTGACAGACCATCAAGTAGACCACACCTTGTGTCTTACAATTGGCAAAATGCCTAAATGTGAAGGTCTCCCCATTGGGTAAAGTGAGCGTGGATCCTCAGCCAATGACAGTACATTGAGAGCATGCCCCACAAGGATAGGTCCCAAAGATTTTGCATGGGTTCTTTCTAGCCTCTCCCTTGTATTCACTTTTGACCAACATGCCACGGATGGATTCTGCCTTTTTGAAAGTGATCACTGGTTTGGATGGTACCAGTGTCTTAAGAATTGGATCCTCAGTAAGGATGGGCCAGTATTTAGTTAGAATCTGTCTGATTTTCTTATGCTCATTGGAGAATTTGAAAATTATCCTTAAAGTATTATCTTCCTGAGTTTTTTTCTTTTTCTTAGAAGTTTTGAAAATCAAAGTGTGTCTTTCCATTCCCTTTACTCTGTTGAAAGCTTTCTTTAAGGTGGATCTACTATAACCTCTCGCTAGTAGGCGGTTACTTAGCTCATTAGATTCAAATTGAAAATCCTCATCTGATGTACAATTCCTCCTAATTCGGAGGAACTGGCTAAAAGGTATGGATTCTTTGAGTGTTGTTGGGTGGAAACTGGCTGCGTGCAACATCGTGTTGCCAGCCGTCTCCTTCCTAAACAGTCTGCTTTGGACTTTTCCCTGTATATCTTTAGATATAAGGATATCGAGAAAGCTGACTTTCTCAAAGTCGTAGGACATAGTAAAGAATAAATTTAGGTTGTTGGTATTCATAAGTTCCAAAACTTTCTTGAGCATATCTTCAGGCCCATCCCAAATAATGAAGATGTCGTCTATGTAGCGCTGCCACATAAGAATGTGGCAGGCACACATAGACGCATCATCTCCCAGGAGGAAATCCTTCTCCCACTCCCCCAGGTACAGGTTGGCATATGAGGGTGCGCAGCACGTCCCCATAGCCACCCCCTGCACCTGGAGGTAGTGGGAGCCCTGAAATAAAAAAATATTATGATGTAAAATAAAATCAAGCATCTGTATGATGAATTGATTAAACTTCCAGTCAGTGGTTGGGCGTTGTCGTAACACTCTTTGGACAGCTGCAATACCAAGATCGTGTGGTATGCTGTTATAGAGTGACTCTACGTCTACAGTCACCAAAAAGGCCGATGGAGGTACGACAAGACCTTCCAATATTTGCAGAAGGTGGATTGTGTCTTTGGTGTACGAAGGGAGATCCATCACATGGGGTCTGAGGTGCTGGTCAATGACTCGGCTAGCACCTTCAGAGATGGAACCATTACCCGATATGATGGGCCTACCTGGTGGCCTCAACAGGTTTTTGTGCACTTTGGGAAGTGCATACATCGTAGGGGTACGTGGGTGTCGGGTTCTAATAAAGTCCCAGGTATCTTGGTTTATGGCACCGTCTCTGAAGGATTCATCAACCAATTGATAGAATTCACTATTCATTCTATCCACTGTGGATGAGGAGATTTTGCGATAGCATTTAGGATCCCTGAGAATCTTCATGCACATCTCCTCGTAATCTGGGTTGTCCATAAGGACGATGTTACCCCCTTTATCTGAGCCTTTAATCGTGATGTTAACATTGTTCTTAAGGGTTTTTAGGGCATGTTTTTGCTCTGGATTGAGATTGCAATGTAAAGTCTCTTTCCTCAGGACCTCAATTTCCTTAGATGTTTGTCTTACAAACAGAGCTAAAGCAGGATTCTGGTTGATTGGTGGGAAGTTATGAGACTTCCTTTTAAATTTTTTGGGGGTAAAAAGTGTCCGATTATTTTCCCCATCATCACTCTCCTCTTCCTCCAAATTTTCCTCCCCTATCTGACTCAAAGGGGCGTTTTCTTGGAGTAGGAGATTTAGGTCCCTCAGGGCCTTGAAGTCGGCCGCTTTAAGATTCGGTGCCACTTCATTTTCTTGATTCTCTTGTTTAGCATACAAGCTCTTATAAAAGAGCTTACGAGCAAACAGATGAATATCCTTCACTGTTTCAAAACTGTCCGTATTGCTGGTTGGGCAAAAAGAAAGGCCCAAAGACAATACTTTATGTTCCAAATCAGATAACTTGTAGGAGGATAGATTTATAATATTAAGTTTTCCCCCGGAGTTATTTTGGTCACAAAGGGTTCCATGACTAATTGTGTCATGGGCGAGGGTGGAAAAGGTTGTATTTTGCCCTTCTCTAAAAAATCCTCTACTGGAAGTGACTGGACTCGAGAGATGGCCCCAGATTTGGGTATTGCCCCCAATTCCCTCTGAGAAGCCGTTTTACTTCGAGTGGTAGATCCCTTGGGGTTATTTTTATATGTACCCCGACTATGTCCACTCCCTCTTCCATTTTGTGTGGAGAATACCTTGGAATCCGTTGTTGCTTTTTTGTTGCATTGTAGGACCTCTCCATCAGTTCCATTGGATCTAGGTGAAGGACCTTTCCTTTTAGTCCCAAACAGACGACCTGTGTTTGAGGAGACTGAGGAGGAAGAGTTAGACGGGGTGTCAGACGAATAATCATTTTGTGCATTGGTATCTCCCCCTCGATTTTTATATTTATTGAATTGATTGTTTTTATATTTTTTCTCTTGATTCCATCTATATGCTCGACCCTCACTGAACGCATTTTTATCTCTCCAATACTTTTTCTCTTTTTTCACAAGTATTGTTTTACCAAAATTTTCCAAATGTTCTTTGAGATTTTTTTCAAAGTTACTATATTCTTTATGCGTTTTTAGGAGTGAGAGGCGAGCATATAGTGATTCTATTTCTATATCCAAAACAACCAGCTGCTGTCTATACTCCTCCTGCAATAACATCATCAAATTCATTGAACATTCATTTAACTTGGTTTCCCAGTTCAACTTGAGGTTTTTACTGATATTTTCCAAGATCGGAAATATCTGAATCCTCAAGCCGATAGGATTAATATGTTCTTTAATATATCTATCAAATGAATTAATGTGCCAATATAGGGCAGATTTTTTCTCTAGTGTTTTCCTAAGATTGAAAAATAAAGATGACAGATCTGAGATTGGCTGTTCAGTCCCTTGATAGTTCTTCTGAATCCCGACATAAGCTCCTCCCATCCATCTCCCTGAAGATCCCCCATATTCAATGATTGAAAGGAGAAACAAAACAAATTTCAGAACACAAAAGACATATGTTATTATAGCTGTATTTCCAAAATAAATATCAGCTCTCAAAAAATGTGCACCACACTCCTGCCAATGTTGGATTTCTCCAAGATGGCAGATATATGGGAAAAATAGTGCATCAAGTTATTTATAATTATAACACAAAAATGGGGTCCATGTATGGGTGCATGGGTGTGAGGACGAGGTTTATAGGTGTATTGTCCACCCTATGATACGTGAAAAAATGTAACACCTCATGCAACCCAACATGTAATTGCCATCATCCCAAATATGTATAAAATGAGAAAAAACCTCTAGTTTGTGGGATTTTGGAGGCAATGTAAAAAATATGAAAAAACCTCAATTAAAATTTCGAAATATTTATTTATACACATGCCACATAACGCGGACACATATATGAAAAAAGAACAAATGGTACAAAAAAGCATATATATATGAAAATTGTACAGAAACTACATAGATCTGACATAATACAAATCTTCCGAAGATGAATACAATAGCCTGAGTTGACCGCTCCAGCCAGAAGCAGATCAAGGGAGGCTTGTCCAACGCGTTTCAAACTGTAAACGTCCTTCTTCAGGGAATTCAAATGCATTCACTTCTACGAGAATAAATTTTCTATTAAATACAGAAACAATAAAATAAATTTCCACTTTAATTTCAACTGTTATATGGAATACAGCGAAACAGCAAAAAAACTTACACAAAAAACTCATATGAAAAAATGTTCCATCAATGCTCCCATATGTGCATCTCAGGTTCCAGTAACACTGTGTTGTGGATTCCCCGATGCCCTCAAAGTTCCAGGAAAACTTTTCCATCAGAAACAAGTCCATATAAGAAGTGCGGACATATGAAAAAATTGGTCCAAGATAGGTGCCTTAAATAAAAAATAACATACATAGGTATGAAAGTAATTCCATTGGGGAGTAAAAATAAATCTCCCTAAAGAAAATGGATATGGTACCTGTAGATGGAAAGTGGAAATCTACAATTCGGATTCATCAGGTAATATAACTCATATAGGAGGACAAAAAACCAGTGGATTCTTGAGTCCAAAGATATATGTCCTAAAACATCAAAAAATATACATGAAATAAGATAAAAAATTATTCTATCCATCAAAAAGAGAGAGAAGAAATTCCTCCCTCTCCTAGGTGGAACTTTTAAAATATTACCTGTCAAGAGGATCAAGAATCACGATTGATATCCAGAAAAGGTTCCATGCAACAGAGGTCCATATGGAAACATCCTCTGCCTGCCAGCAGAGGGAGAGAATGACACCATATAACTTCTCTGGCGTCCTATATATCCCTCTGCTGTGTCTGATTGGTCCAGACAGGGTCACATGACGCACCTGCTCATAAAGCAGAGCGTCATGTTGCCATGGATACGCCGCATTTGCCACGCCAGATCACGTCCAGCGCCGGTCACATGACGCAACCGCACCAATCAGCGGCGCGTCTGCCCTCGGCGCATATAGGCAGCAAAACAAGGCAGCGAAGCCAAAAAACTGGCTCACGGTCCCATTACATGCCCGATGTGAAGCCATCCATCGCGCCCCGCTAAAGAGAAGGGCACGATGAGTGACCACAGAAGCCCGATCAGCCCCAATTCTGGTCTGTTCCGCACCGCACCGCCTACTAGCGAGAGGTTATAGTAGATCCACCTTAAAGAAAGCTTTCAACAGAGTAAAGGGAATGGAAAGACACACTTTGATTTTCAAAAGTTCTAAGAAAAAGAAAAAAACTCAGGAAGATAATACTTCAAGGATAATTTTCAAATTCTCCAATGAGCATAAGAAAATCAGACAGATTCTAACTAAATACTGGCCCATCCTTACTGAGGATCCAATTCTTAAGACACTGGTACCATCCAAACCAGTGATCACTTTCAAAAAGGCAGAATCCATCGGTGGCATGTTGGTCAAAAGTGAATACAAGGGAGAGGCTAGAAAGGACCCATGCAAAATCTTTGGGACCTATCCTTGTGGGGCATGCTCTCAATGTACTGTCATTGGCGGAGGATCCACGCTCACTTTACCCAATGGGGAGACCTTCACATTTAGGCATTTTGCCAATTGTAAGACACAAGGTGTGGTCTACTTGATGGTCTGTCAGTGTGGATCCTTTTACGTCGGAAAAACAAGACAGGAATTAGGGAAGAGAGTGGAAAAACATATACATAGCATGAGGATAGGGAATCTCTACTTGCCTCTTGGGAGACACGTAGCTAAAAAACATAGGTATAGAATGCCTAATGTAATTTTTTCAGTCATTGAAAGGATTCATATTCCATGTAGGGGGGGGGATTGGAATAAGGTCCTGCTCCAGCGGGAAATGCGCTGGATCAGGCACCTTAGGGCAACCACGCCCCCAGGTCTGAATGAGGTCGAAAGTTTTCGTCCATTCCTGGAGGGCTTCAGCTCTGGAAAGACTGATTAGTTTTGTTTCTGTTTCTGTTTTGGGTTTTTTCCTTTTATTGATATACCCTGATGTCCCACCCATCCTTGTTTGAAATTGATTTCTCAATTTTTAATTATCTTTGTTATTCCAGCTTTTCTCCATATCAATGGATATAGGATGATCTCTCTTTTTTCTAGACACATTGACACACATGTGGGGTTTGAGATATATATAGATTGTTGTTTATATGTATTTTGTATGTTGAATGTTCTTAACAGTCTTTTCTGCGGAGGTATATATGATCCCCTGGGCGGAAGGGATTTCTTGATATGCTCCCATGTATGCATCCAATTGGTCAGTGACACAACCAGAGGTATGTCTTTGGGGTGGCCCGTCATATCTCTCCATCCAGTATTCCTTTTTTTTCCCGACTTTACATGTTCATATCCGGTGCCGGGGAGGGGGCTTTCCCCATTGGAAATTGCCCCCTATCAATTTTTTCCTTGTTAGGGACATTTTCCTATCATAGGTTAAAAACGGCACCGGTGGTATTAGTCCATGGCCCGCTCCCCGTCCATATCATTGTTCTGGGAGAAGGATCTATATCCTGGGTACCAGTTCACACTGTTACTCCATGTCTGACTGTCCCATCACAACCCAGTACCATCTTTTTTACCCTGTATATCGGTATCCCCTAAATTTGCCCACATTCAAGATGGCCGTTTCTGCACTTCCTGCGGTGCGGAACGGACCAGAATTGGGGCTGATCGGGCTTCTGTGGTCACTCATCGTGCCCTTCTCTTTAGCGGGG
Source organism: Rana muscosa (assembly GCA_029206835.1). Taxonomy (NCBI): domain Eukaryota; kingdom Metazoa; phylum Chordata; class Amphibia; order Anura; family Ranidae; genus Rana; species Rana muscosa. The sequence goes on along the minus strand of CM055128.1, from coordinate 141,678,261 downwards.
CGCGATGGATGGCTTCACATCGGGCATGTAATGGGACCGTGAGCCAGTTTTTTGGCTTCGCTGCCTTGTTTTGCTGCCTATATGCGCCGAGGGCAGACGCGCCGCTGATTGGTGCGGTTGCGTCATGTGACCGGCGCTGGACGTGATCTGGCGTGGCAAATGCGGCGTATCCATGGCAACATGACGCTCTGCTTTATGAGCAGGTGCGTCATGTGACCCTGTCTGGACCAATCAGACACAGCAGAGGGATATATAGGACGCCAGAGAAGTTATATGGTGTCATTCTCTCCCTCTGCTGGCAGGCAGAGGATGTTTCCATATGGACCTCTGTTGCATGGAACCTTTTCTGGATATCAATCGTGATTCTTGATCCTCTTGACAGGTAATATTTTAAAAGTTCCACCTAGGAGAGGGAGGAATTTCTTCTCTCTCTTTTTGATGGATAGAATAATTTTTTATCTTATTTCATGTATATTTTTTGATGTTTTAGGACATATATCTTTGGACTCAAGAATCCACTGGTTTTTTGTCCTCCTATATGAGTTATATTACCTGATGAATCCAAATTGTAGATTTCCACTTTCCATCTACAGGTACCATATCCATTTTCTTTAGGGAGATTTATTTTTACTCCCCAATGGAATTACTTTCATACCTATGTATGTTATTTTTTATTTAAGGCACCTATCTTGGACCAATTTTTTCATATGTCCGCACTTCTTATATGGACTTGTTTCTGATGGAAAAGTTTTCCTGGAACTTTGAGGGCATCGGGGAATCCACAACACAGTGTTACTGGAACCTGAGATGCACATATGGGAGCATTGATGGAACATTTTTTCATATGAGTTTTTTGTGTACGTTTTTTTGCTGTTTCGCTGTATTCCATATAACAGTTGAAATTAAAGTGGAAATTTATTTTATTGTTTCTGTATTTAATAGAAAATTTATTCTCGTAGAAGTGAATGCATTTGAATTCCCTGAAGAAGGACGTTTACAGTTTGAAATGCGTTGGACAAGCCTCCCTTGATCTGCTTCTGGCTGGAGCGGTCAACTCAGGCTATTGTATTCATCTTCGGAAGATTTGTATTATGTCAGATCTATGTAGTTTCTGTACAATTTTCATATATATGTGCTTTTTTGTACCATTTGTTCTTTTTTCATATATGTGTCCGCGTTATGTGGCATGTGTATAAATAAATATTTCGAAATTTTAATTGAGGTTTTTTCATATTTTTTACATTGCCTCCAAAATCCCACAAACTAGAGGTTTTTTCTCATTTTATACATATTTGGGATGATGGCAATTACATGTTGGGTTGCATGAGGTGTTACATTTTTTCACGTATCATAGGGTGGACAATACACCTATAAACCTCGTCCTCACACCCATGCACCCATACATGGACCCCATTTTTGTGTTATAATTATAAATAACTTGATGCACTATTTTTCCCATATATCTGCCATCTTGGAGAAATCCAACATTGGCAGGAGTGTGGTGCACATTTTTTGAGAGCTGATATTTATTTTGGAAATACAGCTATAATAACATATGTCTTTTGTGTTCTGAAATTTGTTTTGTTTCTCCTTTCAATCATTGAATATGGGGGATCTTCAGGGAGATGGATGGGAGGAGCTTATGTCGGGGATTCAGAAGAACTATCAAGGGACTGAACAGCCAATCTCAGATCTGTCATCTTTATTTTTCAATCTTAGGAAAACACTAGAGAAAAAATCTGCCCTATATTGGCACATTAATTCATTTGATAGGTATATTAAAGAACATATTAATCCTATCGGCTTGAGGATTCAGATATTTCCGATCTTGGAAAATATCAGTAAAAACCTCAAGTTGAACTGGGAAACCAAGTTAAATGAATGTTCAATGAATTTGATGATGTTATTGCAGGAGGAGTATAGACAGCAGCTGGTTGTTTTGGATATAGAAATAGAATCACTATATGCTCGCCTCTCACTCCTAAAAACGCATAAAGAATATAGTAACTTTGAAAAAAATCTCAAAGAACATTTGGAAAATTTTGGTAAAACAATACTTGTGAAAAAAGAGAAAAAGTATTGGAGAGATAAAAATGCGTTCAGTGAGGGTCGAGCATATAGATGGAATCAAGAGAAAAAATATAAAAACAATCAATTCAATAAATATAAAAATCGAGGGGGAGATACCAATGCACAAAATGATTATTCGTCTGACACCCCGTCTAACTCTTCCTCCTCAGTCTCCTCAAGCACAGGTCGTCTGTTTGGGACTAAAAGGAAAGGTCCTTCACCTAGATCCAATGGAACTGATGGAGAGGTCCTACAATGCAACAAAAAAGCAACAATGGATTCCAAGGTATTCTCCACACAAAATGGAAGAGGGAGTGGACATAGTCGGGGTACATATAAAAATAACCCCAAGGGATCTACCACTCGAAGTAAAACGGCTTCTCAGAGGGAATTGGGGGCAATACCCAAATCTGGGGCCATCTCTCGAGTCCAGTCACTTCCAGTAGAGGATTTTTTAGAGAAGGGCAAAATACAACCTTTTCCACCCTCGCCCATGACACAATTAGTCATGGAACCCTTTGTGACCAAAATAACTCCGGGGGAAAACTTAATATTATAAATCTATCCTCCTACAAGTTATCTGATTTGGAACATGAAGTATTGTCTTTGGGCATTTCTTTTTGCCCAACCAGCAATACGGACAGTTTTGAAACAGTGAAGGATATTCATCTGTTTGCTCGTAAGCTCTTTTATAAGAGCTTGTATGCTAAACAAGAGAATCAAGAAAATGAAGTGGCACCGAATCTTAAAGCGGCCGACTTCAAGGCCCTGAGGGACCTAAATCTCCTACTCCAAGAAAACGCCCCTTTGAGTCAGATAGGGGAGGAAAATTTGGAGGAAGAGGAGAGTGATGATGGGGAAAATAATCAGACACTTTTTACCCCCAAAAAATTTAAAAGGAAGTCTCATAACTTCCCACCAATCAACCAGAATCCTGCTTTAGCTCTGTTTGTAAGACAAACATCTAAAGAAATTGAGGTCCTGAGGAAAGAGACTTTACATTGCAATCTCAATCCAGAGCAAAAACATGCCCTAAAAACCCTTAAGAACAAAGTTAACATCACGATTAAAGGCTCAGATAAAGGGGGTAACATCGTCCTTATGGACAACCCAGATTACGAGGAGATGTGCATGAAAATTCTCAGGGATCCTAAATGCTATCGCAAAATCTCCTCATCCACAGTGGATAGAATGAATAGTGAATTCTATCAATTGGTTGATGAATCCTTCAGAGACGGTGCCATAAACCAAGATACCTGGGACTTTATTAGAACCCGACACCCACGTACCCCTACGATGTATGCACTTCCCAAAGTGCACAAAAACCTGTTGAGGCCACCAGGTAGGCCCATCATATCGGGTAATGGTTCCATCTCTGAAGGTGCTAGCCGAGTCATTGACCAGCACCTCAGACCCCATGTGATGGATCTCCCTTCGTACACCAAAGACACAATCCACCTTGTTCTGATGACATCAAATTTAAGGAAGAGGCGGATCTCTTGTATACACGCCTCAAAGTGAGGGGATACAGCAGGAACTGTCTTAAAAAGGCCTTCAATAAGGCTTTAATCAAACCTAGGAGTATGATCCTCTCTAAGGTCCCCAAGAAACCCATTCCTGATTGGGTAAGGTTTATTACCACATACTCTGATCAGCACGTCACCAAGTCAGATCCATTATGCAGAAGCACTGGCATATCTTTTTTGCTGACCCGGTCCTAAAAAAATACATTGGAACCAATCCGGAAATCACATTCCGGAGGGCGGGCTCTATTCGGGACCGCCTAATACAGAGTAACTATCGCAGGACCACTACGAAGTCACAGGAACCTCTCGGGCTCTATAAATGTGGCAAGTGTGATTACTGTGAACTCTTAATTGAGGGTCCTAGGATAGTTCTTCTCAATGGCCAGATCCATTCTCTGAAACACCACACCACATGTCAGACAAAGGGGGTGATCTATATCATCTTTTGTTGTTGTGGGGCATTTTACATTGGGAAGACAATCCGAAGCTCCTGGAAAAGGATTAAAGACCATGTGTATTACGCCACAAGTGGCCTGTTAAATACCACCATAGGCCACCATGTGGCCTTTAAACACAGATATGAGCCACAGGTGGCAACTTTGATCAGAACGTAAGACAGAATGGGTATACAAACTGAAGGCAACAAACTACCCGGGCCTGAATGATATGGTTAGCTTTAAACCATTTTTGTAAACAATTCATACAATACGATTGAAACCATTCTCAGCTTTCCCCTTTGTTCCTTGAATTATCTACCATTGTGCAGTTTTTCCTTGTTTTTTGCTTTGTCTTTTTTCCGTGTTTTGTTCTGAACTGTGTTCCATGCATGCATCTCCTAATTCTCACAAAGTATTTTCAAAATACAGAGGAATTTACCCACGTTTGGGGCATATTATGCGCAAACAATACTAATTGTAATTTGTAGGTATCTCTCTATATTGATCCCATAGTTAGAGATTGGATTGCTAATTAGCTTTATTTATATATATATGACTAATTTAATTGATATTTATTTTATATACTACACTCAATGGATTGTTTTCTCTCCTGTTCTTGATGAACGTGTATTATCTGAATATTTATCTATTTGTATAAAATACATTAATATGAAATTGAACAATGTTCTGCTGATTTTGTGTTTCTATCTTCCATGTGCATCTTCAATATCAATCCAGAGTCTTTATGTCTTCTAGTGTGCTGAGCGATTTCACTATCTGGCGCCATCATGTGACCCACTATGGCACTGCTATTGTGCCCCCCCATTGTGATCGCAACCTATTTCTTTACTACACGTTTGCGTCCAATGGCACTGTAATGTATTTTCCTTTGACGTATTGTTACTGGTTTTTGTGGTTCTCTTAACGGCGCAATGTTACTGGATATTGCATTACTGTCCCTTTTTCCCTTCTGTGGTATGGCGTCTTTTACACTTCTGCCAGCACATCAGCGCTCTTCTACAGCGCGGGTCGCACAGTGATGACGTCAATACTATGTACATCCCCCGTGCGGCGCATCACTATAAAAACACCACTTTATGCATCATGTCCCCTGTGTACAGCGTGAGGCTGTCTCCCGGGGGTTATACTGCACATGTCCACTGGCTATGTGAGTATTTCTTTCCAGCTCTGGCTCTGCACTGTAGTATATATCGCCTGTTTGCCTCCCTGACCCAATCCTCCCTTACATGTAGATTCGGATCTTTGTATGTACTATTGTACAGGGATGTACTTGATCTGTTGCCTGGCAATTTGAAGTGCCTCTACTGACTCTGATGTGAACATTATATGGTTTTCCCTCTTTCTTCTGGACGTTTTACCCCCGTTACCTACATCCACTTGGAAATTTTTTGGTAAATTCATTCATTCCTTTTTTTGAGTAAGGTTATTATTTTAGTTTATGTGCTCGTTCTTATAATTTTTGCATTAATACTTGTAGATCCGGTGGTGCAGAGCCCTATATGTCTGCAATAGTGGATACCCCTGACTTCTGGCCAGACACCCCTGTATAGGCATTATAATTTATTCCTTACAGAGTTTTAGGTATGATTCCTCTATATCCTTGAACATTTAGATATGCACTTACACCCTGTTTTAATTGGGGATTTCTTATTGTCCACTCTTTACCAGAGCCTTTACCTGCATGTATTTCTTCGACTATTATATCGATGGAATTCTCTACTCCTATATAAAGTCTCCAACAGGTGGACTGCTGTGAGGTACTTTCTACAGATGCCTTTTTGATATTTGATTTTGGTTTTGAGGTTGATGCACATGGAAGATTTATAACGCTTTTTAACCAATAATAAAATATGTCACTTTTTTTATGTGTGTTTATTCTAATGTCAATATATCTAATTTCAGACAATAAAATTTGTCCCATTTCTGTACTCTCTTGTTATCTGTCAGTCCTGACGAAGCCTCACAGCGAAACGCATTGACGTAGACATACAAGGGACCTACCCATACTGCTTTTCATTCTGTATGTTTTTTTACTCTGAACATTGTAACTTATTTCTATGTTATTAAAGTATATATTTTTTCTTATTCCATTGTGTGTGTTGCCTCTAAAGTCCGACCCTTCTCTGCTTTTTTTGAGCAATCCCATTTATGTTCCATTTTTATACACAGTCCCCCCATTTTCAGGGGCTCAAATGTAATTGGGCAAATAAATATAATCATAACTAAAATGTAAATTTAAAAAATTTTGCTGAGAATCCTTTACTGGCAACGACTGCCCGAAGTCTGAAACCCATGGACGTTACCAAAGACTGGGTTTCCTCCTTTCTGATGCTTTGCCAGGCTCTAACTGCAGCTGATTTCAGGTGTTCTTTGTCTTTGGGTCTTTAGTTGTGCTCTAATAACTCACCACTCTCAAACAAGATTCCAAAATTAGGAGTTCTCAATCCAGACATGGAAGGGGCCCCAATCTAATCATTTCCCATTGGATTAATAAGGTATTCTGAATCTGTAAGTTTTGCACCTGAACTGGTGTTTAGATTCAGATATGCAAGCATTTTTATTAGTGCATCAATACATAAATCTTTATTGTTATGGACAGCAAGGCATTCATATAAACTTACAGTATAAGAACAGATCTATGTTCATACGAAGACACAGATTTAAAGAAGTGAAAGGCAACAAAAAAAAAACACACACACACTGACAAATAGTTCACAGATGGTCCCTCGATTGTGAAGTATAAATGAAGCCGTCCATTTTTTCTCCACGCATGTTGAAGGGGATATTACCTTGACCTTACAGTATTAGGCCCCTTTCACACTGAGGCGTTGAAAAAACGCTAAAAAATTATGAGAATCTCAACGAGAAAATAAAGAGCAGGTTCTCTATATTTCTCGTCGAGATTCTTGTCGGTTTTCTTGACGAGAAACCATACACACGAACGATTTTCTCAGCAAGAAAGCTATCTCGGTAGTTTTCTTGTCGTTTCTTGCCGAGAAACTTGTTCGTGTGTACGAGGCTTAATTCCCTAAATGTGGCAGAGACAGATCTGTTGAATCTGGGCCTTAGCTTTTGTCCCAATACTTCTTCTGACAAATTTGAGCTTATAAAGGATCTGTATCTTTTTGCCCAGAAACTTACCTTTAAATTCATGTTTGACAAGGAACGATGTACCAAACAAACCGAAATCTCCCACCAGGAGATATGGAAAGACTTTACGGTGGCAGAGTTTCGGGCCCTTAAAAAACCTTGTGCTTTTATTGGATGAAAGCGAGGGAACTGAAAGTCAGGAAATAATTCCTGAAACTGAGGAAGCTATAGGTCAACGAATTCAAAATATACATTATCAGAATGACATTGAATCATTGAGTAAGGCCGTGAAGAAAAAGTCAACTCATTTCCCCTCCCTGCACACCAATTCCAATGTGTGAGCCTTTCTAACGCAGGCCATTGAGGATATTGAATCCTTGGCATTGGTAAAACCTATCCATCAGAACCTCACTAAGCTACAAAGACAAGCCCTGGCGGGTCTTGGTCGTAACTCCCACTTGGTGATCAAGCCCTCAGACAAGGGTGGTAATGTTGTTATTATAGATGAGCTTGATTATAGAAACATGTGCTGGGACATCCTGAAAAACCGTGCATGGTACAAACCCATCTCGGAGGATGTCATAGCCAAATACAATCAGCAATACAACGACACCATCCAATTCTCCCTCTCTGAGGGCTGGATCACCAGGGAGATTTTCGATGGCATCCAGGTACCTCACCCCCGGACGCCCTGCTTCTATTCACTTCCCAAAACGCATAAAAATCTTTTAAAACCGACAGGACGCCCTATAATGTCAGACGTGGGTGCCAAGACTGAACGGGCGAGTAAATTAGTCGATGAATACCTCTGTCCCCATGTCACTACCCTTCCCTCCTATATTCAGGACACCCCAGATCTATTAAGAACTCTGGATGGTTTAAATGTACCTTCAGGTTGTTACCTAGTGTTGATTGACATCAAAGCTCGCTATTCGTCAATCCCACATGGATTGGGCCTTGAGGTTGTTGCCAGGTTTCTAAAGGAAAGAGGCCCCAAATCTGCCGATTTGAACTGTTTTGTACTTAGACTTTTGGAGCATATTCTAACGAAAAATGTTTTCTCGTTCGATGGGTCCCACTTCCTCCAGGTACAGGGGGTCGCTATGGGCACTTGCTGTGCCCCATCGTATGCGAACCTGTACCTGGGGGGGTGGGAACGGGAACTTTTTGCCAACGAAGAACAGAGTGATCTATTTTCCTTTGTCCTGGGTTGGTTTTGTTTTATTGACGATATATTGCTTCTATGGGCGAGGCCTGTGGACACTCTGCATGAATTTATGCATATGTTAAGTTTGAATAGTTTCAATCTCAAATTCACGATGGCCTGTAGCCAAACGATGATTGCATACCTTGATATATCAATTTATATTACAGAGAAAGGTTTAGTCAAAACCACATTGTATCGGAAACCCACGGCTGGGAACACCAACTTACATGCCGCCAGCTCCCACCCTGTATCACTCATCCGAAGTATACCATTCGGACAATATCTGCGCTTGAGACGCAATTGTTCTGATGACATCAAATTTAAGGAAGAGGCGGATCTCTTGTATACACGCCTCAAAGTGAGGGGATACAGCAGGAACTGTCTTAAAAAGGCCTTCAATAAGGCTTTAATCAAACCTAGGAGTATGATCCTCTCTAAGGTCCCCAAGAAACACATTCCTGATCGGGTAAGGTTTATTACCACATACTCTGATCAGCACGCCCAAGTCAGATCCATTATGCAGAAGCACTGGCATATCTTTTTTGCTGACCCGGTCCTAAAAAAAATACATTGGAACCAATCCGGAAATCACATTCCGGAGGGCGGGCTCTATTCGGGACCGCCTAATACAGAGTAACTATCGCAGGACCACTACGAAGTCACAGGAACCTCTCAGGCTCTATAAATGTGGCCAGTGTGATTACTGTGAACTCTTAATTGAGGGTCCTAGGATAGTTCTTTTCAATGGCCAGATCCATTCTCTGAAACACCACACCACATGTCAGACAAAGGGGGTGATCTATATCATCTTTTGTTGTTGTGGGGCATTTTACATTGGGAAGACAATCCGAAGCTCCTGGAAAAGGATTAAAGACCATGTGTATTACGCCACAAGTGGCCTGTTAAATACCACCATAGGCCACCATGTGGCCTTTAAACACAGATATGAGCCACAGGTGGCAACTTTGATCAGAACGTGAGACAGAATGGGTATACAAACTGAAGGCAACAAACTACCCGGGCCTGAATGATATGGTTAGCTTTAAACCATTTTTGTAAACAATTCATACAATATGATTGAAACCATTCTCAGCTTTCCCCTTTGTTCCTTGAATTATCTACCATTGTGCAGTTTTTCCTTGTTTTTTGCTTTGTCTTTTTTCCGTGTTTTGTTCTGAACTGTGTTCCATGCATGCATCTCCTAATTCTCACAAAGTATTTTCAAAATACAGAGGAATTTACCCACGTTTGGGGCATATTATGCGCAAACAATACTAATTGTAATTTGTAGGTATCTCTCTATATTGATCCCATAGTTAGAGATTGGATTGCTAATTAGCTTTATTTATATATATATGACTAATTTAATTGATATTTGTTTTATATACTACACTCAATGGATTGTTTTCTCTCCTGTTCTTGATGAACGTGTATTATCTGAATATTTATCTATTTGTATAAAATACATTAATATGAAATTGAACAATGTTCTGCTGATTTTGCGTTTCTATCTTCCATGTGCATCTTCAATATCAATCCAGAGTCTTTATGTCTTCTAGTGTGCTGAGCGATTTCACTATCTGGCGCCATCATGTGACCCACTATGGCACTGCTATTGTGCCCCCCCATTGTGATCGCAACCTATTTCTTTACTACACGTTTGCGTCCAATGGCACTGTAATGTATTTTCCTTTGACGTATTGTTACTGGTTTTTGTGGTTCTCTTAATGGCGCAATGTTACTGGATATTGCATTACTGTCCCTTTTTCCCTTCTGTGGTATGGCGTCTTTTACACTTCTGCCAGCACATCAGCGCTCTTCTACAGCGCGGGTCGCACAGTGATGACATCAATACGATGTACATCCCCCGTGCGGCGCATCACTATAAAAACACCACTTTATGCATCATGTCCCCTGTGTACAGCGTGAGGCTGTCTCCCGGGGGTTATACTGCACATGTCCACTGGCTATGTGAGTATTTCTTTCCAGCTCTGGCTCTGCACTGTAGTATATATCGCCTGTTTGCCTCCCTGACCCAATCCTCCCTTACATGTAGATTCGGATCTTTGTATGTACTATTGTACAGGGATGTACTTGATCTGTTGCCTGGCAATTTGAAGTGCCTCTACTGACTCTGATGTGAACATTATATGGTTTTCCCTCTTTCTTCTGGACGTTTTACCCCCGTTACCTACATCCACTTGGACATTTTTTGGTAAATTCATTCATTCCTTTTTTTGAGTAAGGTTATTATTTTAGTTTATGTGCTCGTTCTTATAATTTTTGCATTAATACTTGTAGATCCGGTGGTGCAGAGCCCTATATGTCTGCAATAGTGGATACCCCTGACTTCTGGCCAGACACCCCTGTATAGGCATTATAATTTATTCCTTACGGAGTTTTAGGTATGATTCCTCTATATCCTTGAACATTTAGATATGCACTTACACCCTGTTTTAATTGGGGATTTCTTATTGTCCACTCTTTACCAGAGCCTTTACCTGCATGTATTTCTTCGACTATTATATCGATGGAATTCTCTACTCCTATATAAAGTCTCCAACAGGTGGACTGCTGTGAGGTACTTTCTACAGATGCCTTTTTGATATTTGATTTTGAGGTTGATGCACATGGAAGATTTATAACACTTTTTAACCAATAATAAAATATGTCCCTTTTTTTATGTGTGTTTATTCTAATGTCAATATATCTAATTTCAGACAATAAAATTTGTCCCATTTCTGTACTCTCTTGTTATCTGTCAGTCCTGACGAAGCCTCACAGCGAAACGCATTGACGTAGACGTACAAGGGACCTACCCATACTGCTTTTCATTCTGTATGTTTTTTTACTCTGAACATTGTAACTTATTTCTATGTTATTAAAGTATATATTTTTTTCTTATTCCATTGTGTGTGTTGCCTCTAAAGTCTGACCCTTCTCTGCTTTTTTTGAGCAATCCCATTTATGTTCCATTTTTATACACAGTCCCCCCATTTTCAGGGGCTCAAATGTAATTGGGCAAATAAATATAATCATAACTAAAATGTAAATTTTAAAAATTTTGCTGAGAATCCTTTACTGGCAACGACTGCCCGAAGTCTGAAACCCATGAACGTTACCAAAGACTGGGTTTCCTCCTTTCTGATGCTTTGCCAGGCTCTAACTGCAGCTGATTTCAGGTGTTCTTTGTCTTTGGGTCTTTAGTTGTGCTCTAATAACTCACCACTCTCAAACAAGATTCCAAAATTAGGAGTTCTCAATCCAGACATGGAAGGGGCCCCAATCTAATCATTTCCCATTGGATTAATAAGGTATTCTGAATCTGTAAGTTTTGCACCTGAACTGGTGTTTAGATTCAGACATGCAAGCATTTTTATTAGTGCATCAATACATAAATCTTTATTGTTATGGACAGCAAGGCATTCATATAAACTTACAGTATAAGAACAGATCTATGTTCATACGAAGACACAGATTTAAAGAAGTGAAAGGCAACAAAAAAAAAACACACACACACTGACAAATAGTTCACAGATGGTCCCTCGATTGTGAAGTATAAATGAAGCCGTCCATTTTTTTCTCCACGCATGTTGAAGGGGATATTACCTTGACCTTACAGTATTAGGCCCCTTTCACACTGAGGCGTTGAAAAAACGCAAAAAAATGATGGGATTTTGTACCTCTATTTTACCGCGATCGCGGTAAAAATAGCGCTGACGAGTTTGCGTTTTTACCGCGTTCGCGCTAAAAATAGCGCAAACGCGGTAAAAACGCATACACGTTAGCGCTATTTTTTAAACTAACGCTTATGCCTATGCGTTTTTACCGCGGTTCCCATTCATTTCAATGGGGATAGGCGTTTTTACAGCGCTATTTTATGCGCCCTAAAGTTGCTCTAAAAAAGCGGTTTGCAGGATTTTTTCCAATGCCCAGCCAGCATAACGCCTCAGTGTGAAAGCCCTCAGGGCTTTCACATTGAGAATGCTGGGGCAGGATTATTTCAGGCGTTATTACAGCGCTATTTTTAGCGCGAAAACGCTGTGAAAACGCCTCAGTGTGAAAGGGGCCTAATTGAATTGAATCCTTGGTCAAATGCTTCTTTGAATTTTTACAGTTTTTATTATATAAAAAGCAGACTACAGTAACAGTAAATTGAGCGCATTATGTAAAGGTGACCATGTTGTGTTGAGTTACTTATGCCTGTGTACTACCTCAGGTATATTGTAACAAGCGGTTTTGCCATTTCTCCTCATTTGTCTGTGATGTCTCCTTGCTAGAAAACCTGTGCTAAGAGAAATGCCATTTTAATTATCTTCAGAAAATACTAGCAGCTTAGTGAATCTCACGTTTCAATACTTTTTACTGACCTGGAACAAGTATGCTGCAAGTGAAGTCAGCATACCAGATCTACATACTGATTCTTAGCCAGTGACCAAAAGTATTGATACCATTGGATCTGCGACAGGTAGGTAACTTTACAATTGAAGGGGGTCAGTATAAGTTTCCTTTAAAAATGGCAAACTTTAATTTTTCTTCTTTCTATTTTAAAAGAAATCCAATAAAATCGAATTATATCATAAATTGAAGCCAACATATATTCTGCTACGTCTTTGGTAAAAAAAAATCCCATTATGTGTATAATAATTGGTTTGTGTGATCACGGACAGATGTACGCAAATGATCATGTACAGATGTGCGCAGGCGATCACGGACATGTGTGCACAGATGATTATTGGGACATACGATTTTACTGTTACATATTTGGGTAACAGGTGTTTTTTACTGTGTGGGGACATGTGTTTTGGGGACACTAGGCTGGTGATCAGTGTGTAAAAAGCTGTAAAAAAAAAAAATGCTCATACTCACTGATTACCAGCCGGCTGCAGCAATCCGCTCTCCTCCCTGACAACTTGTGTGAGAGGAGAACTGATCGTCTAGCAACCAGCTCTCTATTTACATCACATGACGGCTGTGATTAGACACGGCCGCCATGTGATCAGGAGGGCCAATCACAGAGCCCTCCTGCCAATAGGAGATGCGCCGTGCCTGGGTGACGCAAGCGCATCGGGGCTGCACGGACATGCAATCACTCTCCTTCTGAAGGACGTTCCTGAGCGTCCACTCAGAAGGAGAGAGCGCCCACCAGGCCGTATATATGCAGTGGCCGGGTGGGATGTGGTTAATGTAACAGGTTCCCAATAAATGAATGGGATACATTTACATAGCAGCTGCTTCTGCTTTATGTAGCAAGAATGAGCTTTACATTAGGAATCAGTATCTGATGAGCGACAACAACGCTCACAAAATCAAAGCCATGTGAGGCTGCTTTGCTTTACCACAATATTTTATGCCAAGTCCTGTAAAAGATCAGGAAAAAAAACAAACCCTTGAGAGGTAATACTGAGTAGACTTCAGCAAAGGAGTTATAGTAAATAAACCGTATTACCCCTGAGGTCTTTTCATCAAAATGAGAAGGCGCACAATCCCTGCTGAGAGCAGATTCACTTTTACCTGCTCCATGGCCTTCCAAATTATTTTCAGTGCATTTTATTCTTTGATAGGACTACAGCTAGAAGGAGAGAAGACTATATGATGTTCTTCTACAGTTAAGAACAAAATTCAATTTATTTACGGAAGGCAAATCCACTTTGCACTACTAGTGCAAAGTGCACTAAAATTGCACTTGGAAGTGCAGTCGCTGTAGATCCAATGGGGACATGCAAGGAAAATAAAAACAGCATTTTAGCTTGCACATGATTGGATAATAAAATCAGCAGAGCTTCCCATTATTTCAGATCTACCCCTTAGATTTACAACGACTTAACTTCCAAGTGCACTTTGCACTTGTAGTGCAAAGTAGATTTGCCTTTTCGTAAGTTTCTATTTTATGCTATACGGGTGTGTCCTTTGTAACAGGTATACAAAACTATTCTGTACAATTGACATATTAACCTGGGAGAACAGCTGAACTGAATTTTCTGACACTCATGTTAGGATGTGGACCCTGCAAACAACATCAGCTCACCAATATGTTTGGTTTGGTAAGAGTTTAAGCACAAACCCATATCTCAGACGCTACTGTCTACAATACAGAAAGCTTGGAGAAATATACCGTAAGAGTTCATGGTCAATGGCAACCTGCGCAGAAATGTTATGTCCAGGTCTAAGAGAATGCTCAGTGAGTACTAACAATTATGTCCAGCATGAAGATTTAAGTGTCTATTTACACCTGTGCTATTTATGTGCATTTTAGGTGTGGTGCTTTAAACCAAGTCCTGCATGCATACTGTGGGGTTCAGTGGTAGTGCTCCTAAAAACACAACAAACAGGTGTGAACCAGCCCTAAATGTGGCTGTTGTGGACACTTTTACACTGCAAACCATGACTCAATGTTTCAGGCTTCCAAATATAATGCCCGAGCAACTGTATACAGGCATTTTTTTTTTTTGACAAATAGGGGATAATTTCCTAGCAACCTACAGCATAATAAAATAAATCAGTGATGTAATAATGCTGTCCAGAAAACACCAACACTGCCACTGCCAAACCTCAGAAGGTCTTCTCAGTTTGCCTTGATAGTCTGGCATAATTTCTTCCAGCCAGCCTAAACTGGGCTTTCAAATGTCCCCCAATTGGCACTGCAGCATCATGCTATGCATTGTATTGATGTATAAGCTCCTTCTAAGAATGACATCTGTGAGAAATGTTTCCTACAAACTGCAGTGAGAATGATCAGTGATGGGTGCGTACACCTACATACTGTATAGGTGGAAACACAGGTTCTGAATTAGGTATTTGATATTATACCAGGTTACTGTCAAACAGAGGATCTTACACTGGGGCAGGTAGGCAATGACCCACGTAAGTGTAACCATTTTACATGATTTCAGATGATACTGGGGTGTACCTACAGCGGAGGTTCTGCGGTCCATACATTTTTTTTTTTATTGTCATTCTATGCAAAAATGTATGCATTTTAATTACTCACATCTGCGGCGCTTTTAAACATCCCCCGTCCATTTTGCGATTAAAAATGACTTTATAAAACACTTCCTGTTATTCCCATTTTGCTTGTGGGCATCTTGAAGCCCACAAGCATATTCTTCCGGGTAGCGATGAATGCTTGTCTCCCGGCATTCATCGCTGGATCTCGCGCATGCGCAGCGTTGATGGCCAGCAGCGCCGTCAACACTTCCTGGTTACCATAACAAGGGGCATCAACAGATTAAAGTACACGCCCAGTTGTGAATGGAATTAGATCCGCCCTTGTCACGTGACCGGGTAGACGAGTCACGTGACGATTAAATTCTCGTGATATTTCCAAAAAAGGCATTACTTTATTACTCCTGGGAAGCAGGCGAGATTGCTCCCAGCAGACATTGCAGGACAGATGCTCTGCAAATGACACGCCTACTCCCACGGGAGGAAATCCCGGAAGTAGCAACGAAGATATAATACTAAATGAAAACTGCACATAAAAAAAAAGTAAGTCTTTGATTTATGTTCATGGTAAGAGGAACTGTTGAGAGGTAACTTGCAAATGAGGGTGAACCTCCGTTTTTATCACACAAACATCTGAATGTAATCAGTTTAGTTGCAGGTAGCTATTTTTTTTTATCAGTTTTCCCTTTCAGGTTAGAAGTGAATGTAAATATATATGGAGTCACTATGGGAACACATCTTTTCTTTTGCTCTCACCGCTGTAGCAACCACTGTAAACAATGCATAGCATAAAATACTAAAGAGATGCTTAAGACAGTTAAAGCTGAAGCTCAGGCACAAAAAGAGAAAAACAACTTTGCAACAAGTTCTCAGCAGGTAAAAATCCTAAAAAATAAAAACCCTTCTAACTTTACAACTCACAGCTCCTTTTATCCTAATGCATTAACCACTTCAGCCCCGGAAGAATTTACCCCCTTCCTGACCGGAGCATTTTTTTGCGATTTGGCACTGCGTCGCTTTAACCGACAATTGCGGACGTGCGACGTGGCTCCGAAACAAAATTGACATCCTTTTTTCCCCCCACAAATCAAGTTTTATTTTGGTCGTATTTGATCAGCTCTGCGGTTTTTATTTTTTGCGCTATAAACAAAAAAAAGCAATATTTTTTACTTTTTGCTATAACTATCCCCAAAAAAAGATATAAAAAAAACATAGGGTAAGCGTATATTAATTGGTTTGCATAAAAGTTATAGCGTCTATAAAATAGGGGATCGTTTTATGGCATTATTATATAAAAAAATATATATTTATTATTAGTAATGGCGGTGATCTGCGATTTTTATTGACTGCAATATTATATCGGACACTTTTGACGCTATTTTGGGACCATTGTCATTTATACAGCAATCAGTGATATAAAAATGCACTAATTACCGTGTAGATGACACTGGCAGGGAAGGGGTTAACCACTGGGGGGGGGGGGGGGCAAGGAAGGGGTTAAGTGTGTCCTAGGGAGTGATTCTAACTGTGGGGGGATGGGCTACCAGTGACACGACACTGATCCCGATGACAGGGAGGAGTAGATCAGTGTCCTGTCACAAGGCAGGGAAATGCCTTGTTTACACTGGCATCTCCCTGTTCTGCAGCTCCGTGACACGATCGCGGGACACCGGCAGACATCGAGCCTGCGGGTCCCACAGGCACACGCCCGCAAATTTAAAGCAACGTACCTGTACGTTGCTTTGCGCAGCCGTGCCATTCTGCCGACGTATATGTGCAGGAGGCGGTCAGCAAGCGGTTAAGAGAAAAAGCCTTCTGTATGCAGCTGCCCCACTAATACTTACCTTAGCCCCATCTCTGTCCATGAGGCCATCCAGAACTGTCCCTCCCGATTGGCTGAGGCACAGCAACTGCACCATTGGCTCCCGCTGCTGTCAGTTAGCCAATCAGGAGAGAGGGGGTGGGGCTAAATCACAGCCTTATGTCTGAAAGGAGACACAGAGCTATAGCTTTGCTCAGGTGCCCCCATAGCAAGCTGCTTGCTGTGGGGAAACGCAATATAAGGGAGAGACCAGGAGCACCAAAGAGGCAGCCGAGAAGAAGAGGATCTGGGCTGCTCTGTGCAAATCCACTGCACAGGGCAGGGCAGGTATGTATATATGTTTGTTATTTTTATTTAAAAAATAAATAAAGCCTTTACAATCACTTTAATACTTCCGGTTAGTGTACATATATAAATTGTGATTTTGGATTCATTCCTGCAATTCCTTATGTACTACAGCACTCGAGCTGAGAAAAATTAAATTTTGCACTATAGCTCCTCCAGGACTCATTAGCTTTGCACACGTCCATGTAAAAAGTAGCCTATTCAAATGAGATAATCGTTTTTTTATGGGACCACTTTCTGTTAGACTTGGCAATGACCTCAGGAATACAGTAGCATCAATACAGGTTGGAAAACTTGTCCGGGGTGATCATTCATGTTCTCATCTGAGAAAATGGCAATGTCTGCCTACACAACCTACCACCACCGCCTCTGCATTTACAAAAATGCAATGTCAGCCATGTGAAACACATGCAGAGCTTGGAAGAATTCTTGCTCTAAGGGCAGTCAGATCATGTCTACACATTTGACTGGTCTCTAATGTCTATAGGCAGCCTAACCTGAACATGCTTAAAAGGGGTTGTAAAGCTTTGTGTTTTTTCACCTTAATGCATCCTATGCATTAAGGTGAAAAAAACACCTTGCAATCTCAGGCCCCCCCCGTTTTACTTACCTGAGCCACAAAACTCTGTGGGCGCAATCTCACGATGGTTTCTTCCAGATTGATAGCAGCACAGCCATTGGGTCCTGTTGCTGTCAATCAAATCAATGACACGGCACACCGGGCCGCATGATACAATGGCGGCTATCGCCGCCAAGTGTATCACACGGGAGAGCGCCCGCAAGCTAACCCCCTTGGAAGAGAGCTTCCCAGAACGTGGTTAGCTCTTGCAGGGAGGAGCCAAGACAGCCACAGCGTGACCCCAGAAGACAAGGATCAGGGCCACTCTGTGCAAAACGAACAGCACAGTGGAGGTAAGTATGGTATGTTTGTTATTTAAAAAAAAAAAAATAGGATTTTTGTACGCACCGTAAAATCCTTTTTTCTGTCGTCCATGGACAGACACAGCTCCCATATTCTTGACAGTTGGGTTATGTTCCTGTTCATAGTAGAGGACTAGGCAGAACATGGTGGTTAACTTAAAACATGTAACTTTAACAGAGTTAAAAAGCCCAGCCCAGGGGGGCAGTCCCTCTGTACATAACCCTCCTACCTAAAGTCACCAGCCTCAGTTCGTAGTAAAGCAGTACAAACTAAAAAAAAAGGGAGGGGTGGGTGGTGTCCATCCATGGACGACAGAGAAAAGGATTTTATGGTGAGTATTAAAATCCTATTCTCTCTTTTCGTCCATGGACGGACACAGCTCCCTAATTCTTGACAGTTGGGACGTCCCAAAGCAGTGTAAAAAACAACAACCAAAGGGTGGACACAGCATCAAAAAAACAATTTTCACCCCAAACAAGCAGAGCTCCTCAACGGAGGAGTTGCAACCTCAAAACAGCGGCCTGCAAAACTTTGCGGCCGAAGATGCAATCACATCAATCTTGTAAAATTTGGAAAGCGTAAACGGACGACCAGGTCGTCGCCACCTTACACACTTGTGATGCAGACGATTGCAGTCGGAAAGCCCTAGAGGCACCAAAAGCCCTGGTCGAACACGCCGTAACGGGAAAGGGAGGCGCCCTCCCCTAAGGGCATAGGCCTGGATGACGGTCCGCCTGATCCATGAGAAATGGTGGCCGACGAGACCGCTAGGCCCCTTTTGTGGACCGGACACGACACAAACAGTGAGTCAGACCTCCGAAACAGTGCCGTAACAGACAGGTACACCCGCAAGGCCCGTACCACGTCTAAAGAGTGCAGCGCAACTTCTTTGGGATGCGATGGCCGAGGACACAAGGATGGAAGTACAATGTCCTCTTGCAGGTGAAAAGCCGAAATCACCTGTGGAAGAAACTAAGGTCGCGGGCGTAGTACCACTAAATCCTTATGGAGGATCAACATGGGGACTTGCAAGGGCACCAATTCAGAAACCCTTGTGACAGAAGTAATGGCCACCTTCTGAGATCACGTCAGGAGAGGCATCTCACTGGTGTTCTCAAAAGTAGGTTCCTGAAGAACCGAAAGCACCAGGTTCAAATCCCAAGGAGGGAGAAGTGGTCTAATTGGGGGAAGCCCCCCCCATCAAAACTCCTGTACAAAAAAAAAAAAAAAAAGGTACCCACCAGGGAATGGGACACCAATGGCCATAGAAAGAAAACAGTCAAGGCTGAGACTGACCCTTGGTGGTGCTTAAAACACATTTTTTTTTTTTTTTTTAAAACCACTCCATGCTGTAAAAACAGCAGGACCCTGGGAACCGAACACATCCGTGGACGGCACTTATTCTCCACACACCTGAAGACGTAGGCCTTCCAGGTGCGATAGTAGATCTTGCAGGAGGAAGCATTCAGTGCCCTCAGCATGGTGGAAATGACCGAATCCAAAAGACCTCGGTCCCTTAGTACCTGGCTGACGATAAGCATGCCATACGGCCAGTGGCTGTAAGGTAGGATGAAGTGTGGGACCTTGAGACAGAAGGTCCTCCCGCATTGGCGTCCGCCACCAGGTGTACGAAGTCGGCGTACCAAGGACGCCGGGGCCAATCCAGATCGATTAGGATCACCGGGAATCCCCTCGATCAGCACATTGAGGAGCAGCCGAGGTAGCCACAACAGTGGAGGATAGGCATAAACTAGCCTCCACGCGTCTGCCCAGGGATCATTGGACCGGACCACGAATCTCAGCATCATACAAACGAGTCGCGAAGCCAGGAGGTCCACGTCTGCCGTCCACCTCCGGCAAAGGGAGTAGAAACCCCTCCAGGTGCAAGAGCATTCCCTTTGTTCAACAACTGGTGACTCAAACAGTCCGCCAGTTAGAGTTCCACACCGAGAATGTAGACAGCCGGCACGCTTCTTCCCATCCACCGCAGGATAACCAGAAGGTTGACATAAGCCACAGCCGTGGCATTGTCCGACTGGAACCTGATCATGCGGCCTTGTAGTCTCCACGACTTCCTGATCGTCCGAAGTTCCAGAACATTGACCGGCAGACGTGATTCGTCCAGAGTCCAGTGACCTGGACCCCCCAACATCCCTTCAATAGAAAAGGGAAAATCTTCCCAGACAGAAGTGCCGTAATGTCAACCATCAAGTCAGAGAGGCCCTGACTAGGCAATTCATCTGAATCTGATGATCCAGAGACAATGGGGATGTGTTCCATACGCCCGAATCCCCCCCTCTGAGTGTGGACTCTGCAAACAGTGCTGCCTCGAAGGAGGCCATCATGAGACCCATTTCATTGCCCCCTGGAGCATCCGCAACTTTTCTGGAGGAAGAAAAATTCTCGCCTCTGATGAGCACAGAACCAGCCCCAGGGTGATGACTAACTATAGACACGTCTTCCTTTAATTCTAAACTGAAAACAGGTTATAAAAGACCATGCAGAGACCAATGACGACAATGTCATGTTGACTCAGCAAGGCTAGAATCGAAGCGAGCACACTGGTGAAAACTCCCAGTGCCGCTAGGACAAAAAGGAGTCATAAATTAATAGTGGTTCTCCCTGACCGCTAATCACAGGAACCTCTGGTGCCTGTTGCATCTGGGGACATGCCAGCTCGCGTCCCTGAAGTCCAGGGACATCCCTGGATGGAGCGAACCAACACCATCATGAATTTCCAAATCCCCACCCAGTCTTGAACTGCCCCATCAGGGCAGTCCAACGAGACTGTAGGACAAAAGAAACCATCCGGTGAATAAGAAAGAAAACATTGATCTTTTATGAAGCAACCACTTCACAAGCTCTGTGGTCAGAAAAAACAGACGGCTACACAAAGGCATTCAGGGCCTTGAGGCCCAAGAGCCATGAACAGATCTGAATCTGTCCTGCAGCGGTATGGGTATGACAACCCCCAAGAAACACTGCAATATATTGGAGAAGGAAGTTCCCAGCTTACGGGGCGCCTCTACTGTTAGCCAAGGAAAGGCAAATCTGTCAGAGCTTCCCTAGAAATTCAGTCAGCGGACCAGTATATCAGCCTTTTCAGGTGGCGCAAAACCACCCCAGACACAGAGGCCCTAGAGGCTAAAGCAGTCGCAGTGCACCTGCTGGTTGACTTTTAGAGGAAGCTGATGCTCCTCCACTGCCTGGTACAAAAGCTTTGCCCAGTCATTGAGTGTTAGAGACACCAGAGACGCAGCCACCAACGGGCGTAACACTGACCTCAGCATGGCGAACACAGTCCGAGCCATCGCTTCTAAACACCTCCGAAAGGCAGGTTGACCCCCCCGCCGGGAAAGTGGTACCCCTGATACCAGGGGTCAACTTCAGAGGCAAAAACACATATCCTTATGAAAATGCTCTACAAGGAATAACGTGCGTTGAGGGACCAAAAAGGACCTCTGCGACAATCCCAGTCCCCATCTACGAAGAGTCAGCACACTTCTTCAATATAGAGTGGGTCGAGTGCGACCCAAAAAAAGGGACTGACACCTTCCAGCAGCTACTTCATTGATAAGTGCTGATTGTACAAACAAAACACATAGTTTATACTGTGTATTGCGCCAAAACTCGCAACTGGAGCGTGGGAGGAAACCCACTCAGCCACAGAGAGCATAGTACATAAGACATACGGTGTATGTATTTTAGTATGTGTGAATAAACATATTGAACATGTTTATGCTGTGCATAGCCCAGAAGGCTCACATACCACTGGAGCGTGGGATGAAACCGGAGCACCCGGAGGAAACCCACGCAGACACGGAGAGCAATAATGCATACATTCAGTGTTGTGTATAAACATATTGCATATGTTCATACTGTGTATTGCGCCGAAGGCGCGCATGACATTGAGCGTGGGAGAAAACCGGAGCAAATGGCGGAAACCCACGCAGACAGAGAATAACCATACAGACATATGCTGTGAATGTATTTAGTGTCGTATATAAACATATTGTTTATGTTTCTAATGTGCCGAAGGCGTGCATGTCATAGGAGTGTGGGAGGAAACCGGAGCACCCGGAGGAAACCCACGCAGATAGAGAGAGTAACCATACAGACACATACTGTGAATGTATTTAGTGTCGTATATAAAACGTATTGTTTGTTTATAATATGCATTGCACCGAAGGCGCCCATGTCATAGGAGCGTGGGAGGAAACCCATGCAGACACTTTAAACATATTTGTGTATGTTTAAACTATGGCACCGAGAGCGCTTAATCCTCTGAATCCAATCTGCCGAAGCAAGCACCAAACTGCACACAAAAAACAACCTCTCAGGCCTCGTACACACGACCGATTTTCTCGTCGTAAACAGTCAAGAAAAGTGCCGCGAGAGTTTTTTTGTCTAGAAAAACGTTCGTGTGTATGGTTTTACGACGAGAAACTTGACGAGAATCTCGACGAGAAAATAGAGAACCTGCTCTCTATTTTCTCGTCAGGAGTCCAGATTTCCTCGTCGTGTTTCTCGTCGGCCTGTTTTGTGACGAGAAAATGGTTCGTGTGTATGCTTTTACGACTCTTCCAAAAGCGCGCATAATCAGAATCAAGTATGAGACGGGAGCGCATCTTCTGGTAAAACAAGCCTTCGTAATGGAAATAGCACATTCATCACGCTAAAACGAACTGAAAGCACGAAGACTGAAAAGCGCGAATCGTCTCTTCCCAAACTTTTACTTCACACGCGGTAACACGAGATCAGCAAAAGCAGCCCAAGGGGTGGCGCCAAGAAAAAAGATCTTCCCCTTTATAGTGCCGTCGTACGTGCTGGACGTGAGCGCAGAGAACCACGAGGAAATTGGGAAATGACAGTGTGTACGCATAGAAAGCTTGACGAGAAAATCGACAAGCTTAACAAGAATCTCGTCGAAAAAAACGACGTGTTTTTTACGACGAGAAAATCGGTCGTGTGTACGAGGCCTGACCCTCAGAACAGTGGTCCTGTCAGAGTCAGAGCATCCCTCAGGAAATGGCAGGAAACCACAGATGCCAGGGCACTGGCTGTTGCCTCTCAGATACTGACTCCATGTCACACAGAAAGCTCTCAGGACTAGTCAAACTAATGACCAAAGTCCCCCCCCCCAGACCCCCCCTCCATGCTGCACCGACCGGGTGGTCACCCAGGGGACACACCTGCCCAGAACGAGACCGCTCAGCGTCATTGCCCGCCTCTATACACTAAGACTGTGCATCATTGTTATATCCATGCTGCTTTATAAGCAGTGTGTGTGGAAACAGTGAGGGAAGTTGTGAGGAGAATCGTGCTTGCCATCCAGGAGCCAGCACTATAGGCCCACACTGCGCCAAAGATGGCCGCTGGACGCCTCAGGAAAGGGCGCGACCACAAGAAAATGGCCGCCCGCAATAGCAAACTGCGCCAGAGCGCGGCCACGGCAAGATGGCCACCAATGGGGAAAAAGCAATGCAATAGAAAACACCTTGAAAATGGCGCCAGCGCTGTCAAAATGGCGCCTGAGCACCGCGATGTGGACAAGGCCAGGCATGAGCTTCCCCGGAGTAGAGCACCCCCACAGAGGAACGAGCTACGACACCACACAGACCCCCACCGGGGCCCCCCCACAGGTACGCCCCGGTCGCAGCCAGCCCCACTGGAGCAGAAGGGATAAAGGTGACAGAAAACAGGAGAACCCCCTTTCCCAGGAATGCCCAGCTGTTCACACCCACCGAGGCAGGGGGAACTGTACTTACCCGTTCAAACGAGAACCTGCTGGAGCGTTCCTGACAGGCCTACAACCAAGCGGTACGGAGTAGCTGTCGGCCCGGTCCATTGTGAGTGAGACAGCAAGCAGCCCAGTCATATGTGGACCCTGGAGCAGAAGCTCACCAGCCATCCCTGGAGTCATGGGGTAAGTCGTGACAGACCGGACGCCTATTTGCAAGGGACTGTAACATGCTCGATGGCCGGACTGGGGGGACTACAAGGATCTATAATATCCTGCCTGTCATGCCCAGCCAGCAGTTGATATTTTATTTTTAAGATCTTCCAAGATAAAATAAAATAAAAATTTCTTCAGGACTCAGGTCCCAAAGGGAGCCACGTCCATCTCTGCTAGGCAGAAAAAAAAAAAACTGAGGCTGCTGACTTCAGGTAGGAGGGTTATGTAAGGAGGGACCGCCCCCTGGGCAGGGCTGTTCAACTCTGTTAAAGTTACATGTTTTAAGATAACCAACATGTTCTGTCTAGTCCTCTCCTAGGAACAGGAACATAACCCAACTGTCAAGAATTAAGGAGCTGTGTCCGTCCATGGACAAAAGATTAAATACCTTTACAACCCCTTTAAAGAATGAGAGAGCAGTATATGGATGACTGTGTGACCCTCGACCTGCTGCTGGGATTGACAGTGGTGTCTGGATAGTAGCAGCTGCCAAGCCAGTACACTAATGACAGGCTGTCAGCAGATGCAGCTACTCGTGCCTGATGACTGGCTTGGTGAACTTGCATGAATAGCTGTGACTGGCGACTGCCTGTCAGAGTATACAGGTTCATTGGCCACATCTATCAATTTCAACAGCAGGAATCAGATTTTTACTGTTGAAATTTGTACCATGACTACAAATCAGTGTGAGTGCAGCCTTACAAAGCAGAGTGAGCAGATCAGCGAGCTGCTTCTTCTTCATTGTCCAATTATAAGCTGAGATCCCTTCCTTCAGAAAGAGCAAGTCAGATAATCAAACCTGGGTCTGCTTTTGCACTGAGCTGTATAAAGCTTAGGACTGAATGGTTAAAAAAAAAAAAAAAAGAGTACAGCCAAAGCTCGTTAAGAAAAAAAAAAAAAAAAAAAAAAACACAAAAAAAAAACAACAACATATTTTAAGCAGGTAAATCCCCTCCCATATAAGTGAATAAACTGTGTATGTGCATGGATTTCAGCTTTAATCTGTGTGGCTGGGGATTCAATATTAATGAAACATAGTAGCCAACAATCCTGTGTGAATAGATTTGCCCCTCCTCTGTGTGATGCTTTCCAACTCATCACCCATTGCCTATTACCGTCCCATGAAGATGACAACTATTTGCATGCGTGTGGATAACACAATCACCTATTCATACGTAATTCATATATCTGCAACTCGTGCTTGGTCCCAGAAATGTGCACACACTTGTCTGTTTTATCTTTTTCACCACCAATGCAAGAAGCATTTATCACGTTTTTCATTTTCCAATCTGTGGCAATCATAAACATACTTTGTTGCAGCCTCTGATTAGTTCCTCCATTGTTCCCAGTGATGTTTAGATTTAATACTAATATGGCAGCTTCCAAAAAAAAAAATATTGTGAGTTTCCGCTTAATGAAAACCAGGAGCAGATGCACCAATTGTTTACAACCTGAAAAAGTCTCTTTGCTCATAACGCACTTATCCAACTTTGGCAATTTCAAAGCATTAGGAAGAAAAGCTGCAGCACTGCTCAGTCAATTGTGTCCAAGATAGTTCCAGGAAAGAATGAAGCATTTAAAAAAGGCAAGATGGGCGTTTGTTTTTATTATGGCAATTCAAACTTGGGGGTAAAAGGTTTCTCAGTGGTATGAATAGGGGCTCCACTTGTCCTGTAAACAGAAAACTGTGCAGTCTGATCAGGTGGGGGCACTTCAAAGTGCAGAGACTTGTGCCTTCCAGAAACATCCCCACACTGACTCTCCCAGTCTAGACTCCTCGTAGAGGGTGGTAAACCTACTTGAACGTGGCTTTTTTGCACTAGTCCAAAGGCAGTAGCGCCACTAAGCTTGTGGAACCCCTTTAAATTTGTGGTGGAAGAATGAACTGGCATTCCACAGCAGTTTCCAACTAGAGTTATTTGTCTATCAGTCCACCTTCCTTCAGCTTGAAGTAGAAGAATTTTTCCAGGGTATTGGCGCATTTGCAGTACTCGCTGTCGGGAGGGTTGTATTCTCGGCAGTTAGTGATGATCCTCTGCAGGTCAGCGATGAAGATCTTCTTTGTCACATAATACCTGTTCTTCAGTCTTTCAGTCATGGTTTTCAGATCTTAAGGGAAACACAATATTTTAATTTAGTAGAGAATTATAAAAAAAATAAAAAAAACATTGCTTACAAAAGCATTATTTAGAGTATTCATCAAGTACATGTCTGTGCATAATTACGTGGCCCAAGATGATCTATTGATCATTTAATTTTCTTGTTCATTTGTTTATTGAATCATAGAGAAGGTACAGTGGGTCAAAAAAGTATTTAGTCAGCCACCAATTGTGCAAGTTCTCCCACTTAAAAAGATGAGAGGCCTGTAATTGTCATAATAGGTATACCTCAACTATGAGAGACAAAATGTGGAAACAAATCCAGACAGACAATCACATTGTTCGATTTGGAAATACTTATTTTCCACCATAATTTGCAAATAAATTATTTGGTCAATATCAAAAGTTCATCTCAATACTTTGTTATATATCCTTTGTTGGCAATAACAGAGGTCAAAAGTTTTCTGTAAGTCTTCACAAGGTTGTCACACACTGTTGCTGGTATGTTGGCCCATTCCTCCATGCAGATCTCCTCTAGAGCAGTGATGTTTTGGGGCTGTCGCTGGGCAACACAGACTTTCAACTCCCTCCAAAAGGTTTTCTATGGGTGTTGAGATCTGGAGACTGGCTAGGCCACTCCAGGACCTTGAAATGCTTCTTATGAAGCCACTCCTTCGTTGCCCGGGCGGTGTGTTTGAGGATGAAACGTGGCTTTCAGCATGACAATGATCCCAATGCCCTTGCTGATGGGAGGAGGTTTACACTCAAAATCTCACGATACATGGCCCCATTCATTCTTTCATGTACACGGATCAGTCGTCCTGTTCCCTTTGCAGAGAAACAGCCCCAAAGCATGATGTTGCCACCCCCATGCTTCACAGTAGGTATGGTGTTCTTTGGTAGAAACACAACTCGTCGTGTTTGGAGGAGAGAGAATGCTGAGTTGCAACCAAACAGTTCTACTTTGGTTTCATCTGACCATATGACATTCTCCCAATCCTCTTCTGGATCATCCAAATGCTCTCTAGCAAACCTCAGACGGGCCCGGACATGTACTGGCTTAAGCAGGGGGACATGTCTGGCACTGCATGATATGTCCCTGGCGATGTAGTGCGTTACTGATGGTAGCCTTTGTTACGTTGGTCCCAGCTCTCTGTAGGTCATTCACTAGGTCCCTGCGTGTGGTTCTGGGATTTTTGCTCACCGTTCTTGTGATCATTTTGACCCCACAGGGTGAGATCTTGCGTGGAGCCCCAGATCGAGGGAGATTATCAGTGGTCTTGTATGTCTTCCATTTTCTAATTATTGCTCCCACAGTTTATTTCTTCACACCAAGCTGCTTGCCTATTGCAGGTCTACAGTTTTGTTTCTGGTGTCATTCAACAGCTCTTTGGTCTTCACCGTGGGGGGGGGGGGGTTTAAAGTGTGACTGTTTGAGGCTGTGGACAGGTGTCTTTTATACTGATAAGTTCAAACAGGTGCCATTAATAGAGGGAATGAGTGGGAGGACAGAGGAGCCTCTTAAAGAAGAAGATACACAGGTCTGTGAGAGCCAGAAATCTTGTTTGTAGGTGACCAAATACTTATTTTTCCACCATAATTTGCAAATAATTTTTTTCCAAATCAGACAACGTGATTGTCTGGATTTGTTTCCACATTTTGTCTCTCATAGTTGAGGTATACCTATGATGACAATTACAGGCCTCTCTCATCTTTTTAAGTGGGAGAACTTGCACAATTGGTGGCTGACTAAATACTTTTTTGCCCCACTGTACATATTGATCATTTTAAATGATCAGTACTGCGATAGCTACAGTGGCTACATTATATGTAAAGCTGAACACCAGACTCCCCTTCAGTCTTGCAGAGCTGAACAGGGCCTTCCCCTGCACTGAACCTGCTTACTCATACTGTGCATTAGAACCTGCAGCATGTCAGATGGGTCTAAATGATGCCAGGAAGTGAGATGGGCCCTCTTTCACACTGAGCCGCCCATAGCGTCGGCGATAAAACCGTTATCTTTACCGCCGACATTATAGGCGGATTTTCGGCGCATTTTGCCAGCTAGCGGGGCGCTTTTAACCCCCGCTAGCGGCCGAGAAAGGGTTAAAACCGCCCTGTCCCATTGATTTCAATGGGCAGGAGCGGTAAACACACCGCTCCAAAAGATGCGGCTAGCAGGACTTTTTTTTACCGTCCTGCTAGCGCACACTGGAGACAATGGGGCAGCTGTTTGAGGGCGGATTGCAGGCGCTATTTTTAACGCTATAGCACCTGCAATACGCCCTCAGTGTGAAAAGGGTCTAAGAGGAGAAGAGTGGCCAGAGCTTCTCTTCTGGGTCAAAGGAGTGCATCAGGCTGATGCTGCAGCATGGGTGCGAGAATATAGGTTTGCTCCACCCCCCCAGCATCCTTGGCTCACCTCCTTTATTAACGAAATTCCGTTTTTTCGATCATGGAGGTTTAGCATCACATGTGGGCATCGCCTTGGGTGCTCTCTGCCTGTAAATACAGTCTGCCCAGGAACTCCCCTCCCCAAAAGACCCATCAGAGCATTTTGATATTTGCAGAACTCCTCCAAGCACACTGCCTGCATCAAGGCCGAGGGCTCTTGACAGGGGCACTAAGGCAGGATGCCGTGATGTTTTCAAGAAGCCATGTATAGAACCCCCTCCAACCAGCCAGAAACTCACTACACATTGCCTATAAAAGCACAGAGCCCCAGACATGACGACATCACTGGGTCTAAAATATGGTATTAATACAGTATTTAAAAATCTCAAGATGTACGTTGATCTGAGGGTGGGGGAGGGAAGGGAAAATAGAAGTAGATTAAACTTCACCTTTAAAAAGGAAAACTACACTTTTAATTAAAACATGAATGTTAGATATATAATTGCTATATAAGCAAAACATTTTCTGCTTTAATAATATTCAGATTTCCGTTCAATGTCAATCAGCAGCCACTGAAATTGTGCTAAAAAACAAACAAAAAAAAAAAAAAACACAACTGATAGCAACATCTTAATGTTTTCTTTTAATAGGACAACCTGGAGACATACCCTGCAATGGTCGTTTTATTTTTCACAAGACAATCCCTAAAGCCTCATCCACACTGAGCACTCAGCCCCTGTGCGTCAAATCATGGCTTTCTTGTGTCAGAGAGGCACTGGTGCAGCATCCAGCCCCCAGCCCCCCCCCCCCTGCCTGCAGCCTGTCAAAGACTGACAGCCTGAAATAGGATGCAGCCTGGATGCTGTACCAAGTGGTGCTCACATTTAGGGCTGTATGCCTTCAGGCACATATACCTGGAAAGTTTATGTGTGCCGCTCAGGCTCGATAAGGAGGGGGTATATGTAGGTGGTGCATCCGCAGATGCTGCTAGAGTGCCGACAGGGGATGGAGCTCCTGCTCAAGTATAAGGAAGAAAGGGAGAAACCCCTGGCAGTCACACATCTATGGTGTCCTACAGAGATGAGTGGAGGGGTAACCTCAACCAGGACTCTGACCAGGCCACGTCCCCAACACATTTCACTCTGCCCCTAAAGCTTGACTCATTTTTTTGACATCACATAAACCTGTTATTTTTACTTTTTTTTATCCACTGCGTTTCTGAAGGCATAGGGGGGCCCGTACAACTTGCCTACTTTTTTTGTAGTTTATTTATACATTAAGGGAGTACATAGCAAAATACAGGTGAAACTCGAAAAATTAGAATATTGTGCAAAAGTTCATTTATTTCACTAATGCAACTTAAAAGGTAAAACGAATATACGAGATAGACTCATTACATGCAAAGCACGATAGTTCAAGCTGTGATTTGTCATAATTGTGATAATGGCTTACAGCTCATGAAAACCCCAAATCCACAATCTCAGAAAATTAGAATATTACATGCAATCAATAAAACAAGGATTGTACACAGAACAATATCGGACCTCTGAAAAGTATAAGCATGCATATGGTTTGGGCCCCTTTTGCAGCAATTACTGCCTCAAGGTGGCGTGGCATGGAAACTATCAGCCTGTGGCACTGCTGAGGTGTTATGGAAGACCAGGATGCTTCAATAGCGGCCTTCAATTCTTCTGCATTGTTCGGTCTCATGTCTCTCGTCTTTCTCTTGGCAATGCCCCATAGATTCTCTATGGGGTTGAAGTCAGGCGAGTTTGCTGGCCAATCAAGCACAGTAATTCCACGGTCATTGAACCAGGTTTTGGTGCTTTGGCAGTGTGGGCAGGTGCCAAGTCCTGCTGGAAAATGAAGTCAGCATCCCCATAGAGCTCGTCTGTGGAAAGAAGCATGAAGTGCTCCAAAATCTCCTGGTAGACGGCTGTGTTGACCCTGGACTTAATGAAGCAGAGTGGACCAACACCAGCAGATGACATGGCTCCCCAAATCAACACAGACTGTGGAAACTTCACACTGTACTTCAAGCATCTTGCAGTGTGTGCCTCTCCATTCTTCCTCCATACTCTGGGTCCTTGGTTTCCAAATGAGATGCAAAATTTGCTCTCATCAGAAAAGAGGACTTTGGACCACTGAGCAACAGACCAGGTCTGGTCTGTTTTTCTTTAGCCCAGGTAAGACGCTTCCGACGTTGTTTGTTGTTCAGAAATCAGGAGTGGCTCGTGTCCATGAATATAGTTTGGTGTTTGGACGGGAGTTTGCGGTGGTTCGATTGCAGTGCAGAGGCAAGCTTACATGAAGGAGGGTGAGACACACATAGTTGTTTGGTCCGCCGAGACCGCAATACATCGCGGCTGCCTGCTGTATACTTGCCTGGCATTTGGAGAAGTTTTATTGAAGTGCTTGATTTTGATCTGCCTAATGTGAGTTTAACCATTGAGGGTCACTTGTGCTGTGCTATTTTTATTAAAGTTGTGACATACTTCACTATCGGAGATATTTGTTGTTTTTTTCATGTGGGAGACTTGGCTGACCTAATTTCATCTGGATCCGTTTTTTGATACCCTGGGGGGGTAATTAAGCTGATTAGCCAAGCATGAGAGTGCGAGGCATATCATATTGGTGAGTGCAAGTCCTTAGGGAGTGGAATCACTGAGCACATTGGTATGGTGAAGGTTTTCAAGCAAACACAGAAAAATACAGTCTACACAATTTTGATTTGAAGCCACCATTTGAATGCAATTTTATTTATGGACTCATTATTTCTTCATAAGCACTTTGTAGCAATTATTTAAAAACACTGTTCTGAACGTTATGGACACTTGCTGAGTTTATTATATGCACATTTATTCACAGGCTGTATATTTATGAATTTATATGTATGCATTTGGTTATAGCATGTATCTAAGATTAACAGTCAGCGTTACAAACAGGGGTGGGGGGACCTTACCAATTGGGAAACGAATCACTTCATAGTAATCCGGGGCTTCAGACTTCTTTACTGGTTCCATGAATGGCCAAGCGCTTGGGTGAGACTAAAAAAAAGAAATTAGACAATAAGTTGTGCCGAATTCTACACCACAAAAGCGATGAATCAATCTCTGCTGTGTGACAATCAAAAACAGCCTTTTGTAGCACATGTTTATACTGGAAATGGGTACAACAGGTTTTGTTTTTTTGGCACCAACAGTTTGCGCAGCGCTTTACACTTAGAGCAACTTTAAAGAGGAAGTAAACCCTCTGGGGGAAAAAAGAATAAAGGTAAGTAGGTAGGTAAAAGTGGTCTGTAAGGGTTTACAACCACTTTAACACAGGGTGTCACCAAGACATGACAGATTAAATAATAAAAAATATAAATAAATAAAAACCAGTAAAATGTGGTACTCAAACATTCTTTATAGCCTTGCTATATCGCATAAAATGGTATCCAGGAAGAGACCAGCTCAACCCATACTGGTGGGTGGATATTGTAATATATAACCACAATTACAAAAGAGATGATTTGCAACTCTGCTCAGCTAATTTTGAGATTTACCAACCCAAGTACAACCAGGTGATGATGACTAGTTCAGCAATGTAGCTTCCCTTGTCACCTCTCTGCCTCCTCAACAATGTGTCAGCATCATCAGCTTTGCCCAATAAGCATGATGAAATAGTGATGCTAAACCAGGAAACAGGACTGCAATCCCCTGACTCTACAGAGATGTGTATATGTGAATATGGTTTCCGTCCGTCTGGATTCAGCGTATCAAATGTCAGCGGACATGTCACCGCTGACATCCATCGCTCCATAGACCTGCATGGAGCGTCCATTCAGGTCCACCTAAAAACAATGACAGGTGGACCTGAACGATGTGCTCATGTGAAAGGGGCCCAATACATTTCACCTTTTTAGCTGTTTGAAGTTTCACTTTAGGATTACTAGGAAGCATGCTGCATCTACACCTAATTTCAGGCCAGGGTATGCCAAGAAGGTGGAGTGGATGCAGTTTTTCTTTTTTAATTAATTACTCTCCATGTTTGACCGTTAGAAACATTGAAAACCTGCGATTGCAAACCTCAGACATGAAATATGAACAAAGCATATACCTCTATAGCAGGGGTATTGAATTAAAATTCATGGAGGTCTGATCATTACATTTTCATTTAACAGAGGTCAGAGTCTCAGGTTTGTGCCATGACTGTTTCTTCTCTTCATATCACAGCCCCATACAGCTTCCCCTTTACATCAGTGTCATCAGTCCTTCTCCCTTTACATCACAGCCCCCTCTTTTACATTGCAGAACCCCCCTCTTTACATCAAATCACTCCCTTTACAATACGCCCCCCCCCAATTTACATTGCAGTGCCCCCCCCCCCTTCAGTGTCCTCAGCCACCCCTTCCTTGCATCTCAGTCCCCTTCATTATAGCCCACTTCCTTGCACCCCAGTCCCCTTTACAAAACCTCTTTGCTTGCATCTCAGCCTCTCCCTTACCTGCACCCCAGTCCTTTACAGCCCCCCTCCGCCTACTTTCATCTTAGTCCCCTTCACGGCCCTCCCCCCTTTTTTGTATACTTGTGCCCTTAACAACCCCCCCCCTTCATTGAATCCAGTCCCCTTTATATGAATGCCTCCCAACTCCCCCCCCCCCCCCCCCCACATTACATTTCACTCTGCCAATCACATTACTCCTTCAACCTTTTTGATCCTACCTTACGTAGCAGGTAGAAGGCACATAACATCCGGACAGAGGGCAGGACATGCTTTTCATGTTAACAGGCAGGTGATTGGTTGCTAGGACTGCCCCACATCCTAGCAATAAATCACTGGCCTCTTAAAGTGACTGTAAAGTCTTGTTTTAAAAAAAAAACATAAACAAAACAAACAACATGGTATAACCTCCCTCCTCTGTGCAGATGGGTTTGCACAGAGCAGCCCGGATCCTCCTCTTCTCGGGTACCTCTTTGCTGCTCTTGGCCCCTCCCCCCTATCGAGTGCCCCAAGTCAGCAGCTTCCTATGGGGGCACTGAAGCCGAATCACAGCTCCGTGTGTCCATTCAGACACAGAGCCCCGACCTGGCCCTGCCTCTGTGGATTGGCTGACTGCTTTGATTGACAGCCGCGGGAGCCAATGGCGCAGCTGCCGTGTCACAGCCAAACAGAAGGAGGAGTGTATTGGACGGCTTAGACGTTTGTGGACATTGCTGGAGAGAGATGGGGCTCAAGTAAGTAATTAGGGGGTGCTGGGGTGGCTGCTACACACAAGTTTTTTTTATCTGAAAGCATATGCATCCAGATAAAAAAAAAACCTCTTCTTTACAACTCCTCCAAATTGAAAAGCGTGCCCCGCACTCTGTCTGGACATGCTGCACCATCTATCTGCTAATACTAGGATGAATGTTGTGGTGAAGGCAGGGGGAAGGAGGTCACCTGGGAGAGGATACCCAGGCTGCCAAGTGGCGAAGCAATGGTCCACATAAACTGTCATTCAGTCGTTTTTTGCCCGCAGTACACCATTTAGTGATGCCTGCTCAATAGTGTGTACTTGTCAGTCAAGAGCACCAAGTGTCATTACTCTCTGCTGCCTCGTTCCTCTGCCATCAGCATGAATTACTTCAGGCAAGTTTTCCTGACACCATGAAACAAAAAAGAGGGGGGGGGGGGGAAGAGGGAGCTCCAGCCTCAGCTGTTTGTTTGGGTTTGTGTTTTTCTTTCCTCCAATCAGCTATCCTCACTGAGCTCTGCAGAGTGTGACTTCAGCTCTCCGTCCCCTTTTTTCTGAACACTCAGGCAAGATGTAGATAAGAGAAGACTGCAGATAAACAGATACAATTTTTGTATTTGTTTCATATCTGTGTATCACCTGACATGTAAGTTTATAACCACTTTAAGAGTTTCTTTTCAAAGAAAATAAATTAAAAAAAGTCTCACATTGCAGGTTTGGCTGTAAATTTGAACTACACATAAAAGCGGTTACCTTAATCTGTGCCAACAAGTTCTTCAGCATATTGTATAACTGGTCAGGATCCTTAATCTCCTTCCTGTAAAGGTTATATACATTATGGAGTAAAAAAAGCATTACAATAATATATCTGCTGATGCAAGATTTCAAAAACAGTTTCTATGCCAGCTTTGCAAAGATGGCAAGGACTAAATCTCTCACTAGTCTTAACTGTTGGGACTCAGGCAAAGCAATCTCTGCGCATAAAGGCCAATCCTGCTCACTACCCACAGACACCAAGAGGGGGTCCTAGTCTTCCAGTTGGACTTTACACTAAATATGTATTGAAAAAACGCTTGGGGGATTCGGTTGTATCAATAATACTAAAGGTATAGGACAGGACAGAACAAGGAAAGGGAGGTCTCTTCACAGGAGTCCCTGAGATATAAACCGTGAATTAGTCAGCCTTCGAAAAGCTCACTGAAAACGGCACTGCTGATGCTGAAAGAGTCACCTCTTGAAATATACACCTACAATCAAAACAGTCAACCATTATGAGGACTAAACAATATTAAATTAAACGTCTTTAAATTCGGTAACACTAGAGAAAGAGCTGGGATATCAGTGCCTTTTTTTTTTTTTTTTTTTTTTTATATCACTGGCAAAAAAAATACTGCAATGACACAAAGTTGGACCACAAAACAGCAGATAACAGAGGCTGTTCTCAAAAGAAAAAACAGTGACAGATGAGTGCAGGACAAGCAAACCAGCTTTTTAATTAGGCCTTATGCACACAGGGCGTTAGAAAAAAAAAAACAAGCTGCAAAGCCACTACCAACGCCAGGAAAAAGCGGCTGTAAAAACTTTAGTCGTTTTTTGCATTGGCACTAATGCAGGTTTAGCCACGCTAGCTTTTAGCAACGTTTCTCTGCCTCTTTTCAAAATCAATGGTTCCCTAAGAGAACCCATTGATTTGAATAGAAGTCGTACCACAAGTCAGATCACGATGATGCGGTTTGAGCGCTGAGGATCTTCTGTATGGATTTTAAGGGGACACCTCCCACGCCAAAAAAATTCCCGTGGGGTCCCCCCAAAATTCTCAAAAGACCCTTATCCGAGCACGCAGCCTGGCAGGTCAGGAAGGGGGGGGGGTCACCCAGAGGCCCCCACCTCCTGGATCATACCAGGCCACATGTCCTCAGCGGAGTAGGTGTGTGCTTTGGGGCAGGGGGGACCCTGCACCCCCCCACCATAAAGCACCTTGACCCCATGTTGATGAGGACAAGGGCCTCTTTCTGACAACCCTGGCCTTTGGTTGTCGGGGTCTGCGGGTGCTTATCGTAATCTGGAAGCCCCTTTTAACAAGGAAACCCCCAGATCCCGGACCCCTCCACATTATGTGAATGAGTATGGGGTACATTGTACAGCATCACTTTAAAAAATGGTTAAAATTAGATAACAGTATGAATTGCGGTATAAAATTGCACTCATAGTGCTCTGTAGATGAAGGCTTGCCAGGTGCACCAGTGGGAGAAGCCACCGGTGGATCCTGTGTTTAGCCATGAGCGCCGGGTGGCAGCCGTGTCTGTAGCCTTGAGAGGATTCGGGAAGATGCCGGCTCAGTCCTCTCGAAGTTGCTGACTCCCAGCACTCGTGGCTAAACACAGAATCCACTGGCAGCTCCTACCACCACTGCACTTTAACCTATAGAGCACTATGCGAGTGCAATTTATACTGCAATTGACACCGTTCTCTAATTTTAACCATTTATTAAAGTGATGCTGCACTAAGATCGACTTGGTGCTTCTCTACCATTCCTTTCACAGTTACCCATTCACCCCACAAAAAAGTGTAAGGAGGAGGAGGTTTTTGATTAAGGCAGTTTCAGCGTCTCTTCTGCTTCCTTCTACCTCCGGCGATGTCTTCATCCTCCGGTACGTCTCCCTCCTGTGATGTCTTCTCCCTCTGCCGGTTCTCCTCTCTCCACTGTGTTCTCCCCGCTGTTCTGCCACCTATGTTCTTCCGACGCCCTCTCCCGCTGTAATGCTGGGTCTGTCGTGTGCCATTACTTATATAGTCATGGGGCCACCCGGTGACGTCATCCGGAGGCTCCGCCCCATGCGATGCCACCGCCCCATTATGCCCCGGGCAATGGTGTCCCCCGCCCCATGACTATATAAGTAATGGCACACGGCGACCCAGTATTACAGCTGGAAGGAGCATCAGAAGAACATCGGAGGAAGAACAGACGGAGAAGACAGTGGAGAGAAGAGAACCGTCGATGGGAGAAGACAGCGAAGAGAACAGTCGGGCGGGAGAAAAGAACCGCAGAATGGAGACATCGCCGGGGGGGAGAAGATTTCGGAAGAAGAGACTGCGGAGCTGCTTTAGAAAATGACTTTATCAAAAACACATGTACTGTTTTTATTTTTGACACCTTTTTTGGGTGAATGGGTAGGGGTACAACGTACCCCATATTCATTCACATAAAGTGGGGGGGGGGGGGATCAGGATCTGGAGGCCCCATTGTTAATGGGGGCTTCCAGATTCCGAAAAGCCCACCACAGACCCCTGACAACCACCGGCCAGGGTTGTCAGGAAGAGGCCGTTGTCCCATTAACATGCTCATGCACTTTCTCGCATCCCACCCCCCCCCCCCTCCTGGCCTGCGTGGGGTCTGGTATTTATTTTGGCAGGAAACCCACGGCAATTTTTTTTTCATTTTGGCGAGGGTTCCCCTTCAAGATCCTCAGCGTACAAGCCACACTGCAAGTCAGATCATTTTGATCCAACTTGTGGTGCGACTTCTATTCAGTACGCAGTAAGTGGGCTTAAAGCGGAGTTCCGCCGTAAAAAAAAAAAAATCTGCAGCTGTTGACCTAAAAGAAGGACAACTTACCTGTCCAGGGCGCCCACGATGTCCTCGCCCAAAGCAGATCCGTCCCCTCGGCTCCGGGTGCAGGCATCGCTAGTAAGGGAATCAGGAAAAGAAGCCTTGTGGCTTCACAGCCTGGTTCATTACTGCGCATGCACGAGTCGCGCTGCGTGTTCTGAGTGGTCCCTGCTGTCTTCTGGGAATTGTGTCTCCCAGAAGACAGCAGGGGGGACAGAGGAGGGGCCGGAATGGCGTAGATCACCACAGATACTGCGCCAAAAGTGGGAGCAAATACCTGTATTAGAAAGGTATCTGCTCCCCCCCCGAAAAGGTGCCAAATGTAACACCGGAGGGGTGGGGGGGGGGGTGGAGACTCTGGACAGTGGAAGTTCCATTTTTGGGTGGCACTTGCTTTAAGCATCGTATAGCCATATGGTGTGACCAAAAGCCCATATTTTTTGAAAATGTTCGTGTTTTAAATAGCCTTGCAGGAGTTAAAATGTTATTTCTGTATGTGTGCGCTGTAATATTTTGTTCTGTTTGTATAGTCTTATGGTTGCACCATCTTTACTGCATTTTTTAGGGGGTGCCCCCCAAGTATTTGTTTTTTTTTATTCAAATCAATGGGCTCTCATAGGGAACTATTGATTTTGACATAAATAAAATAAACGCTTGATGAGGCTTAACGCGGCTGTATCCAATGCAAAGCCGCTTATTACCAACGTTTTTACAGCTCTAACGCCCGTCATCAAAAACATGATGGCTGTGGGGGTTTTTTTTGCAGCCCAAACGCCTATGCCACTTACAGCTCCTAAAAGCCTATGTGTGCGCGCACACACGAGGCCATAAAACATGGAGCTTTTTTTTTTTTTTTTTTTTTTTTTTTTTACTACACAGCTTAAAAAACGCCTGATGCACCTAAAAGCGGTTGTAAAAACGTCCCGTGTACATGGGGCCTTAGAGATTCTGTCTATTAATTAAAACTCCCTGCACTTCAAGTAAGCAGCATAAACCGAAAAAAACAAACAAAAAACAAACAACAACTGCTAGACGGTGCATCAAAGTTCACCCCCAAATATGGATTCAAAATACATTATATAATTTAAGAGCCTGAGCAAATCTTTCATGACAAAGTCCCCACTGAATGACCAGGAAATATACTAGTGATCAGAGGAGCTGCTAGTATATGTTTAGGTCACATTAAAAATGTCCTCTCACTCTGTAATGGCATCAGAGTAATAGAATACATACCCCTTTTCTTTGCAAGATGGTTTCCACCCCGTTTCTCCTGGAAAAAAAAAAATAGATATATCAATATATCAGTGCTGCCACTAGACCCCTTAAAAGAACCACATCTGTTAAGTGTGCTATTCACCACTTACTTATGCCCGGGATACATTCTACTGGGATCTGTCGTACACCCTCCTTAAAACATGTCAAGCCAGGATAGACTTTGCGTATCTGCGCCTGTCTGCGTTCAATCAATTTCTTAATGATCTGGATCAAACAGAGATACAGCAATATTGATACAATTAAAATCAGAGGCTGGGACCTTTTAGCATAGGAAGTACTATTCAACCACCCCAATACTGGATACTTTCACCTTCTTCCTGCACAGGCCAATTTTTAGATTTCAGCACTGTCACACTTTGAATGACAATTACTCAAGTCATGCAAGGCTGTACCCAAATTGCATTCTTTTCATATTTTGAGACAGGTGGAGCTCTATTTTGGTGGTATTGAATCACCACTGGGTTTTTGTTTGCTACAAAAAAAAAAAAAAACACGATTTTTTTTTTTTTAGTTTTTCTTCATTTTGGTTATAAAAGTTTGCAAATAAAAATTTCTTCATAAAATTTAAGCCAAAATTTATTCTGCTACATTACTTCGGTAAAAATAACCCAAATCAGTGTATATTATTTGGTCTCTAGGAAAGTTAGAGTCCACAAACTACAATATTTAATTTTAAATGTTGATCAATGTACTGACGACCCATCTCATTTTTTGAGGCCCTAAAATGTCAAGCCAGTACAAAATACCCCCAAATTACCCCTTTTTGGAATATAGACAGTCCAAGGTATCTAGTAAGAGGTATGGCGAGTTTTTTGAAGTTACAATTTTTTGTACAGCAATATCATGACTGGCGTGGCATTTGCCTGGGAAACTGACAGCATGTAAAAAAAAGAAAGAAAAAAAGAAGTAGTAATACATTTTTTCAATCATTTTTCCCTCCTTTTTTTTTCCATAAATGGTCAGAGACAAAAATGAAAACCTGAAAGATTTTTAACTCCTTCCCATGATATCCGAAGCTCTAAATATAATTTTAGCTGTAGCAAAGATTTTCAACAGTCGGCATAATGAAGGATGGTTGCTTATTGATTGCTATGGGCGACTGTAAATTTTACTTTTCTATGTCTAAAGTACACCATTATGGAGGAGGGGGGAGAATGTAGGCTGCCATTGCTAACCTACTTCTCAAAATGCTGGTTAATTGGCAGTCTCTGGCTTTACTACGGAGTCACTGACCAAGTATGCAGCAGGTGAAGCCAGAAAGTAGTTGGTCCTCCTGATTTGTATACATGTTTAGGGTCCATCAAAAATGTACTTAAAGCGGAGGTGCAGCCAAAAAAAAAAAAAAAAAAGTTAGCAGCTACTAACAGTGTAGCTGCTGACTTTTAATAAGGACACTTACCTGTCCTACTCGCCCATGATGTCGGTCACGCCACGGCGATCGATCGCTGCTGGCAGGTCCCGGCTCCTCCATCCTGAGTAAAGGAAACAGGCAGTGAAGCCGTAAGGCTTCACTGCCCGTTTCCTACTGCGCATGCGCCACTCGCACGGCGCTTTATGAATGGACGGCTTGCCTCCTGGGATACAGACAGTTCCCAGAAGGCATTCACAAGAAGAGGAAGGAGACCCACCGTGGACGAGAAGAGGCACATTAGGGGACTTCCGCATAGAAACAGGCATTTAG
The DNA here is from genome assembly GCA_029206835.1 of Rana muscosa. Lineage (NCBI taxonomy): Eukaryota > Metazoa > Chordata > Amphibia > Anura > Ranidae > Rana > Rana muscosa. Next base: position 141,637,643 of record CM055128.1, on the reverse strand, counting down.
GGAGAGTATAAAAAAAAAAAATTCTTGTATAAATTTTTTTTTTTTAGGATTTTTAATGCAAACATTTTTTCAGGGTGGACCTCCGCTTAAATCCATTCGACCAGATTCAAGCCAGGCAACTGGCAGTTTTTGAATGCAGAGGCAGCCATAAACAGCCTACATAGTTCTAATAAATGTAAGAGTTCCGCTTGTTAACCATTACTAAAAGCAACATCTGCACAACTGCTAGTTTTACACAGGACATGTAACTACTGAGAGGAAGTGGCAGCAGCATAGAAAGACTCAGAGCACACACCTCCTTCTGCTTCTTTATGATGTGGGAGAGCTCAGTGTATGGAATGCGAGGATTTAGTTCGCACTCCATCAGAGTGGCACCTTCGTAATCCTTGATGTAACCCAGATAGCGACTTTTGGGGACTTTGATGTCTTTGGAAAAACCCTACAAAAAGGTAACAATATAAAATTATTATAATACGTGGATAGATAAAAACACACAAAGCAGGGAAACTAAAAATCTTATAGCACAGCATTTCTGAGGACCCCTCCCTGCTTTTGTAAAGATTGGGAAACTCCTCTGTTCTTATCCGTTTCCTAGGCATTTTGGACACATAACATGAAATGTATTGCAACAATAGACTTGCCATCCTATCAAATTCACAATAAGTTCCAACTAAAAATCTGCACATGCTGATTTATAACCTTCAAATTTTCAAGAAAAGACACATTATGCAAGTTGATTGGTGGTGATTTTATCTTGCCTGTGCTTTTCTTTTAGAACTACATGTAGGATGAAAAAATTATACAGGCATACCCCACTTTTAAGTACACAATGGTACCAGAGCAAGCATGTAAAACTAAAAATGTACTTAAAGTGAAACAATACCTTTTTTCACTTCACACTCACTGTGACCATTGGTGCAGGGTCAGGTTGATGTAGATTCTGGCCAGCATGGTCTGGCTATGCCACTTGTGTCCACATGGCTGTTGTAGTTTGTGAAAAAGCATAGAGTGCTGTGGCCGGCTGCCCTCCCAGCACTTGTTTATTGTTGCTTCAGCTCCCTTCATCAGCAGCACAGAGTGGATAATTAGCATGTGAGGCTGCATCTCCACTCCATGGGCTCTCTGAGGGAGATCTTCGTGAAGGGGCAGGGCTGGGAGACAAGTCTGTGGTGTTCTCTGTTCCATAAAGACGGCTCTCATAGGCTGCATTAGTGTGCTGGACATTTGTCCAGCAGAAGTATGCACCAAAGGGCTCTGTGCAAAGCAGGGAATGGGGAAGACTCAAGGGGTGCTAGTGTCTGCCAGTGCACCCTGCTTGTTAGGACATGCGGGCCGCACCTCCGATGCCACTGACCATACTTGTGAGACACTTTACGTAAACTCACGGGTACGTCCGTACTCGCGAGTGTACGTAAAGCGAGTGTGCGTAAAGCGAAGTATGCTTGTATTTGTAGAAGGTTACATTGTACAGGACATATCCAAACAAAAAGAAACAAACTTCACACAGATCAACAGCAGCTTCTGCCCGCTCTCATGTCGGGTGATATCTGAAACTTATACTACTGAAGTCATACCCTTGTGCTTGAATAAAGCCAAGGTAAATATTAATTCATATCATTAAATTGATGCATTGACCATCACATCCCATCAAGGATTGCAATCTCTAAACCAAGCTGCTTTTACAAATGCATAAATCTCGGGGGGGGGGGGGGGGGGAAACACACTTTATGAAACAAATTCTCTTATTGTACACAGCCAGCAGTAGACTCAATCTGACCACTGTACCTGGGGCGATCCACACAAGCGGACAGCTAAGAAAAATAGGCCATGATGTATACATGAAGGAAAGCAGGTTTAGAGCCAGTGTGAAAGAAGCATTAACCTAGCATCAACAGGTCCTCATTTCAATAAAGACACAAAAAGGCACTAAGCTGAATTGCTTAGTACTTATACATTTATTCAGGAAAATAAAAAAGGCAAACAAAACGGCAAAAAAACTCAAAACAAAATGCTGTTTTCTGTTTACATAACCATATTTAAAATTACCCAACAGATACCCACCTGCTTTTTGAAATAGCCTATAGCATATTCATCTGCATATGTGAGGAAGTAAAGGATGTTGTGTTTAATGTGGTACTCTTTTAAATGGTTCATCAAATGGGTACCATATCCCTGAAAAAGAAAATAAATCAAATAAATACAAAGGCAGAATAAGCTATGGTTACTGGTTTAACTAGATGGACTTATGTCTTTTTTTAACCAAACTATGCAACTATGCTGGAAATCTAGGACCATTGACAATAGTCGTACAACCCATAATACACAAGAAAATGGAAGCAAGTATTCAAATAAATGTGCATTAGCAGACTTAAACCTTTGCCCCAAAATTATATATATATATATATATATACTGAGGGGGTTAGCTCAGCAGCGGGTGTGTGTGACCCCCTGGATGGATTCACCACACAAAACAGGCACAGCAGACAGGGTTTATAGTTGCAAAAACGAAAGGTGCGGTTTATTCAAACTATTTACAAGGGAAAAACAACAAAACAAACAGAAACATGAAAAGAAATCCTGGTCAACTTAACCGCTCACTACACACGTTGGTGTCCCTGACTAACAACTGGGTACAGCCTTGTGCTGTCCCAGTCCCTAGCTCCCTGCTTTTTGAAGTTTTTACAGTAACCACACAGGCTTTGGCTCACCGCACAGAGATCACACTCCCCAGACTATTCACACAGATCTGGTTCCAGGTTTGAGCATCTCCCTTAGCATGCTGGGAGTTCTTGTAGAGGCCCTAACGAGCCCACTTCAGCTGGGCTCATTAACTCTTCCCCTGCAAGACTCCCAGCACTCCCCCTAGTGGTATAAATCGGCATAAAGCCTGAATCTAAGACATATCTCTCCCATCCTGGATGCAACCTGGTGACTTTACCTGCCTGCTGTCACATAAACCCCCCCCCCCTCTTGTTTTAACCTTGGGGTTGGAACACAAGCAATCAGGCATGCATGCATGCATGCATGTACTCGAGACAAAGCATCCGCATTCCCCATTTGAACGCCAGGGCGATGCTTTACTGTAAAGTTGAATTCCTGTAGGGCCAGGAACCACCTATTTACTCTTCTATTTGTCTCTTTGTTCTGAGCCATCCACCTTAAAGGAGCGTGATCAGTAATCATGTCAAAGTGCCTACCTAGCAGATAGTACCGAAGGGAATCTAGAGCCCGCTTCACACTCCTTCTCAATTGTGGCGTAATTTACCTCATGGGACTTCAATTTCCTGCTGAGGTAAATGACTGGGTGCTCTTCCCCGTTCCAGACCTGGGACAATACTGCTCCTAACCCAACGTCTGATGCATCACTTTGTACGACAAAGTCCCTAGAGAAGTCTGGCGAGTACAACACTGGCTGGCTACAAAAGGCTTTTTTTTAAGAATTGGAATGCTGCCTCAGCCTCTGGGGTCCATTTAACCATGACAGACTCTTTCCCTTTTGTCAGGTTGGTTAGGGGCACAGCCTGAGAAGCAAAGTGGGGAATGAATCGCCGATAACCAGCGATTCCCAGAAAGGCTCGTACCTGTTTCTTGCTGTTGGGACGTGGCCAATTCTGTATGGCCTCGACTTTATTGACCTGGGGTTTTATTACTCCTCTCCCAATGGTGTACCCAAGATATTTGGCCTCCTCCTGTCCAATGGTACACTTCTTGGGGTTGGCCGTAAACCCAGCTTCCCGGATAGAGTCTAGGACTGCTTGCACTTTTGGCAGATGTGAGGCCCAATCTGTGCTATAGATAATGACATCATCCAGGTAAGCCACGGCATACTTCTGATGGGGCCTCAGTATCTGGTCCATTTTCCGCTGGAATGTTGCCGGTGCGTTCTGTAATCCAAACGGCATTCTTTTATATTGGAACGCCCCGTCTGGGGTTACAAACGCGTTTTTTTACTTGGCCGATTTGGCCAGGGGAATTTGCCAATACCCTTTTGTGAGATCAAGAGTTGTCATGTATCGGGCTGTTCCCAGCCGGTCAATCAACTCATCTATACGTGGCATGGGGTAGGTGTCAAATATTTTGTAACTTTGTTCAGTTGTCAGAAATCGTTACAAAATCGCCAGCTCCCATTCGGTTTAGGCACCAACACTATGGGACTGGACCAATCACTTTGGGACTCCTCTATCACCCCCAACTTAAGCATTTCCTGTACTTCCTCACGTATTGCCTCCCGTCGGGCCTCTGGGATCCGATAGGGTTTTAGCTTCACCCTTTCACTGGGCGGGGTAATAATATCATGCTCTACCCCAGACGTTTGTCCCGGCAGCTCAGAGAAAACCTCCTTGTTGCGCAGCACAAACTCCTTAACCTCCTGTTGTTGGGGGTTTGACAAGGGGACTGCTATTCCAACCTCAGGAATCACGCAATCAGACTGAGCTGGTGACAAAGTTTCTGCAACTAGGGATTCCTTATCCCTCCAGGCTTTCAACAGATTATTGTGATAGATCTGTTCGGGCTTTCGCCTTCCTGGTTGTCCGACCTTGTAATTCACTTCGCTCAATTTTTCCATTATCTCGTAGGGGCCTTGCCATTTGGCGAGGAATTTGCTTTCAACCGTAGGGACAAGTACCAATACCCTATCCCCCGGGGAAAAGGTATGGGTCTTGGCCCCACGGTTGTACACTCTCTGTTGTGCCAATTGCGCTTGGGCCAAATGTTCCTTTACGATTGGCATTACCTGTGCAATTCTATCTTGCATCAGGGCGACATGCTCAATCACACTCCTGTGGGGAGAACTCTCACTCTCCCAAGTTTCCTTGGCGATATCCAACAGCCCTCTTGGGTGTCTCCCATAGAGTAACTCAAAGGGTGAGAAACCCGTAGAGGATTGGGGTACCTCCCTAATAGCAAACATTAAATAGGGAATTAGACAGTCCCAATCCTTTCCATCTCTATCCACCACCTTCTTTAACATTTGTTTTAGGGTTTTATTGAATCTTTCAACCAACCCATCTGTTTGGGGGTGATACACAGATGTACGCAATTGTGTTACTTTGAAAAACTTGCACAGCTCTTTCATAACCCGGGACATAAAGGGTGTACCTTGGTCCATAAGCAGTTCCTTACAAATACCCACACGGCTAAAAACAAGAGATAGCTCTTTGGCTATGGTTTTGGCCGGAGGTATTTCGGAGAGGAATCGCTTCCGGATAACGGGTGGCATAGTCTAATATAACCAAAATGTACTGATGCCCCCTAGCGGACTTCATTATCGGACCTACCAAATCCATTGCGATCCTCTCAAAGGGGACCTCAATGATGGGAAGACGTACCAGCGGGGTTACGGAAATGTGGCATCGGTGTCGACATCTGACACACAGGGCAGGAGGAACAATAATTTTCTGTTTCCTTCATGGCCCCAGGCCAATAGAATCTTTGCAATACTCTCTCTCGGGTTTTCTCTGTCCCTAGATGACCTCCAAGAATGTGCCCATGGACAAACTCCAACACCAACTTCCTGTAAGGTTTGGGGACCACAAGCTGCTCAATGGTTTCTTCTGCTCTTTTAGCCACCCGATACAGTAGGTCCTTTTCCACGATGAAGTACGGGCAAGTGCAGGTCTCATCTGGGTTCACTAACTCGCCATCTATTTTCACTACGTTTTCCCGTGCTTTTATTAGGGTGGGGTCTTTTAACTGTTCTGTGGCAAAATTTTCCTTGTGAACCTCGAGATCAGAAAACTCCACAGATGGCACGTTTTCGTCTGAGGATGTTGGCTCCTCCCCAGTTTCTCGAGTCTCCCCTGCCAATACCGACAAGGGAAATTCTGGAGAGTCCTCACCACTCTCAGAGGAATTCTGGCTATCACATTCCTGGTATATAGGGGCACCAGTGGGGGGCTCAGGACGATCCCAGAGTTCCCAAAACTTTGGAAAATCCCTTCCCACAATGGCATGTGGTAACTGAGACACTAACCCCACCTGATGAGAGAGGTTACCTGGAGGTCTCAAAACACACTGTAGTCACAGGATACTCTTGGGTGTCCCGATGCACACAAATAACAGCTACCTTGTTATTCCCTAAGACCTCTGTAGTGACTAATTCAGCTTTTATCAGTGTCACCAGGCTACCTGAATCCAGCAACACAACATTTTTACCATTAATACACATTTTGCATAAATGTTTCTCAGTTCCCCGAATGGCAGTGCATGCGACTGTCGCAAACAGCGACTGACGTCTGTCCGTTAGAAAGTCACATTGCATGGGTTCATCCACAACCGGGCAATTTGCTGCAATATGTCCCTCTTGCCGGCAGCGGTAGCAAACAATCCTTTTTGCTGCCTCTTGAGCCCCTGACTTCCCAGGCTGTTCTCGCCAGACATTAGGTAGAACTCTCACCCTCTCATTCTCTCCACCCTCACCCCTTGGAATCATCTTGCCCGCCACTGGGAATGGTCTGGTCTTAGGGTGGAAAGTCCGTGAGTCTCTGGAAGAGGCAGTCAGGTTCTCTGTAGCCAAGTACTTCTCCACACGATCCACAAGATTATCGGCCGTTTCTGGGTCTCCATGGCTTACCCACTTTTGGATGGCAGTAGGAAGAGCTCTCAGGAAACGATCCATCACAACACGTTCCACAATCTTTGGTGCAGACAAAGTCTCTGGCTGTAGCCACTTCCTGCTCAGGTGAATGAGATCATACATTTGAGACCTGGGGGGTTTCCCAAGCCGTAAAGTCCAGTTATGCACACGCTGAGCCCGGACGTCCAGGGTGACACCCAGCCGTGCTAATATTTAATTTTTTAGCATCACATAGTCTTTTGCTTGGTCAGGCTCTAGGTCATAGTAAGCTTTCGGAGATTCACCAGTTAAGAGGGGCCACCAGTCCAGCCCACTGCTCCTTAGGCCACTTTTCCCTTTCAGCAGTCTTTTCAAATGTGGTCAAAAACACCTCTGGATCATCCTCTCCAGTCATTTTTGTCAGTAAACGACTCACCCCAAAGGATGCAGTATTAGTGGAACTACTTGCCTCACTGGTCTTTGGACGTTGCTGCATTAATGTCTCCATTTGTTGCTGTAGTCTCTGTTCTTGCTTCTGCAACAGGTCTATGAAGCGGGCCTCAGATTGCTGCTGAGCTTGTTGCTGCGCTGCCAGACTGTTGATGAGCTTGCTGCTGGGCTGCCAGGCTCTGTTGCAAATTTGCATTTGTCTGTTGAGCTGCAAGGCTCTTTTGCAAACCTGCATTTGTCTGCTGCTGATTGGCATTTGCTAGAGCCAGCTGTTTCAGCATCTCCTCCATGCTGGCCTTTAAAAAAAAAACTGCCACTGGTTCTCCACCAACTGTGAGGGGGTTAGCTCAGCAGCGGGGGTGTGTGACCCCCTGGATGGGTTCACCACACAAAACAGGCACAGCAGACAGGGTTTATAGTTGCAAAAACGAAAGGTGCGGTTTATTCAAACTATTTACAAGGGAAAAAACAACAAAACAAACAGAAACATGAAAAGACATCCTGGTCAACACACGTTGGTGTCCCTGACTAACAACTGGGTACAGCCTTGTGCTGTCCCAGTCCCTAGCTCCCTGCTTTTTGAAGTTTTTACAGTAACCACACAGGCTTTGGCTCACCACACAGAGATCACACCCCCCAGACTATTCACACAGATCTGGTTCCAGGTTTGAGCATCTCCCTTAGCATGCTGGGAGTTCTTGTAGAGGCCCTAACGAGCCCACTTGCTTCAGCTGGGCTCATTAACTCTTCCCCTGCAAGACTCCCAGCACTCCCCCTAGTGGTATAAATTGGCATAAAGCCTGAATCTAGGACATATATATCTCCCATCCTGGATGCAACCCGGCGACTTTACCTGCCTGCTGTCACAATTTTTTTATACATATACACACACATTATATATATATATATATATATATATTTTTTTTTATGGTTGGAGCCCTATGGCCGATAGGATATGGGTAAGATACATTGACGCGGACTTACAACATAGATAGACCTGAAGTGTGCCCTGGCCTAACGGACGGTATGCCAAAATAAGGGGGCAAAAAACATTCAGGTAGGGATATCATTTTATTCGGATTGTTTATTGAGCAAGTTTGGAAAAAGCTTGTGCGATCTCCAGCTGAGGGTTAGGAATGTACCGGGCGAAGCAGGCGGACTTCCATCTGCCTAGCTTCTTAATGACATGATCTGAAACCCCATGGCGGGAGGCGGCCCCGATACGAAACGAGTGAGCTGTATAGTGAGCTGGGTTGAGACGTAGACTTTGTAGAAGGATCCTCATCCTTGACGAACTGGCAGGTGCTTAAAGGTTTGGTCGGGAAAGGGAGTAGGGGAGTAGAGTCTGTTTGTGCTGGTAGGTATGACAGTAGGCGATCCAATATGGCCACTGGGCACCAGGCATGGTTTGTTCTATATATGCAGATATCTATGCCGGCGCCCAGCTGTTGAGTTTGGGACACTGCAAGGTGGAGTGTGAAGTGAGTCGGATGGCGAACTAAGTGACGTCTGCGCAAGACTTGGCCGGTGGGATTATTGCAGGTGAATTCGCTTGGCCGTAGAAACCCATAAGCTAAATAGATGGCCGCTTGTATGACCAAGCTAGGGAGGAGGCCAAAACGGAGATGTGGCGAGGATGTTGGACATGTCCCTAAAGATGGCACCGGTTATAGGTAGACGTTTGGGGTTGACAATAGGTTGTAGTGTCTGGACTCCTCGTAGGACGGCTCTGACTGCGGGGGATGTGAACGAGGGTTTTGCGGGATCCTGTAAGGCCAGAAAGTGCTGAATGCCTGCTAAGTACAGACGGATGGTGTTGTGGGATAAGGCCAAGCTATTATGGCAGTACGAGATAAAGGCCAGTATGTGCTTGACATCTACGGCCGTATTATCGGAGCGGGGTGCCAGAAACTTGCTGAAAACGTTCCAGGCTGCACGGTAGGCTTTTAAGGTGTTGTAAGACAGGGACTGATTGATGAGCTGTGACGCTTGCTGTAGGTGGTGTCCTAGTCCAGGGTCAGCTGAGACCAAGGAGGGATAGGGGCTGAGGTCTGGTCGGCTCCGGGTCTCTGCTGAAAAAAGGACGTTAAATTAAAGCGGGACAGAGCGTCTGCGGCAATATTATACTTGCCCGGGAGGAAGGTGCAGTGAACATTGAACTGATGCTGTAACGAGAGTTGTACCAGCCTACGTAGGAAGGACATCACGGTGAGCGACTTGGACATGCCTTTGTTGACAATGTCGGCAGTGGCCTGGTTGTCAGTGGTGAAGCCTACGGTTTGTCCTGTTCAATCGTGGCCCCATAACCGGGCGGCTGCTACCACCGGGTATAACTCAAACAAGGAGGAAGTCTGAGTAAAGCCTGGGATTGCTAGTATCTCTGGCGGCCATGATCCTGCGAACCAGTGGTGGCCAAAAATTGCCGCGAAGCCTTTGGAGGCTGTGGAATCTGTGATTACCTGCGGGGAGAGGGGAGACATTGTGGGTATGAACATGGATATCCCGTTCCAACTGGTGAGGAACTCTTCCCACATCAACAAGTCCGCTACTGCTGCGGTGTCTAGATTAAGGATCTGATCGGGATCCTGTGACTGGGAAAGAAAAACTAGGAGACGTGAGACGAAGGACCGTCCCTGGGGGATGATCCTTGTCGCGAAATTAAGCATTCCCAGAAGGGATTGCAACTGTTTTAGTACACCCCAGTGTGCGGGTGAAAGTTTGGAGTACTGATCTAATGCGGGCCAGTTTGTCGGGGGGAGGCTGGCTTGCATGGTGGTGGTATTCAGATTGATACCGAGGAAGGTGACCGAGTGTGCTGGACCATCTACTTCATGCTCCGCGATGGGAACATTGAGATTTCCGAAGACGACTCTTAACTTGTCGAGGTATTTCAGGGGCGTATCAGGGTGTTCAATCAGCAGAAAGTCGTCCAAGTAGTGGATGACTTGTTGACACTGGGCATGGTGCAGCAGTATCCAGGCGAGAGACCGTGCGAAAGTGTCGAGGAGCCAGGGGCTACTCTTGGAGCCGAAAGTCAGCTTGGTAGCAAAGTAGCAAGAGTCTCTCCAAAGGAGAAGGGGGCTCAAGCCGTAGCTGCAGCAGCAATGGCAGCATCCAAGTTGGAGCGTTTTGCCCACACTGCCTCTGCTTCACCTGCCAAAGGCATCCACCAACAGAACCCCGTACAGACTAAAACACAGACAGGGATGTCATCGGATAGGAAAAGCCAGGGCCATGGTCAGGGAACCTCCAGCTCTACCACTTTACGTTGCGCTAAATCAGCAAGCACTAAAGGGATAGGGGGTGAAAAACACGGAACAATACCCACAAAGCCTACTACATCTACAGGGGCGGGCAATTTAGCGGGCTCCACATTGGAGAAAGAGGAACCCACTCTAAGGGAGGTACTACATGCTGTGAATGCCTGCCTGGAGTCAATTTCCATTTTGAACTTACAGTTGGAGAGCATCAAGGAGGAATTACTCCAGACAGGCCATGATCTGCGTAAAACAGTAGAAAGGACTAGTGCTCTGGAGGAGCGAATAAGTACAGTGGAGGATGACTGGTATCCATTAAAACACGAACTCGAGAGCTTAAAGGAACAAATGGATAGACAAGCAGCTAAACTCGTCGAGATGGAGAACAGAAGTCGCAGGAACAATGTGCGTTTGATAGGCCTGCCAGAGCGGAGCGAGGGCTCCAACCCCATTCTATTTTTAGAAGGATGGTTTAGGGACATTTTTGCTCCGAACACCTTTTCGCCAATTTTTTTGATAGAGAGGGCCCATCGTGTCCCCTTTAAGGCTCGGCAAGGTGCTCAACCCAGGCCTCTACTCCTCAAACTCCTAAATTATAACGACAAGGTAACCCTCCTCCAGAGAGCTCGAGAGATGGGGACCATTATGTACAATGGGGTCAGGGTATCCATGTACCCGGACTTCTCTCCAGACCTCCAAAGGCGTAGGAACGAATTTATGCCAGTTAAACGAGCCCTACAGAAGCACAAAGTTCAATACGCCCTGTTGTACCCGGCACGTCTGAGGGTCTCAGCATTGGGGGACATTTTTTTCTTCAGTTCACCGGGGAAAGTGGAACAGTGGTTGGAGAAGCACAGGAAGGACTTACAGGACACACCAGCTTAAGGATCTGAAGTCTTTTTTTTTTGACAGATTGTACAACACGTTATAGCACTGGGGGAACAGTCTTGGGGATCTTACTCCCCTTTTTTTTTTAGTCCCCCCCCCCCCCTTTACTTTTCCTTTTTTCTCCCCCCCCCCCTCTCCCTAGAGGGAGTGGATCCTATGGTATCACACTATTTTTACAAGAGCATCCCCACATTGCACCTGAATTGTAAACGGAACTTCAATTGCACTTTAGAAAGCTCTATTCCCTCCCCCCTTTTTTTTTTGTTTGGTTGTTGGCTCGATCAAATTAGCCGGGGAAGGAGGGGAGGGGGATACACTATATTGGTATCTGCGTACCTGCACTAAAATTGCACCATAACGACACTGGAATGACACTGCAACTGCACTTTGAGAGGGGGGGGGTCTCCCTCTCCCTCTTTTGTTAATTACAATTAGGTTGAGTATAAAGTAGGGAGCGCCTACGTGGCTCTTTCACAAGGGAAATTGTTTACTAAAATGCACAACATTAAGGTTTTTGAATGAGTGGAATGTATGTAGTAAAGTGAGAGTAGAGGTAGCGGTCACAGGCGTAGCCCCAGTGGGAAGCCTAGATAGGCAAGAGAAGGGGGGGGGGGGTGGGCGATAGGGAATACACACCACAAAAAAAAAAATCGTACTATGGATGTTGCTAGGAGCAAGGGCGGAAGGGGCTACAGGGGGATGCAGGAAAGAGGAAGGGGCAGGAGCTAGTAGTTATATATTGTTTTTTTTCCCTCCCTTTTTCTGGCCTTGCTTGCTATTGTTACCCTTAAAACTTTCGATGCAGGATAAGACGTTCAGCATAGTCTCATGGAGCGTCCGCGGCCTAGGGGACCCAGCTAAAAGAGCTTCGGTCATGACGGCCATTGAGGGGAGGGGGCCTGGTTTGCTCTGTATACAGGAGATACACCTAACTAGAGACAGTGTGAGATATATGCGTAACCAGAGGTTCCCATTCCAGTACCACTCTGTTCGCTCCTACTCGAGAGGAGTGAGCATAATGGTGGGGAGGGGACTGGTGTTTACTTGCAGAGAAAGCTGCGTAGATGAACAGGGCCGATATATCTTTCTGGCATGCTCTATTGAGAATAAACCATATGTTCTGGCCAATATTTACATTCTACCCCCATTCAACTTTGAAGTCTTATATAGACTGGTAGAATTTACACTGGACAAAGTGGGCACCCCAGTACTAGCGATAGGAGACTTTAATGAAGTTTTAGATAGGAGCTTGGACAGATTCCCTCCGGGAGATAGGTCCAACAAGACAAACGAAGGCCAATTGGCTCGCTACCTGGGGGAAATGGGATTGGGGGACATATGGCGCATGCACCATCCACAAGAGCGTCAGTATTCCTGCTTTTCCAGCTCCCACCTCACTCTTTCCACAATCGATATGGCCCTGGGAAGTGATGAGGTGGTAGCACTGGTTAATAGGGTAGAATACGAACCTAGAAGCGTCTCAGACCACTCCCCGCTGGTGCTTAGGATAAAGACAGGGGACATGTCCAATCAGGGAGATTGGAGCATCAGCCCATGCTGGCTTGAATTGATTGGTAACTAATAGACTAAAGAACTTTATACAAATTAACGAGGGTACAGCGCCAGCTGGAGTGGTCTGGGACGCTCTGAAAGCCTATCTAAGGGGGCTCTTGATCCAGCAGGTGGCTAGGGCGAAGGGTGAGGCTCGGAGATGGGAAGGGGATATTAGAGCGGCGGCAGCACAGGCAGAGACAAGGTATATCGAGGACCCCACCGAGACGAGTCAGAGGGAATGGCTGGACAAGCAACAAATTTACAGATTAGCTACTATAAGAAAGGCTGAAAATAGGCGGATATTCCAAAGACAAAATCAATACGGCGAAGGTGAGAGTGGGCAACATGCTTGCCCGCCTGATTAGATCTAATACCCCTGTGGCCAACGTAACATCGATTAGGACGTCAAAAAGGGAGAGATCTCCACTGAGGCTCCAGTAATACTAAATACATTTAGCGCCTTCTATAAAACCCTATACAAGTCTAGGAGAGAGGCCGAGAACAGTCGATTCAAGGCCTTCTTCCGGGGAATGATGGTCCCGGTATTGTCAGAGCAGGACAAGGCAGCCCTGGAGTTACCAATTACCTTGGAGCAACTCCAGATAGCGGTGGCGGGGATGCCCGGACAAAAATCACCAGGCCCAGATGGGCTCCCGATCGAACTGTATAGGAGATACGGTGAAATCCTGCTTCCAGAGTTGCTGAAGACATTGGGGTGGGCACTAGCCTCAGGGAGGCTCCCCACCTCAATGTCGAAAGCCACGATTATCGCAATCCATAAGGAGGGGAAAGACCACCTGGACGTCTCCTCCTACCGCCCAATTTCACCATTATGTACCGACGTAAAAATTTTGGCCAAAGTACTTGCAATACGCCTCAATGTATGTATCCAGAGCCTCATTCACCCGGACCAGTCGGGCTTTATTCCAAATAGGTCAACAAATATTAATATCAGAAGTTTTTTTTTTAAATATACAAATCCCTGTAGCCAAGGATGGCACTAGAGCATTGTTAGCCTTGGATGACGCCAAGGCATTCGACACCCTCGAGTGGGAATACTTGGAGGGTATTGGAGGTTTGGATTTGGCCCGATTTTTATTATTTGGGTCAAATTATACAGCGAACCCCGCGCGAAAATAAATAATAAATCTTCAGACCAGTTCCAATTGGAGAGAGGGACAAGACAGGGCTGCCCCCTCTCCCCCCTATTGTTTGCCCTTGCAATGGAGCCATTGGCTATCAAGACCAGACAAATGCCAGGATTAAGGGGTTTTTGCAGGCCGGAGGGGGAGGAACGGATAGCATTATTTGCAGATGATGTGCTGTTCTTCCTGGGCGACGTTGAGTCCTCATTAAAAAAACAGTGATACAGATGGTGGAGGAATTTGGACGTTTCTCGGGCCTGGTCATCAACTGGGGAAAATCAGCCTTGCTGCCGGTTGACCCACTTGATGGCCAGGCCCTATTTGGAGTAGCCCGACTAAAAATTGTCACAAAACTGAAATACTTGGGGGTTTGGATTAGTTGGGACATGAACCAGTACGTAAACTTGAATATCGCCCCACTACTACTTAAATTTTAACAGAAAGCTGACATATGGAAACGATTTATCAGTAGCAGGACGCTGCAACTTGATAAAAATGATATGGCTGCCACAACTACTGTATCTATTTCACACCTCTCCGACTTGGCCAAAGCTGGTTCAAGAAAATAGAATCGCTCTTTAGGGAGCTGATGTGGAAGGGGCGGCACTCGAGGATCAGTTTGCAAACCCTGCAATTACCAAAGAGGGGGGATTCTCAGTTCCCCATCCAAGATCATACTTCCTGGCCTCCCAACTCCAAAATTTAGCGGGTTGTGGACTACCGGAGGGTAACTCTAGTGTTAATATGATGCCAACGGGGGCTCCACACCGCATATTGGCAGAGGCATTGGAGGCAGACTTTTATCCATAGCTGCCCGACGGTAGAATTAGTCAAGAAAGTCTGGCAGGGAACAAAGGTTTCCATGGGATATAGTGCAGTAACCGAGTTTACCCCCATATGGAGCAATAAAAAAAACTTCCAGAAATGAGCGCTGTAGGAAAATCTAGGGAATGGGATAGGCAGGGCATTAAAAGATTAATTCAGTTATACAGGGGTAACCAAATGAAAACATTCTCAGATTTAAGTAGTGAATTTAATATATCAAATAAGACCTTTCACAAATATCTCCAGATCAGGCATGCTGTTCAGGCCCAATTTGGGTCGTCAACACTAGTATGGACTCAGTCCCATCCTTTCAAAACTAGCTATGACAAATACATCTAAAGGTCTAATCTCAGAGCTCTACACTAGACTGGGGGCAAGGGCAATAAACAGAGCAGGACCCTCTAAGAGCAAAGCAGGATGGGAAAGAGATGTGGGGGCAATTAGTACTGCTCAATGGGATAGGGTATTAGAGCAGGGTACCTTGGTCTCGATCTCGCCCGCGCAGAGAATATCCCACCTATATTTCCTCCATAGAGTTTACTATACCCCTAAAAAGATGCAGACTTGGGTGGAGGGAAAACGACGAATGCCCTAGCTGCAATGCGACAGGGGATTTTATTCATATGATGTGGCGATGTCCTAAATTATTTAGGTATTGGGAGGAGATAATAAGACTAAACAAGACATTTGGGACTCTGCTAGAACCGGTGGCAAAAACCTGCCTATTAGGAATAGAGGAGAGGAGAGTCCAGCCAGATACTACAGAGGTGGTTTTGAGGTGCTTATTTCAAGCACGCAAGTTAAATTGCACAGAGGTGGCAGTCCAAGACCTCCCCATCAGTGGGAAGCTGGGTAGAGGCAATAAACGCAATGGTATGGAGTGAAAGGGTTGCTATATATCAAGCAGAACAGGATCGGAAAATTTGAGAGAATGTGGAGGCGATGGTTGGATGAGGTGGGGTGCCCCCCATAGGATCTTTCCACCCTTTTTGCTTGTCTTTTCCTTTTTTTTTTCTCTTCTCTGCCCTATGTTTCTTCTCTCTATCGCCCTTCTTGGTCCCCTATATTTCCGTCTTTGAAACTATAGGCAACTCATGAATACATTATGTCTTAAGTGCAAAATGGTGTGGGGGAGGGAGGGAGTAAATACACTAAAGGCGTGATTGCATATTGCACAACGTTACAATTATTTTTTTTTACTTGTGCCATCACTACTCTCTTTCTATTGTACTTAGTATTGCATGTATGTACAATTGGTATGAAAAACAAACAAACAATAAAAAGTAATTTAACCCCCCCCCCCCCCCCCCAAAAAAAAAAAAAAAAAAGTCTCTCCATTTCATGCCGTGCCAGCACCACAGGGACGGATGGATGGGTAGGAGCTTAAAGGCATCCGGGATATCGGCTTTGGAGAGCCAGGCGCCTGTGCCGGTTTTGATTATGGCTTGGATTGCCATGTCTACGGAGGCATATTTAAGGGAGAACTCTTCCGAAGGGATTAAGGAATTCAGGCTGGGGATGGGGAAAGAATGAGGCGCAGACAGGTCGTACACCAAGCGAACTTTATTCGAGAACTTGCCCTGGACAAGCCCAATAGGGCTGACTCTCCAGGTGTTGAAAGGGGGCTGAGTGAAGGGGCCTATGACAAAGCCTCGCTGCAGCTCTGTGTGCAACAGCTGATCTATGGCCTGTTCGTCTGTGGCGGCTGAACGCAGATTCTTGCATTCGTGAGACATGTGGGGTAGGGAGATGAGGCCTGTGTGGAAGCCGATTGTGAACCCTTGGACGAGGAAGGTGGTGAGAGAGGGGGTGGGGTGTGAAGTGAGGTAGTGCTCCAGCCACAGAATGTTTACTTGGCCTAGTCAAGATTTTTTCTGTTGCTTGACCTGGCACAGGGTCTTGGGGTGTGCCCTGTGGCATTCGAGGCAAACATGAAGCAGGCGGCACTGGCTAAAGTTGAAGGATCCGAAGTTGAATTGCAGATGGCTGCTCCCCCTGCCGTCAGTACTGGGCGTCCGAACTTGTCCACCTGGGCCGTCTGCTGGGAGGCCGGTAAGCCTAGAGCTGCCCTTGAGGTGGAGGGGACTTCGTGGGGGCGAACATTGGTGGTGTTAGAGCACCAAGTGGCAGTATGGGTAGAGGACTGGCAGTTCGTGCATAGAGGTGAGCGTAGGCCAGCGAAGTTGCGGCAGAACAGCTCGGTATCCATGAGACTCCAGTCTGTGGCTGTTTGGAACTGCAACAGCCTGGCAGCTGCTTTGGCTGAGAAGGAGCGATGATAGTCGTAGAACGAAAATCCTCTGTATTTGTAACCTAGATCCACCAAAGAGTGGAGATATAGGTCCAACTCTTCCCGTCTGTTGGGGGAGACCGAGCATAGGACATCCCTGAGAGTCCCGAAGGCCAGCGCAAATTCTGGTACTGACAATTTGCGATTCAGCCTCGGTCTTTGGCCTTGAGGACCACTGAAACGTCTCCCCATGTGTAGGCCTTGTTATCCGCTACATCATGGACTGCGATGAGTAGGGAGGCAAGGTTAATGTCCTTGCCATCCAGGATGTCCTTCCTAATGCTGGCTGGGACCAAATGTGCTGGGAGGACAACGGGGCACTTGCCTGTAGGGATAGCTGGAGGGGGGTGTCGGGTCCTGGACAACGGGTAGGTCAGGAGTGACGGTCGGTGGGTGGACCTCCAGGAGCGTCACTCTGGCCTGCATGGCTGTGACTGAGGTAGACAAGGACGCTACCAGGGTGTGGAGTTGAGCAACGGCCGCGGCAATAGAGTGCAGGGATGCCCGCTGTGTGCTCGGTCCAGGTGAAGCTGGCATGGGGAGGTCGGTTGAGGCTGGTGGCGGAAATAGGAGCCTAAAGAGCTCTGCTTTCCTGGCTGTGGCCGGGAAGGGCACCTGCCGGCGTCTCAGTTCTGCGGTCAACTTGGGGATGGTCCATCCCCTGAGAGAACGTGTGCTGCCGCTCTCTGTGGCGGGAGAAGGTGAAGGAGGGGCGGTGAGATCTTCACTGCCGGCCTGAGACATGGCTCTGAGTAAATCGGGCCTGGATAGGATATCCTGTCTTCCGAGGTTGGGGTGGTAACCGGAACCTGTAAGGGATGACACGACAATCAGGGTTGTTTCCGTTTCTATGGGGGATTTCTTCCCCCTAAATTTTTTATTTTTTTCCCCCATTTCTTTACCTGTAGAAATGACGTCCAACCTAGTGCAGGATGGACCTGGATTTGACTGATCTGGGGGAGAAACAACAGATAATACATGATGAGGAGGTACTGACTGATTTGACTGTACCTAATTGAGCGAACCGGATGCGGTAACGATGGTGAAAGTGAGTGACAGAAATGTCCCATGACAGACACGAGTCGGTGCGTTTGCTACGTGGCTAAACTACCGAGCTCTGGAGCATGTACTGAAATGGGGCCGTGCAGGACTGGTGCGTGTTTAGGGCGAAGCTGCTGCCGAGAATGCGCGTAAAACTTGAACAGCTGTGTCCCTGCTAAATGAGTGGCCGAAATGACCCATGACAGAGACGTGAATAGGTACGTTTTGCAGTAGCGACTGAAAAACCACCGGGCTCTGGAGCATGTGCAGAAATATGGGCAGAAAAACAACAGGGGTCTTGCTCTGAGGTGGGCATGCCCATTGGGTGTGGGCTACGAAGCAGGGTGTAAGACCTTGTATTACCCCCTTCTCCCCCCCCCCTGTGTTTGTGTACATGCTACCGCCCCCCTATATATTTTTCTTTTTTTTTTCCAAGGTATTTATGCATTTGACAACAATGAGGTGTTTGGCAACACATATGTATTTTATTTTTTATTTTTTACTTTTTACATGTTACTAAATCATTTTGTAAACAAACAAAACAGACAAAAAACAAAACAAAAAAAAAAAAAAAAAAAAAAAAGCTATAATCAATTAAATGTGATAAAATGAATGATGGCATCTTTGCAAACTCCTGCTGTACCTCAGAGCACTAGGGAACTAAGCAATTTGGCAGTATGGTACTGAGCAGCTGGTCCCTACTTTGACATGGACTGTAAAAGTGGGACTGCTGGTACACTGCAGGTGCGATTGTCAGCGATTGGGCAGTTCAAATTTGGACAGGCTAAGGAAAGTGGGGCGAGTCGGTGCACGGATGCAGCCTGACTAGCACCTAATGCTGTGACGGAACGATGCAAGAACAGTGAGGTGAAGGGGGGGGGGGGGGGGGCGGTGCGGGTGGAGTGGCAGCAAGTCCCGGATGCCCGGAAGTGCTGGAAGGGGCGGCCGTGAAGGCAGAATTGCGGCGCCTGCTGACACTATCGCGGCACGGGAACGAGCGGTTGTGCGGGGGTCTGAGGGGAGATTTTTGCTGGACCGGGAGCAAAATCTCTAGCATGGCGTCAAACAAACATAGGAAGCGGAGCCTACCTGTGGGCGAGTCGGGCGTGCGTACGGCGCCGAGTCCCAGGACGAGAGTGTTTGAATCGTGCCGCGCTCGCTGACGGTCGCTCTGAAATGACGCAACGTTGCACCGGAAACCATGTGGTGCGCACAGGAATACCGACAAGGCTTGTGGAGGAGTGGGCTGGCTATATAGCCGCCGGGCTCCTCCCATAAATTCAGGCCACCATGCTGGCCTTCCTATATATATATATGTATATGTGTATGTATGTATATGTGTATGTATGTATATGTGTATGTATGTATATGTGTATGTATGTATATGTGTATGTATGTATATGTGTATGTATGTATATGTGTATGTATATATGTATATGTGTGTATATGTATGTATATGTGTGTATATGTATGTATATGTGTGTATATATGTATATATGTGTATGTATGTATGTATGTATATGTATATGTTTGACAAAAATGTATGCAAAATAAAAAATCTACAAACCTTGACTTGTTCATTGGAAGTAACAGCACAAAACACAATCTCTGTGAAACCTTGAGTGGGAAACATGCGAAAACAGATGCCACCAATAACCCGACCATCTTTAATAAGTGCAAGAGTCTTGTGTTTCCTGTATAATAAAGAAAAAGAAGAGAGTGTTAGGTAAACAATGACCAAATGATGTGGGGATTCAGATACAAAAATAAAAAAATAAAAAATTGGAATGATTAAAATAAGAATATCATAAACCTATAGTAATCGAACTGAGCAGATGATGAAAAACGTTTAGCTTGTCATCAGATCTACTGATGGCATTGACATACTTTTTCAATGAGGTAACCATCTTTTGCTTTAAATAACGTTTTATTTAAAAAAAATATATAGAAATTCCAGGAAAGCGCAACAAAGGTTTTACATAAAACCAAGGATGTGCAATAGTCAGAAAAGTAACAACCAATGGCAAAGGGGGAATGAGACGTACACAGGCTGCACACAATTGGCAGGATGGGTTGGGGGGGAGGTATAGGACAGTTTTTTTTATGCATTTATTCAATTTATGTAGACTAGCATTTAAAATACAACATTTGAACACCAATACATCTGAAAATCGTGTGTTCATCACGTTTATTCTTTGTAGACACTGAAAATAGCTCTACTATGTTGGAAAATAGTCTGCAGTGGCAATCCTGGTTCCCTTGCTTAAAGTGATACTAAACACACACCGATTCATTTACATTTCTATTTCTGTATGATAATTGTCAAAAAAAAAACAAAAAACATCTAAGTACCTTTTTCCTAATTGATATACATCTGTCACATGACCCAGATCTTTCCCAGCCTGTATGCAGGGAAACATAAGCAGGAGGAGCCACTAGTCCTCTGCTGCTGGTCACATGTCCAAAATAAAATAAAAAACCGCCTTTGGAATACAGAGTAAAAAATCAATAAACTGTTTTAAAATTGTCATACAAATATTTATTTGAAATCAAATCTTTATTATTTTGTGGAACATGGTGTGGGCAGATTTCTGGCAGCCACAGGCTGCCTCATGCCCCTCCAGCCTGTGTCTAAGAATAAGAGGGAGGTGAAGCCTCCATTAATCTACATGTAATATTCCACCCCAATTGTGTTTAGCTGAGGAAGCTGGCTGTCATTTACCACTGTGTATACGCCCACATGTGAGACTCTATAGCCACATGGGCTGCTCAGATGTGATAGGGAGGAAATGCTCAGCTTAGAAAAACACTAAAAAATTTGAGCATGTGAAGAGTTGCTAACACTGCTCTGCAAAACCCCTAGTTGCATTGGAAACTTGGACAGAAGGTGGAGACAGAACAGCAGGATCAACCACATTTTTTTCAGAATACCGAAAATGAATCTCATAGTGACCGAGTATGAACAGCATGTAGTATTGATAGATTATTATGATATGGGTTTAGTGACAGTTTAGTGGAAGCTACTTGTGATAAAATAAGCATCAATTGTTTTAAAAATTCACCATACCGATATGCTGTAGAAAGTGCGATAAGTATTATTTGATAGATCAACTGCATTAAACCCAAAAGCAAACATATTGCAGCTTAATAATGGGGGGAGAAGCAGGCATAGCAAGTAGGTTATGCTCACTCCATTTGGCTACAGCAACCCATGGCGCACAAAGATACACACACACACACACAGTGGGGGCTACTTACTAAAGGCAAATCCACTTTGCACTACAAGTGCACTTTCAAGGGCAGTCGCTGTAGATCTGAGGGGGACATGCAAGGAAAATAAAAAAAACTGCATTTTAGCTTGCACATGATTGGATGATAAAATCAACAGAGCTTCCCCTCATTTCAGATCTACAGCGACTGCAATTCCAAGTGCACTTTCAGTGCAATGTGGATTTGCCCTTAGTAAAGCAACCCCTATGTATGTGTTACAAACTGTAGGATGATTTCCAATGCAGAATGCCGTAGTCTGTTTTTTGTTTTAAACTGTAAGGATTCCAGTCTCTGTCTTTCTTACAAACCATTATATGGCTTCCAATGCAATATGCTGCAGACTTTCTACAGTGTTGAACCGCGTGGTTGTTTCTGGTTAGAGTGCATATAAAGCACATAAAAAATAATTTGAGATTTTCAGCTTACTGTATGTTACACACATATTACAATGATGGAGCATGTTATTTTTTTCAGCTTACAGTGTGTTAGACATGCACTAAAAACGCAGTAAAAAAGGGGAATGACTGATTATATGCTGTGCGTTATACATGCAGGACAAGTAGCAATGCGGTTTTCTGCTGACTGCGTTACACACGCACTAAGATGAGGAATCATGTAACTTTATGCTAACTATGCGTTATACACGTAGAACAGTGTGTGTTTGGGGTTTTCCTGCTTACTATGTGTTACACGCACATAAAAACAAGGAATTGTGTTTTCTGCTTATTGTGCGTTTATACATGCACTAAAAAGGATGAATGTGCGTTTTTTCGTGTAACAAACTTAAACGAGTAATGATTTGTGTTTTTCAGCTTAATGTCATTAACACACGCATTAAAAAAATAAAAAAGATGCTATGGGCATTTTTGCATGCTGTGCATTATGTTCGCACTAAAAATATGAATTTTTGGTATTCTGCTTACTGTGTGTTATCCATGAAGTACAAGGAGGAGCCTTTATATATTTTTTTATGCTTACTGTGCATTTACACACACACAGTAAAGGGCAATCGTGGTGTTTTCTGCTAACTGTGCGTTATAAACGCAGTAGGAGTAATAATTCATGTGGTATTTTCTTCTTACTGCTAGATTTTGAGGGAAACTCTACAAAAAAATAAAAGTCCCCAAAATGTCTGCCTCCCCCTGATTTGCATGAGTACTGGATACGTACTACCGCCTTGATACCCATTAACAAAAGCATTATCTAAAAATTAAAACCAAAACCATGATAAAACATTTTATTTAACCTCTTCCCAGCTATGCTATATAGCGGAAAGACAGCTAACAATGGAGGAAAGCTGCTAAACGACTTCTGTTAAAAAGGGAAATCAGGCTCAACATTGGCGACCACTGCCGCCAATCAGTGTCACTTTTCAGTGCCGCCTACCAGTACCGCAGAAAAGTTGCCCATTTGCAAAATTTAACAACAAACTAGTTTAATTTTTTATTTTTATATATATATATATATATATATATATATATATATATATATATATATATATATATATATATATATATATATATATACACACATACACATATACAAACATATACACACACACACACACACACACACTTTATATGCTTGTCAAGTAAAAAAAGAAACAAACATATATACCAGTGGTGATTAAAGACTACCAAAAGAAAGCTCCATTTGTGTGAAATAAAAATTATATTTTTTTTATGGGCAGTGTTGCATGACCGCGCAATTGTCAAAGTGTGACAGCGCTGAAACCTGAAAATTGGCCTGGGCAGGAATGGGGTAAAAATGCCCAGTAGGCAAGCGGTTAAAAAAAATTAAAATAATAATAATATATAATCAGCAGCATCATCTGGCCCCATGCTGCAATACGGAGATGAAAATTCACATAGCAGAACAGTCATACACACTGTCAGAAAACACTCACACAAACACACACGCTCATTTATGCATGTACTCATGCACAAATGCGCATGCACTCATACGACTCAGTCACACGCACACAATTATGCACGTGCACACGCTTTAGCATGCATGCACGCACTTTTAGGCACAATTATGTACGCGCACGCACTTACAAACACACTCTCACGCACTATTATACACTCGCACACTTTTTATTTTTTTTCACATTTTTGTTGACCTTTTCTGTAGAACATAAAATAGGATTTTTTACTCACCGTAAAATCCTTTTCTCTGAGCCTATGGACAGACACAGCCTCTATTGACAAAGTGGGTATTATCCGTTAATTAGGAGTGACTAGGCAGAAAACTTGTAAAAAGTGTTGCATCACACCCTCTACAGTACCGCCCAGGGGGCGGACCCTCTGGGTATATCACCTCAGTCTGCATCTCGCAGATCAGTTTGTCAAAAAGCAGTACAAACTTAAAAGGAGGGGTGGGTGCTGTGTCGGTCCATGGACTCAGAAAAGGATTTTACGGTGAGTAAAAAATCCTATTTACTCTTTCGTCCATGGACCGACACAGCCTCTCTATTGACAAAGTGGGACGTCCCAAAGCAGTGTCAGAAAAAACGAGGGATGGCAACAGCATAAAAATAAACTTCACCCCAAACACAAAATAGCACTTCTCCAACGGAGGAGTTGCAACTCTAAACAGCAGCTTGCAAAACCTTGCGGCCGAAAGAGGCATCCGAAGATGCACCTACATCAACTTTGTAGAATTTTGTGAAAGTGTGAGCGGACGACCAAGTCGCCGCTTTACATAATTGGGAAACAGACGCTCGATGTCGGAAAGCCCAAGAGGCACCTATTGGTCTGGTTGAATGCGCCGTGACCGGAAAGGGGGGCGCTTGACCCTTTAAGGCGTAGGCCTGGATTACCATCTGTCGGATCCACCTAGGGATGGCGGCCGACGAGACTGCTTGGCCCTTCTTGGGACCAGCCACCGAAACAAACAGTGAGTCCGACTTCCGGAACAGGGAAGTAGCAGATAGGTATACTCTCAAAGCTCGGACAACGTCCAAGGAATGCAACTCCTTAGGATTCGACGGGTCAGGACACAAGGATGGAAGTACAATGTCTTTGTTGAGATCAAAAGCCGAAACGACCTTCGGAAGAAAGGAAGGCTGCGGCCGCAGCACCACCTTATCTTTGTGCAAAATCAAATAGGGAGCCTTGCAGGACAAGGCTGCCAGCTCAGAGACTCGTCTAACTGACGTAACAGCCACCAGAAAGACCACTTTCTGAGAAAGTGTCAACAGGGGAATATCTCTAATATTCTCAAACGGTGCCTTCTGAAGCACGGAGAGGACCAGGTTCAAGTCCCACGGAGGTAGTGGGGGACGGTCCGGAGGGGCCACATGTTGAACCCCCTGCACAAATGTACTCGCGAGAGAGTGAGTCGCCAGGGGTCGCTGAAAAAAAAGACAGCCGGGGCAGATATATGTCCCTTAAATCGTACTTAAGGCAAGCCTTTGGTCCACCCCATGCTGTAAAAAACAGCAGGATTCTGGAAACCAAATAAGTATGCGGATGCCATTTAATTTCCACACACATGGAGATGTAGGCCTTCCAACTGTGGTGATGAACCTTCCTAGAGGACGGTTTCCGAGCAATTCTCATAGGAGAGATTACTGAATCTGATAGGCCCCGGTCTCAGTACCTGGTTCTCAACAGCCATGCCGTTAAAGCCAGTGACTGTAAAGCAGGATGGAGTATGGGACCTTGCGATAGCAGGTCCTTCCGTAGTGGTAGGCGCCAGGGGACGTCTGCTACCAGACGTACTAGATCGGCGTACCAAGGACGCTGAGGCCAATCTGGAGTGATTAGGATCATTGGAATTCCCTGCCTCCACTCTGCGGAGCAGAAGAGGAAGAAGCCTTAAGGGAGGGAAGGCATAGATTAGCCGATACTGACCCCACGATGCCACCAACGCGTCCGTTGCGTCTGCCCATGGGTCTCTTGACCGGGCCACAAACCTCAATACCTTCCGATTGAGTCGGGAAGCCAGAAGATCTACGTCTGGTGTGACCCATCTTTGGCAGAGGAGTTGGAACACCTCCGGGTGTAAGGACCATTCTCCCTGGTCCAGCATCTGGCGGCTCAGGTAGTCGGCCTGCCAGTTTTCCACACCCGGAATGTACACGGCCGACAGTGCCGGTACGCTCCTCTCTGCCCACTTCAGGATGCGAGGGACCTCCGATGCTGCAGCTGAGCTTCTTGTTGCTCCTTGACGATTGACATATGCCACTGCTGTGGCGTTGTCTGACTGGATCCTGACTGGACGCCCTTGCAGCCTCTGGGACCATTTGAAGAGGCACAGCCTGATCGCCCGGATTTCAAGGACATTAATCAGCAGGAGGGCTTCCTCTGGGGTCCAGCAACCTTGCACCGAGTGAACACCCCAGACTCCCCCCCCCCCCCAACCTGTAAGGCTGGCGTCCGTCATGATCACTATCCAGTAAACCGGAAGAAATTACTTCCCGGCCCTTAGAGCCGGTGCTGTCAGCCACCATACCAGGGATCTCCTGACTAGGTGGCTCACTCGAATTTGATAATCCAGAGATGAAGGGCATCTGTTCCATCTGAACAGAACTTCCTTCTGTAACACTCGAGTGTGGTATTGAGCATATGGGACCGCCTCGAAGGAGGCTACCATGAGGCCTAACACTCGCATGCAAAAACGGAGTGACGACCAATTCCTGGAAGTCAGCTGCTGTACTGCAGCCCGGAGGGTCTGCAACTTCTCCACAGGGAGGGATACCTTTGCCTCTGAGGAATCCAGAATCAACCCCAGGTACACTAGGCGTTGAGTGGGCACCAATACTGACTTTTGCGTGTTTAGTATCCAACCGCAGTCTCGAAGAGTCTGACAGATAATAGACACGCTTACCTCCAATTCTGAGCTTGAAGGGGCCTTCAGTAGAAGGTCGTCCAAGTAGCCCATGATAGCAATACCCCGCTGTCTTAGAAGTGCCAGAATCGGAGCGAGCACCTTGGTGAACGTCCTGGGTGCTGAGGCAAGGCCAAACGGGAGGGCCACAAACTGGTAGTGGTTCTTCCCGATAGCAAATCGCAGAAACCTCTGGTGTCTGGAGTATATGGGGACATGCAGGTATGCGTCCTTGATGTCCAAGGAGGCCAGAAAGTCCCCCGGATGGAGAGCCGTGACTACAGATCGAACCGACTCTATCCGAAATCTTTGTACTTTCACAAAGCAATTGAGAGCTCTGAGATCCAAGATTGGACGAACCCCCTCCTTCTTCGGCACAACGAACAGATTTGAGTAAAAACCCTGACCTCGTTCCTGTTCTGGAACAGGAATAACTACCCCGCGTTCCAGTAGACCCTGGACCGCCCCATACAGGGCCTCCGGACGGGTCAGTAGTAGCTGGAGATTGAAGGTGATGAACCTGTCCAGTGGACAAGAGAGAAATTCTATCTTGTAGCCTGAGGAGATTACTTCGCAAACCCACCTGTCGGAGACTAGAGCTGTCCACCGAGTCACGAATTTGTGAAGACGTCCCCCCCACCCGAGAGCTGGGTGGGGGCGGACCTTCATGCGGACGCAGATTTGTCCGCAGGCTTGTTGGGTTTGCGGGACCAAGGACGCTTTTGTCCTTGGGCAGGCGCCTTGTCGGCCTGGGGTATTTTCCCTGTCGCCCTAGGGGGACGAAAAAAACGCCTGCGTGCAATAAAGGAGGGCCCTTGCCCTTGGCGTGGCCCCCTACCCTTGCTAGTTTGGGGAAGCAAAGTGCTTTTACCTCCTGTGGCATCCTTGATGATGTCATCCAGAGAAGCCCCAAAAAGTCCGTCGCCCTTAAAAGGCAGATCCAACAGGGCTTTCTTGGAAGTCTGGTTCGCAGACCAGCCCTTTAGCCAGATCAGGCGGCGTATTGCTACTGCATAAACCGAAGCTTTTGACAGCAGGGGAATAGTATCCATGTCTGACTCGCAGACAAACTTAAGGCCCTGGACCAACTGGTCGGCCAAAGTTATCTCATTAGGAGGAGCATCTTGCTCCTTTAACCCCTGGAGTAGCAATTTTGCCCATTCAGTAAGTGTCTGAGACACTAGGACCCCCGCCAATGCCGGGCGAACTGCAGAGCCTACCACTGAATATAGGTAGCGAGCGAGTGCTTCAGCCTTCTTATCCACAGGGTCCTTGAAAACAGGAGCCCCTTCTACTGGAATAGTGGTGGCTCTATTAAGTCTGGACACCGGAGGGTCCACTATAGGGGGGAGAGGTCCATTTCTTCAGAAAACTCTCCTCAAAGGGGTACCGTACCGCAAACCTCTTTGGGGCTGTAAAGACCCTCAAGTGGGTTCTCCCATTCCTTGTATAAGAGTTTGTCAAAATAAGACACACAAGGGAACACCTTAGCAGTGCGGGCAGGTTTACGAAACCCAAAGGGGACAGGAGTTTCTGCTGCTTTTGCAGTATTTTCCAACTTTAGCGTATCCCGCACTGCAGTAATAAGGTCAGACACCAAAGTCGTCTCGCGTACTGACCTGGACTTGGAGTCATCCTCACTGTCCGATCGGTCACGGTCTGCAGTCTCTGATGCGTCCGAATCTGGGCCATGAGCCGTAGCTGGACCTGGTTCTGCATCAGAATTATCCCCGAAAGATTGCAGGGGAGGGGGGGCGTTTACTACCCCCTGTATTTCCGCGTGCTGCTTCCACCCTGGCAGCAAAAGCCTCTAGGATTGCCGACATAGCGTTCATAGACATCTCAGGGGCACCAGCTGCTAAATCTGGTGCTTCAGGGGAGAAGACATTTGGCTCAGATACCATGCTGACCACACGCTGACACCCACAGGGCTCAAGGCAAGATATCAATAGGCCACCCTCCTGCGCTGCAGAGATGCTGGATCACCCAGAGGACTCACCACCCTGGACCGGTACTGCTATGCTGCCGTGTGCTGCGCCTGTGATGCTGTCCCACTGCTGCTTCTTTTATCAGCGCTTCCTGTGTGAATTTTCGTGCCAGTGTAATGCACCCTAGAGGCCAGAGACTCTTGCAAAATGGCCGCCAAAAACGTCTGTATGGAAGATAATGTGGGCTCTAAGAAAATGGCCGCCGAGCCGAAGATAGAGGCCAAGCAGCCGTAGCCCACAAAAAGATGGCCGCCGAACGGCAATATATACATACAGGGTGGACAAACATGGCCGCCGATCAGTTGATAGAGGCCAGTGGGTGTGGACTACAAGAAAATGGCGCCGAAACCACAGGAAGATGGCCGCCGGGCAGTCACTAGAGGCCGAACCCGGCATGGACAACCACAAAATGGCCGCCGACAGCATGGAGGAGGAAGCACACACACAGGTAAGCAGAAATTACATTTCTTTTAAATGTTAGTTACAGCCAGCCCCGCTCCAGTGGAACCCCTAAGGTGACCCCCCAGCACCCAGCAACCTTTAGCTAGAAGCCCAGGGAGGAGGGAAAGGCAGGGAGAGAGGGAAGAAAGGGGCCACAACCACTTACTTGGTCTCTCCAGGAATGTCCAGCCAAATCACCCAGCCGAGGCAGGGGAGTTTACTTGCCTATCCTGCATGTATTATGCTGGAAGACATTCCAAACAGATCATCGTCCGCACACGGAAGGTGACTGTTGGCCAGGCATGCTGTGATTGGATCATCGTCCGCTCACCGGACAGGCTGCTGCGACTCGGCCGAAAGGTCAGCCGAAGCTGAGCGGTCCGATGCAAGCCTTGGAGCGTAAGCTCACCGGCCAGGCTGCTGCGACTCGGCCGTAAGGTCAGCTGAAGCTGAGCGGTCCGATGCAGGCCCTGGAGCGTAGGCTCACCGGCCACCCGTGAAGCAACGGGCATGTCGTGGAAAACCCAGCGTGTAGCTAGGGTCGGCACATGCTCGATGGCCGAACTGGGGAGACTACAAGGATCGAGGATCCAGCCCGTCACCCAGTCGGCAGTTGATCGAAGATCGCAGGAAACAAAAAATGTAGCAAAAAAATATATCTTTTCCCCCCGGAACAATGGGCCCGAAGGGAGCAATGTCCTACTCCTTGCTAAACAGAAAAAAAAAAAAAAAAAAAAAAACTTATCTGCGAGATGCAGACTGAGGTGATATATCCAGAGGGTCCGCCCCCTGGGCGGTACTGTAGAGGGTGTGATGCAACACTTTCTACAAGTTTTCTGCCTAGTCACTCCTAATTAACAGATAATACCCACTTTGCCAATAGAGAGGCTGTCGGTCCATGGACGAAAGAGTAATACAAATTATGTTGATTTTTGGGTATATGTCTTACATGCGACTGTGTCTGCTTTTGTTTCCCGGGAGACTATGTGCAATCCTTCTACCATCCAGGGATAACTCCACATCCAATCTCTGACGCTGGGTCGGGGACAGAGACCAATACATCCCAGTTACTATGGAAATGACGCCGCCATACAGCAGGCGTGTGGCGTCATTTCCTCTTACTAATGTTTTTTTCTTGCGTCCTTCTAGCCGGAAGTGACGGGACACCGGGTACGTCGTCACTTCCAGAAATTAGGTGTTCAGTAAGGAACACGCCCAGCTACTGAGGACTAATGACACGCCCAGCTGCTGTGAACAGCGGAGGGAGCTGGGGAAGAAATGTCATGTGACCAGTGCAATGTTCAAAAGAAATAAAGGTACAAAAAAGAACATTTTTGAAAGTTTGTAAGAATACAGATCGATTTAGAGCACTCATTACATGTGAGTAATGAGCTTTAGTGTGGTTGCCTGTACCATTCTTTATAAGAAAACCAATGCAGCCGTCACATCTAAGGATTGGTAAACTGCAATAGATTACATATTGGGTTTTGGTTAAAAATACTGCTTTAAAAAGAACAGACCTATTTTTTGTCAATTACTGGTTGGCAAGAAGGTAGATCTCTAAGGTCTTGCCATAATGCTTTTAGCATCGATGAGTAGTAAAAAGGTATTCTAAAATGTTTAGATTGCTTGGGTGTCAATCCCATCTCATAAACAGGCATTTCAATCAATTTGGAGCATATTATATAGTATATATAAATGCATGATTGGACAGCACCAACAGGTGGAGCTACTTTTAGTGTACTGGATTACAGCCCCTCCAACACTTTTTCAAGAAAAACTGCTGACAGTTTGAGCAATGGTTTAAACACAAACTTGAGAGCTGGTGCCTACATTTTAGAGTCGATTGAGGACATGAGTTTAATTGTAGATTTTTGTTCCTTAAAAAACAAAACAAAAAAAAACAAAACACGTATTTGGCATCCACCCCCCAATTTTCAATGTAAGATGGGTATGTTGGAGAACACATGGTGAACAAAATATTGTATAAAATGGGACATACAATGGGTCAGAAAGTTTGCCAAGATTTGCAGCCACAACGGGAGCTTGTAAGTTTGGATAAAAGTGCGATAACCTGTCTATCGTTATTTGTGTCTGAGGCGACCATCTTTTATTTGGGTACCTAGGAGGTCAATGGAATATGAAAGCTTGTGCAGAGGATCGCTAAATTAGTAGACCCTCAACTGCCTGGTGGCTTAATGGATATAAAGCATCAAAGGCTCGATTCACACTGTTGTGGTTTATTAACCTAGTTTCATTAAACTAAAATCTCTACATCTACTGACACCCACAATCTAACATCAACCTATCTAGCCCTGTAAAGAAAAAAAAAAAAAAAAAAAAGAAGAATAAACCATCAGTATACATACTTTTTTTTTAAGGCAATCCAACCCAATCTCCAGCGGTAGAAGCTCTGCATTAGACACGGCCGATAACAGCTGTAAAATGAATGGGAAGTGACGTCACCCATAGAGTAACTATGGGGTTTCTGTTGTCACCTGTGTCCTTTGCACCCGCCTACACAGCAAAGCTGCGGCCAACAGCTTAGAGTGGGATCGGGTCGGATCGCCTGCAGAAAAGGTATGTATACCAATTTTTTCTTTACTGGGCTAGACAGGTTAGTGTTAGATCGTGGGCGTCTATAGATGCAGGGATTTTAGTTTTAGCATGGACACTTTAAGGCAGCCTGTTTGTTATTATACAGGATGTATATAGTGCCGACAGTCTACACAGTGCTTTATTTTAATGGTCTGCCTAAGGCTTCATGTACACAGGACGTTGTTCAACCTCACATGAACGATTTAACTTGACAGCTAGAAACCAGCTTCTAAAAACGGCCATTTAGCCGCGTTTACGTCTAGAAGCGTTTGAACAAAAATAAAAATAAAATTTGGGTTAAAATTAAAAACGTCTAAACGAAACGCTGCTAAACACAAGTTACTGCGTTTAGCTGCGTTTGAAATGCCTCTAAACGCATTTTTTTGGGTTACAGAAAAAGCCTCTAAACTCAACTGCCTAGAAACGACTATAAACGACCCTGTGCACATGTACTGATAAGATAACAGAGGAGAGTTCAGGAGCAGTTGAAAAGAAAAATGCCCAACTGCTCCTAAACGTCCGTTTACCAGCAGCAGCGTACAGGAGGCCTAATGCACCAAAAAAAAAAGGTGAATGCACTATTTTTTAAAATACAGCACACCAATACCACTCCCTACCTGGCCATCCTGTGTAATTCGCGCAACCGTCCTTAGTTTTCTAAGAATGCCATAAGTTGAAGACGTACAGCAGTGATCCCTGATGCAAGATAAATTAGTCCTCATTCGAAATTCTGAATACTATGCCCCGAGTTCCATATTTGCAGTAATTCTATAAAACAAATACCGTATATACTCGAGTATAAGCCGACCCGAATATAAGCCGAGGCACCTAATTTTACCACAAAAAAAAAAAAAAAAAAAAAAAGGGAAAAACGTACTGACTCGAGTATAAGCCTACGGTGTCCATCTGTATGCCTCACTGTGCCCAATCTCCCTACCTGATCTCCGGCGCTGTGTGACTAGACTGACGTTTAACATGGGAGTCTATGGAAGGGGTGCACGGCTTTGAAAGATCAGTGCTCCCCGGCCAAAAAACTTTGCACACTTGTAGAGGAAGAGTGGGGCTACATGTGTGCCAAGTTTGGGGTCCAGGGGACCTACAGCTGGCCAGGATCGAGCGCAGAAAGTTGAAGATGGACACAGGCTTGAGTATAAGCCGAGGGGGGCATTTTCAGCACAAAAAAAAATGTGCTGAAAAACTCTGCTTATACTCGAGTATATACAGTAGTCAGTGGAGTTGGAGCTAATACTAAAGTATAACAAAAAGGTGGAAAGAACTTGCTACAGCACTCACTGCTTTGCACACACTATAGGAGTACCCACCCTTGCACTATTTTTATATGCAGGCTAAAGTACATGAGTGAAGTAAACTAAAAATCCAAAGTGGGAGGTACTACTGTGAAAAGAGAAAAGAAGGTATGAAGGGAAAGAAATGCTATGTCCAGAGATCAGCTTTTAAAAGCTCACAAACTGACAAAGCAAATGAGTGACAGCAAGCTTAGCTCTGAAATGCCAACCACCTCACTTTCTCTGCATGCAAAAAGTACCATCGCCAAAAGGGGCAGTAACCCCCAGGCATCACTTTTTCTGAAAGCAAAGGCCCTGGAGAACAAAAAAACTGTACGTGTCGCATTTATTTTTTGTATATTTTGTTGGCTGTTGCAATTTTTTTATGCCTCACAATATTTGCGCAGCCATTTATCAAAATCACATTTTCCAAGCCTTGTAAAAGCCATCAAGCGGCTGTAAAGCCGATTGGATCACTTCTACCTGAAAGCTGATCGCCGGCACTAAAAAACAAAAACACCAGGCTAGTGGCTGATCTTTGTATAATCAATTGCTGTCAAGGATAGATGGATAGAAAGACAGATCTCCCAAGGATGGAAAATGGTTAAAATTCCAATCAAGTGGCCTCTCCCACACCCCCCCCCTTCCCCCCAACAGTGTAAAATAATTTCCTTATAGAAGTTAAATGGAGGCAAGCAAGTTTATTTCTTTATCATAATGGTGCAGTGCATTGTTGGCTTTTAAGATTATCCAAGGTCATAGAAACACATAACTTTGGGCTTTGTAACAAAGCTACATGTATAAAATGTAGCCTTGCAAATACATGTTTTTAGGCACAAAAGAAAAAAAAAACGATTTTGTTTACAGGTGACAGAATCAAACTCAAGTACCAAAGTCATGCTGCAGACTTACGGGTCAAAGACGAGCCGCGTGATATATTCCTTGGGCATCCGTGGAAGTTGATGCGAGAAGACATTCTGTAAGCCAACAAGCCACATAAGAATCTTCTTGTTAGACTTCTGAGACAAAGAATTTCCAATTACATGAAACTCAATAATCCCCCTGCGCTCCTCCAGGCGTGCCGTCTCGTCTCGTGCAGCATTAGCAGATAGCAAACTTGTCTGTTACAGCACATAAAAAAAAAAAAGAAGAAGTTAAAACACAATGAAACTGGAGCATTCGGAACCCATCCAAGAATGATAAGATACCAAATAAAATCCTAATGCACATATAAAAGAAAACAAAAACCACAAGAGAGAGTGTCCCTATCTAGGTGTAGCGATTTATAAAAAAAAAAAAAAAAAAATATAAAGAGACAATAAAAATGCACTCGCTAGATAAAAAGTGAATCAAGGCTTGTCAGACCCATATAGACCTCCATAGGATCACCATGAGGCTGCAGAGCTCTACAGGCACGTGGCTAGTTGAAGCAGAGATCTTGATGGAAGTACAGCTGTCCGGCTTCAAGCTGGAACATAAAAATCAGCAGCCTCCAGAAGTGGCAAGATGGCTACATGTTTCAGGGCAGTCAGGGGTGCCCCTTTATCAAACCATAGCTATGTTTTGTTCCAGCCTGACAGCTTTACTACCATCAAGAACTCTGCTTCAACTAGCCACAAAAAAGAGAAAACTGAGCCCCCAGTGTCCTGCTGAGCTATGGAGCTGCATGGCTTTTGTACAGATTAACCCTTCCTTCGGCAGATTACAGATACTGTGGGCTTTGTTCACTTTGTCTTGGGGACACTCAGACTCCAGCGCTTGCACTGAGGTTTTTTTTTGTCACACACACACAAACACACACACACACACACGGTGATCCTATGGCGTTCTATATGGGTTTTTGACAAGCCTTGATCAACTTATCTAGCGAGTGCATTTTTATTGTCTTTTATACTTTTTAAAAATCGCATGCTGACCAGCCGCTGTCATACTGTGGCAGGTTGGCACGGCTGCGCAAACTGCTGTAGGGGGCACATGCACGCTCGCGCCATGTAATGTAAATCTGTCTGTTTACATTGACAAATCCCTGTTCTGTCAGGGAAGTAGAGAGACCTGCTGCTCCTAGTGATCAGGACAGCGATCTCTCTGCTCCCAGTCAGTCCCATTCTCCCCCCCCCCCCAGTTAGAAACACCTCCCTAGGGAATACTTAACCCCTTTCCTGACAGTGACATTTATACAGTAATCAGTGGCTAAAAAAAGTTACAAAAATATGTAGAATACATAATGGCCTAAACTGATGAATTTTATAATTATGTTTATAGCGCAAAAAATAAAAAATTAAATTGCAGAGGTGATCAAATACCAAAAGAAAGCTCCATTTGTGGGGGGGAAAAACAAAAAAACATAAATTTTGTTTAGGTACAACGTCGCACGACCGCGCCATTGTCAGTTAAAGCGAAGCAGCGCCGTATCGCAAAAATGGCCCGGTCAGGAAGTGGGTAAATCCTTCCGGGGCTGAAGTGGTTAATTAATAAAATCGCTACACCTAGATAGAGGCGCCCCCGTGTTTGTTTGTTTTTTATAGGTCAATATAAGATGCGTGACATAGCTATTGCATAGGCATTTATCCTCCTAACAATTCATATATTAACATTAAAAAAATAAAACACATATTAACAAAATTTTGTATCAGTGGGTCTTACATCTGGACCCAGCATAGCAGCAGGGTCAGTGATGGTTAGCATAACTTCATTCACCAATTCCATAGGAATATCACCCATAACCCGGATTCTCTTTGCATCCTCTATGGTTAGACTGTCTGACAGTTTTCTTTTCTCTCCTGTGTGAAAGAAAGAGGTTATTCAGCAGGCAATAAAACATATAAAATGTGTGATATGACAAGAAAACTAATAAAATAGTAAACCTTAACTTGTACCCATTTTTTTATTTTATTTTTTTAAACCACTTCCCGTCCGGCCTATAGTAAATTGAAAGCTGGGCGGGCCTCTCTCATACCACATCCAGATTGTGCCACGCTGCGGCACGATCTGTCACCGGCTGCATCCACCGGACAGAGCCGATGGTTGATCACTGTACTGCCCCGCTGCCGGAACCATGTGACCACTGTAACCAATCACAGCAGGTCATATGACAGTTGTAATCAATGAGTGGCTTCCTTTCAAGCCATTCATCATTTACAATTGTGTTGCTAGCTGCAATTGGTCACAGTGATCACATGGTACAGACTGGGCCAATCACAGCCCATCTGTGCCATGTGATCAGCTGTGGCCAATCACAACAAAAACAAACTGAATGAATCAAATTTAATTCAGTAAATATAGCAATGAAATAAAAACACACACACACACACACACACACACACACACACACACACCACTTCCCCAGAGTAGTACAAGGTTACTATGGCAACGTTCTATTGCTCTGTCAAAGTGTGTTAACATTTTTAATATTTTTTTTAAACTAAATTTTTTTTATCCCATACGGTCACCAGTTTGTGATGACGATGTACTGCACTGGCAACAGTAAAAAATAAATAAAAAAATTCCCCTTTACTTTCTGTTCTGGGGATGGCCTCTTAGGCTGGATTCACACCTATGCATTTTTAGTGCTTTTTTGCATTTTGCAGCTTTGCACTACAGAACGTGTTTCATAGGAAACCATGTTAAATGGACTGTAGTGCAAATCTGCAAAATGCAAAAAGCACTAAAACTGCATAGGTGTGAATCCAGCCTAAAGACAGGAAATGGGGGGGGGGGGGGGGGGGGGGGAGAGTCTGCAACAGGGAAGCAAATCACAATAAAAACGCTAAGCGATTCTAGCAGTCCCCTACTTGACAAAAAGTAGAGATAGTTTATGTCATGGGCAAATTCAGTGGATGTAAAATTTTTAGGTCAACGGGTAGGTTGAATCTTGGACTTGAAGCTACCAAGCATGCTGTGCTCCTTATCGAAATTCTAGGGGCCACTTTTCATTTAGGCTTAAATAAAAAAAAAAATTCCTTCAGTACAGACTGTCGAAAATTGTTAGTGCCAATGATATATATCGAGCAATCACTGGGAAAAGTTTTTAGTTAGCAATAATCGCACCTTGGATAAACCTCATTGGCTATTAGGTGGGCTCATATACAGCAAGGTACTACTAAAACTCATCTGACTTGGATATTCCAACTTTTGATAGAAAGTCCTAGGAGGAATGTTTTGAAGATAACAAGCTTGAAGCCATTTCCGAATGGGATAAATGGATTCCGACAAAATATTTTTCAGAGGTTTGCACAGAATCTCACGCTGCCATTCTTATGGTGGAACATAATCTTCATTTGTTCTGTACCTGCCCTAGACTGACAGTTTTGGATGGAAAGCTTTGATCTTATTAATACCCATCTCAAACTGTCCCTTCCACTTTCACCTGAGCTTGCACTGTACGGTATTACAGGACACGTAAAAGCTCTGCTATACCTATATACTATTGATTTCCTACCTGATGTACTATGTAAATTGACCTTGGTGGCTTTGTGGGAGTCTTCCACTAATGCAAAGATGAAGTGCTGCCAATGTACAAATTGACATATTAATAGGAATTGGCAAAATCGGTCAACCTTGGATGACCCAATGAGTGCTCCTCCTTATTCTCCTTTGGAGCGTCTGTGCTCCGGACCTCTCTTTTTGTTTGTCTTTGAAGATTCTCTTTTCATCATGTCCTAGGTTATAGCTTTGCGCCCTGTATACTGTTCTGGCCTGCTTAAAGGTTATATGTGGTCTATGCACGTGTTTGTACTTCATTCTGAAGATTTGTACCATCCCAATACCTGCTGTTATTGTACCATGCATTTGTTCCACTAAAGAGCAATCCTGGTGGTTACAAAATCACCTGGACTACAGCAGTATGGTCTAGAGAGGAGTGGGAAAACCATCTATCCAGATCAGATTCAGGTGGGCGATGTTTTTTTAAATCAACATAAATAAAATACTTTTTTTTTTGTAAAACATAAAAGCTGTTATGCAGAGAAAATGGATACCCAACTTTAAAATTGTTCATGCCCATGGAATGATGACCAACTACAGTACAATAAATTATGCATAGGTGACACTTTAAAAGCCTTTACAGGTTATCAGTTTAGAGTCAAGTCTGGTGCGCTCAGTTTACACAAGTGTGTGGGACCTACATGCACATTTTCGTGCGAGCACAGGGACCCTTTTTTTTTTAAAGCGGGTCACGTGGTGAGCCAATTTCATTGGCCCTTTCCCCTGATCGGGGTTCAGGCGTGTCCCTCGAGACGCAGCCCATCCCCGATAGCCGCGCTGCGGGCCCACGCAGTAGCGGCGAGAAGCAGAGGACGTCGTGATGCCTGCCCAGGATGGGAGAGTGCTCCTGCGGGCGTCATGACTATACGCCGGTATGGAAGTGGTTATTTCTAATGACGTTGCGTTAATTTTTTTGGGGATCAACTTTTTTGCCATTAAAAAAAGGGATAACATGGGCATAGCATGGGCAGTGACAGGTACTCTTTACTGAGAGAGCTGAGGTCTATTAGCTCTCTCCTCTGCCCTTAAATATATCTGTACAAACAAATTGGTTTCATCAGATGCTTTACAAAACTGAAACTGAAGCAACAACCTGTAGAAGCCATCAGGCGGCATCACTTCTACAGGAAAGCCCATCACCTGTTGCAAATTTTGATACCAGGACCATGGCTGCAGCCATAATCCTGGTTATCACTGCTTCCTAATAAGGACACACACACACACACACACAAAAGTGAGTACACCCCTCAACATTTTAAATATTTAATCTTTTCATGTGACAACACTGAAGAACTTACACTTTGCTACAATGTACCTGAGTGTACAGCTTTGTATTACAGTGTAAATTTCCTGTCCCCTCAAAAAAAACTCACACAGCCATTAATGTCTAAACCGCTGGCAACAAAAGTGAGCACACCCCTAAGTGAAAATGTCCAAATTGGGCCCAAAGTGTCAATATTTTGTGTGGCCATCATTTTCCAGCACTGTCTTAACCCTCTTGGGCATGGAGTTCACCAGAGCTTCACAGGTTGCCACTGGAGTCCTCTTCCACTCCTACATGATGACATCACGGAGCTGGTGGATGCAAGAGACCTTGTGCTCCTCCACCGTCCGTTTGAGGATGCCCCACAGATGCTCAATAGGGTTTAGGTCTGGAGACATGCTTGGCCAGGCCATCACCTTTACCCTCAGCTTCTTTAGCAAGGCAGTCGTCGTCTTGGAGGTGTGTTTGGGTTCATTATGTTGGAATACTGCCCTGCGGCCCAGTCTCCGAAGGGAGGGTATCATGCTCTGCTTCAGTATGTCACAGTACATGTTGGCATTCATGGTTCCCTCAATGAACTGTAGCTCCCCAGTGCCGGCAGCCCCAGACCATGACACTCCCACCACCATGCTTGACTGTAGGCAAGACACACTTGTCTTTGTACTACTTACCTGGTTGCCGCCACACACGCTTGACACCATCTGAACCAATACGTTTATCTTGGTAGAGCAACAATTTTTTCAGATCCTACGAGTTCTTTGCCATGAGGTGCCATGTTGAACTTTTAGTGACCAGTTTGAGAGAGTGAGCAATAACACCAAATTTAACACACCTGCTCTCCCCATTTACACCTTAAACCCTGTAACACTCAAGCCCTGTACACACGGCCGAGATTCTCGTCAGGAAAAAAAAAACGTTGTTTTTCCTGACGAGAATCTTGACAAGAAACTTGTCCCGACCGAGTGTACACACGTACGATTCAAAAGAACCGCCGTTCTTTTGAATGGCGCGAACGCGGTGATGTCATCGTCTACGACAAGCATGCGAACGTCACATTCAATGCCGTCGCCACCATCTTGCTACACCCTATGCCTAGGAAGCTACTGCGCATGCGTCAAAGTCATTTCCACGGCGACAGGTAAGTGTACACACGCTCGGGTTTCTCGTCGAGAAACAGGCCGTTGAGATTCGACGAGAAAAAAGACCGCAGGTCGTCTCTCGTCTGGGAATCTGGGCAGTTTTCTTGACGAGAAAACTGAAACCCGCGTACACACAGCCAGTTCTCGGCAAGAAAGCTCTCCCGGCAGTTTTCTTGTCGTTTTTTGCAGAGAAAACCGGTCGTGTGTACGCGGCTTAACAAGTAACATGACACCGGGGAGGGAAAATGGATAATTGGGCCCAATTTGGACATTCTCATTGAGGGGTGTACTCACTTTTTTTGCCAGACGTTTAGACATTAATGGCTGTGTGTTGAGTTATTTTGAGGGGACAGCAAATTTACACTGTTATACAAGCTGTACACTCACTACTTTACATTGTAGCAAAGTGTAATTTCTTCAGGTGTTGTCACATGAAAAGATAATAAAATATTTACAAAAAACGTGGAGGGGTGCCCTCACTTTTGAGAGATAGATCCTGTACATATACACAAAGTGTTTCACTGAAAATAAGACCTACTTCCTGGAGGGCTGCAATATAAGCCCTACTCCAAAAATAAGCCCTAGTTTAACCACTTCAGCCCCGGACCATTTCGCTGGTCAAAGACCAGGCCACTTTTTGCGATTCGGCACTGCGTCGCTTTAACGGACAATTGCGACGTGGCTCCCAAACAAAATTTACGTCCTTTTCTTCCCACAAATAGAGCGTTCTTTTGGTGGCGTTTGATCACCTATGCGTTTTAAAAAAATTGTGTGCTCCAAACCAAAATAGGAGCGACAATTTTGGAAAAAAAAATTCAATATTTTACTTTTTGCTATAATATCCCCAAAAAAATATAAAAAAAAATTTCCCTCAGTTTAGGCCGATATGTATTCTTCTACATTTTTTTTTTGCCAAAAATATTGCAATAAGCGTTCATCGGTTTGCGCAAAAGTTATAGCGTCTGCAAAATAGAGGATAATTTTATGGCATTTTTAGTAATAATTTTTTTCTATTATTTTACTAGTAATGGCGGCGATCAGCAATTTTTATCGTGACTGTGACATTATGGCGTACACAATCGGACACTTTTGACACATTTTCGGGACCAGTGTCATTTTTACAGTGATCAGCGCTATAAAAATGCACCGATTACTGTGAAAATGACACTGGCAGTGAAGGGGTTAACCACTAGGTGGCGCTGAAGGGGTTAAGTCAGTACTAGGGAGTGATTCTTACTGTTAGGGGGCGTGACTACACGTGACAAGTCACCGATGACCGTTCCCGATCACGGGGAACAGTCATCAGTGACAGTGTCACTAGGCAGAATAGGGGAATGCCTCGTTTACAAACGCATCCCCCCCTGTTCTGCCGTTGCCGACCACAATCGCGGGCCGCCCGGGAACATCAAGTTCCCGGGACCCGCGAGCACACTCGCTGGGCGGCAAATTTAAAGGGACGTACCTGTACGCCCATATGTCCACCCGTGACATTGTCGATTTATATCGTCGTGCGGCGGTCCTTAAGTGGTTAAAGTGCATGTAGAATCCTATAATCCATTATATTAGAGTAGTATATAAAAACGTACAATGCAAGAGTTTCTGTAAAATAATTGTGCCTTTTCTACAGCGCTGCTTGGCGCTCAGCTGACCTCCCTCTGCTCTTCTAAACTCAGCCCCCCTGCAGTGCTCAAAGTGGGGAAGAGAGCTCCGGCGGGTCATGTAAGCGTCCAGCGGCACTGCAACAAAAAAGGTATTTGGCACAAATATATTCCAAAAAAACACTCATATTGTACATTAGACATGTGCACTGCCGAAAAATTTGTTAGTTTTCATTTGGGTTTTTGTTTTTTTCGGAAATTCTGAATTCGAAAAGAAAATCAAAAAATGCGAAAGATCGAAAATCTAAAAATTAGAAAAATAACCAAACTATTAAATTCTAGGTATTGGAATTTCCTTTCAAATTTGTCTGTTAGTGAAGGTAACGAATCCAAAATTTATCTGAAGTTACGAATTATCCGAAATAAAGAATGCTGCATAAACAAATGGAACGGAACAAAATATTAAATTATTATTAATTTGTTACATTCCATTCGCTTAGATACGGCATTGGTTGTTATGGATAATTCGTAACTTTGGAGAAATTTGGATTTGTTACCTTCACTAACAGATAACTATTAAATTATAGGTATTGGAATTTCCTTTCAAATTTATCAACTAATAAACCATTACTATTTCAGATTTTCGAGTTTTTGAATTCTCATATATTCGGATATTTCCTGAATGAACCAATCTGTCCAAATTCCTTAAATTTTTTTTTATTCGGAACTAAACAAAATTGCACATGTCTACATTATATAGTAATGTAATAGAGTGGATTATAGGATTTTACAAGCATTTTAACTCACAATGCTAATGACTCCTGAGCTGACAGACTGGAAGGGGGGGAGACAGGGGCACAGGAACTGGCAAATACACATTACCTGATAACACCTACCCCGAAAATAAGCCATACTGTGTATTTTGTTGCCAAAATTAATATAAGACCCGGTCTCTGTGTGTCACCAGAATAAAATAAAAAATAAAAAACAATTCAAATGAATTTGAAGTGCAGACTTTCAGCTTTAATTTAAGGGGTTGAACATAAAAAATAAATAAATAAATCATCAAGTACAAGTTTTAGGAACTG
This sequence comes from Rana muscosa, assembly GCA_029206835.1. Classification (NCBI taxonomy): domain Eukaryota; kingdom Metazoa; phylum Chordata; class Amphibia; order Anura; family Ranidae; genus Rana; species Rana muscosa. The sequence continues at coordinate 141,595,650 of CM055128.1, read as the reverse complement.
TAACCATTTTTTTTTTTTATGCAGTTTCTCTCTCTCCCCCCCCCCCCCTCCATTTTTAGGGTCTCGAATCTAATTGGACAAATATATTCATAAATAAAATGTAAATTTTTTATATTTTGCTGCGAATCCTTTACTGCCAATGACTGCTTGAAGTCTGGAACCCATGGACATTACCAAAGACTGGGTTTCCTCCTGATACTTTGCCAGGCTCTAACTGCAGCTGTCTCCAGTTCTTTGTTTATGGGTTTTTCTGCCATTGGTTTTGCCTTCGGCAAGTGAAATGCATGCTCAATTGGGTTGAGATCAGGTGATTGATTTGGCCATTGCAGAATATTTCACTTTTCCTTCAACAGCTCTTGGGTTGCTTTTGCAGTGTGTTTTGGACCATTGTCCATCTGTATTGTGAAGCCCCGTCCAATCAATTTTGCTGCATTTGGCTGAATCTCTAAACACTGCAGAATTCATCCAGTTGCTTCTGTCACATCAATAAACACCAATGACCCAGTGCCACTGGAAGCCATGCATGCCCATGCCATCACACTGCCTCCACCATGTTTTACAGATGACGTTGTGTGCTTTGGATCATGCGCTGTTCCAAGCCTTCGCCACTTTTTTCTTCCCGTCGTTGTACAGATTAATCTTAGTTTCATCCATTCAAAGAATGCTTTCTAGAACTGTAGAACTGGTCCGGCTTTTTTTTTTTTTAGGAAGTTTTTTGGCAAAGTCTTATCTGGCTTTTCTATTCTTCAGGGTTATCAATGGTTTGCACCTTGTGGTAAACCCTCTGCATTTGCTCTTGTGAAGTCTTCTCTTCATTGGAGACTTTGACAATAATACGCCCACCTCCTGGAGAGTGTTCAAGGGGTTGTAAAGGCAAAAGTTTTCACCTTCATGCATTCTGTGAATGAAGGTGAAAAAAAAGACAGGCGCCGAGGGACCCCAGAAGACCAGGTTCGGGGCCACTCTGTGCAAAACGAGCTGCACAGTGGAAGTATAACAGGTTTGTTAAAAAAAAAAAAAAAAAAAAAAAGATTTTTTGGTACTCACCGTAAAATCCTTTTCTCTGACGTCCATGGGACTGACACAGCATCTTCAATCTTGACAAAGTGGGTTATGTTCCTGCTCATAGGAGAAGACTAGGCAGGAACCCCTCCAGACATAACCCCTCCTCCCTGCAGCCAGCTGCCTCAGTTCGTAACAAAGCAGTACAAACCTAAAAATAGGAGGGGTGGGTGCTGTGTCAGTCCATGGACGTCAGAGAAAAGGATTTTACGGCGAGTACAAAAAAAAAAAAACTATTTTCTCTTACCGTCCATGGACTGACACAGCATCTTCAATCTTGACAAAGTGGGACGTCCCAAAGCAGTGTCAAAGAACGAGGGGTGGGAACAGTATTAAGGAAAAACCAAACTTCACCCCAAACAAGCAGAGCTCCTCAACGGAGGAGGTGCAACTTTAAACAGCCGCCTGCAAAACCTTGCGGCCGAAGGAAGCATCAGAAGATGCACCCACATCAACCTTATAAAACTTTAAAAAGGTATGTGTGGACAACCAGGTCGCCATCTTGCACACTTGGGAAACAGACGCCTGATGTCGGAAAGCCTAGGAAGCACCAATTTCCCTGGTTGAATGCGCCGTAACTGGAAAGGGAGGCGTCCGCCCTTTAAGGGCATAGGCCATTATGACGGTCCGCCTGATCCACCGAGAAATGGTGGCAGACAAAACCGCTTGGCCCTGTTTTGGACCAGACACAGACACAAACAGCGAGCCAGACTTCCGAAACGAAGCCGTAGCAGATAGGTACACCCGCAAGCACGTACCACGTCTAAAGAGTGAAGCGCAAACTCTCTGGGATGCGATGGACGAGGACATGAGGATGGAAGGCAGAGACCACCTTCGGGAGAAAAGAAGACTGTGGGCGTAGCACCGCCTTATCCTTATGGAGGACCCAGTATGGCAGATTTGCAAGACAAAGCCGCCAATTCAGAAACCCTTCTGACAGAAGTATTGGCTACTAGAAAAGCCACCTTCTGAGATAAAGTTGAGAGGAATCTGATGTTTACAAAAAGGAGGTTCTTGAAGAAGAACCAAGAGCACCAATTAAAAGCCCAAGGAGGAAGTAGGGCTGGGCGATTTTCCCCCCCAAAAAAAATCTGCGATTTTTTTTATAAAAAAACTCTATTTACGATTCGATTTTTTTTTATATTAAAGTGCATCAACAAACAAAATTGCAAAGGCAAACCCTTTCTCTAACTGCAAAGTCAGTGTGCAACAAAGATTGTTAAACATCCAAATTATTAATACTGTATTTGGATTTAGCTAATAAAACAACAAAAAATCCTGAGGTTACTCTTAGTTGAATTGAACTGTGCCCGTGCCTCAATCACTGTGCCCGTGCCCGATGCAGATTTTCGTGGGTTACGGATTTTACTGCTACACCGGCGGCCATTCCAGTATTCAAAAGCCGTGCTTCCTCCTCGTCTGTGATAGGCGGAACACTCCATTTCCCAGCATTCAGTGTTCCGCCTATCACGGACATCCGCTCATCCTCATAACACAGACGAGGATGAGAGGATGTCCGTGATAGGCTGAACACTGCCTGCTGTGAAATTGAGTGTTCCGCCTATCAGACGACGAGGACTCGGGAGGCGCGGCTTTTGAACACTGCAATGGCCGCAGTCTGTCTGCATGACACGCTGATCAGGTAGGCAGACGGCGGCTTGCCGTTAGTGTTACATTACATCTACTCGTGGCGGCTGCGGCAAGTAGATGTAATTGGGGTAACGCCGCCCAGTACTATTCCGGATACGTCCTTGAAGCCCTGCTACGGAAACTCAAGAAAAAAAAACAAAAAACAAAGAAATCAAATCTCGATTCAAGATTAAAATCGATTTTTTTCCCAGCCCTAGGAGGAAGGAGGTGTTTTTTAATAGGGGGGAGCACATGGCCGACCCCATGAACGAAGGTACTAATCAAGTAATGGCCCGCTAGCGGCCACTGAAAGAAAAACAGCTAAAGCTGAAATCTTACCCTTAACGGTGCTTAAAGCAAGCTTTTGGATCACACCACGCTGTAAAAACAGCAGGATCCTGGAAACTGAGTACGTCCGTGGACGTCAATCCAGCTCCTCGCACAAAGCGATGGAGGCCCTCCAGGAACGGTAGTATCCCTTCCTGGAGGAAGATTTTCATGCCCTTAGCATGGTCGAAATGGCCGAATCCGAGAGACCTCGTTCCCTCAGCACCTGGCCATGCCGTTAAAACCAGCGACTGCAAAACAGGATGAAGAATGGAACCTCGAGACAGAAGAAGGTCCTCCCGCAGCGGTGGCCTCCATGGAACGTCCGCCACTAGGCGCACAAGATTGGCGTACCAAGGACGCCGAGGCCAATCAGGGGCGTTGAGGATCACCGTAATTCCCTCGGCCTCCAACCTGCGAAGCAGTCAAGGAAGCAACTTCAGTGGAGGATAGGCATAAATCAGCCGATACCGACCCCACGGGGCCACCAACACGTCTGATGCATCCGTCCAGGGAACCCTGGACCTGGCCACGAATCTCGACATAGCGATCGAGTCGAGAAGCCAGTCGGTCCACATCTGTCGTGCCCCAACTCCAGCAAGGAGGTGAAACACCTCCGGATGGAAGGACCATACCCCTCAGGTCTAACAGCTGGCGGCTCAGATAATACGCCTGCCAGTTGTCTACACCAGGAATGTAAATGGCCGTCAGAGCCGGCGCGCTTCCGTTTGCTCATTTCAGGATGTGAGCGGCCTCGGACACTGCAGTCGAGCTCTGCGTTCCCCCCTGATGGTTGACACAAGCCACCGCCGTGGCGTTGTCCGACTAGATCCCGACCGAGTGCCCCTGTAGTCTCCTTGACCACGAGGAGAGACAGTCTGATCGCCCGGAGGACCCGAACATTGATCGGCAGACGGGATTCCTCCGGAGTCCAAAGCCCTTGGGCTGACCGAACTCCCCAGACTCCGCCCCAGCCCGTAAGACTGGCGGCCGTCGTGATCAGTCCCCTGGACAGGAAGAAACGACTTCCCAGACCGAAGGGCCGGAGATCTCAGCCCCCATGTCAGGGATGCCCTGACCAGATGACTCACCTGGATCTGACGAGCCAGCGATAATGGAGACTTGTCCCAGCTGGATAGGATCTCCTTTTGTAAGGCTCTAGTGCAGAATTGGACATACGGTACAGCCTCGAAGGAAGCCACCATGAGTCCCAAGACCCTCATGCAAAAAACGGATTGACGACCATTTGCGGGACATCAGCACCCGTACTGCAGATTGAAGAGTCTGCAATTATTTCAAAGGGTAGAAAGACCTTTGTCTCCGAGGAGTCCAGGATCAATCCTAGGTACTCCAGACGCTGAATCGGAACCAGAACCGACTTCTGAATGTTCAGCAGCCAACCGAATTCACGGAGGGCCTGACTGGCTATCAACACATGTTCCTCTAATTCTGAGACAGAGCCTGCTCTCAGAAGATCGTCCAGATAGCAATGCCTCGCTGTCTCAGCAAAGCCAGAATCAGGGCAAGCACCTTGGCAAAAACCCACGGTGCTGACGCTAAACCGAAGGGAAGAGCCACAAACTGATAGTGGTCTTCGCCCATCGCAAAGCGCAGAAACTTCCGGTGACCCGCGCAGATTGGGACAAGCAAGAAGGCGTCCATGATGTCCAAGGACGCCTGAAAATTCCCAGGGTGGAGCGCAGCAATCACCGAGCGAATGTATTCCAAGCGAATCTTTGAACCTTTTACAAAGGCATTCAGGGCCTTGAGGTCCAGAATTGGACGGACCCCGTCCCTCTTCGGGACCACAAAAAAAAAAAAAAAAAAAAAAAAAAAATATGAATAAAATCCCTGAAACCTCTCCTTTGACGGTACTGGCAAAATTACCCCGCACCTCAGCAAGTCCTGCACTGCCCCCAATAAGGCAGCCCGGCACGCTGGCAGTAGAGAGATTTGAGAGAAGAATCTGTCTGGTGGCCAGGAAAGGAACTCTATCCTGTACCCCGAGGTGACCACCTCGCATACCCACCGGACGGAGATCCGAGAGGTCCACCGATCCGTGAACCTGCAAAGACGCCCCTCCGCCCACCCCAGAGTCGGGCGGGGGCAAGACTTCATGCAGTGGCGGGCTTGCTTGCCGGCTTGTTCGGCTGTCCTCCAGCCGCACCCTTGTCAGTCTAGGAGAATTTTCCCGCGGGATCTGACCGACAAAAAAACCTCTTCTGAGTGGGAAAGGAAGGACCCGGCTTACGGCGCGGCTCCTTTGCCTTAGTAGGCCGAGGAAGAAGGGTGCTCTTACCTCCCGTGACATTTTTAATAATGTCATCCAGGGAAGCACCAAATAGTCTTCCGCCCTTAAAAAGGTAAATCCGTCAGGAGCTTCTTAGAGGCCAGGTCAGCAGACCAGCATGTCAACCAGATAAGGCGACGCAATACCACCGCAGACACTGAGGCCCTAGAATTAAGGGGACAGCGTCCATAGTGGCATCGCACACATACACCAGGCCCTGCACCATTTGGTCGGCCAGTGAAATGCAATACGGGTGAAGATTATACTCCTGCACAGTCTAGTGCAAAATCTTAGCCCATGCCGTGTGTTTCCGAGACTCCAGGATCGCCACTACAATGGGACGTAGCGCAGATCCCAGCATGGTGAACATGGCTCTGCTCACCACTTCCGACCTCCTATCAGTAGGTTCCTAAAGGCAGGAGTCCCCTCAACTGGGAGAGTCGTGGCTTTATTCAACCGGGCGACCGGGAGGGGTTTGGGTACGACAACCGCAGAGGAGAGGCCCATTTTCATTTTTTTTTAAATCTGGCTCTCCTCAAAGGGGTACCTAACCGCCAGACGCTGCGAGACCGCAATGTCTTCTGCGGTTTGTCCCAAACCTGGTCTATGAATTTGTCAAAGAAAGGTGTAGAAGGGAAAAACCTTTTTAGTAGGATTAGCTTTAAAATTAACCAAAGGAGACTGCCTCCACCAGAGGTTCCTCAGCTCACAGCATCAATGAGTTCACTAACAAGCGTCCTGTCATGTACTGACCCAGATAAGGAGTTTTCCTCACAAGGAATGTCCTGGTCAAAAAATATGCAAAAAATTCAGAGCTAGGGTCCTATGCCACAGCAATGCCCATATCTGAATCAGAGCACTCCCCTGAAGATGGTGAGGGCGCTTTTTAGCCCCCTGCGCTCGCACGCCGCTTCCATCCTGGCAACAAAAGAGTCCAGTACTGCTGACAACTGGTCCCTAGGGACCCAGGTGCAGTAGCACTGCCTGTTGCCTCTGACATGAACGGGGAAGCAGGTGACACAGACTTCATGATAACACAGCACCCTCTGAGACTGTCAAAATATGAGAAAAAAGTCCACCCTCCAGCTGCACTGACTGGGGGGGGGGGTACCCAGGGGACTCACCAACCCAGCTAGGACCGCGCGGTTCCCCTGCCTGTGTCCTGCTCCCAGCGCGAGTGAACAGTGAGAAGACTGAGGAGAATTGCGCCGTTTTTAGCGGCAGAGGCCCAACTAGCACCAGAAAAGCGCGCGACTAAAACAAAATGGCCGCCGCTATTAAAAAGTGCGCCACAGCGTGTGCACGGCAAAATGGCCGCCAATGCAGTTTTCAATAGTAATAGAAAAACATAGTAAAAATGGCGCCCGACGGCGCGAGCAAAAACACAAGGCCCAGGCTGACAGACAGCATTCCCACACATAATGCAGACCCCCACTGGGCAGAGTGACCGCCCAGGCACCCCCAGTCAGCGCACGACAGAGTAATGACAGAGTAGCAAATACAGGGGGGGGGGGGGGCACAGGGAAACCCCCCCCACCATAGGAACACACAGTATGTACTCACCTGCTGAGGCAGGAGAACCAGTACTTACCCGCCCAGCGAGGACCCACTGGTGTGTTCCTGACAGGTCTATCACAGTGCAGTACTGAGTAGCTGTCGGCCCGGTCCACTGTGAAAGATACAGCAAAACTGTTCAGACCTATGTGGACCCTGGAGCAAAAAGCTCACCAGCCACCCCTGGAGCCGTAAGGGAATGTTGTGGACTGATCTCACGCTGAGCGAGGATCAGCACGCTTGATAGTGGGACTGGGAAGACTATGAGGATAGCAACTACTCAACCTGTTGCCCAGGCGACTGTTGATAGAAGAATTCTCAAAAATAAAATAAAAATTCAAAAAAGGAATAAAAATATTTTGTCAAGAGACTGGCAGAAGAAAAAAAACTGAGGCTGCAGGTAGGAGGGTTATGTACGGAGGGAACGCCCCCTGGGCGGGGCTGTTCAGCTCTGATAATGGAATGCATGTTAAAACATCTAACATTCTGCCTAGTCTTCTCCTATGAGCAGGAACATAACCCCACTTTGTTAAGATTGAAGATTGTCAGTCCATGGACGGTAAGAGAAAATGTCTTTATCTTTAGTGTTCCTTTTACTTGTCAGGATGTTGTGAATGGGTTTTTCTTTACCATAGAGCAGTGGTTCTCAACTCCAGTCCTCAGGGCCCATTAACAGGCCAGGTTTGCAAGATAACTGAAAGGCATCACAGGTGATATAATTTTCTGCTCAGGGATTGCAGTATTCTAGTCTGCATCTCACCAAGGTAATACTTAAAATCTGGCCTGTTAGTGGGTCCTGAGGACAGGAGTTGAGAACCACTGCCATAGAGGATCCTGCGATCATACACCACTGTTGTCTTCCGTGGACATCCAGGCCTTTTTATGTTACAGAGTTCACCAGTGCGTTCTTTCCTAAGAATGTACCAAACTGTTGATTTGGCCACTCCTAATGTTGCTGCTATATCTCTGATGGATTTTTTTTTTTTTTAAACCTTACAATGGTCTGTTTGATTTGCAAGGACAGCTCCTTTGAACGCATGATGTAGGTTAACAGCAATAGATTCCAAATGTAAATACCACACTTAGAATCAACTCCAGACCTTTTACCTGCTTAATTGATGAAGAAAAAACAAAAAAAAGGAGTAGCCCACACCTGGCCATGAAACAGCTTTTTAAATTGTCCAATTACTTTTGGTCCCTTGAAAAAAGGGTGAGGGTGGCGGTTATTAAGAGCTGTAAATTCCTAAACCCTTTCCCTGACTAGGATGTACATACTCTCAAACTAAACCTGAGAGTGTGCACTTTCAGCCCATATCCATTATAGAACTATAGCTCGAATATGTTTTGGTAAATACCTGAAAAAAAAAAAACACTAACATCCTGTCCAAATATATATGGACCTAAGTGGTCGGAAAGCAATTAAGTAGAGCACACAGTTCCCTATTTAACATTAGATGACCTGCAAATCATCATTAGAAAAAAAAAAATGTAACAGAATATTTTATGCATTACCAGGTAGAGGTTCTGAAATCCCAGCATCTCCATTGGATGTTAGAGTTGAGTTGTTGTTCAGGCTGTTGCTGAAGAGTGGAGCACTAGGCGCAGCAGTAGTGTTTACAGCAGCTAGTAAGATAAAAAAAATGAAAGAAGTCAGCTGTAAACAAAACACCATCTGCTTTCCAGATAAAAGTGAAAATTAAAGTAGTGGAGATAGTTTTCAGTTTAAGCAGAACTAAACTATGCTATATGGTTTTGAAATACATGGGCCCCCATGGAGGTTTATGCCATAATGTGCTAGTATGTACTGCATATTAGCACATTATGCTTACAGTGGATATAAAAAGTCTACACACCCGTTAAAATGTCAGGTTTCTGTGATATAATTTTTTTTTTTTACGAGACAAAAGATAAATCATTGAAAATAAAATAATGTGGCTGCATAAGTGTGCATACCCGGTTTCAGTTTGTTGTTCAACTGAGTTGTACAGTTTATAGGTCACATTAAAAGAAGGTGGAAACAGACTTCCTGACTCAATTTGGCCAGACCCCTCTCACGCCCAAGGACTCCGCCAATATCGACCATCCCCTCGCTAGAGGGAACAAAAGTGGCTCTTTCTCAAATGAAATCAGGCAAGAGCCCTGGCCCGGATGGACTGACAGTAAGCTACTATAAATCTTTTGCAGATACGCTACTACCACACCTTATCAATGCTTTCAACACCTTATCCCCTTCCTCAGCTGGAAATAAAGACCTCCTCGAGGCTCATATCACTCTCATCCCTAAACCAGGCAAGGACCCACTGCTGGTCACCAATTACCGTCCCATATCACTCCCGAATGTAGACTTGAAAATCTTTGCCAAAGTCCTAGCCAACCGCCTTCTCCCTCTAATACCCAAACTAATCTCCTTGGACCAGGTGGGCTTTGTCCCCGGACGAGAAGCCAGGGACAACACCATCAAAGTTCTCAATATACACCATTGGCTGACAAACGTCCACCCAGGGATTCTTTCTATCATTGGATGCGGAGAAGGTGTTCGACAGAGTGGCATGGGACTACATGGAGACTACACTGAGGATGTTAGGACTCCCTCCACTCTTGCTTCAGATGACCCTGCTCTTGTACTCCTCCCCCACGGCGAAACTCAGGATCAATGGCCGTCTGTCGGGTGCCTTCTTCATCTCTAATGGAACTCGACAGGGCTGCCCCGTCGCCCCTAATTTATATCCTGGACTATGGAACCTATACTACGCAAACTGAGAGATAACGTAAATGTCAAAGGCATCGACATTGGGGACAAGACTTATAAGATTGCCGCATACGCTGACGATATCCTTTTATTCCTGAGAGACCCTATTGTGACCATTCCAAACCTGCTGACTGATTTCACTCTCATCAAAACCCTGTCCAATCTCCAAATTAACTTTTCAAAATCTAAGGCACTGAACGTCACACTCCCTCCCGCCCTGATTACCCAATGCAAACAAAACTTCCCCTTTGGTTGGGAACCTTCTGAACTTACATACCTAGGTATCCGGATTCCCACCAACCTGACCGAACTCTACACCAGAAACTTCCTCCCCACCTTACATACACTGCAGGGCGACCTACACAAATGGCACTTCAGGAATTTCTCATGGTTGGGGAGAATAGCCATCCTAAAAATGAACATCCTACCCAGACTCCTTTATCTACTCCAGGCTATCCCCATCACACTTCCACCATCCTTTTTTGCGCAATACCGTCGTATCTGTCGAACGTTCATTTGGTCCTCCCGTCCCCCCAGACTAAGCTGGTCTAGACTGATACAAGCCTCGGACTCCCAGACATTCTACACTATCATTGGGCATGCCACCTGATTTGAGTAGCAGATTGGCACTTACACAGCCGAAACAAGGCCTTGATCGCGCTGGAAAATATGCTCTCACACACTCCGTTAACCCATCTACCTTGGGTCTCACGCAACCCCATCCCTAAAGAATGCTCTACACATCCACCAATAGGAGCCACCCTATTATGCTTAGGTGCAGTTGGCAAACATTTGTCCACTTCGTTTGCTCCGGGCCCAATGACCCCTTTGGACTACAACCCTGACTTTCCGCCAGGACTACCACGCTCCTCCCCGACAGAGGGACAGGACGCTACCACAGTCAGGGCAGGAGACCTTTTCCAGGGAAATAATTTATTGACCCACCAGGCACTGACATCCAAACTCCCAGACTACCATGTCCCCTTCTTCAAGTACCTACAAATTAGACATTTCCTCAACTCGGTGGACTCCCACCAGATATGGACTCGAGACCTCACAACTTTGGAATCTTAATGCAAGAGTGGTGACCCTAGTAGACACCTCATCTCGACCTTTTACGCACTCTTGTTTCACAAACATGACATCAAGGCCGACAAGCTGATTCAAAATTGGGAATCTGAACTATCACTGACGCTCTCCGAAACCGAATGGGAACACATTTTCTCTCACATGCACAAAGGTTCTATTAATGTTTCCACCCAGGAAAAACAGGTATAAAATCTTCACAAAATGGTACAGAACTCCAGACAAGATTGACAAATATTATCCCAGTGTCCCACCAACCTGTTGGGGATGCGACGCCCATCCCGGCTCGCTGCTCCACATATGGTGGGATTGCCCCCTGATTAAACCTTTTTTGGTCTGAGGTCCATCGCCTAATTTCACATATCACCACCTTTACTCCTGTACTTAACCCCGCACAATATTTACTAGACCACTCCTCCACACCCCCTCTGTGTACAAGAAGTCTCTCACGCTGCACCTTATCAATGCAGCCAACCTCTGTGTACCGGCACGATGGAGAAGTTCCACCCCACCTTCAATTACTGACTGGCTCCGGAGAGTAGATAGAACGGCAGAGATGGAAAGGCTGATTTATCAGGCACATGACACCCCTACAAAATTTACTGAAATATGGGCTTGTTGGCTACATTTCAGAGAACATTATGAATCGGACCCACCCTCGGCCTCCTCTGCCACCCCGGCCTAAACCTTTTCCCCTACGTTCTTTTACGATCATTACTCTTTACCACCCCAGCCTCTCCCCCCCGCATGCTGAAATACTCTAGCCCGCCATGCCTCATCTTCAGAGAATTAGACACACGACTCCTTACTACCCCCACGCAGGGTGATCCTCTTAGATAAGTTTACACACACATGCCTCAACACAGGGCATACGATACTCCAACCCTATATACATAGGACAAGATCCCTCCTTAGGCTGTACTACCTGCTAACTACAACTTTGATATTACCCCGCCCGGCCATGGAAGGGGGCTTCCCTCCCCTACCCCCCCCGGCCATGGAAGGGGGCTTCCCTCCCCTACCCCCCCCCCCCCCCACACATCCTCTAACCCTATCCACTCACAGCTGGTTCCCTTCTGGGGCGAGTGGTTCACAGCTTGACACTCAGGCTAGCATTATTCCACCTTTCTGAACCCTCTGAACTCACGCTATTGACCGTCACCTTAAATCCGGGTTCAACCCACTACCCTTCTGACACAGCCCTGCCGTGTTGATCATAAGACTCACTACAGTTCTGTTTTGATATATTGTTTGCTTGATGTCGACATATGAGCTTGATGTATATTCTATACTGATTATTTGTGTTGCTACATTTCTGAGCTGATTGCTTACCTGATTGCGTTTCAAATGTACTACTATAAAAACTTCAATAAAATATTTTGACAAAAAAAAAAAAAAAAAAAAAGTGGAAAAAGTTCTGAAATGGTTTATCTTTGTCTCATTTTTTTACATCACAAAAACCTGACATTTTAACAAGGTTGTGTAGACTTTTTTTTATATCCACTATATGCAGAGCAAAGTTTGCCCGATTGGATATAGATTGATTAGATTAGGTAGGTCTTCATATTACATAGTTTTGGTAAACTAACATTGTTGGGGGGAAAAAAAAAAAACACTTTAACCATTTGGCGACCAAATGACCGAGCCACTTTTTGCGATTCGGCACTGCATTGTTTTATCTGACATTTGTGCGGTCGTGCGACGTGGCTCCCAAACAAAATTGACGTCCTTTTTTTCCCACCAATAGCGCTTTCTTTTGGTGGTATTTGATGACCCCTGCGGTTTTTATTTTTTGCGCTATAAACAAAAATAGAGCGACAATTTTGAAAAAATAAAAAAAAGCAATATTTTTAACTTTTTGCTATAATAAAAATCCCCCAAAAAAATATATAAAAAAAAAAAAAAAAAAAAAAAAGTTTTTTTCCCTCAGTTTAGGCCGATATGTATTCTTCTACATATTTTTGGTAAACAAACAAAAAAAATAAAGTCGCAATAAGCGTTTGATTGGTTTGCACAAAAGTTATACAAAATAAAGGGATAGTTTTATGGCATTTTAATTTTTTTTTTTTTTTTTTTTTACTAGTAATGGCAACGATCAGCGATTTTTATCGTGACTGCGACATTATGGCGGACATTTGACGCCATTTTGGGACCATTCACATTTATACAGCCATCAGTGCTATAAAAATGCACTGATTACTGTATAAATGTGACCGACAGTGAAGGGGTTAACCACTAGGGGGCTAGGAAGGGGTTGTGTGTCCTAGGGAGTGATGCTAACTGTAGCGGGCGTGGCTACGAGTGACACGTCAATGATCGCTGCTCCCAACGAGAGCAAGCAGACGATCAGCATCAGTGTCACTAGGCAGAACGAAGAGATGTCTTGTTTACACGGGCCTCTCCCCGTTCTGCAGCTCTGTGACTTTGAATTTCGCACCGTGCACTCGCGCGCCCATGCCGGTGCATGGGCCACGAGCTCCGAGACCGTGCCGCGAAATTCAAAGTGACGTAAATATACGTCACTTTGCCCAGCCGTGCCATTCTGCCGACAGATATTGGCGTAAAACGGTCCTTAAGTGGTTAAAGAGGAAGTAAACTTCCCTCTAATGTTTGCACCGATAGGTAAGCCTCATAGGCTTACCTATAGGTACTGTAAATATATTCAAAACTTTCACCGAGAGAGATATTTACTGTATACCACGCCGATTAAGTCATGCGCTCTGAAGTAACGGCCGCCCGTGGTGTTTCTTCAGATACCTGTGCCATGACCAGCGATGTAATGCGGCTGCAGCCACTCACACAGCCGGAGTCTGCGGACTCAGAAGGAAGACATGGGGAAGAGGGTTGTTGTCTCAAGCAGGTACGACGATGGCTTCATTTGCAGCCAGGTTGCACATAATGTGCCAGAGTAGGTGATGCATACTAGCACATTATGCCTTTACTTTGCAGGTAAGAAAAAAAGATAAAAGAAAAAAATATATATATAAGTTTACTTCCTCTTTAACCACTTACCATCCAGGCCCTATAGAATAAAATGGTGGGTATTTGCGCAGTGGTTTTTCAAAAGTTAAAAAAATAAAAACACAACGTTGGGCCAAATTTTTTCTATAGTGTGAAAGATACTGTTACGCCGAGTAAATGGATACCCAATATGTTACACTTTAAAATTGCGTCTGCCCGTGGAATGGCAGCAAACTACATTACTTTCAATCCTCCATGGGCGACGCTTTAAGGGCCAGTTCACACCAGACGCAGTTCCATGCGCTTTTTTCTGCACAAAATGTCAGTTTCCGGTCAGAAACTTATGGTCAGTTTCTGCAACAGAAACTGACTGCATGGTGTGAACTAGAGCCATTGGAATACACTATGCATGCATTTTTAGTGCAGAAAAAAAAGCACCGAGTCTGGTGTGAACTAGCACTAAACGCCTTTACAGGTTACCAGTTTAGAGGTGCACAGGAGGTCAGGTGCTAGAATTATTACTCTCACATTAACAACATCTCACATGTAGGGCTGCAACTAACGATTATTTTCATAATCGATTAGTTGGCCGATTGTTTCGATTAATCGGTTAATAACCTTTAAAAAAAATATGTAATTTAGCTGCGATTTGCATTTTTTTTGGTCAATTTGTTGTTGGGCAAATTAAAAAACACAAATTGCCGCAAAAAAGCATTACACGCTTTTCTGCAGTATATTGAACCAAAATAGCACCGTTTTATGTTAAAAAAGTCCTTGCCCTTTTCAAATAAGCGGCAGCTGAAAAAATCATGGATGTGAACGTGTCCCAAAGGAAACCATGTAAATGCACTGTAGTGTGTTTCTGCAAAAAGGACCAAGTTTAGTAACATAATGGGGTTAAAAAAACAAAAATTAGTACAAAAAGAGCAAATAATCGCTACTGTAAGGGGTTCATTTTTTACTGTGGAACAGTGAAAGTAATATCTCAGTGAAAGTAATATCTACAGTAGCGATTTGCTCTTTTTGTACTATAAAAGGCTAATTTTAGTTTATTTTTTTAACCCCGTTATGTTACTGGCCGATTAATCGATTATAAAAATGGTAATCTATTAATTTCATAAGCGATTAGTTGTTTCAGCCCTACTCACATGTGCGGTGTGTTTTGGGATTAACTTTATTGCTATGAACAACATCCCTTGTGGCTTCTTTAAAAAAAAAAAAAAAATCTTAATCACTTGTTACAAGAAATGTAAAAACATCCTTTGTAACAGCAAAGGGTACTTTTTATGGAGAGATCTGGGGTCTTTTAGACCCCCAGACCTCTCCTCTGCTATAAAAGTTGCTGATCACACCAAGATCGGTGTGTTCAGATGCTCTGCCCATTTAAAGATGGTGCGGTTTACATTCGGGAAACCAGAAATTATATTACTTCCCGTTTCCTGTACAACAGAGATCGGGGCACTTGGGGTCCTCCATGATCTCTGCAGTAAGCTGGCAGAATAGCTTTCATTCTGGGCACACCACCTTAGGGAATTGGCGGGGGCCAACCCATACCGCCGCATGTAAAAGTCATGCGGTGGCTAATTAGGATGGCTTTTACATAAAAGCCGGCCACCAGATTTAAAAAACGATTCCAGGATGATGCCTGTAGATGCGGGTATCATCCCAGTACAACCACTTAAAAGGGAGAAGTCCAGCCAAAGCTTGTTTGGCTGGACTTCTCCTGTGGGTCACTGAAGTACAGTTCGTTTTGCACTCCTGTGACCTGTTTTCAGCAGAGAGCAGGCTGAAGTTCGCTCTCTGCTGACCTCACGGATTTCAGTCCAGGCACCCAACGTCAAAATTACATACATGATTTGGTGCTAATGGCGGATCTACTCAATGTCAGGGAACCATCTAAAATCCAAGGGAAAAGTGTTATCCAGCTTTTAAAAAAGGTTTAGGTAAAATCATAAATCCCTGGTTACACTGCAGAGAACAGACTGGATGTCTGTCCCATCAGATCCACATGATAAAATTGACATATTGGACAAACCAGCTATTGCCTGCTCTTTATGCCTTGTAGTAGTGTACACACATTACAAACACTTGGTAACTAAAACAAAACAGAAGGCCCAATAGCTAGTCTTGAAAATTCTTTTTTGCAAGTGGCAAGACAGTTGCTTTAAGAAGTGCATACAAATCTGGTCTATTTGCTGTGATAAGGTCAGTGGTGGATGTTTTGCGACTGTCACTAAAACGGTACCTGAATGCTATGCACACACAGGCAATAAATCTGTTTGTCTCTTTACTTCGAAAGACTATGAAACCTTATGGGGCCCCTGTTTTTTTTGTACAATTTCAAGGCAAATAAGCACATTATCCTATTCAGCTTCTTGCTGTTACTGGTTATCAGCCGAATTACTCTACCTGGACGGGACACTAGCTGAGGAACTTCTGTGTTTGGGACAGTGAAATCTGCCTCCCAGATTGGAGAGGTCTCACCGTATATTTCTTCTTCTAACATGGAGAGGAACCTGAAATGTAAAAAAGGGAGGAAATGAATTACCAGAAATAATCTGTAAAACACGTAACCTATTTTTCATATTTATTACACAAACTGGTTTTAAATGGTCTTGTACAAGGGTGTCCTTCCAGTTTTTCCTTTTTTTTTGGAGCTTGAAAAAAATATATTGCTCAGTGGCAGATAAGCTTGTGCTAGCTTGTAAAATATTGTGATCTCCGATACTTGCAGATGCTTCATTGTGCATTTGGACCTACACCATCTCCAATATACTCATGAGATTTTTTTTAATCTCCAGAGCGGATTTCTCAGTCAACATCACTATTATAACCAAGAACCAAGTTTTTATGGATATTAATGGAAAGGAAATGACCCAATCCGTTTAATGGTTTCCACATAATATTGCTCATGAAGCCATTTGGGGAACACGTTGCATTCTCTCAATGAATGCAACATGTGCTGATTGAACAAGGTGGGGAGGTAGGGCCGTGATGCCACGATCTCTGCCTCATTGAGAAAATGCAAAGTGTTCCCTGAGTGGCACCAGTGTCGAGCGGGCGACCTGTGTTCACTAAGCAACAGGGGCAGCTGGTTAGCACTGGACCCAGAATCTAGCAACAATCATTGTAGGAGTGGTGCCTGCTACAGCGATTTCCAGCTTCCACAAGGACCCCACATGCATAGCACATACATGCTTTACATAGTTACATTGGTCCAACTTGAAGCAAATGTAAAAGTTGCCAAACCTAAACTTTAGCTTTAACTGTAATAACCACCCAGTTGTCAGCCAAGTCCTTACAAAACACAAACCTTTACATTTTTTTTGGCCTGCTTCTCTATTCCATCATGGGTCTGCTCTGTAATTTAAGTGTAATATAAAGTCTAGTAAAGTCCACTTATGGGGCAGAAAATCAAATAGGTGCAAGGCAGGGTGGTCAGAGGTGTAGGTTAAAGGTTTGCACTGGGAAACTAACACAAAGCAGGAATACCACTGCTCTCAGCAGATGCAGGACAACCAAACAGTAGGGGGCTAAGTGAGTGCAGAGTAGTTGAGTGTGGGGTGTGATGGCAGGGTCATTGGGAGATTGCTGAATGGTCAGAAGGGACGTTTGGAGTGTTAAATCAGGGTGGTAGAGGATAGGGCATGAGGGCTGGGCTATGTATTGGCTGTGGACCTAAGGAATGCAAGGTCAGCCAGTTATTAATTTTCAGCAGTGGATAACAGTAGGAGGCTTTAGGAGTGGAGGACAATCTTGGGAAGGATGGAGGCTGGTGTGTGTTAGGAGCGTTTGGGGTGGAGGCAGGAGCTGGAAAGCCATGGAGGCAGAGGCGTCAGCTGGCGGGAGGGAGAGGTGGTGGTGGGGAAGGCACCTGGCAGGAGGGAAAGGAGGAGGCAGGGAGGGGAAAGGAAATCCTGCTGACAGCTGAAATGTCATCAGTTAAATGTTAATTGCAGACAATCTTTTGTTTACATTTCAGGTGTCTGCGGGGGAAAGCTGCCGACAAGCCTGAAGGTACCGGTTTCTAGTATCGGAGAATTTGCATGAGTACGGATACTTGGTCCAATGCTTAGTATCGCCACCGATACCGGTATTAGGCGCAACCCTGAACAATACATTTCAGATTAGCTGGGACTATACATAGCCAAAACATTTTCGATCTCCAGTTACGCTCACTTGGGGAAGTGGGTAAGAATAAGTGTCCTCTTCTCTGGAACCAGCTTGTCCTTCTCCACTCTAAACTTCTCCAGCAGTTGTCTGCGTGTAACTGTGAAGATGGAACGTAGAAGACTCCGCCCAAACACTTGGGTGGTTTCATATCGTGGTAAGCTATCACAGCTTTGAGGAACGTGGCAGTAACAAAGCCACCTGCAACAAAGAAATTTAAATTAAGATACTACATACAACCATTACAGAAACCTATTGAATCAAATGCTAAAATTTACCCAATTAAAGTTTTACAAAAATGTAAAAAATAACTATCCCATTATTGATCATTTGCATCTCCTGCTTATTATAGCCCTTCCTGATATACAGGAGGGTAATATAAGTATTAAACACATCACCATTTTTCTAGGTAAGTATATTACTAAAAGGAGCGATGGATATGAAATTTTCACCATGTCGGCAACAACCCATGCAATCCAATACAAATAAATTCAGAAATTAAGTTAAGTGTAACAAATTGAAATTGCACAGAAAAAGTATTGCACACGCTAACTGAAATGCATTTAATACTTCGTACAAAATAATTTCTTAGTAATGACAGCTACAAGATGCCTCTTTAGTTCTTTCCATAGTTTTTCTATTGGATTCAAGTCAGGTGATTGGCTGGGCCATTCTAGCAGCTTTATTTTCCTTTCTTTGAAACCAATTGAGTTTCCTTGGCTTTGTGTGTTTGGGAACATTGTCTTGTTGAAATGTCCACCATCGTTTCATCTTCATCATCCTGAAAAGAGAAAATTACCGCTCCAGGCGAGTGAGTTCTGTTAATCCTTCAACAATCAGGAAACCATAGGTGCTGGCAATGCACAAGGCAAACAGGAACAGCAGAAAGGAAGGGATGGACAGCCGCACTCCAAAAAAAACCTTAAAGGTTGCTTTTATTGTAAAAAATATAAAAAACACATGCACCACGGGTCACAGCAAGGCAGGGATCAGCCTGGTAGATTGCAGCAGGTGTCTATCAAGAGTGTCTTGGTACATTTTTGCATTTATCCTTCCTTCAACGATATGAAGTTTGCCAGTACTGTATACTGAAAAACAGCCCCACATCATGATGTTCTCACCTCCAAACTTCACTGTTGGCATGTTTTTTTGGGGTGATGTACAGTGCCATTTGACCTCCAAACATGGTGTGTATTATGGTATCCAAAGAGATAAATTTTGGTCTCATCTGACCAGACAATATTCTCCCAGTATTTACAGGCTTTTCGAAATGTAGTGCAGCAAACTTTAAAAACAAGTTTCAACATGCTTTTTCTTCAGCAATGGAGTCTTGCGTGGCAAGTGTGCATACAGGCCATGGCGGTTGAGTGCATTACTTAAGGTTTTCTTTGAAATAGTTGTTCCTGCCAATTCCAGATCTTTCTGAAGCTGTCCACAAGTGGTCCTTGGCTCTTGGACAACTCTTCCAATAATTATTTTCACTCGTGAAAAATCTTGCGAGGAGCACCTGGTCATGGCTTGTTCATGGTGAAATAATATTCTTTACACTTTCGGATTATGGCCCTAAACAGTGCTCACTGGAACAATCAGAAGTTAAGAAATCCTCCTGTAACAATGCCATCAGTAGGTTTTGCAACAATAAAGTTGCAAAGCACTTAAAAGAGCTCTTTGCTTTGACCCATCATGAGATGTTTTTTGTGCGACACCTTGGTAATGAGACACCTTTTTACAGGCCATCAGTTGAGACTGAACCAGCTGACATTAATTTGCACTACAAAGGGCAGGATTGCTTTCTAATTACTAATAGATTTCAGCTTTCCGTGCCTTTGCGCACCTCCCTTTATTTGTGTGTTCAATACCTTTTTCCCCTGTGTCATTCCATTTTATTACACATAACCCAATTTCTGAACTTATTTGTTTTAGTTTCTTTGTATGTATGGCTTGCACAGGTTGTTACCAGCATGTGGTGAACATTTCATGTCAATAGCCCCTTTAGAAATATATTTACCTAGCAAAATGGTGACGCGTTCAAAACTTAAAATTTTACCCACTGTATACACTTGCCAGCGGGGAACTTTTCCAAAGATAATCTTGTAGTGAGGTTCATTACTGCAAAGTTCAGTAATCTAAAGACACATTTCAAATCAAGAGAAAATAGTTTGATCATTTTTTGGAACAGGGAGTTTTTATATGGGACTGGAACAGCTATGAGTGAAGTGGAAAATCAGGATAAGCAGAACATATATATCCTGGCTGACCAGAGAATTCTTTAAAATTCCCCTGGCATTGATACATCTCCTAATCACTTCATACACCATTCTATGCCCTGCCCAACTATCTCCTCCAGCAACAGCAATCCAATTCACTTAGTAGCAGTATATAAGATCCACCTTACTGCCTGTGGTGGAGCAAAGATGATAAAATACACCAGTATATCCACCTATCACTTTCTGCTTTTCCACGCACATCATATAAATTTTAATCCTCTGCACAATGGAAAACAAAAACGTCGGCACATGGGCAAGTAAACCAATATTTCATTTGATTACCAAGGGTAGTCACAAAAAGGCAGAGTTTCTCGAAGATCACCTGTACAGTAAACCTTCCCCTATGCCACATAGTGACTTCTGAGGCTTATTTTTTGTTATGTTTTGTTAATCCCCCAGAAAGATACTACAGACTTTAGACACAAGGATAAACCCGAGAAGGTCTCATTAGTCCAAGATGAAAGGGTCAATGAAGACTTCCGTGGAAGACCAGAAACATCATGTAAACAGACTTCCAAGCAACAAGTCACTGGCTGCAGGGTTGAAGTGCCAACACAAAGATAGTACAGGTGAAACTCGAAAATTTTGAATATCGTGTAAAAATAGGATTTTTGTACTCACCGTAAAATCAGTTTCTCTGACGTCCATGGACTGACACAGCTCTCATACTGTTTACGTGTGGGTATATGTCCCTGCTTGCAGAAGAAGACCTAGGCAGAATGTTAGATACATTCTAGAACAAAACCAGAGCTGAACAGCCCCGCCCAGGGGAGCGGTCCCTCCGGACATTACCCTCCCACTTGAAGCTAGCAGCCTCAGTTCGTAACAAAGCAGTACAAACCTTAAAAAGGAAGGGTGGGTGCGGTGTCAGTTCATGGACGTCAGAGAAACAGATTTTACGGTGAGTACAAAAATCCTATTTTCTCTTATCGTCCATGGACTGACACAGCTCTCATACTGTTTATGTGTGGGACGTCCCAAAGCAGTATAAGAAAAAGGGTGGGAGCAAATAGTAAGGGAACAACCAAAACTTCACTCCAAACCAGCAGAGCTCCTCAACGGAGGAGTTGCAACAATAAGCAGCGGCCTGCAACACTTTGCGGTCGAAGGAAGCATCCGAAGATGCAGCCACATCAACCTTATAGAATTTTGAAAAGGCATGAACAGACGACCAGGTCCCCGCCTTGCACACTTGTGCAACCGACGCTTGATTTCGGAAAGCCCAGGAAGCACCAATTGCCCTGGTGGCATGCGTCGTAACCGGAAAAAGGAGGGGCCACCCCCTTAATGGCATAGGCCCTGTATAACAGTCTGTCTGATCCACCTAGAAAAAGGTGGCAGACGACACCGCTCTGCCCTGTTTCAGACCAGAGACAAACAACTAGTGAGTCATATTACGTACCACATAAAATGTGTGAAGCGCAAACCCTCTGGAATGCAATGGGTGAGGACACAAGGATGGGAGAACAATGTCCACATGTAGGTGAAAAGCCGAGACCACCCTTTGCAAAAGGGAAGGTCGGGACGCAACACCGCCTTATCCTTATGGATGACCAAGCAAGGCGGTTTGCAAGACAATGCCACCAATTCAGACACCCGTCTGAAGAAGCAAAGGCCACCTCCTGAGACAAGGTCAAGAGGGGAATATCTGATATTTTCAAAATGAGGTTCCTGGAGAACCGAGAGCACCAAATTCAAATCCTGAGGGAGGGAGAGGAGGTTTAAACAGGAGGGAGCACATGGCAAACCCCCTGCACAAGGGTGCTACCAAGGAATGACCCGCTAGCGGCCGCTGAAGGAAGACGGCCAAGGCCGAAAACTGACCCCTAATGGCACTCAAAGCAAGCATTTGGGTCACACCACGCTGCAAGGACCGCAGGATACTTGGGGACGGAATACGTCCGCGGACGCTAGTCCAGCTCTTCGCACATAGCGATGTAAGCTTCCCAGGTACAGTGATATATATCTTTCAAGCAGAAGACTTCCGTGCCCTGAACATGGTCGAAATGACCGAATCAGAGACCTCGGACTCTCAGCACCTGGCTTCCAATAGCTATGCCGTTAAGCCAGAGACTGTAAAACAGGATGAAAAATAGGACCCTGAAAACAGAAGGTCCTTCCTTATTGGCAACCGCCAAGGACTGTCCGCGATGAGACGTACCAGATCAGCGTACCAATGATGCCGAGACCCACCCGGCGCAAAGAGGATCACCGGAATCCCCTCGGCCACAACCCTGCACAGCAGGCGAGGAAGCAGCTGCAGCCGAGGATAACGGATATCAGGTGCTAATGACCCCATGGGGCCACCAACGGATCCGAGGCCCTCAGGTCCACGTCCGGCATGCTCCACCGCCGGCACAGATTTTGAAAAACCTCCAGGTGTAAGGACCACTCTTCCTGGTCCAGCGGCTGGTGACTCCGATAGTCCGCCTGCCAATTGTCTGTGCTTGAATGTAGATGGCCGATAGAGACCACGTGGGAAGGCATAGTCTGATTGCCCGTATTTCCAGAACATTGATCGGTAAACGGGCTTCGTCCGGAGTCCAAAGCCCTGGGGCTGACAGGACTCCCCAGACTCCACCCCAACCAGTCAGGCTGGAGTCCGTCATGAACACCTCCCACTGGATGGGGAGAAACGACTTCCCGAACCGAAGAGCCGGGGACCCCAACCCCACGCCAGGGACGCCCTGAGTGGGTGACTCATCTGGATCTGAAGATCCAAGGACAACAGGGATTTGTCCCAAGTGGACATGATCTTACTGTAATGCCCGTGTGCGTGATTGGACATACGGAACAGCCTCGAACGAGGCCCTCATGAGTCCCAGGACTCTCATGCAAAAAACGGGTTGACGACCATTTCGGAGACATCAGGACCTGCACTACAGGCTGAAAAGTCAGTAACTTCTCCAGGGTTAGGAATACCTACGCCTCCATGGAGTCCAGGATCAGACCGAGACGCTCCAAATGCTGAGCCGGGACCAGGACCAACTTTTGAATGTTCGGGAGCCACCCGAAGTCCCTAAGGGTCCGACTGACAATAGTCACACTTCTAATTTTGAACCATTGTCTACACTCTTAGAAGAATAATCGCCCAGATAACCCACGATAGCAATGCCTCGCTGTCTCAGCAAAGCTAGAACCGGAGCAAGCACCTTGGTAAAAACCTTTGGTGCCTAAGCTAGGCCGAAGGGAAGAGCCACAAATTGATAGTGGGCTTCGCCGATCGCAAAGCGCAGAAACTACTGGCGACTTGCGCAGATCGGAACATGCAAGTAGGCGTCCTTGATGTCCAAATATGCCAGAAAAAAAACCCTTGGAGTGCGGGACTTTTGCCTCATTACCAAGGCATTCAGGCCTTAAGGCCCAGGATTGGCCGAACCCTGTCCCTCTTTTGGGACTACAAACAGATTCGAGCAGAAATCTGAAAACGCTCCTGTGACGGAACTGGCACAATCACTCCGGACCTGATCATCCTGTACGGCCCCTAAGAGGGCCGCCCGACGGGCAGGAAGGAGAGGGAGAATTGAGGGAAAGAATCTGTCTGGGGGCCAGGAACGGAACTCTATCCTGAGGTGACCACCTCGCACACCGACCGGTCGGAGATCCGGGAGGACCACTGAACCGTGAACGAGCAAGGACGTGCCCCCCCCCCGCCCCAGAGTCGGGCCGGGGCAAGACTTCATGCGGCGGCTTGGGAGCTAGCTTGGTAGGCTTACGCACCCAGGGACGCTTATGTCCCCCCAGCTGCACTTTTCTCAGTCTGGGCGGGCTTACCCGTGAATTCTGACTGACGAAAAACTCCTTTGTCTTTGCCGGAAAGGAAGGGCCCGGCCTACGGTGGGGCTCTTCTTCCTTAACAGACTGAGGAAGGAAGGTGCTCTTACCACCTGTGACATCCACAATGTCATCCAGGGCGGCCCAAATAGTCTACCGCCCTTAAAGGGCAAGTCAGCCAGGAGCTATTTGGAAGCTAGGTCGGCTGACCAGCATTTCAGCCAGATAAAGCGATGCATCACCACAGCATAGATAGAGGCCCCAGATATTAAAGGGGCCGCATCCAAGTGGCCTCGCACACAGAGACTAAACCCTGCGCAAGTTGGTGAGCCAGGGAAATGGTCTCAGGAGGGAAATTATGCACCTGTACTGTCTGGTGCAAAATCTTTGCTCAACCTGTGAGTGTCTTGAGACACAAGTTTCGCTGCCACTATAGGGCGTAAGGCAGACCCCAATAAGGTAAACAGTTCTACACACTTCTGACCTCCTGTCAGTGGGATCCTTAAATGCAGGAGTCCCTTCCATTGGGAGCGTGGTAGCCTTATTCAAACGGGCGACCGGGGTTCTTAACCAGGTCCTCCTCAAGGGGTACCTCATGGCTAGGTGCCGCGGGACCGTCAAAGTCTTCTGCGGCTTATCCCAGACTTGGTCAATGAATGTATCAAAAAAAAAAAAAAAAAAGGCACATATGGAAAAACCTTTTTTGAATAAACGGCTTTAAAGAAACCAAAAAAGGAGACAGCCTCCACCTGAGGTTCATCAGCCTCAACATTCAGCTTGATAGTGTCCTTCACAGCATCAATGAGTTCACTTACAAGCACCCTGTCAGTTATTCAGAACTGGGGTCTTCCTCACAGGGAATATCCTGTTCAAAAATATGAAAATCCTCAGAGCTAGGGTCCTGAGCAGCCGTAGCTAGGCCCATATCGGAGACAGGAGCACTCCCCTACAGGAGAATGTGTGGGGAGGGGGCGCTTTACAGCTCCCTTGCGCTCTCACACCGCTTCCATCCTGATAAGGATGATTCCAGGACTGCCGACAACTAGTCGCTAGGGACCGCAGGTGCAGGAGCACTGCCAGTTGCCTCAGACAGTGTGGAGAAGCAGGTGAACCAGACTCCATACTGCCACCCTCTGAGACCCTATACACCTATTACAGTGAATAGTACAGTCCACCCACTGGCTGCGCTGAGGAGGGGATACCCAGAGGACTCACTAACCCTTGTAAGGACCGCTCAGATCCGCTGTATGAAACCGCGCTGCAGCGCAAGTGAAGCCTGAGGAGAATGTGAGATTCGCGCCGTCAGCAGCGCCGATAGCGGCCGAAAACGAAACTAAAAGCGCCGCGGCTTCAAGAAAATGGCCGCCGGCATGCATTACTGCGCCAGTGATCCACAGCAAGATGGCCGCCGAGCACGGTTTTCAAATCACCTCACAGCGCTAATGGCGCACATAGTAATAACACACACACACACACACACACACACACAGAACACTGCTCCTCTCCCAGTTCCACTAAAACAGACATGAGCGCCGCCAGCCAGGCCAGAGTGACCCCCCCAAGCATCCGCACAGCACCAGTACAGGGTGCAGAGAGCAGCATAACAGGGGGGGAGACAGGGATAAACCCCCCATATAAAGAAACCGCCAGTATGTACTCACCTGCAGCAGGAGAGACTTACCTGTCCCAGAGGGACCCACTGGCTTGTTTCAGACCGACCTATCACCGATTAGTACTGCGTAGCTGTCGCCCCGGTCCACCGCGAAAGATACAGACAGGTAGTGTTCAATCTTGAGAGGACCGCGGGAGCATAAAAGCCACCCGGCCACCCCTGGAGTCATGGGGCATGTCGTGAACTGAGTCTCACGCATACAAGGCGAGGATCAGCACGCTCGATGGTCGGACAGGGAAGACTACGAGGATACCAGTGTACCCAACCTGTTGCCCAGCCGACAGTTGATTGAAGGTCTCAAAAATAAAATTCCCAAAGGAATAAAAAAGTTGAAAGTAAAATCTTCCAGGAGACTGGCTCCTGAGAGAGCCACGTCTTCTGCTAGGCAGAAAAAAAAAACTGAGGCTGCTAGCTGCAAGTGGGAGGGTAATGTCCGGAGGGACCGCTCCCCTGGGCAGGGCTGTTCAGCTCTGGTTTTGTTCTAGAATGTTGCTAACATCTAACATTCTGCCTAGGTCTTCTCCTGCAAGCAGGGACATATACCCACACGTAAACAGTATGAGAGCTGTCAGTCCATGGATGATAAGAGAAAGTTAATTTATTTCACTAATGCAACTTAAAAAGGTCAAACCAATATATGAGATATGACAAATCACAGCTTGAACTAATTGTGGCGATTATGGCTTACAGCTCATGAAAACCCCAAATCCACAATCTCAGAAAATTTAAATATTGTGAAAAGGTGCAATATTCTAAGCTCAAAAGTGTCCCACTCTAGTCAGCTAATTAAGTCATAACACCTGCAATGGGTTCCTGAGCCTTTAAATGGTCTCTCAGTCTGGTTCAGTAGGAATCACACTCACGGGAAAGACTGCTGACCTGACAGTTGTGCAGAAAACCATCATCGACACCCTCCATAAGGAGGGAAAGCCTCAAAAAGGTAATTGCAAAAGAAGTTGGATGTTCCCAACGTGCTGCATCAAAGCACAATAATATAAAGTTATGTGGAAGGGAAAGGTGTGGAAGAAAAAGTTGCACAAGCAGCAGGGATGACCGCAGCCTGGAGAGGATTGTCAGGAAAAGGCCATTCAAAAGTGTTGGGGACTTTCACAAGGAGTGGACTGAGGTTGGAATCAGTGCATCAAGAGCCACCACACACACACACACACAGACACACAGACACACAGATCCTGGACATGGGCTTCAAATGTCGTATTCCTCTTGTCAAGCCACTCCTGAACAAACAAACGTCAGAAGCCTCTTACATGGGCTAAAGAAAAACAGATCTGGTCTGTTGCTCAGTGATCCAAAGTCCTCTTTTCTGATGAGAGCAAATTTTGCATCTCATTTGGAAACCAAGGAGCCAGAGTATATCTACTGCAAAAGCTTCTTAACAAAGCATCTTTAACCCTTCAAACTCCTAAAATTACATCAAGGTTCTGAAGCAGTAAAGAAGAACCTAATTACTATTCCTTCACATAACTAATAACCCAAAACTAGAAGAAAATTTTAAAAGGAGCATGCCAGCTTTGGTCAGATGCTTCTAAGGCAGGCGTTTTGCTTCGGGACAGATTCTCCTTCTAAAACCGGATATGGTAGTTATTATCTACCTAAAAGGTAGTAATAAAATGTGCATTTATTATGTTTTTACTAGGAGCCTGCAAAAGGATTGCACTCACGCTCAGCAGATTGTGGGTGCAATGCAGGACTCCTGCAGACTGTCAGTGTAAGCGGTCTGCCTGTACAAGCAGCAGTTGCACACTGACAGAAAGCATCAAGGAACCTACTTTGCAGCCATCGGTTTGTAGTTCTCAAAGGCTGTCGGTACTTGTAGTTCTCTCATTCACAGAACTCTACAAATTAATGACATGGCCAGGTGGGCGGAGCCTCGCACCACCACATATTTTATTTAATTTTTTTTAATGCGACAGCGAGATTTGGAAGAAGAGGCCCAGCTCGCTGTCACTAGAAGCGGCATGTTAGGGAAAGGCTGCAGCAGTGAGAACATGTTACACCCTAAAAAAACAGGTGGAACGTGTAACATAGTTCCAAAGCTGAACTTATCCTTTAAGCATCCAAAACTTAGCTTACCTTGTATAGTTAACCTTATAGTTTGCAACATCTTCATTCTGGGACCTCTGTCGGAACTGTGAGGGTGTTTCAAGCTTCCAGTAATTTAAACATAGTAAAAACATTTTGGAGAGCTCATACATTGTCTGGCGCTCTTTTGGTTGCAGGTGACTGAATTTGTATTGCACAAAATTGAGTACGCCCTGAGGGGGAAAAAAAAAACAAAAAACAAAAAAAAAAACAAAAACATAGTTTAGGTTATTGTTGGTAGGGTTTGAATAATCTTCCTGTTTCAGTGGTTTAAAATTTATACATTGACCCTGTCAAAAGGATGGGGCCTCCTAAATAGACAAGGGAAACATATGCTGTTGAACAGAATGCCATCAATTGTAACTAATCTCACACCAAAAGAAAAAAAAAATTTGGACTCACCGTAAAATCCTTTGCTCTGAGTCCATGGACCGACACAGCCTCTCTATTGACAAAGTGGGTATTATCCGTTAATTAGGAGTGACTAGGCAGAAAAACTTGTAAAAAGTGTTGCATCACACCTTCTACAGCCCTGCCCAGGGGGCGGACCCCCGGGTATATCCTCTCAGTCTGCATCTCGCAGATCAGTTCGTCAAAAAGCAGTACAAACTTTAAAAAAGGAGGGGTGGGTGCTGTGTCGATCCATGGACTCAGAGAAAAAGGATTTTACGGCGAGTACAAAAATCCTATTTACGCTTTCGTCCATGGACCGACACAGCCTCTCTATTGACAAAGTGGGACGTCCCAAAGCAGTGTCAGAGAAAAAACGAGGGGTGGTAACAGCATAAAAATAAAACTTCACCCCAAACACAAAACAGCACTCCAACGGAGGAGCTGCAACTCTAAACAGCCGCTTGTAAAACCTTGTGGCCGAAAGAGGCATCCGAAGATGCATCTACATCAACTTTGTAGAATTTTGGTAAAGTGTGAGCGGACGACCAAGTCGCCGCTTTACATACTTGGGAAACAGACACTTGATGTCGGAAAGCCCAAGAGGCACCTCTTGCCCTGGTCGAATGCGCCGTGACCGGAAAATAGGATTTTTATAACAGCTTACCTGTAAAATCCTTTTCTTGGAGTACATCACGGGACACAGAGCGACATAGTCATTACTAATGGGTTATATAGATACCGTCAGGTGCTGGCACTGGCAACTTCCAAAACCGGAAGTACCCTCCCCTATATAAGCCCCTCCCATCCGGGAGCACCTCAGTTTTGTAGCAAAGCAATAAGTGTCCCTAAAGAGGGGCGGGAGCTCTGTGTCCCGTGATGTACTCCAAGAAAAGGATTTTACAGGTAAGCTGTTATAAAAATCCTATTTTCTTTCTCGTACATCACGGGACACAGAGCGACATAGTCATTACTAATGGGATGTCCTAAAGCAATGCCAAATGAGGGGGGGGATACACCATATATAAGCTGAGCGCTATCAGACATGAGGATCTTTTGCGGCCTGCAACACACTGCGCCCAAAGGCGACATCCTCCTGACTTCTAACGTCCACCTGGTAGGACCTAGTAAACGTGTGTACCGAAGACCATGTTGCGGCCTTACAGATTTGAGCCAGGGAGGCCTGGTGATGCACTGCCCATGAAGTTCCAACTGCTCTCGTGGAGTGCGCTCTAACTTTGAACGGAGGTGGTCTCCTTCTCAAGCCATAAGCTTGCATAATGACCTGTCGAATCCACTTGGCTAAAGTAGACTTTGACGCTGCCTGACCCTTTCTGGGGCCTTCCGGCAGAATAAACAAAGTATCCGTTCTGCGAATCTGAGCAGTGGCTTTTAGATAAGCTTTAACTGCTCTTACTACATCCAAAGAATGCAATAACTTTTCCTCTACCGAAGTAGGTTTGGGGAAAAAAGAAGGAAGAACCACATCTTGGTTCAAATGAAACCTCGATACCACCTTAGGAAGAAAGGCTGGATGAGGACGTAACACTACTCTGTCCTTATGGATAACCAGATATGGCTCCTTACAGGACATAGCTGCTAATTCCGATACTCTTTTAGCCGAACAAATGGCTACTAGAAAAATCAATTTCCTGGTGAGAAGCACCAAGGAAATATGCTGTAATGGTTCAAATGGTTGTTTCTGTAGAACCGACAGAACCAAGTTTAGATCCCATGGACATATGGGAATATTAACCGGAGGACTAATACGCATCACTCCTTGTATAAAGGCTTTGACTAGTGAATGCGAAGCCAAGGGCCTTTGAAAAAATATTGACAAGGCCGAAATCTGACCCTTGATAGTACTCAAGGCAAGCTTCCTATCTACAGCCCACTGTAGGAAGTTCAGAATCCTACCTATTACGTACTTATGTGGATGCCATTTCTTGGCCTCACACCACGCGATGTACGCCTTCCAGATTCTATAGTAGATCTGCCTGGATACCGGCTTCCTGGCATTGATCATGGTAGATACCACAGCATTAGAGAGCCCTCTCTTTTTTAGAATGTGGGCTTCAATAGCCAGGCCGTCAAACCTAGGGCTGGTAAGGAAGGGTGGTATATCGGTCCTTGCGAAAGCCGGACGACGTGGGAGAGTCCAAGGACTCCCCACTGAAATTTTACAATCTCCGCGTACCACGCTCTTCGGGGCCACGCTGGAGCCACCGGAATCACTGGTTTCTTTTCTACCCTGATTCTGCGGAGTAATCGAGGTAACCATTGGCGGTGTGAATGCATATATCAGCTTGAACTGATCCCAAGGGAACACTAGGGCATCCGAGCCGCAAGCTAGGGGATCCCTTGTCCGAGAGACAAACCTGTCCCCCTTTGCGTTGAATCTGGATGCTAGAAGATCTACATCCGATGTTCCCCACCGCTGACATATTGTCCAGAAAACCTCGGGGTGAAGGGACCCTTCCTCTGGGCCTAATTGCTGGCGACTTAGAAAGTCCGCCTTCCAATTCTCCACTCCTGGAATGAATACCGCAGATATGGCTGGGACATATTTTTCTGCCCATTTCAGGATGTAATTTACTTCCCTCTGGGCTGCACGACTCCTGGTGCCCCCCTGATGATTGATATATGCCACTGCTGTGGCATTGTCTGATTGAATTCTGACAGGGGACCCTTGGAGTTTGGATGTCCATGCTACTAGGGCATACCGGGCTGCTCGTATCTCTAAGAGATTGATGGGCAGGGCCTTTTCTGCATCCGACCATCTGCCCTGGAGAGACTATTGCTCCAGTACTGCTCCCCAGCCTATAAGGCTGGCATCTGTAGTGACCACCTTCCAAGAAATCGGACTGAAGGATTTCCTTTTTTCCAGATTCTGGGGAACCAACCACCAACGGAGGCTCTTGCGAACGGAAGGGGACAAGGACATTGTAAGTCTAGGGCCTGAACTTTGTTCCAGGCTGACAGTATGGCCCCTTGCAAATTCCTTGAATGGAATTGACCGTAGGGTACTGCTTCGAATGATGCCACCATTTTTCCCAGCAGCCTCATATACAGGCGTATGGACGGCTGTCTTTTTTGTACCCACTAAGTGGATCAAATCTTTCAAAGACAACACCTTTCCTCGAGGCAAGAATATTTTTCTCTGGCCTGAATCCAACCTTAGCCCCAAGTATTCCAGACTTTTGACTGGTTTTTAGGGCTGACTTGTCTCGGTTGATAATCCAACCGTGAGATTCCAGATACTTGATCGTCTTGTGAACGACCACGTCTAGTTTTTTCACTGAGTGGTCTATCAGCAACAAGTCATCCAGATATGCCATTATCGTTACACCTTGTGTTCTTAGATTGGCCAATAAAGGGCCAGAATTTTTGTAAACACTCGTGGTGCTGTGGCCAAACCGAAGGGTAAGGCTCTGAACTGAAAATGGTGCCCTTCTACTGCAAAGCGTAGAAATTTTTGGTGGACTGGAAAGATGGGAATGTGCAAATAAGCATCTTTGATGTCGATCGTGGCTAACCAATCCTCCCCTTGTAGGGCAGTGGCCACCGATCGGATCGACTCCATCGGAAAGTCCTGATATACAGGAATTTGTATAGCCCTTTTAGAATTAATATGGGCCTCCCGTCCGCGTTTGCTTCGGGACTGTAAAGAGGTTTGAGTAAAACCCGAACCCTCATTCTTCCAGGGGAACCTCCATAATTACTCCTTGGAGCAATAGTTGTTCTAGTGCCAACAGGAGGGACTCTCTCTTCCGGGGATCCCTTGGCACGTTTGACCTCAAAAATGGGAAGGAGGAGAGTCTTTTAACTCCAAACTGTATCCCAAACCTACTGCGGAGAGCACCTATCTGTCTTGATCGTGTCCCGCCAGGTCTCTTGCGAACAACTGGAGTCCTCCCCCCACCCGACTGAGTGGGGGCTTCAATGAATTTAACTTTGGGGGAGGTTTTGTACCTCCCCTGACCCAGGGTTTCTCATTACCCTGCTACTGTCCCTGTTTTTTACCCCCGGGATTTGACCGAGGAGGCCGTCGGAACTGTTACACAGCCGATGCCCCAGGGACTGGAGAAGCAGGCCTCTTAAAGAGGGACCTCTAACTCTGCTTTTAACCGGCAAGAGCGTATTTTTACCGCTGGAAATTTTCTGGATATATTTGTCCAGGTTTTCCCTGAATAAGCGGTCACCATGAAATGGGACGCTAACCAGCCATTCTTTACAGGGAGCTTCAGCAGACCAGTTTTTGAGCCATAGGAGCCTACGCATATGTACTATAGACAGCGTAAGGCGGGAGGCCTGATGGACTGAATCCTCTATGGCGTCAACCGCAAAGCCTAAGGCTCTAGGTAGATCAGCTAGGGCAAAGCCTGCTGATCTGTCAAGTCCCTCAAGACCTGTTTCAACTGATCCTTCACTGCTTAGCAGACCCCAATAGCTGCTACTGCTGGTTGTATCACCAAGCAGATTTTCATAAGGACTCCAATCTTATCTATTGGGTTCTTGAACATTTGGACATTATCCACTGGACATGTCAGTGATTTATACATACAAGAGATGGCTGCGTCCACTGTAGGGACCTTCCATTTTTTTTTTTTTTTTTTTGATGAACTTATCCTCCATGGGATAGACCACCGGAAATCTCTTGGGGGAATAAATATTTTCTCAGGATGTTCCCAATCCTGGTAAATGAGCCCTTTCAGTAAAGGGTGAAGTGGAAAAGAACAAACAGTCTGGGGGCTTCTAGCGACCCCAACGAGGATACAGTAGTGGTTGATGGTTCCGCAAGGTGCATTTTTAAATGCTGATCGGACCATGTTAGTCAGAGACTGAACCCATAATCTTTCAGCTTAAGATGCTGAGAAAAGGTTCCCCCACTGTTGATTCCTCTATAACAGAATCAACCTCATCCTGATCCCCTTCAGGCAGGTCGATCCCTGTATGGGACTGTTGCTCTGCTAACAGGCACTCTGAAGGAGGAGACGGAGATCGGGCGTGCTTTCCCTGACAGGGAGGCAGCGATAAATGTTGACAATCTCTCTCTAATCCTCCCAGAGCTGAGGAAAAAACCTCCTCTGTTACATACACAGGAGCAGGTGAACTGAGGACAGCCACAGTACCAAGTAACCTGCGGGGTCTCTACGGTCACTTACCTCTGAACTTCAGGGGAGACTGGTGCAGCAGGAGTATGCCCAAGATCCTCCGAGCCCGATGAGACCCCCTTCGCTTCCTGGAAGATTCAGTTCCGGAGCTTCTGGACGGCATATTCCTAAGCCTAAAGCTGAGGTATTCCAGCCGTAATACACCACTTTTACTGAGAATAGTCTAGCACAATTGCTGCTATATCACAGTTGGTGTCTACTAATGTGCCTTTCTAGGGGATGCCTGTATCAACCGCTTGCTGTATGCCTTTAAATGTTGCCAGCTCTGTCTCTGTACTTCATAGCCAGCTCACTACAATATTGTGTTTTTTTTAAACTGCTGGGACGCCCGCACATGCGCAGAAGCGCTGCGGCGCGCACAGAGCGTCATCCCCCAGGCCCCGCCCCCTTTCCCGGCTCACCTCTATATATAGAGGCGCGTGCACGCGCACGGGCACGTGCGCCTTCGGCGCTAATTTCAAATATGGTAACAAGGGACAGGAGCCAGGGCCCCTCTTTGCCGCAGGCCGGGGGATGGACGAGCACTGCAACATGGCAGAGGAAGCAGTTTCCTATAAGAGAACTCACCATCTGCCTGGACTTTGCTCTGCTGAGAAGAAGCTAGTCCACATGACAAGAAAACATTCCACAGCGGCCTCTAGTGGACAAACACAGGTACCGCAGTCTAATATATTAAATATATATAAAAAAAATTTTTTTTTTTTTTTTTCTTGACCACCATTAAAAATTATTACATTTTTTTAGTAGTTACAGGCATGCACAGAATTTTGCGGGAATACCATTAGGTAACAGACAGAAAGACAAATTAGGCTTGGGGGTCCCCCAATAGAACCAAGTTCCTGGGGGCCCCCACTTACCTGTTCCCCGCCGCAGGACTTTGTTTGGTCCACAAAAGCCCAAACTTCACCTATCACGGCAGGCATTGTAATCAAACCTTCAGGGACCGGGTTCCCAAGGATTCCACTCCCCTGGACCTGTATAGCACCCTGCACAGAAAACATCTTGGTCGTGGGTATGACCAGAGCTCTGGATCCCAGGGTCCAGCTCTCCTAAGAGAAGCATTACAGGCAAAACCTTGCTCTTCTCTGCAAGGCCCGGGTACCGACCGTTTAGCTATGAAGCTTTTTTGGTCGGATCCGGAATAGCTTACTGAGGCCCAAAAGAACCTGTACGCAAGCTCAGTGAAAAACACATGTTTCTTCTTGGCCAACACCTTAGACACTGGCAAAAAACTGAGGTGCTCCCGGATGGGAGGGGCTTATATAGGGGAGGGTACTTCCGGTTTTGGAAGTTGCCAGTGCCAGCACCTGACGGTATCTATATAACCCATTAGTAATGACTATGTCGCTCTGTGTCCCGTGATGTACGAGAAAG
Organism: Rana muscosa; assembly: GCA_029206835.1. Taxonomy (NCBI): domain Eukaryota; kingdom Metazoa; phylum Chordata; class Amphibia; order Anura; family Ranidae; genus Rana; species Rana muscosa. Next base: position 141,561,071 of record CM055128.1, on the reverse strand, counting down.
AAAGGGGGGCGCTTGACCCTTTAAGGCGTAAGCCTGGATTACTCTGTCGGATCCACATAGAGATGGTGGCCGACGAGATTGCTTGGCCCTTCTTGGGACCAGCCACCGAAACAAACAGTGAGTCTGCCTTCCGGAACAGGGAAGTAGCAGATAGGTATACTCTCAAAGCTCGGACAACGTCCAAGGAATGCAACGCCGACTCCTTAGGATTCGACGGATGAGGACACAAGGATGCAAGTACAATGCCTTCATTGAGATGAAAAGCCAAAACGACTTCTGAAAGGAAGGCTGCGGCCGCAGCACCACCTTGTGGAAAACCAAATAGGGAACCTTGCAGGACAAGGCTGCCAGCTCAGAGACTCGTCTAACTGACGTAACAGCCACCAAAAATAAATAAATAAATAAATAAATAAAATAAAAAAAAACTCTGAGAAAGCGTCAACAGGGTCAAAGTGTCAATCTCTAATATTCTCAAAACGGTGCCTTCTGAAGCACCAAGAGGACCAGGTTCAAGTCCCACGGAGGTTACGGGGACGGACCGGAGGGGCCACATGTCGAACCCCCTGCACAAATGTACTCACGAGAGAGTGAGTCGCCAGGGGGCGCTGAAAAAAGACAGCCAGGGCAGATATCTGTCCCTTAATCGTACTTAGGGCAAGCCTTTGGTCTACCCCATGCTGTAAAAACAGCAGGATTCTGGAAACCACATAGGTACGCGGATGCCATTTCATTTCCTCACACATGGAGATGTAGGCCTTCCAAGTGCGGTGATAAACCTTCCTAGAGGACGGTTTCCGAGCACTCCTCATAGGAGAGATTACTGAATCTGATAGGCCCCGGTCTCTCAGTACCTGGTTCTCAACAGCCATGCCGTTCAAGCCAGTGACTGTAAAGCAGGATGGAGTATGGGACCTTGCAATAGCAGGTCCTTCCGTAGTGGTAGGCGCCAGGGGACGTCTGCTACCAGACGTACTAGATCGGCGTACCAAGAACGTTGAGGCCAATCTGGAGCGATTAGGATCATTGGAATTCCCTCTGCCTCCACTCTGCGGAGCAGAAGAGGAAGAAGCCTTAAGGGAGGGAAGGCATAGATTAGCCGATACTGACCCCACGATGCCACCAACGCGTCCGTTGCGTCTGCCCATGGGTCTCTTGACCGGGCCACAAATCTCAATACCTTCCGATTGAGTCGGGAAGCCAGAAGATCTACGTCTGGTGTGCCCCATATTTGGCAGAGGAGTTGGAACACCTCCGGGTGTAAGGACCATTCTCCCTGGTCCAGCATCTGGCGGCTCAGGTAGTCCGCCTGCCAGTTTTCCACACCCGGAATGTACCCGGCCGACAGTGCCGGTACGCTCCTCTCTGCCCACTTCAGGATGCGAGCGACCTCCGATGCTGCAGCTGAGCTTCTTGTTCCTCCTTGACGATTGACATATGCCACTGCTGTGGCGTTGTCTGACTGGATCCTGACTGGATGCCCTTGCAGCCTCAGATCATTTGAAGAGGCACAGCCTGATCGCCCGGATCTCCAGGTCATTGATCGGCAGGAGGGCTTCCTCTGGGGTCCAGCGACCTTGTGCCGAGTGAACACCCCAGACTCGAGCCACCATACCAGGGATCTCCTGACTAGGTGGCTCACTCGGATTTGATAATCCAGAGATGAAGGGCATCTGTTCCATCTGGACAGAACTTCCTTCTGTAACACTCGAGTGTGGTATTGAGCATATGGGACCGCCTCGAAGGAGGCTACCATGAGGCCCAACACTCGCATGCAAAAACGGAGTGACGACCAATTCCTGGAAGTCAGCTGCCGTACTGCAGCCCGGAGGGTCTGCAACTTCTCCACAGGGAGGGATACCTTTGCCTCTGAGGAATCCAGAATCAACCCCAGGTACACTAGGCATTGAGTGGGCACCAATACTGACTTTTGCGTGTTTAGTATCCAACCACAGTCTCGAAAAGTCTGAACAGGTAATAGACACACTTACCTCTAAATTCTGAGCTTGAAGGGGCCTTCAGTAGGTCGTCCAAGTAGCCCATGATAGAGATACCCCGCTGTCTTAGAAGTGCCAGGATCGGAGCGAGCACCTTGGTGAACGTCCTGGGTGCTGAGGCAAGGCCAAACGGGAGGGCCACAAACTGGTAGTGGTTCTTCCCGATAGCAAATCGCAGAAACCTCTGGTGTCTGGAGTATTTGGGGACATGCAGGTATGCGTCCTTGATGTCCAAGGAGGCCAGAAAGTCCCCCGGATGGAGAGCTGTGACTACAGATCGAACCGACTCCATCCGAAATCTTTGTACTTTCACAAAGCAATCTGAGATCCAAGCTTGGACGAACCCCCTCCTTCTTCGGCACAATGAACAGCTTTGAGTAAAAACCCCGTTCCAGTTCTGGAACTGGAATAACTACCCCGCGTTCCAGTAGACCCTGGACCGCGTTCCAGTAGATCCTGGACCGCCCCATACAGGGCCTCCCGACGGTAGTAGCTGGAGATTAGGTGTTGAATCTGTCCGGTGGACAAGAGAGAAACTATCTTGTAGCCTGAGGAGATTACTTCGCAAACCCACCTGTCGGAGATTAGAGCTGTCCACTGAGTCGCGAATTTGCGAAGACGTCCCCCCCACCCGAGAGCTGGGTGGGGGCGGACCTTCATGCGGACGCAGATTTGTCCGCAGGCTTGTTGGATTTGCGGGACCAAGGACGCTTTTGTCCTTGGGCAGGCGCCTCGTCGGCCTGGGGTATTTTCCCTGTTGCCCTAGGGGGACGAAAAAACCGCCTGCGTGCAATAAAGGAGGGCCCTTGCCCTTGGCGTGGCCCCCTACCCTTGCTAGTTTGGGGAAGCAAAGTGCTTTTACCTCCTGTGGCATCCTTGATGATGTCATCCAGAGAAGCCCCAAAAAGTCAGTCGCCCTTAAAAGGCAGATCCAACAGGGCTTTCTTGGAAGTCTGGTCCGCAGACCAGCCTTTTAGCCAGATCAGGCGGCGTATTGCTACTGCATAAACCAAAGCTTTAGACAGCAGGGGAATAGTATCCATGTCTGACTCGCAGACAACCTAAGGCCCTGGACCAACAGGTCGGCCAATGTTCTCTCATCAGGAGGAGCATCTCGCTCCTTAACCCCTGGAGTAGCAATCTTGCCCATTCAATAAGTGTGTGAGACACTAGGGCCCCCGCCAATGCCGGGCGTACTGCCGAGCCTACCACTGAGTATAGGTAGCAAGCGAGTGCTTCAGCCTTCTTATCCACAGGGTCCTTGAAAACAGGAGCCCCTTCTACAGGAATTGTGGTGGCTCTATTAAGTCTGGACACCGGAGGGTCCCCTATAGGGGGAGAGGTCCATCTCTTCAGAAAACTCTCCTCAAAGGGGTACCGTACCGCAAACCTCTTTGGGGCTGTAAAGACCCTCAGTGGGTTCTCCCATTCCTTGTATAAGAGTTTATCAAAAGACACAAAAAGGGAACACCTTAGCAGTGCAGGCAGGTCTATGAAACCCAAGTGGACCGGAGTCTCTGCTGCTTCTGCAGTATTTTCCAACTTAAGCGTATCCCGCACTGCAGTAATAAGGTCAGATACCAAGCCGTCTCGCGTACTGACCTGGACTTGGAGTCATCCTCACTGTGCGGTCACGGTCTGCAGTCTCTGATGCTTCAGAATCTGGGCCCGGAGCCGTAGCTGGACCTGGTTCTGCATCAGAATTATCCCCAGAAGCTTGCAGGGGATGGGGCGTTTTACTACCCCCTGTATTCCCGTGTGCTGCTTCCACCCTGGCAGCAAACGCCTCTAGGATTGCCGTCATAGCATTCATAGACACCTCAGGGGCACCAGCTGCTAAATCTGGTGTTTCAGGGGAGAAGACATCTGGCTCAGATGCCATGCTGACCACACGCTGACACTCACAGGGCTCCAGGCAAGATATCAATAGGCCACCCTCCGGCGCTGCCGAGATGCTGGGTTACCCAGAGGACTCACCACCATGGACCGGTACTGCTATGCTGCCGTGTGCTGCGCCTGTGATGCTGTCCCACTGCTGCTGTGTCAGTCTGCTTCTTTTATTCTTTTATCAGCACTTCCTGTGTGAATTTTCACGCCAGTGTAATGCACCCTAGAGGCCGGAGGCTCTTGCAAAATGGCTGCCAAAAACGTCTGTATGGAAGATAATGTGGGCTCTAAGAAAATGGCAGCGGAGCCGAAGATAGAGGTCAAGCAGCCGTAGCCCACAAAAAGATGGCCGCCGAATGGCAATATATACATACAGGGTGGACAAACATGGCCGCCGATCGGCTGATGTGGGTGTGGCCGAACCACAGGAAGATGGCCGCCGGGCAGTCACAAGAGGCCGAACTCGGCATGGACCACCTCAAAATGGCCGCCAACAGCATGGGAGGAGGACACACACACACACGTAAGCAGAAATTACATTTCTTTTAAATGTTAGTTACAGCCAGCCCCGCTCCAGTGGAACCCCTTAGGTGACCCCCAGCACCCTTTAGCTAGAAGCCCAGGGAGGAGGGAAAGGCAGGGAGAGAGGGAAGAAAGGGGCCACAACCACTTGATCTCTCCAGGAATGTCCAGCTAAATCACCCAGCCGAGGCAGGGGAGTTTTACTTACCTATCCTGCTTGTATTATGCTGGAAGACATTCCAAACAGATAATCGTCCGCGCACGAAAGATGACTGTTGGCCAGACATGCTGTGATTTGACCCAAAAAGGGACGATCACATGTATGCCCTGGAGCGTGACGCTCACCGGACAGGCTGCTGCGACTCGGCCGTAAGGTCAGCCGAAGCTGAGCGGTCCGATGCAGGCCCTGGAGCGTAGGTTTACCTGCCACCCGTGGAGCGACGGGCATGTCGTGGAAAACCCAGCGCGTAGCTAGGGTCGGCACACGCTTGATGGCCGAAACTGGGGAGACTACAAGGATCGAGGATCCAGCCTGTCACCCAGTCGGCAGTTGATCGAAGATCGCAGGAAACAACAAATAAAAATTTCTCCCTCTCCCGAAAAAAACTGATCTGCGAGATGCAGACAGAGGATATACCCGGGGGTCCGCCCCCTGGGCGGGACTGTAGAAGGTGTGATGCAACACTTTTAACAAGTTTTTCTGCCTAGTCACTCCTAACTAACGGATAATACCCACTTTGTCAATAGAGAGGCTGTGTCGGTCCATGGACGAAAGAGTAAATACATTGATTAGTTGGGTTGGATGCATTGGCCCCGATGCCTCTGCATATATTCAGTACATATACACAAAAACGCAATATTTTAAATAAATTAATCAGGTGACACTGTCAGACATCACATGCTGTATTTATAAATTTATATATATATATATATATATATATATATATATATATATATATATATATATATATATATATATATATATATATAAAAATCCTAAACACCTAAAGCCCCTTTCACACGATTGGCCCGAACGGATCCGCGTGTACGTTTAGAATCGCATGGTGATTTTCCACAGACCATCACACATCTATGCAGACCTATATGAGCACAATTTTTGTCTGTACGAGGGGTAGATCATACTTACCCTAACTTATGGTCCCAGCAGTAGCGTGGGTAGTCTGCGGTGTTTCTACATCTATCTTACGCTGGATGGTCATGACAAGCACATATCTTTTGGCATACGCCACTTTATACACACAGTTTTGTTATACATGACTATTTTTTGTACCCTTGCCTTTCCCTGAAGGAAAATACATGTAAACCCGAAACGCGTTGAATTGCTATGCAAACTCCTTTAAAAAAAAAAAGGACTGGCCTTCCACGGGCCACTCTTGGTGCTCCAGCATATTCAAGGCTCAGGATGCTCTCTCCGTTACATTTGATCCTGACAGGAGGTCCATTTTAATCCAATCTCCCCATAGAGGAGAGTGGGGCTCTGACTGGTCCGTCTGCACAGTGAGCGGACACGGACCTGTCAACCGCCTGCTCAGTGGGGATCAACAGAGCGATCCCCCGCTGAGCTAGCAGAGCGCGTCCAACGGATCCGCCCGTCTGAAAGGGGCCCAACAAGCAAAGCCTATCAGTATTTTCAAGTCACGTGCAGGTTATTAATCACTTCCCACCCGGCCTATGGCAGAATGACAGCCGGGCGGTGGTTCCGTCATCCTGACCAGATGTAATACTACGTCTTTCAGGATAAGCCCAGGGGCGTGCAGCGTGGCAATCAGGGACGGCGCGCGTGTCCCTCGGACACAGCCCTTCCCCGATCATGGTAAACAGCCAATAAAATTGTCTGTTTACCACTTGATCGGCTGTGTCAAATCAGAGCCGGTCACAAATGTAAGAACAGAGCGGTTACGTTCTTATCCCTGCTCTCTCCTCACACACCATCATGGGAGGAGAGATCAGTGTATTGTCTGAGAATTCTATTGTTTTACTGTACACGGCGCCCCACAATAAACAGAACCTATCAGGAGTTCTGTCAGTCCATCTGGATCTGTAACAGCCCATCTGTCACATAGGACCGCCACTAGTACCACCACACAGGCCATTGGTATAATAGGATTTTTATAACAGCTTACCTGTAAAATCCTTTTCTTGGAGTACACCACGGGACACAGAGCTAGTCATTACATAATGGGTTAAGGGTCACCAGCGGTGATTGGACACTGGCACAACCAATGGAAGACAGTTCCCCTCCATATAACCCCTCCCATCAGGGAAGTACCTCAGTTTTGTAGCAAAGCAGTAAGGTTCCCATAAGAAGGGGGGGACCTCTGTGTCCCGTGGTGTACTCCAAGAAAAGGATTTTACAGGTAAGCTGTTATAAAAATCCTATTTTCTTTATCGTACACCACGGGACACAGAGCTAGTCATTACATAATGGGACGTCCCAGAGCAATGCTCATATGAAGGGGGGGAGACACAGATCAAAACAGGCCGCTTGCGGACCAGAAGCCCTATACTGCTGCCTGCAGCACACTTCGCCCAAAGGCGGAATCCTCATGTCCTTTCACATCTATTTGATAGAATTTGGAAAATGTATGGACTGAAGACCAAGTTGCAGCTTTACAGATCTGAGCCATCGAAGCCTGGTGGTGCACTGCCCATGAAGCACCTATCGCCCTGGTAGAGTGCGCCTTAACAGGAAAAGGAGGAGTCCTGTTCTTTAAACCATAAGCTTGAATAATTACTTGTCTAATCCACCTGGAAATGGTGGATTTTGATACCGCTTGGCCCTTCTTGGGCCCATCTGGTAAAATAAACAAAACATCTGTTTTACGTATCTGAGCGGTTGCTTGCAGATACACCTTTACCGCTCTCCCTAGATCTAGAGAGTGTAATAATTTTTCCCCCGCCGTCCGCGGGTTTGGAAAAAAGGAAGGCAGAACAATGTCTTGATTCAAGTGAAAAGCCGACACCACCTTAGGTAGAAAAGCCGGATGGGGTCGTAGTACAATTTTGTCCTTGTGACAAATTAGATAAGGCTCTTTACAAGAAAGAGCTGCTAGCTCTGATACTCTCCTAGCAGAAGCTATAGCAATCAGAAAGGCCAACTTCCTACTTAATATAATTAAAGGAATATGGCGAATAGGTTCAAAAGGTTGCTTTTGCAACACTGACAATACCAAATTCAAATCCCATGGACACAAGGGAATCCTAACTGGAGGATTTATCCTCAGTACCCCCTTAATTAATGTCCGAACTAGGGAGTGAGATGCCAATGGTCTCTGAAAGAAGACTGATAGAGCCGATATTTGCCCTTTGATGGTGCTAAGGGCTAAATTCATATCCACTCCTAACTGGCAAAAAGCAAGAATCCTACTTATTTCATACTTCTGAGGATTCCAACATCTGGATTCACACCAGGAAACGTATGCTCTCCAGACTCTCTGATAGATGAGTCTGGAGGCTGGCTTTCTAGCATTAATGAGCGTAGAAAGAGCCGGACCAGAGACCCCTCTCTTTTTAAAAATGTGGGTCTCAGCAGCCAGGCCGTCAACTTTAGCCTTTGTAAGGAAGGGTGGAATACTGGACCCTGTGACAGCAGGTCGTGTCGAAGTGGAAACTTCCAGGGCCTTCCTATCGCCATTTTTACAATCTCGGCGTACCAAGGCCTCCTGGGCCAGTTTGGGGCCACTAGGATTACTGGTATTCCCTCCTCCTTGATCCTGCGAAGCAGTCTTTGTAGAAGAGGGATCGGAGGGAATGCATAGATCAGTGAGAACTGATTCCATGGAGTTATTAGAGCGTCTGTATTATTAGAGCGTCTGTCCCGTAGGCTAGAGGATCTCTCGTTCTGGACACAAAGTTGTCCAATTTCTTGTTGAACCTGGCAGCTAGCAGGTCTACATCTGGGTTTCCCCATCTCAGACATATGGCCTGAAAGATCTCGGGGTGAAGAGACCACTCTCCTGGTAGCAGCTGCTGACGACTCAGGTAGTCTGCTTGCCAATTTTCTATCCCTGGAATGAAGATTGCAGAAAGGCAAGGTACATGCTCTTCTGCCCATGCCAGGATCCGGTTCACCTCTCTTTGGGCTGCCCGACTGCGGGTGCCTCCTTGGTGATTGATGTAGGCTACTGCAGTAGCATTGTCGGATTGAACCCGAACTGGGTAGCCCTGTAACCTGTATGTCCAGGTTTTGAGGGCTAGATATACCGCCCGGATCTCTAGCACATTGATGGGCAGGATCCCCTGAGTCTTGGCCCAGGTTCCCTGGGTAGAAGCCTCCTCGAATACTGCACCCCAGCCCGATAGGCTGGCATCCCTAGATACCACCTTCCAGGCCACTGGGAGGAAGGACTTTCCCTTCCGTAAATTCCTGGCTTCTAGCCACCAATCGAAGCTGTGGCGTACTTGTGAGGACAGGCGCATGGGTATATCCAGAGCTTGGCTCTTCCTGTTCCAGGAAGCTAAAATATTGCCTTGAAGTAGTCTCGAATGAAACTGGGCGTAAGGGACCGCCTCGAAGGAGGCTACCATCTTTCCCAATAGTCTCATGCAAAGGCGAATAGACGGCCTCTTGTTTGCTTTGACCTTGTGGATCAGGTCTTTCAGAGACTGTATCTTTGGCTCTGGCAGGTATACCCTGTTTTGGGCTGTATCTATGATCATGCCCAGGTACACTATCCTTCTTTGGGCCTGGAGAGAGGATTTTTGTAAGTTTATAATCCATCCTAAATGCTCCAGGTATCCTACTGTAGTGTCTACAGCGTGATCCAATCCCTCCTTTGACTGATCTATTAATAGTAGATCGTCTAGATAGGCTGTTACCGCAATGCCCCGTGTTCTTAGGTTTGCTAACAGAGGAGCTAGCACCTTTGTGAATACTCTGGGCGCGGTGGCTACACCAAATGGCAGGGCCACAAATTGAAAGTGGCGATCTTCTACCGCAAACCTTAAGAATCTTTGGTGAGCGGGGAGGATTGGTATGTGTAGATATGCGTCTTTGATATCTATGGACGCAATGAATTCTCCGCCTTTTAAAGTAGCGACCACGGATCGAATCGTTTCCATTCGAAAATGGCGAACGTTCAGAAACTGGTTTAGATTTTTTAGATCCAGGATGGGTCTGACTTCTCCGTTCGGTTTTGGAATCACAAAGAGGTTTGAGTAAAAACCTGAACCTTGCTCCTTTTGGGGTACCTCTGTAACCACACCTTGAGCTATTAAGTGATTCAAACCTTTGAAGAAGGATCCTCTTTTTTGTGGATCCTTGGAGAGTCTTGAACTTCGGAATTGAGAAGATGGGATCTCTCGAAATTCCAGTCTGTACCCTGAGGATATTGTGGATACCACCCATTTGTCCTGGGTTTCTGTCCGCCAAGTCGCTGAGAACTGACAAAGCCTTCCCCCCACTCGGCCGAGCGGGGGCGCCCCTTCAATGAGAGGTTTTGGGGGCTTGCTTATTAGCTCTTGAACCCCACGGCTTCTTGTTCTTCTGAGCCTGTTCTTTGGCTTTTTTGGGCGGCTGAAAAGGCCGTCGCCACTGGCTGGAGTCCGATTTCCCGGGAGCTGGGGAGAGAGTGTGTTTAAAACAAGGTCTCTTGTTTTTCTTTCTCTCAGGTAAAAGTGTCGTTTTACCACTTGATATCTTTTGGATATATCTTTCTAAATCTTCCCCAAAAAGGCGTTCGCCATGGAACGGGAAACTTGCCAACAACTTTTTGCATGGGGCTTCCGCTGACCAATGCTTAAGCCAAAGTACTCTGCGCATCTGTACCAGCTGGAGTGTAAGGCGTGATGCCTGTATGATAGAATCTCTCATGGCATCCACTGTGAAGCATAAGGCTTTAGGTAAATTCTCCCAATTTTTAGCCTGCTCTGAAGGCAGCTCCTTCAGCCCCTGCTTTACCTGTTGGCTGACGACCTGACACATACCGACTGCTGCTACTGCAGGTTGGATAATTGAGCCGGCCAAAAGGAAGGAGGATTTCAGTAAGGATTCCAACTTCTTCTCAGAAGGATCTTTAAACACTTGTACATTATCCACTGGACATGTCAGGTTTTTATTTACACAAGAAATAGCCGCATCTACCGTAGGCAGGCTCCATTTCTTTAAAAAAATTTCCTCCATAGGATAAAGAATGTTAAACCTTTTTGGAGGTGAGAAACGCTTATCTGGATATTGCCAGTTTGCGTATATTAGATCCTCTAGTAACGGATGAACCGGGAAGGAGCATGCACCTTGCAGGGATCTTAATGACCCTAGGGAGGAGACAGGTAATTCCGTTACCTCCGCAGAGGTTAACTTAAATGCACTGCTATAGCATTGTACCTGTGACCTTAAAATCTGGCTCCTCATCCTCTGCTGATGTAGCCTCCTCCTCCTCATCCTCCTCCCTCAGGTACTTCTGAAGGGAGGTCCAATACTGGAAGAGACCTGCTACGCTTATTGTTCCTTTTTAGAGGACTTAGCGATTAAGGTAGCAATTTTTTCCTCCAGATTATTTAGGGCAGCTGATAAAGTGTCCTCAGTGACATATACAGGCCCAGGCTCCACTGGGGAAGCCGCCATACCTGACAGAGGTAATGGCTCATCCTGAACAGGTGCATTTAGCAACACAGGAGAGAAAGGTACCGAGTCAGCACAGTTAGAGCCTCCTCTCAGGCGGTGGTGCTTTCTTATCTCTTTTTGTCCGTATTACTTCCCCTGGAAGGCTTACCGTTTAGACAAAATACAAGGTACCTAAATGCATATACTACCGTGTTCAGTTTAGCAAATACATTAAGTATGCAACTTTTAACACATAACTATGCATAACATGGATGTCTTCTAGGAAGTACCCAATCCAACCACATGGAGTCTTACGTCCCTGTATAGCTGCTGTGTTTCTCTGCCAGGAACAAGAGAACTAACGAGCTTGCTTGCTGCTGCAGTGCTTTTTACACTGACAGTCTTTTAAATTTGGCGCCGTTTCTGTGCCTGCGCGCGCCACGTGCCCGCGCACGCCTCGGCCCCCCCCCCTCCGATAAAGCGCGCTCCCGCGCGCGCGCGCGCGCAGCCTTTAGCGCTATGGTGGTGGTGTCTGTATCGGCCACCGGAAGGAGGAGCGGGGTGCTCAAGCAAGCTCAGCAGCGGAGGTGACGAGCAGTGTACTTCGCCGAAGCCGACACTGAACAGAGTGAGGTGAGTATATTCAGCTCTTTACTCCCCCCAGTGGTGGAAAAAAAGAAGACATCCACTTTTTGAAAAAGGTCCCAACCTAGTTATGGACCTTCTAATCTCACCTTATCCACGCCGCAGGTTTTTCTGCTGAAAGTTTTCAGACAGATACCAAACTTCACCCTTCACGGTGGGCTATGTGTGCCAACCTTCAGGGATATGGGTTCCTATTTAAAGGATACCTCTCCCCTGGGCCTTGTACAAGACTCTTACCAGGACTTTATAGCGAAATAGCGAAAGTGCTGGATCTTAGAGCCCAGTCCTCCGAAGAGAGACATTACAGGCGACGCCTCATGGATGAGGCCCGGATCCCATCCAGATTCAGCTCATTTGTAGGCGTCTTGGATGGATCCGAAAGCATAGCTCTTTTACCCCCAGAGGGTCTCTTTGGTAGAGCTTTCCTTTAGCACCTCCTAACGCGTCCAACACCTTTCGACACTGGCGAAAAAACTGAGGTACTTCCCTGATGGGAGGGGTTATATGGAGGGGAACTGTCTTCCATTGGTTGTGCCAGTGTCCAATCACCGCTGGTGACCCTTAACCCATTATGTAATGACTAGCTCTGTGTCCCGTGGTGTACGATAAAGAAATCCACACAGGCCCACCATCATGTCTCAAAAGGCTTACACACCTGAGGCGGCATATGCCATCCTTACCATCTTGGATAATGAGAGCACGGGGAGCTCCAATCGTACGATACTGGCTTGGAACAGGGTAGTGGATCGGAGGGCGAGTCAGAAGAGGAAACCATCCCTCCTAAAAGAATAAGGAGATCAGGACCAAGATCAGAAGACCTGCCTACCACCAGCAGCACCAGACCCCAGGAAGAGGGGCCCAGTACCAACCAGTACTGGAATCACACGCCCCAACCCGAAGAATCCAGTCCTACCTTCAGGAAGCCCTGGCAAACCCCTTATGGTTGCCTGCCAGCTCAGTGTCCGCTATAATCCCCCCCCCCCCCCCCTTCACCGCACAGCCAGGTGTGCAACACAACACATTTTTCAGAATGGGATTATTTAAAAAAATCCCGCAGAATATGGTGGACCAAACCAATCTGTATGCAGAGCAATTTATTGCTGCCAACCCCAATTCATCCTACGCCCACATGTTCCAGTGGCGACGTCTCACACTGGACTAATTTAAATTGTTTTTGGACCTTATGTTCAATATGGGGCTTACAAAGAATAACGAACTGCATGTCTACTGGTCCACCAACCCCATGACGATTTTTTCTGCCGTCATGTCCAAAACATGCTACGACAGGATTATGCGTTTCCTACACTTTAACAATTTGCAGTGCCCTCCCTGAGATAAACACAACAAATTATACAAAATACGCCCCCTAATAAAATATTTTTTCCAGCGATTTGCTGAAGTGTTTATCCTGGACCAAAACATTTGTGTGGTCAAATCCCTTATACATTTTACTGGCTAACAGCACTTCACGTAGTATATCCCAAGTAAGAGAGGCAGGTACAGGTTGGAATTGATTAAATTGTGTGTTCGAGCCATTGGATACGTCTACACATTCCGTATTTATGAAGGCAAAGACTCCCAGCTCCAGCCGCATGAGTGCCCCACATATATTGGAACCAGTGGAAAAATTGTCTGGGAGCTGGCATACCCTGTTCAAAAAAGGATACCATTTATATGTGAACAATTATACCAGCTTGCCCCTTTTTTGCCAGCTTTACCGTAAACAAACCCTGGCCTGCGGTACAAAAAAAAAAAAAAAAAAAAAAAAAGGGAGGTCTTCCCACAAAACGGATTGACAATTTTTTTTTTTTTTTTTTTTAAATGGGGAATCTGCATTTATGAGAAATGAGGAAGAGTTGGCCATGAAGTTGAGGGACAAGAAAGATGTCCACATCCTCTCTACCATCCACAATGACACGTTGGTGGAGATCCAGAGAAGACGCAGCCCCTTTGTAAAGCCTGAATGTGTCCACGACTACAATCATGGGGGGGGGTGGGGTGGATTTAAATGATCAGATGCTACAACCGAAAGTCCCGTTACTGGTATAAGAATGTTGCATTTCATCTGTTTCATATCGTTCAACAGCAACTGAAAATCAACAAATCACCTACCTCAAGTATATTGAAAACATCGTCACTGCCCTGATTTACCAACAAGTTCCCCCTCATCCCCTGAAAGCATTCGCTCTGATAGTGTGAGTCGACTTCATGAGCAACGTTTTCCCTAGAGAGCCGGTCACAATCTACTGACATGCAAATTGGACGCGGGTTCCTGCATAGAGGTCTATACAAAAAACTAAAAAAAATAATATCGCACCCTGAAGTCGCCAAAAGTAGTACAGAAACTAATTTTGGGAATCGGTGCGGCAAATGCGGCGCCGCACTGATTCAGACGGTGCCATTGCTGGCAATAGCCGCTGATTTGGCATGTCAAGTCGCATTAATGTGAACCTAGGCTCAAGGACCGATTCACACCAGTAGTCAAGCTGATCGCACAGCTGCAGTGCCGATGCGTCGATTGCAGCACATTGAGCGGTTAATTTTTTTTCCCTGCTTTGTTAGAACATTATTGATATGTCACAAGTGACATTTTATCAAGTTCTTTTCACAAAGCAGTGTTGAGATGCAGTGGTTTCCATCACAACCCACGCTGAAAAGTACTTTCAGTGCACACCACCAGCAGTGTGCACAGACAATATAAAAACAAGGCAAACTACCTTGTGTTTGAATTGGGATTGTGCTGCCAATGCTGCCCAGCACATCCAAGAGAATATAGTGTAAACATTTTCCTTAGACCGCTTTCACATTAGGGCCGTCCATGCGTTAGTGGTGAAGCGCTGCTCGTTTTAGTGGTGCTTTACCGCTGTTTAAGCTGTGCTTTTCTGTATACAGCGCTCCCAAACTGCCCCAAAGATGCTGCTTGCAGGACTATTTCTAACGTCTCACAAGCACATCGCCCGGGCGTGAAAGCACCCATTGCAATAAATGGGAGGCAGTTTTCAGGCGCTATTTCTAGCGTTAAAACTGCCTCAGTGTGAAAGGGGCCTTAACCACTTGCCAACTGGCTCACGCCAACATACGTTGGCAAAGTGCCAATTTCCCACAAAACCCCATATGAGTATGTTGTCCCCTTTGCGACCCATAGCAGGCGGGCACCTGCTGCACGGCGGGCAACCCGAGGCGCGTGGACGGCAGACGCGATTAACGCCGGCCACCCGCGATCGCACGAGAGCCAGCACGGTAGTGTGTGTGTGTGTGTGTGTGTGTGTGTGTGTGTGTAAACACACAAATCCTTGTTCTGACAGGAATGCTAGAGGTTTTATCACCCACTAGCTTATTCGGACATCCACAAACAGCACAAGGAGATTTTCCAAGAGATTCCATGTTATCAACTTGCCAATAGCAGCAGGCACACATGACTACAATAATTACTATATGGACACCTGTTCTAAAAATCATACAAAACAAACTATTAACATACTGAACTGCCTGTAATAAATTAAAAATGACACATCAATAACTGGCTAAAAATTACCTGTTCAATATTTGGCTTTTCAAAAGGTGGACTTCCGAGGGACCCTTCTACCACTGGTCGGATCATCTGCAGAATACATTTTCTAAGAAGCTACAAAAAAAAAAAAAAATTGATATCAACTCAAGTTCAATATAACAATGCAGATTAAGAGCCCATTCACACATGGGCAACTTTGGATCCGACTTCAAGTCGCCCCAGGTCGCGCTGCATGAGAAAATCAATGTAAGTGAATGGAGCCGTCTTAATGCACACTACTGCAGTCGCTCAGACTTCAAAAAAGGTTCCTGTACTACTTCAATCCGACTTCTAGGCGACCTGTACCCATTGATTTCAATGGAAGTCGCCTCAGAAGTCGGATGACTGTCTTAACAGAAGCAAACTTTCCAGGAAGAGAACATACATTTCTCAGGCAAACCCCTCCCTCCCACAGAGCGGATTCTTGTTTTATTGGCCACTGGAATGTCTCCTGTCCTGGAAGCAACTTCAAGTTGCCTTGTAAGTAGCTTCATGTCATGCTGTGATTCACACTCAAGTCGTGTCCAAGTTGCCTACCAAAGTCGCGCTGGAAGTCGTGTTGCCCCTGTGTAAATGGAGTCTAAAGGCTGCTGTTCGGATCTTACCTTAAACAGGTAAAAATAGACCTGTTTGGTATCAGTATCCTCCTCCTTGTGCACAGACATAAAGAGGTTCTCCACATCCACCACCATGCCCAACAACCGATTGATTTCATCTTCAGAAACATTTTCTAGATGTGACACATGGTCAGCTGCAATTTCAAACAAAGGTTAAAGTTATAAATTTCTCTAAGGGTGCTTTCACAACGAGGCGTCCACGGCATCAGTGGTAAAGTGCCGCTATTTTTAGTGGCATTTTACCGTAATTTTTGCGGAGGTATTCGGCCACTAGCAGCTGAAAAAAGGTTAAAACCACCCGCAAAGCGCTGCTGCATCGGCGCTTTGCCGGCGGTTTGGCCGCGCCTCCCATTCATTTCAATGGGCAGCAGCGTTGTATAAACCGCTCCTTTACCACTCCAAAGATGCTGCTTGCAGGAGTATTTAACGTGTCACTTTTATTCCTATTACAAGGAATGTAAACATCCCTTGCAATAGAAAAATAGCATGACAGGACCTCTTAAATATGAGATCTGGGGTCAAAGAGACCTTAGATCTCACATTTACACAAAAATGCAATAAAAATATAAAATTAAATGTCATTTGAAAAAAATAAATTAAAAAAATAAATAAAAAAAAAGGCTCCATAAAGAGCTATGGGCGGAATTGACGTTTTGACATCGCTTCCACCCTGCAATGGTATGGAGATGGGTGGGGGCCATCTTCCCCTCACTTGTCTCCATACCACACACAGAAGAGGAATAGATCGCCTCCGCAGGTACCGATGGCCCCAATAAGCAGCGGAGAGCACCGGAGCGCGGCAGAAGGGCCCTCTCCCGCCGCTGATAAAAGTGATCTTGCAGCAAATCCGCTGCAGAGACCGCTATTATCTGAAAGCGGACTGCCCGCTGAAGAAGAGGATACCGGGGGTTATGGCAGCTAGCTGCTGCCATAACAACGATATCCCTCTTCAAAGTACCGACGTACAATGACGGCAGGTGGTCCAGAAGTGGTTAAAACATGTTATACAGTACAGTGCTGTGTAATTTGGCCCCCTGTATACCCTAAAAAAACCTGGCTGATCCTGCCTGGCTATACCCTCCCCTCTGCAAACTGACCACGATAATCATGGCTGCTGAGCCCTGACACCGTGGTCAGTTTGCGTGATTTTGTCATCCGTAGGCCTGCTCTCTGCAGCTCTCCTGTGTCTTTTGTCTGCCTCCCTCCTTTCCTCCCTGCTTGTACCAGCGTCCACCCATGCCTGCTGCTCTCGTATCTGCTATTAAACTGTCTTATCCCCTCTGTACAATAACATGTGTCCCTGTATAAGCTCCGCTCCAGGCACTCAGCTAATAATCCTCACTCTCTCTCCCCCCCAGCTGACGTCAGCGGGAGGGCTCGGCACTGCCCTCTGCAGCTGTGAGCTGAGGAGAGGAATCAGCTAAGCGCCCGGAGCGGAGCTTATATCGATACAGATCGGCAGATCTTTAACACAGGCACACGTTATCATGGTACAGAGGGGATAAGACAATTTAGTAGAAGTGGGTTAACAAAACATTTTCCTATAGATATATTTAAAAAAAAAAATTAAAAAAAATAAACCACACATTATAAAAAAAAATGTTTTATAAAAAAACATTTCCCCCCCCCCCCCCCCTTGTGGTCAGATTAATAGGAAAGCAAGGGGACTGGCAAGGGCACAAGGGATTTCACACACAGGAAGAAATACAAAATAACAAGATACTTTCTCATACAAGTACATGGTATAGCAGGCACATATCAGGAATATAAAGTGTTTTAAAAGCATTATTAAACCCAAAAACTAAAGCTTACCCATTCTTAGATGTGGCAGCATTTTCCTCTTTTTTGCACCAGGTGATCTGGCCAGTAAATCGTATTTTTCTACTCCCTTTAACCCCTTCATGATGGAAGGTAAAAAATAGGATTTTTGTACTCACCGTAAAATCTTTTTCTCTGACATCCATGGACTGACACGGCGTCTCTTATTCACTGTCCACGTGGGTTATGTCCCTGCTTGCAGGAGAAGACCTAGGCAGAATGTGAGATGTTATACATACATTCTAAAAGCCAGAGTTGAACAGTCCCGCCCAGGGGGGCGGTCCCTCCGGACATAACCCACCCCCTGCAGTCAGCAGACCTCAGTTCGTAACAAGCAGTACAAACTTTAAAAAGGAAGAGTGGGTGCCGTGTCAGTCCATGGATGTCAGAGAAAAGGATTTTACAGAGAGTACAAAAATCCTATTTTCTCTTATCCATGGACTGACACGGCGTCTCTTATTCACTGTACACGTGGGATGTCCCAAAGCAGTGTCAAGAGGGATGGGAGCAGTCTAAATGGAAAAACCAAAAAAAACTCACTCCAACAAGGCAGAGCTCCTCAACGGAGGAGTTGCAACTCTAAACAGCGGCCTGTAACACCTTGCGGCCGAAGGAAGCATTCGAAGGTGCAGCCACATTAACCTTCTAAAACATAGAAAAAGTATAAACAGACGACCAGGTCGCCACCTTGCGCACCCGACGCTTGATGTCGGAAAGCCCAGGAACCGCCAATTGCCCTGGTGGAAAGCGCCGTGACCGGAAAGGGAGGCGCCCACCCCTTGAGAGCATAGGCTCGAATGACGGTTTTTCTGATCCACCTAGAAAAGGTGGCAGACAAAGCCGCTTGGCCCTGTTTTGGACCAGAGGCAGTTACAAACAGTGAGTCAGACTTCCGAATAGAAGCAGTAGCAGACGGGTACACCCGCAAGGCTCGTACCACATCCAATGTGTGAAGCACAAACTCTCTGGGATGCGATGGGTGAGGACACAAGGACGGGAGGACAAGGTCCTCATTTTAGGTGAAAGGCCGAGACCACCTTTGGCAAAAAAGAAGGTCGCGGACGCAACACCGCCTTATCCTTATGGATGACCAAATATGGCGACTTGCAGGACAAAGCCGCCAACTCAGACACTCGTCTAACAGAAGTAATTACCACTAAAATGGCCACTGAGACAAAGTCAAGAGGAGAACATCCCTGATATTCTCAAAAAGGGAGGTTCCTGGAGAACCAAGAGCACCAAATTCAGATCCCACGGGGGGAGAGGAGGCAGCACATGGCGAACCCCCTGTACCAAAGGTGCTAACCAAGGAATGACCCGCTAGTGGTAGCTGAAAGAAGACGGCCAAGGCCGAAATCTGACCCTTAAAATGGTACTCAAAGCGAGCTTTTGGGCCACTTCACGCTGCAGAAAACGCAGGATCCTAGGGACGGAATACATCCGAGGACGCCAGTCCAGCTCTTCGCACATGGCGATGCAAGCTTTCCAGGTACGTGATAGATCATTCTGGAGGAAGACTTCCGTGCCCTTAACATGGTTGAAATGACCGAGTCCGAGAGACCTCGGTCTCTCAACACCTGGCTTTCAACAGCCATGCCGCTAAAGCCAGAGACTGTAAAGCAGGATGAGATATAGGACCTTGAGACAAAAGGTCCTCCCTTATTGGCAACCGCCAGGGAACGTCCGCGACGAGACATACCAGATCGGCGTACCAGTGACGCTGAGGCCAATCCGGAGCAATGAGGATCACCGGAATTCCCTCGGTCGCCACCCTCGCAGCAGGCGAGGGAGCAACTGCAGCAGAGGATAAACGTATATCAGGTGATAATGACCCCATGGGGCCACTAACGCATCCAAGGCATCCGCCCAAGGATCCCTGGATCTGGCCACAAACTTCGACACCTTGCGATTGAGTCGAGAGGCCATCAGGTCCACATCCGGCGTGCCCCACCAACGGCAAAGGAGTTGAAATACCTCCAGGTGCAAGGACCACTCTCCCTGGTCCAGCGTCTGGCGACTCAAATAGTCTGCCTGCCAATTATCTATGCTCGGAATGTAAACGGCCAACAGAGCCGGCACGCTTCTTTTGGCCCACTTCAGGGTACGGGAGACCTCGGAAGCCGCAGATGAGCTCCGAGTCCCCCCTCGATGGTTGACATACGCCACCGCTGTGACGTTGTCCGACTGGATCCTGATGGAGCAATCCTGTAATCTCTCAGACCACGAGGAGAGGCACAGTCTGATGGCCCGTATTTCCAGAACATTGATCGGTAAATGGGCTTCGTCCAGAGTCCAAAGCCCTTGGGGCCGACAGGACTCCCCAGACTCCACCCCAGCCTGTCAGGCTGGCGTCCGTCGTGAACACCGTCCATTGGATGGGGAGGAACGACTTCCCGGACCGAAGAGCCAGGGACCCCAACCACCACCATGTCAGGGACACCCTGACCATGTGACTTACCTGGATTGGAAGATCCAAAGACAACGTGGATTTGTCCCAAGTGAGCAAGATCTCCTTCTGCAATGCCCTGGTGTGTGAATGGGCATACGGAACAGCCTCGAAGGAGGCCACCATGAGTCCCAGGACTCTCATGCAAAAAACGGAGTGACGACGATTGTCGGGATGTCAGCACCCACACTGCAGACTGAAGTGTCAGTAACTTCCCTGGAGGTAGGAATACCTTTGCTTCCAAGGAGTCCAGAATTAGACCTAGATACTCCAGACGCTGAGTCGGGACCAGGACTGACTTCTGAATGTTCAGGAGCCACCCGAAGTCCCTGAGGGTCCGACTGACGATAGTCACACTGTTTTCTAATTCTAAGCCACTTTCTGCTCTTAGAAGATCGTCCAGATAGCCCACGACAGCGATGCCTCACCCAGGGGACTCACCAGACCGGACCAGGACCGCTCAGTTCCGCGCTGTGAGGAGATTCGTGCTGTTACAGCAGCGATAGAGGCCAAACTAGTGCTGAAAAGCGTGCGGGCTACAAGAAAATGGCTGCCGCACTTCACTGAGGCGATCCGCTGCAAAATGGCCGCCATGCGCAGTTGAAATTAAAAACAAACACACACACACACACACACACACACACACACACAGTGCCAAACGTCGCCCAGGCTCCAAAATCACACAAAAGGCCCCCAGTGATATGCAGACCAGCATGAGCCCCCCCCCCCGCCAGGACAGTATGACCCCCAGGCACCCCCCACAGCAATGGTGACAGAGAGTGACAACACAACACAGGGGGAGACAGGGAAAATCCCCCACAGAGAAACACACACAGCATTTTGTACTCACCTGCAGGCAGGAGAGACTACTTACCGTCCCCTGAGGGACCCACTGGTGTGTTTCTGACAGACCTATCACAGAGTAGTACTGCGTAGCTATCGGCCCGGTCCACCGCGAGAGATACAGTCCGTCAGGTACTGTTCAATCTTAAGAGGACCGCGGGAGCATGAAAGCAACCCGGCCACCCCTGGAGTCATGGGGCCTGTCGTGAACCGAGTCTCACGCACACAAGGCGTGGATCAGCACGCTCGATGGTCGGACAGGGAAGACTACGAGGATACCAGTGTACCCAACCTGCTGCCCAGCCCACAGTTGATTGAAGGTCTCAAAAATAAAAAATTCCCAAAGGAATAAAAATTAAAAGTAAAATCTTCCAGGAGAAAAAACTGAGGTCTGCTGACTGCAGGGGGTGGGTTATGTCCGGAGGGACCGCCCCCCTGGGCGGGGCTGTTCAACTCTGGCTTTTAGAACGTATGTATAACATCTCACATTCTGCCTAGGTCTTCTCCTGCAAGCAGGGACATAACCCACATGTACAGTGAATAAGACGCCGTGTCAGTCCATGGATGATAAGAGAAATACATTTTAAAAGTTTAAGTGCAACTATCCTGTTTGCCCCATTGAGCTGACCGAATAGATTCAACCTCGGTCTCCAGAGGTGCATCCTTAAGCTGGCCATACACGGATGGAAATTTGGCCAGCCCAGCAGGATTTAGCTACATTTCGATCAGTGTGTGGGCTCCCCAACTCAGCAGGAGTTGATTGTTTAATCAACTTCTGTCAATGGAACTTAAAAAAGAAAGTGTGTTACTAGCCAGATCACCAGGTGAAAAATAAAAGTACAGAAGCCCAAGGGCTAGTTCACACCACAAAAACGTCTTCCAGATCCACTCCGGATGTTTTTCTGCAGACGCATTGACGTTTTCCAGTGCATGCCAAGTGCTTTTTTTTCTTTACTGTACTGGAGTCCAGTGCATTTTTTGATGCGTGTAGGTGTGTGACGGTGCATTTTTTTAGTACACTTCTGTGCAGGAAAAATGCAGCATGTTCTACTTTTGTTTCTAGAACGCACTGGAACTGCAAGCTCTGGTGTAAACTATGCCATTGAAAACCATGTAACCTACTTTCTATGCATTTTAAAAAAAAAAAAAAAAAAAAGAAGAAATGGAATGAGATCAAGTAGAAGTCTTCTACAAAAAGGACAAGGGGAGCGCTTAAGAAACTGAACATGACTGGGGAAATAAAAAGTGTTCAAGACACATTTTGACTCAAATGGGGAATACAGCCAATCAGCTTTAAATTTTAGATTTTCTAAGCTATGTACAAAAATAAAGACAGAAATAGATTGGTTGCTACGGGCAACAGTTGAGATACAACTGGTTTTAGACAGACTTTTTTTTATAAAATGTTGCCCTCCGAGCAGAACAGAAAGATATAAAACCATTTTCATGAAATGTGAGGAGAGCAAGTACGGGACAGGTACCAAGAACAAACTAATCAATATTGTGACATGCTGGATTTATTTGCTATACAGAAAAGTTAGAATTATTAAAATGGTGTTAGAAAAGCAGAAACCTAAAATATTCTTTGGCTTTTGCGATAAGAACATGAAAACAAGTCACAGAAGCAGACAGCCAAAGATGTCAGCGGCCAACAGGGAGCTCCAGAAGACAGCCGGCTTCAGTCAGACGTGCATGCTGGAAAACCAGCAGTCGACCGACTCCCGATCAGCGCTCTCAGCCAATGGCAGAGCACGCTGATTGGAATGTTCTGGCGGGGAAGCCATCCCCATTGTCAGAACACAACATCTTAGCGGGGGGGGGGGAGATCCCTGGACTAACCGGTTTGGCGCGATCAGGCTGTCGAGCCATGATCTACCTGTGGCCTTGATCGACGGGTTGTCTGGAGCCTTCCAGCATAAGGGTCCACGCTGGACCCCTATGACCAGAATATGAGCAGAAAGTTGCAAACACAATAATCCTAATGGATACGATTAGAAGTCATGTAACATGTAGTATGACGCATTCATACCAAGAGAATGCCCACAACTTCGGCATGGCTCACTCAGGCTGGCCGCAGGCTGCTGGAGGTCCATTCTTGGTGCTGTCTGTGGGTTTGGGTTTTTCCATCCATTGCACTTACACACATCATTTGCCTGTAAAGAAAAGAAATGAGTTATGCATGCAATACTGCAAGTTGGAGTAACGTCTCTCAATCAAACCTATTTTTCAGCCTTATGCTGCTAGCTTTAGTAAATAGATAGGCCGGTATATATTAACTTTTTTTTTTTTTAACCTTTCTTCAGTCATTTCCTGGTTTCTGGGCCTAGGCAAATTATGTCATAGATCCCAGTAGTCTCCAGGAGGGGAGAGGAGGAGGAGTTCTCCCAGCTAAGCACACCTGAGCCAAGGACAGATGGATTCCAGGAAGTAAATGTTACACGAGTCATCTACCATTACTTAACCACTTAAGGACCGAGCCTCTTTTTAAGATTTGGTGGCAAGTTAAAATTTAGAATATATAAAAATCGGATTACGAGTATATTCCGTTCCAGGAGAATGCTCGTAATACAAAGAAAGTGCTCGCATATCAAAGCGAGTTTCCACATTGACTTCAATGTCATGCAATACCGCATGTGGCCAGAGGTGGGGGGCGTCGGAGAGCCTGGGGAACACACGAAAAGGCCAGAGGACCGCTCAGCTGACCTCGGCAAACATCGAAAAGGCTCGGGAACGGCGTATTTCCGATCGGCTCCCGTGCGCCCCCACCTCAGGCCAAACGTGGTACTGCACACCGCTGTGGCTTGAATCCTGCTCGTTTCGCAAGATGACACTCGCAAACAGAGCCAGGATTTTAAAAAATACAGTGCACGTATTGCGAAACGCTCGTTAACCACGTTACTCGCAATCCGAGGTGTGTGTGTGTGTGTGTGTGTGTGTGTGTGCGCACACACACCGGAACCTCTGATTGTGAGTAACACGGTTGGCGAGCGTTTCGCAATACGAGCACTGTATTTTTTAAAATCCTGGCTGTTTGCGAGTGTCATCTCGCAAAACGAGCAGGATTCAAGCCACAGAGGTGTGCAGTACCGCATTTGGCCTGAGGTGTGGGGAGCGCCGGAGCCGAGGAGCGCCGTTCGGAAAGACTCGGAAATACTCTGTTGCCGTGCTGTCCTCGGACCTTTCTGTGTGTTTACGAGGCTCTCTAGTGCCCCCCCACCTCTGGCCACATGCGATATTGCATGCCATTAAAGTCAATGCGGAACAAAATTATTTTCGTTTCAATTGACTTCAATGGGGAAACTCGCTTTGATATGCGAGTACTTTAGATTACGAGCATTCTCCTGCAACGGATTGTGCTCGTAATCCAAGGTGCCACTGTATATAATGTTTGGGGGTTCTAACACCCTAGAGAATAAAATGGTGGTCATTGCAATACTTTGTCACACTGTATTTGCGCAGCGGTCTTACAAGCGCATTTTTTGATTATTTTTTTTTTAAATATAAAAAAAAGAAAAAAAAAAGTGTATAACAGTAAAGTTAGCCCAATTTTTTTTATACATCGTGATAGATAATGTTACGCCGAGTAAATGGATACCAAACATGTCACGCTGCAAATTTGCGCCCGCTCGTGGAATGGCGACAAACGTTTACCCTTAAAAATCTCCTTAGGCGACGTTTAAAAAAAAAAAAAAAAAAAAAAATTCTACAGGTTGCATGTTTTGAGTTACAGAGGAGGTCTAGGGCTAGAATTATTGCTCTCGCTCTAATGATCGTGGCGATACCTCACACCGTTTTCATATACGGGCGCTGCTCACGTATGCGTTCGCTTCTGCATGCGAGAGCTCGGCGGGACGGGGCACGTTTAAAAATTGTTATTTAATAACGTTAACGGCACATCAGCTCGGTCCGTTTCTTCAGTGCGCATGTGCCGATACAGGAGGATATCTCCAAACCGTGCAGGTTTAGGAGATATCCAGGGTAGCTACAGGTAAACCTTAATATAGACTTACCTGTAGTCAAAAGTGGTGTGTAAGGGTTTACAACCACTTTAAGGACCAGCTGCCGCAGTTGTACTGCGGCAATGTGGCTGGTTCCCGCGATTCAACATCATTGTACGCCGGCAATTTGTGGGCACACGCGCCCCTACTGGTCGGCGGGGGAGCCAATCAACGGGTGGGGCGGACTCGATGTCCGCCGGCCACCAGCGATCGTTCCTCGCAGTGACAGAACGGGGATTTGCCTGTGTAAACCAGGCAAATCTCTGTTCTAACAGGGGAGATCACACAGATCCTGTCTTTCTGCTGTGCAGGAAAACAGATCTGTATTTCCCCAGTCACACAGTCCCCCCATACAGTTAGTAAACACACTGAGGGAACATATTTAACCCTTTGATCGCCCCTAGTGTTAAGCCCTTCCCTGCCAGTGTCATTAGTACAATGTCAGTGCATATTTTTAGCACCGATTACTGTAAAAGTTATGATTTCTTGGTCATTTTTCAGAGAATATGAATGATGACAAACTTTTCTTTCACTCATGGTTAGTGTTTGGCTGAAGCCATTTATTATCAGCTGTGTTTACTCTTTTTAAATCATAATGACAACAGAAACTACCCAAATGACCCTGATCAAAAAAGTTTGCATACCCTAGGGATTTTGGCCTGATAATATGCACACAAGTTGACACAAAAAGGGGTTTGAATGGCTATTAAAAAAAAGTAACAATCCTCATCTGTGATCCAAGGAATTGAGAATGCAAATCAGCAGTGTTCAAACTCTAATCAAGAAGTGGAAAATGAGGAGGAGTTCTGTTGAAACCAAACCACGGTCATGTAGACCAATTAAAATTTCAGCCGCAACTGGCAGGAAAATTGTTTGGGATGCAAAGAAAAACCCACAAATAACTTCAGGTGAAATACAGGACTCTCTGAAAACATGTGGTGTGGCTCTTTCAAGATGCACAATAAGGAGGCACTTGAAGAAAGATGGGCTGCATGGTCGAGTCGCCAGAAGAAAGCTATTACTACGCAAATGCCACAAAGTATCCCGCTTACAATACACCAAACAGCACAGAGACAACAAGCCTCAAACCTTCTGCCACAAAGTCATTTGGAGTGATGAGACCAAAATTTTGCTTTTTGGCCACAACCATAAATGCTACATTTGGAGAGGAGTCAACAAGGCCTATGATGAAAGGTACACCATTCCTACTGTGAAACACGGAGGTGGGTCGCTAATGTTTTGGGGATGTGTGAGCTACAAAGGCACAGGAAATTTGGTCAAAATTGATGGTAAGATGAATGCAGTATTTTATCAGAAAATACTGGAGGAACATTTGCATTCATCGGCCAGGAAGCTGCGCATTGGACGTACGTGGATATTCCAACATGACAATAAACCAAAACACAAGGCCAAGTCAACCTGTCATTGGCTACAGCAGAATAAAGTGAAGGTTCTGGAGTGGCCATCTCAGTCTTCTGACCTTAATATCATTGAGCCAGTCTGGGGAGATGTCAAACATGCAGTTCATGCAAAACAGCCCAAGAATTTACAGGAACTGGAGACTTTTTGCCAAGAGTAATGGGCAGCTTTACCATCTGAGAAGATAAAGAGCCTCATCCACAAATACCACAAAAGACTTCAAACTGTCATTGATGTTAAAGTGGGCAATACACGGTATTAAGAACTGGGGTATGTAAACTTTTGATCAGGTCATTTGGGTAGTTTGTTGCCATTATGATTTAAAAAGAGTAAACACAGTTGATTAATAAATGGCTTCAGCCAAACACTAACCATGAGTGAAAGAAAAGTTTTTGTGTTATGATTTCTTAGCCATTTTTCAGAGAATATGAATGATAAATTCTGCCAGGGTATGTAAACTTATGAGCACAACTGTACATACTGGAATTTAATACTTTTTTTTATATACTAGTAATAGTAGTGTTCAGCGACTTACAGCAGGAAATCTGACACTTTGTGGGAACTGACTAACTGCCGCTGGCATCTCCAGTGACACTAATACAGTGATAATAATATACACTAGCACTGTACTAAGGGAAGGGGTTAACATCTGGGGCAAAGGGTTAAATGTGCAACAATGTTTACTATGTGTAACGTGCGCCGATTTTACTAAGGGATGTGTTGGTTTTTATCCCCTGCTTTGCCAGGAAACATAAAAACTGCACATCGCCACTGTCAGAAGAGAGATTTGCATTGTTTACATACACAAAGTTCTCTCCTGTTACTCGCTCCGGCGATTAAGGGTTCCAGCCATAAATCATTGTCCGGGACTTGCTGACAGGGTCCTGCTGTGTAATCAAATGTATTCATAAATTTAGGCCAAAATGTATTTTGCTACATGTGTAGCGCCCTGCTACTTTTAGGAGTATCTGTACTGTAAATAGCTCAGAGTGATTATGTAAATTGATGGTTTCTGTTCCAGCTTTGGCTGTTTGTGCGCATTTCCCACTGTTGCCAGTAGGTGTCACTGTTGTCACAGCCCAGTGCGAGAAATATAGCCAGCTGAAGTGTATTGGATATTCTTTCTCCCAGAAAACAGCCCAATCAGGAGCTTCTTTGTAGCTGGGGGAGGGGGGGGTTAGGATATTTAAGGGGCAGTGTCATGTGCTCCGGGGTTCATCTCGCCTCATGGCCCTCCAGGCCGGAGGCTATGCTGCTGTGTTTGCTGCAAGTAGGCCCAGAAGCCTGTCTGGGGCCTACTTAACTGGAGGTGATCCTGTGCTGTCTGTCCTGAAGGAAGAAGCCACTCAAGAGGAGAATATTCCAGGGGAGGACCTTACTGGAGAGGACCAAGCTGATGGCTGGTATCTCAGGAAGGGCCTGGTGACTCGTTTGGAGGATGCACCCAAGTTAACCTACCTCACAGTACTGCCGGATGGCTTAAAGGTTCAGGTACTGTGCAGCTGACCTAACTAACCGACTACTGGCATAAACAATCCTGTGGCAGGGGATTATCCAGAAGTTTCCATTTTTCACTCAAGTCTGTGGCAGAGACTTTGTCTGTGCTTCATACCGGCTGCTAGGTCGGTGTGAGAGGCCTATCCGGTTGTCGCAAGAACCAGAGACAGAAAGCTGTGTCATCTGGATTCAAGAACCGCATTGGTGATCTGAAAAACCAAGGTATCTGAACTTCCCCTAACCCTCTATCCCCTACCTGAAGTTGTTTAAAGTGGTTGTAAACCCTGGTAATGTTTTTTTTTTTTTTTTTTTTAAATACAACCTGCAAGACAAAGGCATAATGAGCTAGTGTGACTAGCATACTAGCTCATTATGCATCACTTAGCTTAGATCGGGGCCCCCGAAGCCGTCCTAGTCTCCCTCTCCAGCCATCGCTGCGGCGAAAGCCGGAATGTTACTTCCCAGATGTGATTGGCCGGAGCGGCAAAGACGTGACTCCGCGCATGCGCGCCATCAAATCCGGATTTGTGAATGGGATTAACCCTATGAATGCGCCGTAGACACCGATGCATGTCATTTTTAGGAGACATTTCTTGCACCTACAGGTAAGCCTTAATCTAGGCTTACCTGTAGGTGCGAGTTGCATAAGTGGGTTTACAACCAATTTAATATATATATATATATATATATATATATATATATATATATATATATATATATATATATATATATATATATATATATATATATATATATATTTATTGTATATAGAAGACACATCCTGGGTCCTAGAGGGACTGACATTGAATGAAGTGCAGTGTATATAGAAGACACAGCCTGGGTCCTAGAGGGACTGACATTGAATGAAGTGCAGTGTATGTAGAAGGCACAGCCTGGGTCCTAGAGGGACTGACATTGAATGAAGTGCAGTGTATGTAGAAGGCACAGCCTGGGTCCTATGAGCAGGCAGACCAGTACAGGGAATAAATGATGGAGCCCTATAGAGGGACTAACATTGAATGAAGTGCAGTGTATATAGAAGACACATCCTGGGTCCTAGAGGGACTGCCATTGAATGAAGTGCAGTGTAGTGTATATAGAAGACACAGCCTGGGTCCTAGAGGGACTGACATTGAATGAAGTGCAGTGTATATAGAAGACACAGCCTGGGTCCTAGAGGGACTGACATTGATTGAAGTGTATATAGAAGACACAGCCTGGGTCCTATGAGCAGGCAGACCAGAACAGGGAATAAATGATGGAGCCCTATAGAGGGACTGACATTGAATGAAGTGCAGTGTATATAGAAGACACAGTCTGGGTCCTAGAGGGACTGACATTGAATGAAGTGCAGTGTATATAGAAGGCACAGCCTGGGTCCTATGAGCAGGCAGACCAGTACAGGGAATAAATGATGGAGCCCTATAGAGGGACTGACATTGAATGAAGTGCAGTGTATATAGAAGACACAGCCTGGATCCTATGAGCAGGCAGACCAGTACAGGGAATAAATGATGGAGCCCTATAGAGGGACTGACATTGAATGAAGTGCAGTATATGTAGAAGGCACAGCCTGGGTCCTAGAGGGACTGACATTGAATGAGGTGCAGTGTATGTAGAAGGCACAGCCTGGGTCCTAGAGGGACTGACATTGAATGAAGTGCAGTGTATATAGAAGACACAGCCTGGGTCCTATGAGCAGGCAGACCAGTACAGGGAATAAATGATGGAGCCCTATAGAGGGACTGACATTGAATGAAGTGCAGTGTATATAGAAGACACAGCCTGGGTCCTAGAGGGACTGACATTGAATGAAGTGCAGTGTATATAGAAGACACAGCCTGGGTCCTAGAGGGACTGACATTGAATGAAGTGCAGTGTATGTAGAAGGCACAGCCTGGGTCCTAGAGGGACTGACATTGAATGAAGTGCAGTGTATGTAGAAGGCACAGCCTGGGTCCTATGAGTAGGCAGACCAGTACAGGGAATAAATGATGGAGCCCTATAGAGGGACTGACATTGAATGAAGTGCAGTGTATATAGAAGACACATCCTGGGTACTATGAGCAGGCAGACCAGTACAGGGAATAAATGATGGAGCCCTATAGAGGGACTGACATTGAATGAAGTGCAGTGTATGTAGAAGGCACAGCCTGGGTCCTAGAGGGACTGACATTGAATGAAGTGCAGTGTATGTAGAAGGCACAGCCTGGGTCCTATGAGTAGGCAGACCAGTACAGGGAATAAATGATGGAGCCCTATAGAGGGACTGACATTGAATGAAGTGCAGTGTATATAGAAGACACAGCCTGGATCCTATGAGCAGGCAGACCAGTACAGGGAATAAATGATGGAGCCCTATAGAGGGACTGACATTGAATGAAGTGCAGTATATGTAGAAGGCACAGCCTGGGTCCTAGAGGGACTGACATTGAATGAAGTGCAGTGTATGTAGAAGGCACAGCCTGGGTCCTAGAGGGACTGACATTGAATGAAGTGCAGTTTATATAGAAGACACAGCCTGGGTCCTAGAGGGACTGACATTGAATGAAGTGCAGTGTATATAGAAGGCACAGCCTGGGTCCTAGAGGGACTGACATTGAATGAAGTGCAGTGTATGTAGAAGGCACAGCCTGGGTCCTATGAGTAGGCAGACCAGTACAGGGAATAAATGATGGAGCCCTATAGAGGGACTGACATTGAATGAAGTGCAGTGTATATAGAAGACACAGCCTGGATCCTATGAGCAGGCAGACCAGTACAGGGAATAAATGATGGAGCCCTATAGAGGGACTGACATTGAATGAAGTGCAGTATATGTAGAAGGCACAGCCTGGGTCCTAGAGGGACTGACATTGAATGAAGTGCAGTGTATGTAGAAGGCACAGCCTGGGTCCTAGAGGGACTGACATTGAATGAAGTGCAGTGTATATAGAAGACACAGCCTGGGTCCTAGAGGGACTGACATTGAATGAAGTGCAGTGTATATAGAAGGCACAGCCTGGGTCCTATGAGCAGGCAGACCAGTACAGGGAATAAATGATGGAGCCCTATAGAGGGACTGACATTGAATGAAGTGCAGTGTATATAGAAGACACATCCTGGGTACTATGAGCAGGCAGACCAGTACAGGGAATAAATGATGGAGCCCTATAGAGGGACTGACATTGAATGAAGTGCAGTGTATGTAGAAGGCACAGCCTGGGTCCTAGAGGGACTGACATTGAATGAAGTGCAGTGTATGTAGAAGGCACAGCCTGGGTCCTATGAGTAGGCAGACCAGTACAGGGAATAAATGATGGAGCCCTATAGAGGGACTGACATTGAATGAAGTGCAGTGTATATAGAAGACACAGCCTGGATCCTATGAGCAGGCAGACCAGTACAGGGAATAAATGATGGAGCCCTATAGAGGGACTGACATTGAATGAAGTGCAGTATATGTAGAAGGCACAGCCTGGGTCCTAGAGGGACTGACATTGAATGAAGTGCAGTGTATGTAGAAGGCACAGCCTGGGTCCTAGAGGGACTGACATTGAATGAAGTGCAGTTTATATAGAAGACACAGCCTGGGTCCTAGAGGGACTGACATTGAATGAAGTGCAGTGTATATAGAAGGCACAGCCTGGGTCCTATGAGCAGGCAGACCAGTACAGGGAATAAATGATGGAGCCCTATAGAGGGACTGACATTGAATGAAGTGCAGTGTATATAGAAGACACATCCTGGGTACTATGAGCAGGCAGACCAGTACAGGGAATAAATGATGGAGCCCTATAGAGGGACTGACATTGAATGAAGTGCAGTGTATATAGAAGACACAGCCTGGATCCTATGAGCAGGCAGACCAGTACAGGGAATAAATGATGGAGCCCTATAGAGGGACTGACATTGAATGAAGTGCAGTATATGTAGAAGGCACAGCCTGGGTCCTAGAGGGACTGACATTGAATGAGGTGCAGTGTATGTAGAAGGCACAGCCTGGGTCCTAGAGGGACTGACATTGAATGAAGTGCAGTGTATATAGAAGACACAGCCTGGGTCCTATGAGCAGGCAGACCAGTACAGGGAATAAATGATGGAGCCCTATAGAGGGACTGACATTGAATGAAGTGCAGTGTATATAGAAGACACAGCCTGGGTCCTAGAGGGACTGACATTGAATGAAGTGCAGTGTATGTAGAAGGCACAGCCTGGGTCCTAGAGGGACTGACATTGAATGAAGTGCAGTGTATGTAGAAGGCACAGCCTGGGTCCTATGAGCAGGCAGACCAGTACAGGGAATAAATGATGGAGCCCTATAGAAGGACTGACATTGAATGAAGTGCAGTGTATATAGAAGACACAGCCTGGGTCCTAGAGGGACTGACATTGAATGAAGTGCAGTGTATGTAGAAGGCACAGCCTGGGTCCTAGAGGGACTGACATTGAATGAAGTGCAGTGTATATAGAAGACACAGCCTGGGTCCTATGAGCAGGCAGACCAGTACAGGGAATAAATGATGGAGCCCTATAGAGGGACTGACATTGAATGAAGTGCAGTGTATGTAGAAGGCACAGCCTGGGTCCTATGAGCAGGCAGACCAGTACAGGGAATAAATGATGGAGCCCTATAGAGGGACTGACATTGAATGAAGTGCAGTGTATATAGAAGACACATCCTGGGTCCTAGAGGGACTGACATTGAATGAAGTGCAGTGTATATAGAAGACACAGCCTGGGTCCTAGAGGGACTGACATTGATTGAAGTGTATATAGAAGACACAGCCTGGGTCCTATGAGCAGGCAGACCAGAACAGGGAATAAATGATGGAGCCCTATAGAGGGACTGACATTGAATGAAGTGTATGTAGAAGGCACAGCCTGGGTCCTAGAGGGACTGACATTGAATGAAGTGCAGTGTATATAGAAGACACAAACTGGGTCCTAGAGGGACTGACATTGAATGAAGTGCAGTGTATATAGAAGACACAACCTGGGTCCTATGAGCAGGCAGACCAGTACAGGGAATAAATGATGGAGCCCTATAGAGGGACTGACATTGAATGAAGTGCAGTGTATATAGAAGGCACAGCCTGGGTCCTATGAGCAGGCAGACCAGTACAGGGAATAAATGATGGAGCCCTATAGAGGGACTGACATTGAATGAAGTGCAGTGTATGTAGAAGGCACAGCCTGGGTCCTATGAGCAGGCAGACCAGTACAGGGAATAAATGATGGAGCCCTATAGAGGGACTGACATTGAATGAAGTGCAGTGTATGTAGAAGGCACAGCCTGGGTCCTAGAGGGACTGACATTGAATGAAGTGCAGTGTATATAGAAGACACAACCTGGGTCCTATGAGCAGGCAGACCAGTACAGGGAATAAATGATGGAGCCCTATAGAGGGACTGACATTGAATGAAGTGCAGTGTATGTAGAAGGCACAGCCTGGGTCCTATGAGCAGGCAGACCAGTACAGGGAATAAATGATGGAGCCCTATAGAGGGACTGACATTGAATGAAGTGCAGTGTATGTAGAAGGCACAGCCTGGGTCCTAGAGGGACTGACATTGAATGAAGTTCAGTGTATATAGAAGACACAGCCTGGGTCCTAGAGGGACTGACATTGAATGAAGTGCAGTGTATATAGAAGACACAGCCTGGGTCCTAGAGGGACTGACATTGAATGAAGTGCAGTGTATGTAGAAGGCACAGCGTGGGTCCTAGAGGGACTGACATTGAATGAAGTGCAGTGTATGT
This sequence comes from Rana muscosa, assembly GCA_029206835.1. NCBI lineage: Eukaryota > Metazoa > Chordata > Amphibia > Anura > Ranidae > Rana > Rana muscosa. The sequence goes on along the minus strand of CM055128.1, from coordinate 141,527,530 downwards.
AGAAGGCACAGCCTGGGTCCTATGAGCAGGCAGACCAGTACAGGGAATAAATGATGGAGCCCTATAGAGGGACTGACATTGAATGAAGTGCAGTGTATATAGAAGACACAGCCTGGGTCCTAGAGGGACTGACATTGAATGAAGTGCAGTGTATGTAGAAGGCACAGCCTGGGTCCTATGAGCAGGCAGACCAGTACAGGGAATAAATGATGGAGCCCTATAGAGGGACTGACATTGAATGAAGTGCAGTGTATATAGAAGACACATCCTGGGTCCTAGAGGGACTGACATTGAATGAAGTGCAGTGTATATAGAAGACACAGCCTGGGTCCTAGAGGGACTGACATTGAATGAAGTGCAGTGTATATAGAAGACACAGCCTGGGTCCTATGGGCAGGCAGACCAGGACAAGGAATAAATGATGGAGCCCTATAGAGGGACTGACATTGAATGAAGTGCAGTGTATATAGAAGACACAGCCTGGGTCCTAGAGGGACTGACATTGAATGAAGTGCAGTGTATGTAGAAGACACAGCCTGGGTCCTAGAGGGACTGACATTGAATGAAGTGCAGTGTATATAGAAGACACAGCCTGGGTCCTAGAGGGACTGACATTGAATGAAGTGCAGTGTATATAGAAGACACAGCCTGGGTCCTAGAGGGACTGGCATTGAATGAAGTGCAGTGTATATAGAAGACACAGCCTGGGTCCTAGAGGGACTGACATTGAATGAAGTGCAGTGTATGTAGAAGGCACAGCCTGGGTCCTAGAGGGACTGACATTGAATGAAGTGCAGTGTATGTAGAAGGCACAGCCTGGGTCCTATGAGCAGGCAGACCAGTACAGGGAATAAATGATGGAGCCCTATAGAGGGACTGACATTGAATGAAGTGCAGTGTATGTAGAAGACACAGCCTGGGTCCTAGAGGGACTGACATTGAATGAAGTGCAGTGTATGTAGAAGACACAGCCTGGGTCCTATGGGCAGGCAGACCAGGAATAAATGATGGAGCCCTATAGAGGGACTGACATTGAATAAAGTGCAGTGTATATAGAAGACACAACCTGGGTCCTATGAGCAGGCAGACCAGTACAGGGAATAAATGATGGAGCCCTATAGAGGGACTGACATTGAATGAAGTGCAGTGTATGTAGAAGACACAGCCTGGGTCCTAGAGGGACTGACATTGAATGAAGTGCAGTGTATGTAGAAGACACAGCCTGGGTCCTATGGGCAGGCAGACCAGGAATAAATGATGGAGCCGTATAGAGGGACTGACATTGAATGAAGTGCAGTGTATATAGAAGACACATCCTGGGTCCTAGAGGGACTGACATTGAATGAAGTGCAGTGTATGTAGAAGGCACAGCCTGGGTCCTAGAGGGACTGACATTGAATGAAGTGCAGTGTATGTAGAAGGCACAGCCTGGGTCCTAGAGGGACTGACATTGAATGAAGTGCAGTGTATGTAGAAGGCACAGCCTGGGTCCTAGAGGGACTGACATTGAATGAAGTGCAGTGTATATATAAAAGACACAGCCTGGGTCCTATGAGCAGGCAGACCAGAACAGGGAATAAATGATGGAGCCCTATAGAGGGACTGACATTGAATAAAGTGCAGTGTATGTAGAAGGCACAGCCTGGGTCCTATGAGCAGGCAGACCAGTACAGGGAATAAATGATGGAGCCCTATAGAGGGACTGACATTGAATGAAGTGCAGTGTATGTAGAAGGCACAGCCTGGGTCCTAGAGGGACTGACATTGAATGAAGTGCAGTGTATATAGAAGACACAACCTGGGTCCTATGAGCAGGCAGACCAGTACAGGGAATAAATGATGGAGCCCTATAGAGGGACTGACATTGAATGAAGTGCAGTGTATGTAGAAGACACAGCCTGAGTCCTATGGGCAGGCAGACCAGTACAGGGAATAAATGATGGAGCCCTATAGAGGGACTGACATTGAATGAAGTGCAGTATATGTAGAAGGCACAGCCTGGGTCCTAGAGGGACTGACATTGAATGAAGTGCAGTGTATGTAGAAGGCACAGCCTGGGTCCTATGAGCAGGCAGACCAGTACAGGGAATAAATGATGGAGCCCTATAGAGGGACTGACATTGAATAAAGTGCAGTGTATATAGAAGACACAGCCTGGGTCCTAGAGGGACTGACATTGAATGAAGTGCAGTGTATATAGAAGACACAGCCTGGGTCCTATGGGCAGGCAGACCAGTACAGGGAATAAATGATGGAGCCCTATAGAAGGACTGACATTGAATGAAGTACAGTGTATATAGAAGGCACAGCCTGGGTCCTAGAGGGACTGACATTGAATGAAGTGCAGTGTATGTAGAAGGCACAGCCTGGGTCCTATGAGCAGGCAGACCAGTACAGGGAATAAATGGAGCCCTATAGGAGGGACTGACATTGAATGAAGTGCAGTGTATATAGAAGACACAGCCTGGGTCCTAGAGGGACTGACATTGAATGAAGTGCAGTGTATGTAGAAGACACAGCCTGGGTCCTAGAGGGACTGACATTGAATGAAGTGCAGTGTATATAGAAGACACAGCCTGGGTCCTAGAGGGACTGGCATTGAATGAAGTGCAGTGTATATAGAAGACACAGCCTGGGTCCTAGAGGGACTGACATTGAATGAAGTGCAGTGTATATAGAAGACACAGCCTGGGTCCTATGGGCAGGCAGACCAGGAATAAATGATGGAGCCCTATAGAGGGACTGACATTGAATAAAGTGCAGTGTATATAGAAGACACAGCCTGGGTCCTAGAGGGACTGACATTGAATGAAGTGCAGTGTATATAGAAGACACAGCCTGGGTCCTATGGGCAGGCAGACCAGTACAGGGAATAAATGATGGAGCCCTATAGAGGGACTGACATTGAATGAAGTGCAGTGTATATAGAAGGCACAGCCTGGGTCCTATGAGCAGGCAGACCAGTACAGGGAATAAATGATGGAGCCCTATAGAGGGACTGACATTGAATGAAGTGCAGTGTATGTAGAAGGCACAGCCTGGGTCCTAGAGGGACTGACATTGAATGAAGTGCAGTGTATGTAGAAGACACAACCTGGGTCCTATGAGCAGGCAGACCAGTACAGGGAATAAATGATGGAGCCGTATAGAGGGACTGACATTCCCATTAAATGAAGTGCAGTGTATATAGAAGGCACAGCCTGGGTCCTATGAGCAGGCAGACCAGAACAGGGAATAAATGATGGAGCCCTATAGAGGGACTGACATTGAATGAAGTGCAGTGTATGTAGAAGACACAGCCTGGGTCCTAGAGGGACTGACATTGAATGAAGTGCAGTGTATGTAGAAGACACAGCCTGGGTCCTATGGGCAGGCAGACCAGTACAGGGAATAAATGATGGAGCCGTATAGAGGGACTGACATTGAATGAAGTGCAGTGTATATAGAAGACACATCCTGGGTCCTAGAGGGACTGACATTGAATGAAGTGCAGTGTATATAGAAGACACAGCCTGGGTCCTAGAGGGACTGACATTGAATGAAGTGCAGTGTATGTATAAGGCACAGCCTGGGTCCTAGAGGGACTGACATTGAATGAAGTGCAGTGTATGTAGAAGGCACAGCCTGGGTCCTAGAGGGACTGACATTGAATGAAGTGCAGTGTATATATAAAAGACACAGCCTGGGTCCTATGAGCAGGCAGACCAGTACAGGGAATAAATGATGGAGCCCTATAGAGGGACTGACATTGAATGAAGTGCAGTGTATGTAGAAGGCACAGCCTGGGTCCTAGAGGGACTGACATTGAATGAAGTGCAGTGTATATAGAAGACACAGCCTGGGTCCTAGAGGGACTGACATTGAATGAAGTGCAGTGTATATAGAAGACACAGCCTGGGTCCTATGAGCAGGCAGACCAGTACAGGGAATAAATGATGGAGCCCTATAGAGGGACTGACATTGAATGAAGTGCAGTGTATGTAGAAGGCACAGCCTGGGTCCTAGAGGGACTGACATTGAATGAAGTGCAGTGTATATAGAAGGCACAGCCTGGGTCCTAGAGGGACTGACATTGAATGAAGTGCAGTGTATATAGAAGACACAGCCTGGGTCCTATGAGCAGGCAGACCAGTAGAGGGAATAAATGATGGAGCCCTATAGAGGGACTGACATTGAATGAAGTGCAGTGTATGTAGAAGGCACAGCCTGGGTCCTAGAGGGACTGACATTGAATGAAGTGCAATGTATATAGAAGGCACAGCCTGGGTCCTATGAGCAAGCAGACCAGTACAGGGAATAAATGATGGAGCCCTATAGAGGGACTGACATTGAATGAAGTGCAGTGTATATAGAAGGCACAGCCTGGGTCCTATGAGCAGGCAGACCAGTACAGGGAATAAATGATGGAGCCCTATAGAGGGACTGACATTGAATGAAGTGCAGTGTATGTAGAAGGCACAGCCTGGGTCCTATGAGCAGGCAGACCAGTACAGGGAATAAATGATGGAGCCCTATAGAGAGACTGACATTGAATGAAGTGCAGTGTATGTAGAAGGCACAGCCTGGGTCCTAGAGGGACTGACATTGAATGAAGTGCAGTGTATATAGAAGACACAACCTGGGTCCTATGAGCAGGCAGACCAGTACAGGGAATAAATGATGGAGCCCTATAGAGGGACTGACATTGAATGAAGTGCAGTGTATGTAGAAGACACAGCCTGGGTCCTATGGGCAGGCAGACCAGTACAGGGAATAAATGATGGAGCCCTATAGAGGGACTGACATTGAATGAAGTGCAGTGTATATAGAAGACACAGCCTGGGTCCTATGAGCAGGCAGACCAGTACAGGGAATAAATGATGGAGCCCTATAGAGGGACTGACATTGAATGAAGTGCAGTGTATATAGAAGGCACAGCCTGGGTCCTATGAGCAGGCAGACCAGTACAGGGAATAAATGATGGAGCCCTATAGAGGGACTGACATTGAATGAAGTGCAGTGTATGTAGAAGACACAGCCTGGGTCCTATGGGCAGGCAGACCAGTACAGGGAATAAATGATGGAGCCCTATAGAGGGACTGACATTGAATGAAGTGCAGTATATGTAGAAGGCACGGCCTGGGTCCTAGAGGGACTGACATTGAATGAAGTTCAGTGTATATAGAAGACACAGCCTGGGTCCTATGAGCAGGCAGACCAGTACAGGGAATAAATGATGGAGCCCTATAGAGGGACTGACATTGAATGAAGTGCAGTGTATATAGAAGACACATCCTGGGTCCTAGAGGGACTGACATTGAATGAAGTGCAGTGTATATAGAAGACACAGCCTGGGTCCTAGAGGGACTGACATTGAATGAAGTGCAGTGTATATAGAAGACACAGCCTGGGTCCTAGAGGGACTGACATTGAATGAAGTGCAGTGTATATAGAAGACACAGCCTGGGTCCTAGAGGGACTGACATTGAATGAAGTGCAGTGTATGTAGAAGGCACAGCCTGGGTCCTATAAGCAGGCAGACCAGTACAGGGAATAAATGATGGAGCCCTATAGAGGGACTGACATTGAATAAAGTGCAGTGTATATAGAAGACACAGCCTGGGTCCTAGAGGGACTGACATTGAATGAAGTGCAGTGTATATAGAAGACACAGCCTGGGTCCTATGGGCAGGCAGACCAGGACAAGGAATAAATGATGGAGCCCTATAGAGGGACTGACATTGAATGAAGTGCAGTGTATGTAGAAGGCACAGCCTGGGTCCTAGAGGGACTGACATTGAATGAAGTGCAGTGTATGTAGAAGACAGCCTGGGTCCTAGAGGGACTGACATTGAATGAAGTGCAGTGTATATAGAAGACACAGCCTGGGTCCTAGAGGGACTGGCATTGAATGAAGTGCAGTGTATATAGAAGACACAGCCTGGGTCCTAGAGGGACTGACATTGAATGAAGTGCAGTGTATGTAGAAGGCACATCCTGGGTCCTAGAGGGACTGACATTGAATGAAGTGCAGTGTATGTAGAAGGCACAGCCTGGGTCCTATGAGCAGGCAGACCAGTACAGGGAATAAATGATGGAGCCCTATAGAGGGACTGACATTGAATGAAGTGCAGTGTATGTAGAAGACACAGCCTGGGTCCTAGAGGGACTGACATTGAATGAAGTGCAGTGTATGTAGAAGACACAGCCTGGGTCCTATGGGCAGGCAGACCAGGAATAAATGATGGAGCCCTATAGAGGGACTGACATTGAATAAAGTGCAGTGTATATAGAAGACACAGCCTGGGTCCTAGAGGGACTGACATTGAATGAAGTGCAGTGTATATAGAAGGCACAGCCTGGGTCCTATGGGCAGGCAGACCAGTACAGGGAATAAATGATGGAGCCCTATAGAGGGACTGACATTGAATGAAGTGCAGTGTATATAGAAGACACAGCCTGGGTCCTATGGGCAGGCAGACCAGTACAGGGAATAAATGATGGAGCCCTATAGAGGGACTGACATTGAATGAAGTGCAGTGTATATAGAAGACACAGCCTAGGTCCTAGAGGGACTGACATTGAATGAAGTGCAGTGTATATAGAAGGCACAGCCTGGGTCCTATGAGCAGGCAGACCAGTACAGGGAATAAATGATGGAGCCCTATAGAGGGACTGACATTGAATGAAGTGCAGTGTATGTAGAAGGCACAGCCTGGGTCCTAGAGGGACTGACATTGAATGAAGTGCAGTGTATATAGAAGACACAACCTGGGTCCTATGAGCAGGCAGACCAGTACAGGGAATAAATGATGGAGCCGTATAGAGGGACTGACATTCCCATTAAATGAAGTGCAGTGTATATAGAAGGCACAGCCTGGGTCCTATGAGCAGGCAGACCAGTACAGGGAATAAATGATGGAGCCCTATAGAGGGACTGACATTGAATGAAGTGCAGTGTATGTAGAAGACACAGCCTGGGTCCTAGAGGGACTGACATTGAATGAAGTGCAGTGTATGTAGAAGACACAGCCTGGGTCCTATGGGCAGGCAGACCAGTACAGGGAATAAATGATGGATCCGTATAGAGGGACTGACATTGAATGAAGTGCAGTGTATATAGAAGACACATCCTGGGTCCTAGAGGGACTGACATTGAATGAAGTGCAGTGTATATAGAAGACACAGCCTGGGTCCTAGAGGGACTGACATTGAATGAAGTGCAGTGTATGTAGAAGGCACAGCCTGGGTCCTAGAGGGACTGACATTGAATGAAGTGCAGTGTATATAGAAGACACAGCCTGGGTCCTAGAGGGACTGACATTGAATGAAGTGCAGTGTATGTAGAAGGCACAGCCTGGGTCCTATGAGCAGGCAGACCAGTACAGGGAATAAATGATGGAGCCCTATAGAGGGACTGACATTGAATGAAGTGCAGTGTATGTAGAAGACACAGCCTGGGTCCTAGAGGGACTGACATTGAATGAAGTGCAGTGTATATAGAAGACACAGCCTGGGTCCTATGAGCAGGCAGACCAGAACAGGGAATAAATGATGGAGCCCTATAGAGGGACTGACATTGAATAAAGTGCAGTGTATATAGAAGACACAGCCTGGGTCCTAGAGGGACTGACATTGAATGAAGTGCAGTGTATATAGAAGACACAGCCTGGGTCCTATGAGCAGGCAGACCAGTACAGGGAATAAATGATGGAGCCCTATAGAGGGACTGACATTGAATGAAGTGCAGTGTATGTAGAAGGCACAGCCTGGGTCCTATGAGCAGGCAGACCAGTACAGGGACTGACATTGAATGAAGTGCAGTGTATGTAGAAGGCACAGCCTGGGTCCTAGAGGGACTGACATTGAATGAAGTGCAGTGTATATAGAAGACACAACCTGGGTCCTATGAGCAGGCAGACCAGTACAGGGAATAAATGATGGAGCCCTATAGAGGGACTGACATTGAATGAAGTGCAGTGTATGTAGAAGACACAGCCTGGGTCCTATGGGCAGGCAGACCAGTACAGGGAATAAATGATGGAGCCCTATAGAGGGACTGACATTGAATGAAGTGCAGTGTATATAGAAGACACAGCCTGGGTCCTATGAGCAGGCAGACCAGTACAGGGAATAAATGATGGAGCCCTATAGAGGGACTGACATTGAATGAAGTGCAGTGTATATAGAAGGCACAGCCTGGGTTCTATGAGCAGGCAGACCAGTACAGGGAATAAATGATGGAGCCCTATAGAGGGACTGACATTGAATGAAGTGCAGTGTATGTAGAAGACACAGCCTGGGTCCTATGGGCAGGCAGACCAGTACAGGGAATAAATGATGGAGCCCTATAGAGGGACTGACATTGAATGAAGTGCAGTGTATGTAGAAGACACAGCCTGGGTCCTATGAGCAGGCAGACCAGTACAGGGAATAAATGATGGAGCCCTATAGAGGGACTGACATTGAATGAAGTGCAGTGTATATAGAAGACACATCCTGGGTCCTAGAGGGACTGACATTGAATGAAGTGCAGTGTATATAGAAGACACAGCCTGGGTCCTAGAGGGACTGACATTGAATGAAGTGCAGTGTATATAGAAGACACAGCCTGGGTCCTAGAGGGACTGACATTGAATGAAGTGCAGTGTATGTAGAAGGCACAGCCTGGGTCCTAGAGGGACTGACATTGAATGAAGTGCAGTGTATGTAGAAGGCACAGCCTGGGTCCTATGAGCAGGCAGACCAGTACAGGGAATAAATGATGGAGCCCTATAGAGGGACTGACATTGAATAAAGTGCAGTGTATATAGAAGACACAGCCTGGGTCCTAGAGGGACTGACATTGAATGAAGTGCAGTGTATATAGAAGACACAGCCTGGGTCCTATGGGCAGGCAGACCAGTACAGGGAATAAATGATGGAGCCCTATAGAAGGACTGACATTGAATGAAGTACAGTGTATATAGAAGACACAGCCTGGGTCCTAGAGGGACTGACATTGAATGAAGTGCAGTGTATATAGAAGACACAGCCTGGGTCCTATGGGCAGGCAGACCAGGACAAGGAATAAATGATGGAGCCCTATAGAGGGACTGACATTGAATGAAGTGCAGTGTATGTAGAAGGCACAGCCTGGGTCCTAGAGGGACTGACATTGAATGAAGTGCAGTGTATGTAGAAGGCACAGCCTGGGTCCTATGAGCAGGCAGACCAGTACAGGGAATAAATGATGGAGCCCTATAGGAGGGACTGACATTGAATGAAGTGCAGTGTATATAGAAGACACAGCCTGGGTCCTAGAGGGACTGACATTGAATGAAGTGCAGTGTATGTAGAAGACACAGCCTGGGTCCTAGAGGGACTGACATTGAATGAAGTGCAGTGTATATAGAAGACACAGCCTGGGTCCTAGAGGGACTGACATTGAATGAAGTGCAGTGTATATAGAAGACACAGCCTGGGTCCTAGAGGGACTGGCATTGAATGAAGTGCAGTGTATATAGAAGACACAGCCTGGGTCCTAGAGGGACTGACATTGAATGAAGTGCAGTGTATATAGAAGACACAGCCTGGGTCCTAGAGGGACTGACATTGAATGAAGTGCAGTGTATGTAGAAGGCACATCCTGGGTCCTAGAGGGACTGACATTGAATGAAGTGCAGTGTATGTAGAAGGCACAGCCTGGGTCCTATGAGCAGGCAAACCAGTACAGGGAATAAATGATGGAGCCCTATAGAGGGACTGACATTGAATAAAGTGCAGTGTATATAGAAGACACAGCCTGGGTCCTAGAGGGACTGACATTGAATGAAGTGCAGTGTATATAGAAGACACAGCCTGGGTCCTATGGGCAGGCAGACCAGTACAGGGAATAAATGATGGAGCCCTATAGAGGGACTGACATTGAATGAAGTGCAGTGTATATAGAAGACACAGCCTGGGTCCTATGGGCAGGCAGACCAGTACAGGGAATAAATGATGGAGCCCTATAGAGGGACTGACATTGAATGAAGTGCAGTGTATATAGAAGACACAGCCTAGGTCCTAGAGGGACTGACATTGAATGAAGTGCAGTGTATATAGAAGGCACAGCCTGGGTCCTATGAGCAGGCAGACCAGTACAGGGAATAAATGATGGAGCCCTATAGAGGGACTGACATTGAATGAAGTGCAGTGTATGTAGAAGGCACAGCCTGGGTCCTAGAGGGACTGACATTGAATGAAGTGCAGTGTATATAGAAGACACAGCCTGGGTCCTATGAGCAGGCAGACCAGTACAGGGAATAAATGATGGAGCCCTATAGAGGGACTGACATTGAATGAAGTGCAGTGTATGTAGAAGGCACAGCCTGGGTCCTATGAGCAGGCAGACCAGTACAGGGAATAAATGATGGAGCCCTATAGAGGGACTGACATTGAATGAAGTGCAGTGTATATAGAAGACACAGCCTGGGTCCTAGAGGGACTGACATTGAATGAAGTGCAGTGTATGTAGAAGACACAGCCTGGGTCCTATGGGCAGGCAGACCAGTACAGGGAATAAATGATGGAGCCGTATAGAGGGACTGACATTGAATGAAGTGCAGTGTATATAGAAGACACATCCTGGGTCCTAGAGGGACTGACATTGAATGAAGTGCAGTGTATATAGAAGACACAGCCTGGGTCCTAGAGGGACTGACATTGAATGAAGTGCAGTGTATGTAGAAGGCACAGCCTGGGTCCTAGAGGGACTGACATTGAATGAAGTGCAGTGTATGTAGAAGGCACAGCCTGGGTCCTAGAGGGACTGACATTGAATGAAGTGCAGTGTATATATAAAAGACACAGCCTGGGTCCTATGAGCAGGCAGACCAGTACAGGGAATAAATGATGGAGCCCTATAGAGGGACTGACATTGAATGAAGTGCAGTGTATGTAGAAGGCACAGCCTGGGTCCTAGAGGGACTGACATTGAATGAAGTGCAGTGTATATAGAAGACACAGCCTGGGTCCTAGAGGGACTGACATTGAATGAAGTGCAGTGTATATAGAAGACACAGCCTGGGTCCTATGAGCAGGCAGACCAGAACAGGGAATAAATGATGGAGCCCTATAGAGGGACTGACATTGAATGAAGTGCAGTGTATATAGAAGACACAGCCTGGGTCCTATGAGCAGGCAGACCAGTACAGGGAATAAATGATGGAGCCCTATAGAGGGACTGACATTGAATGAAGTGCAGTGTATGTAGAAGGCACAGCCTGGGTCCTAGAGGGACTGACATTGAATGAAGTGCAGTGTATATAGAAGGCACAGCCTGGGTCCTAGAGGGACTGACATTGAATGAAGTGCAGTGTATATAGAAGACACAGCCTGGGTCCTATGAGCAGGCAGACCAGTACAGGGAATAAATGATGGAGCCCTATAGAGGGACTGACATTGAATGAAGTGCAGTGTATGTAGAAGGCACAGCCTGGGTCCTATGAGCAGGCAGACCAGTACAGGGACTGACATTGAATGAAGTGCAGTGTATGTAGAAGGCACAGCCTGGGTCCTAGAGGGACTGACATTGAATGAAGTGCAGTGTATATAGAAGACACAACCTGGGTCCTATGAGCAGGCAGACCAGTACAGGGAATAAATGATGGAGCCCTATAGAGGGACTGACATTGAATGAAGTGCAGTGTATGTAGAAGACACAGCCTGGGTCCTATGGGCAGGCAGACCAGTACAGGGAATAAATGATGGAGCCCTATAGAGGGACTGACATTGAATGAAGTGCAGTGTATATAGAAGACACAGCCTGGGTCCTATGAGCAGGCAGACCAGTACAGGGAATAAATGATGGAGCCCTATAGAGGGACTGACATTGAATGAAGTGCAGTGTATATAGAAGGCACAGCCTGGGTTCTATGAGCAGGCAGACCAGTACAGGGAATAAATGATGGAGCCCTATAGAGGGACTGACATTGAATGAAGTGCAGTGTATGTAGAAGACACAGCCTGGGTCCTATGGGCAGGCAGACCAGTACAGGGAATAAATGATGGAGCCCTATAGAGGGACTGACATTGAATGAAGTGCAGTGTATGTAGAAGACACAGCCTGGGTCCTATGAGCAGGCAGACCAGTACAGGGAATAAATGATGGAGCCCTATAGAGGGACTGACATTGAATGAAGTGCAGTGTATATAGAAGACACATCCTGGGTCCTAGAGGGACTGACATTGAATGAAGTGCAGTGTATATAGAAGACACAGCCTGGGTCCTAGAGGGACTGACATTGAATGAAGTGCAGTGTATATAGAAGACACAGCCTGGGTCCTAGAGGGACTGACATTGAATGAAGTGCAGTGTATGTAGAAGGCACAGCCTGGGTCCTAGAGGGACTGACATTGAATGAAGTGCAGTGTATGTAGAAGGCACAGCCTGGGTCCTATGAGCAGGCAGACCAGTACAGGGAATAAATGATGGAGCCCTATAGAGGGACTGACATTGAATAAAGTGCAGTGTATATAGAAGACACAGCCTGGGTCCTAGAGGGACTGACATTGAATGAAGTGCAGTGTATATAGAAGACACAGCCTGGGTCCTATGGGCAGGCAGACCAGTACAGGGAATAAATGATGGAGCCCTATAGAAGGACTGACATTGAATGAAGTACAGTGTATATAGAAGACACAGCCTGGGTCCTAGAGGGACTGACATTGAATGAAGTGCAGTGTATATAGAAGACACAGCCTGGGTCCTATGGGCAGGCAGACCAGGACAAGGAATAAATGATGGAGCCCTATAGAGGGACTGACATTGAATGAAGTGCAGTGTATGTAGAAGGCACAGCCTGGGTCCTAGAGGGACTGACATTGAATGAAGTGCAGTGTATGTAGAAGGCACAGCCTGGGTCCTATGAGCAGGCAGACCAGTACAGGGAATAAATGATGGAGCCCTATAGGAGGGACTGACATTGAATGAAGTGCAGTGTATATAGAAGACACAGCCTGGGTCCTAGAGGGACTGACATTGAATGAAGTGCAGTGTATGTAGAAGACACAGCCTGGGTCCTAGAGGGACTGACATTGAATGAAGTGCAGTGTATATAGAAGACACAGCCTGGGTCCTAGAGGGACTGACATTGAATGAAGTGCAGTGTATATAGAAGACACAGCCTGGGTCCTAGAGGGACTGGCATTGAATGAAGTGCAGTGTATATAGAAGACACAGCCTGGGTCCTAGAGGGACTGACATTGAATGAAGTGCAGTGTATATAGAAGACACAGCCTGGGTCCTAGAGGGACTGACATTGAATGAAGTGCAGTGTATGTAGAAGGCACATCCTGGGTCCTAGAGGGACTGACATTGAATGAAGTGCAGTGTATGTAGAAGGCACAGCCTGGGTCCTATGAGCAGGCAGACCAGTACAGGGAATAAATGATGGAGCCCTATAGAGGGACTGACATTGAATAAAGTGCAGTGTATATAGAAGACACAGCCTGGGTCCTAGAGGGACTGACATTGAATGAAGTGCAGTGTATATAGAAGACACAGCCTGGGTCCTATGGGCAGGCAGACCAGTACAGGGAATAAATGATGGAGCCCTATAGAGGGACTGACATTGAATGAAGTGCAGTGTATATAGAAGACACAGCCTGGGTCCTATGGGCAGGCAGACCAGTACAGGGAATAAATGATGGAGCCCTATAGAGGGACTGACATTGAATGAAGTGCAGTGTATATAGAAGACACAGCCTAGGTCCTAGAGGGACTGACATTGAATGAAGTGCAGTGTATATAGAAGGCACAGCCTGGGTCCTATGAGCAGGCAGACCAGTACAGGGAATAAATGATGGAGCCCTATAGAGGGACTGACATTGAATGAAGTGCAGTGTATGTAGAAGGCACAGCCTGGGTCCTAGAGGGACTGACATTGAATGAAGTGCAGTGTATATAGAAGACACAGCCTGGGTCCTATGAGCAGGCAGACCAGTACAGGGAATAAATGATGGAGCCCTATAGAGGGACTGACATTGAATGAAGTGCAGTGTATGTAGAAGGCACAGCCTGGGTCCTATGAGCAGGCAGACCAGTACAGGGAATAAATGATGGAGCCCTATAGAGGGACTGACATTGAATGAAGTGCAGTGTATATAGAAGACACAGCCTGGGTCCTAGAGGGACTGACATTGAATGAAGTGCAGTGTATGTAGAAGACACAGCCTGGGTCCTATGGGCAGGCAGACCAGTACAGGGAATAAATGATGGAGCCGTATAGAGGGACTGACATTGAATGAAGTGCAGTGTATATAGAAGACACATCCTGGGTCCTAGAGGGACTGACATTGAATGAAGTGCAGTGTATATAGAAGACACAGCCTGGGTCCTAGAGGGACTGACATTGAATGAAGTGCAGTGTATGTAGAAGGCACAGCCTGGGTCCTAGAGGGACTGACATTGAATGAAGTGCAGTGTATGTAGAAGGCACAGCCTGGGTCCTAGAGGGACTGACATTGAATGAAGTGCAGTGTATATATAAAAGACACAGCCTGGGTCCTATGAGCAGGCAGACCAGTACAGGGAATAAATGATGGAGCCCTATAGAGGGACTGACATTGAATGAAGTGCAGTGTATGTAGAAGGCACAGCCTGGGTCCTAGAGGGACTGACATTGAATGAAGTGCAGTGTATATAGAAGACACAGCCTGGGTCCTAGAGGGACTGACATTGAATGAAGTGCAGTGTATATAGAAGACACAGCCTGGGTCCTATGAGCAGGCAGACCAGAACAGGGAATAAATGATGGAGCCCTATAGAGGGACTGACATTGAATGAAGTGCAGTGTATATAGAAGACACAGCCTGGGTCCTATGAGCAGGCAGACCAGTACAGGGAATAAATGATGGAGCCCTATAGAGGGACTGACATTGAATGAAGTGCAGTGTATGTAGAAGGCACAGCCTGGGTCCTAGAGGGACTGACATTGAATGAAGTGCAGTGTATATAGAAGGCACAGCCTGGGTCCTAGAGGGACTGACATTGAATGAAGTGCAGTGTATATAGAAGACACAGCCTGGGTCCTATGAGCAGGCAGACCAGTACAGGGAATAAATGATGGAGCCCTATAGAGGGACTGACATTGAATGAAGTGCAGTGTATGTAGAAGGCACAGCCTGGGTCCTATGAGCAGGCAGACCAGTACAGGGAATAAATGATGGAGCCCTATAGAGGGACTGACATTGAATGAAGTGCAGTGTATATAGAAGACACAGCCTGGGTCCTATGGGCAGGCAGACCAGCCATGTAAATAAAGGAAGGCGCTCTATGAGGAGGAGGCTCTCTATTTACCTTACACGCTGAGAACACGCCGAGCTTCTCCAGCTTCTTGGCCCGGGGAAGGGCCCTGACCTGAGCTTTTCTCTGACTGGCTCTCTGCTGCTGGCTCAGCCCGGGCCTAGCCGGGTCACTGCTGCCCGAACTGCTCCCCGCCGCCGCCGCCGTGGCGGTCGTGCTCTGTCCGCCGGCTGGAGACTGCAGGCTACTCCGGGACTGCGAGGCCTGCACCAGCTCAGCCATAGCAACGATGTACACCGCGCCGTCTATCAATAAAGCTGCCTGCTTCAATGGAGCGCAGGGCGCTCACACTGCGCATGTGCGAGGAGAAGGGGATGCTGGGAAGTGTAGTCTGAGGAAAAGGAGCCCTCAGTCAGTATAGGAGCCCAGTGGTAGTTTCTGCATAGCTCCCAACTGTCCCTGATTTGGAGCAATGTCCCTCATTTCTCCTCATTTTTCCCTCATTTTGGTTTGATCTATATAGTTGTATAAAAAATACACCTTTTATCTATCAAAACGTGTTTCCCAGTGCTAAACCTTTCATCTGATTTGTAAGTTGCTGCATTTGTACATTTAAAGCAGAGGTCCAGCTGTGAAAAAAAATAAAATAAAAGTCAACAGCTACAAACTATAGCTGCTGACTTTTAATAAGCACACTTACCTGTCCAGCGTGCTCACAATGTCGGCCGCCCGTGGCCGATCCATCCTCCGGATCGTGTGCCGGCGTCGCCATCCTCACTAAGGGAAACAAGGCAGTGGAGCCTTGCGGCTTCACTGCCCGTTTCCTACTGCGCATGCGCGAGTCGCGCGGCACTTTGTAAATGGGCGGCTGTCCTCTGGGAGACCCACAGTTCCTGGAAGACAGCGCGCCCCATTCACCAGGAGGCAACGCGAGGAGGAGAAGAGAGAAGATCACCGTGGACGAGGAAGTGGCAGATTAGGACGATCTGCCTAGCAACAGCCATTTCTGGTAAGTATAAAAACAATTTTATTTTTTCACATTTTTTTTAACCTTTTTGGCTATTTTTTTTTTTTTTTAAAGGTGGGCCAATATAAAGAAATAGTAGTGGTAAAAAAGCACTTGTGGGTTTAACCAATCTTGTTTTTTGTGTACAATTGTCCTTTAAGGGGGCGTGACAAGGGGTGTGTCCTATGCCTGCATACTTTTGCTGATAGGTGTCCCTCATTCCCATCTCAAAAAGTTGGGAGGTATGGTTTCTCCATTGGAAATACAAGCTCGGCTTGGGCTCAAGAAGTGTACTGTATGTGTTAGGTCAAAGCGTGAAAACATTCCAATCATAGTCTGCCCTATGTGTTTATCCAGTTACACTCCAGAGGCATTTCCCCATTCATAAATATATGTGTAGCGGGGGTACCAAATTTAGGGACTGCTATGCCAAATTTAAGGGTGATTCGAGTGGTAGTTGGCTTGAATCTTTTAATTTGCTGGACTCTGCCTTGCTGTTGTTTTGCCTGGTGTGCAGTTCCCCTTAGAAGTGTGGGTGGTGCTGTCACCTATACTCGGGGTTGAACCACAGGTAATAGGGCAGCGATTTGGTGTTCTCTCTCGGCAGCCGTACAGTGGGTGTGGTTGACCTGCTGGGCATGCCGGGAGAGGATACATAAGGGGCAGACGCCGCCTGGGAGGGGCCTTCTGTTCGTTCCTGATTCCAGAGTCGGAATCGTGGCCCTCCAGGCCATGGGGCCGCGTGCACTTCAGTCCCAGGCACCTTTAGTCCTGGGACTGCAACTTCAGCTCAGGGCCCAGCACCTTTAGCTGGAGCCCACTTCGGGAGGAGGAATCCCAGGGCGCCGCCTTGCGAGGGAACCCGTTTCTAGAAGAGGAGGCTGGGGGAGGACCATTCCGAAGGACTGGTGAGAGATCACAATGAAGGAAGGGGCCCAGTAACTCTCTGAAGGGATGTCATCCATCCGGAAAAAGGGATCTAACCAAAAAGGACCAGTAGGAGGTTTGGGGCACCATAGATCCTGTGGCAGAGGATCTCCTGAACGCATCCATTAGGGAATCAAATAGACTGTTCGGGTTACACGCCGGCTGCTAGTGCCTTTGGGTGACAGTCCGGGTGAGCTATACCCACTCAGGATCGAGTGGCGAAGAAACAAGAGTGCCTGAACTGATCTGTCTTCCTAACACCTTTCTCTTCTCGTCATTTGTGGATGTTTGAGCATAAAGAAATAAACTGTATGTTGGAGTTGATGCTGGTGTGGACCTTGGAGTTACTTGGGGCATAGAGAATTTTGTCCTTACATTCTAGGGACAGAAACCAACCCAGGGGGCCTGCTGCAAAGACCCGTAAGTGAAACTAAGGGGGTGATTTACTAAAGACCTGCGCCTGTGGTGCAGTGGAGAAATTGGAGCAATTGCACAAAAAACAGGACTCAAAACATTTATCAAAAATGATGGTGCACTTATATGCCCCAGACCATATTTACATAGGAAGCGCTGTTGCGCACTTGCGCAATCCTTTGCGCCTACGATTAGCAAGCGCAGCCAATGTAATCTTCAAAATTTTTGCCTGAATACTGTAGATAACTTTACTAGTTTACCATCTTCTGTTCCCAGGCTAAAAAGTATGTATATAATATTGTTTAAATGCACAAATTCTGTCCAGAACATGTAGATCTGTCTTACAACTAGGGATGAGCTTCGTGTTCGAGTCGAACATACGTTCGACTCGAACATCGGCTGTTCGATCGTTCGACGAAGATCGAACGATTTGGGCCGTTCGCGCCAAATTCGAGTGACCCGAACGGCCCACAATGCACTACGCCATCGCAGTGTCATCCAGGCGCTGTGATTGGCCAAGCATGCACTGTGACCCCGCATGCTTGGCCAATCACAGCGCCAGCAGCGAGGAGAGCAATGATTGGCCACAGGCAGGATGCCTGTGGCCAATTATTGCTGAGGGGGTTTAGTACACGCCCCACACTATAAAAGGCCGCCAGCGCGGCGGCCTTGTGTAGTGTGTTCCGGAGTAGGGAAAGAGAAGCATAGGCAGGGACAGTGTCATTATTTTTCCTTTACATAATCCTGGATTCCTTGTGTTTAGGGACAGATAAGGATAGGTAGGGAGAGTGTCAGTGACAGTGTGCTATTCTGTGCTAATCCTTGTTTGTAGGGACAGAGAGGTACAGTGAGGGAAAGTGTCAGTGTGCTATTTTGTGCTAAATCTTGTTTGTAGGGACAGAGAGGTACAGTGAGGGAAAGTGTCAGTGTGCTATTTTGTGCTAAATCTTGTTTGTAGGGACAGAGAGGTACAGTGAGGGAAAGTGTCAGTGTGCTATTTTGTGCTAAATCTTGTTTGTAGGGACAGAGAGGTACAGTGAGGGAAAGTGTCAGTGTGCTATTTTGTGCTAAATCTTGTTTGTAGGGACAGAGAGGTACAGTGAGGGAAAGTGTCAGTGTGCTATTTTGTGCTAAATCTTGTTTGTAGGGACAGAGAGGTACAGTGAGGGAAAGTGTCAGTGTGCTATTCTGTTCGAAACCAATTTTGCTGTTCCATATTTTCAATCCTTGAGTTTAGGGACAGAGAAGGACACTCGTAGAAATTATCAGTGTGCTATTCTGTGCTAAATCTTGTTTGTAGGGAGGGACAGAGTAGGACAGTGAGGGAAAGTGTCAGTGTGCTATTCTGTTCTAAAACTATTTTGCTGAACCATATTTTCAATCCTTGAGTTGAGGGACAGAGAGGTACAGTGAGTGAAACTGACAGTGTGCTATTCTGTTCTAAACCAATTTTGCTGTTCCATATTTTCAATCCTTGAGTTGAGGGACAGAGAGGTACAGTGAGTGAAACTGACAGTGTGCTGTTCTGTTCTAAACCAAATTTGCTGTTCCATATTTTCAATCCTTGAGTTGAGGGACAGAGAGGTACAGTGAGGGAAAATGTCAGTGTGCTATTCTGTTCTAAAACTATTTTGCTGAACCATATTTTCAATCCTTGAGTTGAGGGACAGAGAGGTACAGTGAGTGAAACTGACAGTGTGCTGTTCTGTTCTAAACCAAATTTGCTGTTCCATATTTTCAATCCTTGAGTTGAGGGACAGAGAGGTACAGTGAGTGAAACTGACAGTGTGCTGTTCTGTTCTAAACCAAATTTTCTGTTCCATATTTTCAATCCTTGAGTTGAGGGACAGAGAGGTACAGTGAGGGAAAGTGTCAGTGTGCTATTCTGTTCTAAAACTATTTTGCTGAACCATATTTTCAATCCTTGAGTTGAGGGACAGAGAGGTACAGTGAGTGAAACTGACAGTGTGCTGTTCTGTTCTAAACCAAATTTGCTGTTCCATATTTTCAATCCTTGAGTTGAGGGACAGAGAGGTACAGTGAGGGAAAGTGTCAGTGTGCTATTCTGTTCTAAAACTATTTTGCTGAACCATATTTTCAATCCTTGAGTTAAGGGACAGAGAGGTACAGTGAGTGAAACTGACAGTGTGCTATTCTGTTCTAAACCAATTTTGCTGTTCCATATTTTCAATCCTTGAGTTGAGGGACAGAGAGGTACAGTGAGTGAAACTGACAGTGTGCTGTTCTGTTCTAAACCAAATTTGCTGTTCCATATTTTCAATCCTTGAGTTGAGGGACAGAGAGGTACAGTGAGGGAAAGTGTCAGTGTGCTATTCTGTTCTAAAACTATTTTGTTGAACCATATTTTCAATCCTTGAGTTGAGGGACAGAGAGGTACAGTGAGTGAAACTGACAGTGTGCTGTTCTGTTCTAAACCAAATTTGCTGTTCCATATTTTCAATCCTTGAGTTGAGGGACAGAGAGGTACAGTGAGGGAAAGTGTCAGTGTGCTATTCTGTTCTAAAACTATTTTGCTGAACCATATTTTCAATCCTTGAGTTGAGGGACAGAGAGGTACAGTGAGTGAAACTGACAGTGTGCTATTCTGTTCTAAACCAATTTTGCTGTTCCATATTTTCAATCCTTGAGTTGAGGGACAGAGAGGTACAGTGAGTGAAACTGACAGTGTGCTGTTCTGTTCTAAACCAAATTTGCTGTTCCATATTTTCAATCCTTGAGTTGAGGGACAGAGAGGTACAGTGAGTGAAACTGACAGTGTGCTGTTCTGTTCTAAACCAAATTTGCTGTTCCATATTTTCAATCCTTGAGTTGAGGAACAGAGAGGTACAGAGAGGTACAGTGAGGGAAAGTGTCAGTGTGCTATTCTGTTCTAAAACTATTTTGCTGAACCATATTTTCAATCCTTGAGTTGAGGGACAGAGAGGTACAGTGAGTGAAACTGACAGTGTGCTATTCTGTTCTAAACCAATTTTGCTGTTCCATATTTTCAATCCTTGAGTTGAGGGACAGAGAGGTACAGTGAGTGAAACTGACAGTGTGCTATTCTGTTCTAAACCAATTTTGCTGTTCCATATTTTCAATCCTTGAGTTGAGGGACAGAGAGGTACAGTGAGTGAAACTGACAGTGTGCTGTTCTGTTCTAAACCAAATTTGCTGTTCCATATTTTCAATCCTTGAGTTGAGGGACAGAGAGGTACAGTGAGGGAAAGTGTCAGTGTGCTATTCTGTTCTAAAACTATTTTGCTGAACCATATTTTCAATCCTTGAGTTGAGGGACAGAGAGGTACAGTGAGTGAAACTGACAGTGTGCTGTTCTGTTCTAAACCAAATTTGCTGTTCCATATTTTCAATCCTTGAGTTGAGGGACAGAGAGGTACAGTGAGGGAAAGTGTCAGTGTGCTATTCTGTTCTAAAACTATTTTGCTGAACCATATTTTCAATCCTTGAGTTGAGGGACAGAGAGGTACAGTGAGTGAAACTGACAGTGTGCTATTCTGTTCTAAACCAATTTTGCTCTTCCATATTTTCAATCCTTGAGTTGAGGGACAGAGAGGTACAGTGAGTGAAACTGACAGTGTGCTGTTCTGTTCTAAACCAAATTTGCTGTTCCATATTTTCAATCCTTGAGTTTAGGGACAGAGAAGGACACTCGTAGAAATTATCAGTGTGCTATTCTGTGCTAAATCTTGTTTGTAGGGAGGGACAGAGTAGGACAGTGAGGGAAAGTGTCAGTGTGCTATTCTGTTCTAAAACTATTTTGCTGAACCATATTTTCAATCCTCGTGTTTAGGGACAGAGAAGGATAGGCAGGGGACAGTGTCAGTGTCATTGTTGCTAAGCCTCCTGCACAGTATACACCTGAAGGTAGCCCTTATTGCTGTTTTTCCCATCTCCCTGCAGGCCATCCATTAAAATGTCTGGAAGGCAACCAAGGAGAGGCAGACAGTCAGGAGGCAAAAAAAGAGGGCAAGCAGGCTCTGTGTCTGGGGGCAACAGTGCTGGTCGTGTACGCGGTGCATTGTCATCAGCACATGGCCATGGGACACGCTTGTCCTTGTTTTCGGCAGCTGGACATGTTGAGCCACATCATGCCGAAGACTTGGTAGAGTGGATGACCAAGCCCACCTCATCCTCCTCATCCTCTCTCACCCAGGCTCAGGGTACTGGCAAAGCAGCTGCCAAAGCGTCCTCTTCTCTGGTATCATTATCTTCATTAGTCAATCCTTCCCTAGACCCACCATGCCCTCCTCCTGAGGAGTCCCCCGAACTGTTTGAGCACAGTGTTGGGTACATGCTCCAGGAGGATGCCCAGCGTTTGGAAGGATCTGATGATGATACCCAGCTAGAGGAAGGCAGCAGCGTGAGAGCAGAGAGAGGGGATGCTCAAGAAGGACACCAATCTGGCAGTCATGCTCCAGCAGCTGCAGCATATTGCCAGATTGGCTCCAGTGATGAGGAGGGAGGGGATGATGAGGTCACTGACTCCACGTGGGTGCCTAAGAGGAGGAGGAGGAGGATGAGGAGGAGGCACATCTCCAACGAGGCAGGATGCCCTTGAGTGGCCAGCGTATGGGCAGCATACCGACGGAATCACACCGCAGAGCTCCGCCTGTGCAGGGCGCTGCCTCTGCCCGTCATGCAAAAAGTTCTTTGGTGTGGGCCTTTTTTGAGGCGAGTGCATCAGATCGCACAGCTGCTGTTTGCAACATATGTCTCAAGCGTATATCGCGTGGCCAAAACATCAGCCGCTTGGGCACCACATGCTTGATCAGACATATGTTGACCTGCCATGCAGCTCGTTGGCAAGCCTACCTTAAAGAGCCACACCAAAGAACAAAGCTGACCTCTTCTTGCACCGCATCAGCTGGGATCTCCAACCCCACTATACCTTCACTCCTCTCTGAAACCTGCTCTGAGAGGAATGAAGGTGTAGAATTAGGTGTGTCACAGGCAAGTACTTGCGGGCACTCTGCTAGCAGTACACCAACGTCCGATTCTAGCAGGCAAATTTCCCTGCCCCAGCTGCTGGACCGTCGAAAGAAGTTCACTCCCAGCCATCCACATGCCCAGCGGTTGAATGCTAGCTTGGCTAAATTGCTAGCGCTTCAACTGCTGCCTTTTCAGTTAGTAGACTCGGCCCCCTTCCGTGAGTTTGTGCAATGTGCGGTTCCTCAGTGGCAGGTTCCCAAACGACACTTTTTCGCACGGAAGGCTATTCCGGCTCTCTACAGGCATGTGGAAGGCAATGTCTTGGCCTCGCTGGACAGGGCGGTCAGCGGTAAGGTGCATATTACCGCTGACTCATGGTCCAGCAGGCATGGACAGGGACGTTACCTTTTTTTCACGGCCCATTGGGTCACTCTTTTGGCAGCTGGGAAGGATGCAGGACAAGGTGCAGTAGTGTTGGAGGTTGTTCCACCGCCACGCCTCCAAAATGCTACTACTGGTTGTGACACACCTCTCTCCTCCACCCCCTCCTCTTCTTCTTCCTCCATGGCCTCTTCCTGTGGTTTGTCCTTGGAACCAGCGGTGCTCTGTAGGCGTTCAAGGGGCTACGCAAGTACGCAGGCAAAAAGATGCCATGCCGTGCTTGCGCTGGTGTGTTTGGGGGACAGGAGCCACACTGGGGCAGAGGTCCTGTCTGCTCTGCAGGGGCAGGCCGAGAGGTGGTTGACGCCACGCCAGCTTAAGCCAGGAATGGTGGTTTGCGACAATGGCACCAACCTCCTCTCCGCCCTCCGACAGGGACAACTGACCCATGTGCCCTGTATGGCTCACATCCTTAACCTGATGGTGCAGCGGTTCTTGGGCAGGTACCCGGGCTTACAGGATGTTCTGAGGCAGGCCAGGAAAGTCTGTGTGCATTTCCGCAGATCTTATAATGCCAGTACTCGCCTGGCTGAGCTTCAAAAGGAGTTGAACCTGCCCAAGAACCGCCTTATATGTGACATGCCCACCAGGTGGAACTCAACGTTGGCCATGCTGCAGCGGCTGCACACGCAGCAGAGGACCATCAATGAGTACCTGTGCGACTACGGCACCAGGACAGGGTCAGGGGAGCTCGGGTTTTTTTTCACCACGCCAGTGGGGCATGATCAGGGATGCATGCACTGTCCTGGCACCATTTAAGGAGGCCACGAGGATGGTGAGCAGTGACAGTGCATGCATCAGTGACACTGTACCTCTTGTCCACCTGTTGGAGCACACGCTGCGTGGAATAATGGACAGGGCACTTGAGGCAGAACAGAGGCAGGAAGAGGAGGACTTCCTTGCCTCTCAAGGCCCCCTTTACCCAGACAGTGTTCCTTCTGTCCCACCCATCGCACAGGAAGAGGAGGAGGAGGAGGAGGAGGAGGATTGTGTCAGCATGGAGGTGGAGGCTGGCACTCAGCATCATCAGCAGCAGTCTTTTAGGGATGATTTACAGTCCCAAGAAACCAGTGGACTTGTACGTGGCTGGGAGGAGGTGGCTGTGGATCATGTCGTCCTTAGTGACCCAGAGGACTCCGGACTGAATGCCTCAGCTAACCTACGCTGCATGGCCTCCCTGATCCTGCAAAGTCTGCGGAAGGATCCTCGTATTCTTCGGATCAAGGAGAGAGACCATTACTGGCTGGCCACTCTCCTTGATCCACGGTACAAGGGTAAGGTTGCGGACCTTATCGTACCGTCGCAGAGGGAGCAGAGGATGAGACAACTCCGGGAGGCCTTGCAGAAAGGTCTGTGCAACGCGTTCCCAGAGACTGGGAGGTTACAAACTCCTGGTCCTGGACAACGAGTTGCTGAGGCTTCGGGCAGTCAAAGAAGGAGCGGTGGGGAAGGTGGCCGTCTGACCGATGCGTTCAGACAATTCTTTAGTCCGCAGCCCCAAAGTATGATCGGTTCCAGCAACCATCGCCAGCGTCTGATATACATGGTGCAGGAATACCTAGGGGCAAGGTCAGACTTGGACACCTTCCCCACCGAAAATCCTCTGGCTTACTGGGTCTTGAGGATGGATCACTGGCCAGAGCTTGCACAGTATGCAATTGAGCTACTGGCCTGTCCTGCATCCAGCGTTCTTTCAGAACGCACATTCAGTGCTGCTGGAGGATTTGTCACGGATCACAGGGTGCGCCTGTCCACCGACTCGGTTGATCGACTGACTTTCATCAAGATGAACCAGTCTTGGATCACCACCAGCTACCACACACCAGATGCTGATATAACAGACTAATTGATTTTAAAATGTCACATCCCTTCAAGACTGATGCTGATGCTGAGTGCCTGTGCTGTTATGTTGACTGGCTATCCTCCTCCTCCTCCTCAATGATACGATTAACGATGATAGCTTGGAAGATCATTTTGGTTTATGGGTGACGCCACCAGTGGCTAAGGCCCAATTTTTCAGCCCCTGTTTAACAGGGGCGTGTAATTAAAATTTTTGATGCAATACTTTGCAACAGGCCTCATTGCTGTGCTCCAAGTACAGTATCTGTGAGGGGTTGCAGTGTTGTGCCACCAGTGCCTAAGGCCCAATTTTTCAGCCCCTGTTCAACAGGGGCATGCAATTATAATTATTGATCTAATAATTCACAGCAGGGCCCATTGCTGCGCCCACCAAGAGTAACTGTCAGGCCTTACAGTGTTGTGGCACCAGCACCACCATCACCACCACCACCAAAGGCCCAATTTTTAAGCCCCCGTTCAACAGGGGCATGCAATTATAATTATTGATCTAATAATTCACAGCAGGGACCATTGCTGCGCCCACCAAGAGTAACTGTCAGGCCTTACAGTGTTGTGGCACCAGCACCACCATCACCACCACCACCACCACCAAAGGCCTAATTTTTCAGCCCCTGTTCAACAGGGGCATGCAATTACAATTCTTGATCTAATAATTCACAGCAGGGCCCATTGCTGCGCCCACCAAGAGTAACTGTCAGGCCTTACAGTGTTGTGGCACCAGCACCACCATCAAAGGCCCAATTTTTACTACCACTGATCAACAATTATATGTTATTACAATTCCTGATATAATAGTTGACAGCAGGGCGTTCCAGCACCCACCAAGAGTAACTGTGAGTGCTTACAGTGTTGTGCCAACACCAACACCTAAGGGGCCAATTTCTGCAGAGTATATACGGCAGGTCCCTACTTTCAAACATCCAACTTACAAACGACTACTACTTGCAAACGGAAGAAGACAACAGGAAGTGAGAGGAAATCTACCCTTTGGAAGGAAAATTCTCTCCTGTAAGAATTAATATGGGAGAAACGTGTCTCCTCTCTACTGATGCTTTATCACCAATCCTTGTTTCAATAAAAACACCACATTTCAAAAACAGTTGTCATTGGGACGCAAAGTGAGGTGAAATGTTCTGAACAGGGGCACAGACAGCAAAAAAAATGTGACAGGGGTGATAACCGTTACCTATGTTTTACAAAAAACAAAAAAAAAGGAATTTGCCATGGAGCTCCACTTAAACAATGCAGCTGTTCAAAATTATAAACAGATTCTACATAAGAACAAACCTACAGTCCCTGTCTTGTATGCACCGCCTGTATACGGCTGTTCAGAGTATATAGGTGCTTTTTTATTTTGTGTGCGGGGTTCCCCTTAATATCCATACAAGACCCAAAGGGGCTGGTAATGGGCTGGGGTAGGGGGGGGGGGGGGTGTGTGATGGGGTAGCTATGCCATTTTTCCTAAAGATTTTCATCCATATTACCGGGACCAGACATTGCATTAAAGCCGCAAGCAGTTTTAAATGACTTTTTTCCCTTTAGAAATGTAATTTTGTGCAGGGACAGTTCTAAACACGGGAAACACGTGGCACTTCACAGGCATACTTTAGACACCCCCCAGGTACGATATTTAAAGGAATATTTGACTTTTTTTTTTTCACTTTATGCATCATTAAAATGACTGCTCCCGAAAAACGTCCGTTTTTAAAACGTCTTTTTGCATTGATACATGTCCCCTGGTGCAGAACCCGGGTTCCCAAACTCTGTTTCGGACAATAACATGGATAATAGTCGTTATAATTAGCACTTTAGAATCCGAACGTTCGCATCCATTGTATTTAATAGGGTTCTAATGTTCGTGCGAACTTTCGGTCCGTTCGCGGGTTCTGGTGCGAACCGAACCCGGGGGTGTTCGGCTCATCACTACTTACAACTTTTTACACCCTTCTTTCAGCTACTCAAGCACACCATTTTATGCTCGCCTGACAGGGTGCACACGCTTTAGTTTGTTAAATATGTGTGTTGCACACGGGCGCATCTGCGTTCTCCAGAGCGCACAACTGCTTATACATTGGGCTTGTGCTCATTGTAATGCATGTTAATGAGCTTTTCCTTATCACATGGAGAATATTGCTTCCACTTCCATGAAAACATCTTCTCAACACATGTCTGTGTATTGTGCATTCTGGACAATTCTTTTCCCATACACTGTGCAATCTGATTGGATGACATCTAAATCCACTAATTTCTCAGAGCAACCAATCTGATTGGATGACATTTAAATCCACTCCTTTCTCTGAGCAATTCCTAAACTCCCCATACACTGTCCAATCTGATTGGATGACATCTAAATCCACCAATTTCTCTGAGCAACCAATCTGATTGGATGACATCTAAATCCACTCATTTCTCTAAACAATTAATTTCCACATACACTGTCCAATCTGATTGGATGACATTTAAATCCACTCCTTTCTCTGAGCAATTCCTAATCTCCCCATACACTGTCCAATCTGATTGGATGACATCTAAATCCACCAATTTCTCTGAGCAACCAATCTGATTGGATGACATCTAAATCCACTAATTTCTCTAAACAATTAATTTCCACATACACTGTGCAATCTGATTGGATGACATCTAAATTCACCAATTTCTCTGAGCAACCAATCTGATTGGATAACGTCTGCAGCTATCGCACTACACATAAGTGAAATCAATGATTGCGTGTTTCTATTGAGCAAATCAGTGGTTATCAATCCTGTCCTCAGGGCCCACTAACAGGCCAGATTTTATGTATTACCTCGGTGGAGATGCAGACTAGAATACGGCAATCACTGAGCAGCAAATGATATCACCTGTCATGTATTTCAGTTATCGTGCAAACCTGGCCTGACAGGGTTGATGACCACTGAATACGGAGAACAGACATTGGGCTTGTGCTCATTGTAATGCTGATCATGTTAATGAGCTTTTCCTTATCACATGGAGAATATTGCTTCCACTTTTATTCCTTTCATTCACTTCTTTTTGAAACAACTCAAAAATCATTCTAGAGATCTTCCTCCTATCAACAACTGTGCGGATGTTTACTGGACTTGTAATTGTGCATTTTATGGTGATAGTCTATAATCATTGGTGGAGCCAAAACGTCCATGAAAACATCTTCTCAATACATGTCTGTGTATTGTGCATTCAGGACAATTCTTTCCCCATACACTGTGCAATCTGATTGGATGACGTTTTTAATCAGCTATCTGAGCAGCTAAATTTCCTAAATGAAGTTAGATAAACTAAGGGATGAATATTGTATTGCGCATGTGCGAATTAATAAGCAGCACGTGAGAAGGCTCATTGCTGAGGTGCGCGTATTCACGCCAAAACCCATCTCCTATGTTATATAAGGGGGCATGTGGTTTGTGTAAATTTGCCTAAAGTGAGGCCACCTTTTTGTGTGTATACTTTGTTAGCCAGGCATTGATTTTATTATTGTTAGAGTTTAGATTTGTTTTAGTAACTATTCTAAATATCTGTGAATCACGGTCACTTCACTAATAAGAATTGTTTACTAAAATGTTTTCAGCTGTTACCTATTTTGACCTTAAATTTCTTACAAAGTGTAGCGTGATCCACACAAGACAGGGAGGTCTATGTATGTAGTACATTTATGTAGTTGGAGGGATGTGTGTATAATGACTTGCCTTTTTTTTTTGTTTACTCACTTGGCTGTATGAAAGTTTATGCAATTGTCTTGATTTTGTTATGTATGTGCTAAAGACTTGTCTGTCCTAAGGCCCCTTTCACACGGGCGGACCGTATGTCCGTTTTTCACCCATCCGTTTTCGGATGAAAAACGGACATACATGTATCCCTATGGGACAGCGGATGTCAGCGGATGAACATCCGCTGACACCCGATCTCACCCGTGTCCGCTACGCTCCGTTTTTCAGGATAGAAAAATTTCTATTTTTCTATCCGTCTGCGGAGCGGATCGGATGAACACGGACAGACGGTCCGTGTTCATCCGATCCCCCATAGGGGAGAGCGGCGCTCTGACAGGGCGGTCCCTGCACAGTGTGCGGGGACCGCCCAGTCATCAGCCGGCTCAGCGGGGATCAACGGAGCGATCCCCGCTGAGCAAGCGGAGGTTCACGGGGCGGATCATGACTGATCCGTCCCGTGTGAAAGAAGCCTAAGTGTTCGCTCTTTTCTATGTGGAAAGTTTTGTTTGTTTTTCTGTGCATAGGCAACCTTCACATGATTTTTCTAACCGCTGAGTAATTATTTTCACAGTGCTGTTTTTTTGCCTTTATTTTATCGGTGAACTTTTACTGTGTTTTTCAAAGAAAGTTGTAAAATGCTTTGCAGTGCTTTTTCTGTGATTGGGTCTTTTTTCATGATAAAGGTGAACTCAGATATCAATCCCTATAGCATGTGTTCATTTATTTGCAAACAGATCAGATATTCCGTTTTAAAGTGGAGTTCCACCCAAAAATGGAACTTCCACTTTAAGGCCCTGATCACACCTATGCGCATTGGTTGTGGCTTACACCGCATCCAATTCGCATAACATTATAAAATACATTGATTGTAATGAGGGTGGTTCCTTCACATATGTGTGATGCATTCGCACTGCACATTGGCCAAAAAACGTGTGCGTTTTCTAGGCATTGCAGTGCGGCTCAGGTGCAAATTCAGGCCCATTGTCTTCTATGGGAACGCATCTGATTCGCAGATGTCTTCAGTTCTCAACAGGATTTCTCTCCTTGCTCACTACGCCTCCCCCTCTCTCTCCCCCCGTCAGCAAGTCCGCAGCTAAAGCGCACATGAAATGCTGAACAGCTCTGTTATCTCTTTGCAGAGATAACAGAGCTGGAATTCGCACCGCACAATGGTGAACTCAGCCTAAAGAAAGGTGACCTGCTCACATTTGGCATGTCATTTTTTGGGGGGGAGCAAAAACACACTTTTTTTTTTTTTTTTTAGAGGGTTCCAGCTCCCACTTCCTCCCTAGGTCGCCTCGGCAGGAAAGGAAAAACGTACCGCTCAAAAGCTTGGGAATTCACCAAATAGCTGCTTCCGCCCGGTCACTCACACAGGTGCTGGCTCTGCACTGATGCATGGGAGAAAAAGAAACCCTGGACTGCCGCACTCTGTATAGACAGTTATTTATTCCAAAATTTCAGGTAAAAAATCCAAATTCAAAATAAATCCATAAATCCAAAACAACAAATGCAGATGGTGTGCATGCAGGGAAGGGTGGCTAACGCGTTTCACGTCACGAATTGACGCTTACTCATACTTACTCATACTTACGCCTCGGCAACCAGAAGTAAGTCACCCCTCCTTCTCTGCAATAATCTTGGACACGTCCCAGATGATTGCTTCGCCTATCACTGTGTGCAGCGTGGCTCGTGCATGCGCAGTGCCTGCCCAGCTGTGAAGCCACAGCCAGGCGCCCACAGTGACAATGCTGGTGCCGCGAAGAGGAGGGGGAGACGAGCGGGGCTTCATTCCCCCACATCACGGGCACCCTGGGACAGGTAAGTGTCCGCAAATTAAAAGTCAGCAGCTACAAATACTGCAGCTGCTGACTTTTAATATTAGGGCACTTACCTGTCCAGGGTTCCAGAGATGTCCTCACCCGAGCCAATTTTTCAATTCTTCTATTGGCTCTTGGGTGCTGGCTTCACCATCTTGACTACGGTAAACCAGCAGGGAAACCTTTCAGCTGCACAGCCAGTTACCTACTGCACATGCACAGAGCACTTTGTGAATGGGCTGGTGGCAGGAGAAGGAGGGGCGGAACATCCAAATGAGATTCTCGCAAGGTGGCAAATGTGGCATCAGAGGGGGGGGGGGGGGGGCAAACAAGCAGAGCTTCACCTTTCAACGTAAGGGGGTTTAAAGTTATTTTTTTTTCACCTTAATGCATCCTATGCATTAAGGTGAAAAAAAACCTGGCAATGACAGCCCCCTCCAGCCCCCCCACCCCCATTTACTTACCTGACCCCTCGAAAGTCCTACGTCGTGAACGCGCTGACTTCTCGGCTCATTCATTAGATGATTGATAGCAGTGCAGCCATTGGCTCGCGCTGCTGTCAATCACATCCAATGACGCGGCGCATATAACATGTTTAACATGTTTGTTATTTAAAATCAAAAATATCCTTTACAACCCCTTTAATCTTTTCTGTCCATTTACCAGGTGAAGTACTGCTTGTGGTTCCAGCTGGGAGAAATCCATCTTCAGGTCCTCCTCTTGGATGCATTTCTGGAAAATGGATACGTTGTGGCACAAGGCAAGAACTGGCATCAAGGATCTGCATAAACACCCTGGAATGGCAGAGGTGGTGTGGAAGGAGCCCAAGAACCTCACCATCCCTGTCCTCTATGAAGCTGGTGGGGGTGCCCGTGCATAGTCATTTCTCTCTTCATCAAGAGTCTGCCAAGGATATTGGAGCCCCCCCCCCATACTTTCTAAACATGTGCGTTCCCTGTCTTCTCAATTCTGCTTTAATTAATAAATACAATTTAATTGTACTGATCAGTGAGGCGTGGTCACATCTTAATTATTTATTGTGGGATGGAACATTAGTTAATCAGATTTTTTTTTTTTTTTTTTAATATTCTTCATTTATATTTCAAAGGAGATACAACTGATACATTACACATCTTCCATGACATATCTATACATGGTACATTTCTCGTCCCATCACTTTAATTAATCCCATTTTTTATACACATATCCCACCTCTACTCTTCAGTGTCAGTAGATTAGGCCCCTTTCACACTGAGGCGTTTTTACGGCGTTTTTGTGGTAAAAATGCCTGAAATAATCCTGCCCCATCATTCTCAATGTGAAAGCCCTGAGGGATTTCACATTGAGGCGTTTTGCTGGCTGTGCGTTGGAAAAAATCCTGCAAACAGCTTTTTTGGAGCATCTTTAGGGCACTAAAAATCACGCTGTAAAAACGCCTATCCCCATTGAAATGAATGAGTAACGTGGTAAAAATGTGGTAAAACGCATAGGCGTTAGTGCTATTTTTACCGCGAACGCGGTAAAAACACGGTAAAATCATGGGAAAAAATCTCATAATTTTTTTGCGTTTTTTTCAAAGCCTCAGTGTGAAAGGGGCCTTACGTTCCATGTATTCCTGTGTATGTACTTCCAAAAGGACCCCTCTATCTGTTGAGTATCTCTGTCCTTCAAATCTCTCGGCGTTACTTATTCTTCCCTTGCATTTTTATATCCCCCCCCCCCCCCCCCAAAAGCAAAACCAAGAAACCAAAAATCTGGTTAATCAGATTTCTGAACATTGTCGTAATGACAAAATGAATATTTACTGAGCTAAACTGTACCAAAGTAACACTGGCCATATGGTGTGGAACCAGGTCAGATTGCTGACTAGATGTAAATGTCATCCAATCAGATTGCACAGTGTATGGGGAAAGAATTGTCCAGAATGCACAATACACAGACATGTGTTGAGAAGATGTTTTCATGGAAGTTTTGGCTCCACCAATGATTATAGACTATCACCATAAAATGCACAATTACAAGTCCAGTAAACATCTGCACAGTTGTTGATAGGAGGAAGATCTCTAGAATGATTATTGAGTTGTTTCAAAAAGAAGTGAATGAAAGGAATAAAAGTGGAAGCAATATTCTCCATGTGATAAGGAAAAGCTCATTAACATGATCAGCATTACAATGAGCACAAGCCCAATGTCTGTTTCATATTTAAGAATGTGTCTGCGCCCGTGCGCGCAACGATTTCGCGGAACTGTCGCAAGTTAACTGCATGCGCCATGTCGCAATAATTATTCCTGCCCGCGCAAATGCGCCAACATTTTCTTAAATCAGCCCCTAAGTGTGCTTAACCTCTGCAACCCAGGGGGTACGGGCATGGTGGAGACTATGCGTCTTCCTCTCCAGTGAACGAGCCAAAGAGTGGAGAAGGAGGGTATATGTGCACATCTATCTATCATCCATCTATCTACACTATATTACCAAAAGTATTGGGACACCTGCCTTTATATGCACATGAACTTTAATGGCATCCCAGTCTTAGTCTGTAATGTTCAATATCATAGCTCCCAACTGTCCCTGATTTGGAGCAATGTCCCTCTTTCCTCCTCATTTGTCCCTCATTTTGGTCTGATCTATATAGTTGTGTATTAAATGCACTTTTTATCGAAAAGTGTTTCCCAGTGCTAAACCTTTCATCCAATTTCTAAATTGTTGCATTTGTAAATGTCAAAAGCCAGTATAAAGGAATAAGTGTTAACAATTGAAACTTGTGGGTTTAACTAATCTTTCTTTCTTTTCTTTTTTTTGTATAATTCCCCTTTAAAGGGGCGTGGCAGGGGTAGTGTCCTATGCCTACATACTTTTGCTAATAGGTGTCCCTCATTCCCATGTCAAAAAGTTGGGAGGTATGCAATATTGAGTTGGCCCACCCTTTGCAGCTATAACAGCTTCAACTCTTCTGAGAAGGCCGTCTACAAGGTTTAGGAGTGTCTATGGGAATGTTTCACCATTCTTCCAAGTGCATTTGTGAGGTCAGGCACTGATGTTGGACGAGAAGGCCTGGCTCACAGTCTGCTCTAATTCATCCCAAAGGTGTCCAGGACTCTGTGCAGGCCAGTCAAATTCATCCACCCCAAAATAGCTCATCCATGTCTTTATAGACCTTGCTTTGTGTACTGGTGTGCTGCGCAGTCATGTTGGAACATGTTCCCACAAAGTTGGGAGCATGAAATTGTCCAAAATGTCTTTGTTTGCTGACGCCTTGAGAGTTCCCTTCACTGGAATTAAGGGGCCAAGCCCAACCCCTGAAAAACAACCCCACACCATAATCTCCCCTCCTCCACCGGATGATTTAGACCAGTGCACAAAGCAAGGTGCACCTGACTGGCCTGCACAGAGTCCTGACCTCAACCCGATAGAACACCTTTGGGATGAATTAGAGCGGAGACTGCGAGCCAGGCCTTCTCATCCAACATCAGTGCCTGACCTCACATGCGCTTCTGGAAGAATGGTCAAACATTCCCGTAGACACACTCCTAAACCTTGTGGACAGTCGTCCTGGAAGAGTTGAAGCTATTATAGGATGGGCCAACTCAATATGAAACCCTACGCACAAAGACTGGGATGCAATTAAAGATCATGTGTGTGTAGGCAGGCGTCCCAATACTTTTGGTATTATAGTGTATCTATATATGTCTTTCACCTTCTGCCCCCTCCTCTAAAAGAATTGTGTGTTTGTTTTTTATTGGGAGGGGTCAAATACCTTTCTTGGGGACCACTAACCACACTTCCTTATTTTTTGCCCAGACAAGAATTTTGCAGCCCCCTACAATACTAACGTCAGGGGTCTTAGGAGGCTGCAGGGTACTCTACAGCACAGGTGCAATATCACAACACAGGGGGCTGGCTGTCTATTCATTGCCCCCCTTCCTGAGATAATGCTGCATGTACATCAGCACAGGGGTGCTGCACAACCCTGAAGAGACATCCGGTGCCCATAAAGCGACAGATCGCTAGGGAACATCACTGGATTGCCAGGCATGTGAGTATGCTTTTTGTGCACAACCCCGCTATACAAAAAGAGGGACGGGTGAAGTATAGTTCATCTTTAATTATGGATAATTAGGGGTACGAAGGGGTTAACCAAGGACTAAAAATAAACCGGGGAAAAAATACATATACTGTATACTGCAGTCTGTCAGTAGCATTAAAGCTGAACTAACCCCTCCTATTGTTTTAAGCCAATGAAGCTGCCATCATGGCCTCTGTTTGAGCTACAACTGCCATAATGCCACACATGTGATCAGTTATGACTCAAGACATTTGATGGTTTGACAGTTTGGTTGACAGCACAAGCAATGTGATAGTTAGACTGACCATATACAGTTTGAATATCAGCCAGCTCAGCAGGGAGATTCGAACCATGCATGGGCAGGCTGATTGTATCCAAGTTGATCGATCGATCAACCAACCAACTTGTCTGATTTTTCATGTTGTTATTGCCAGCTGCTGCAGCCACTACCAACAATCACTGTGTGTTGCCCCGGTAGGAGAAAGCCAGGGCTGGGACGTGTAATGTCTATCATAGGAGTTGATCCAGGATGCGTGACTGTGTGTGACTGCGAGCGCTGGGAACATTGGGAGAGTCAAATCACAGCTGTCACAGCGGGCGATCCCCACTCTGTATGATCCGGCTGGCTCTCCTCTTCCTCTCCCCTCTCTGATCCCCTTCAGTGGTCAGGCTGCGCTGATGGGCACAAGTGAGGCTGCATTGATGGGCAATGGTGAGACTAGGCTTATAGGCACAGGTTAGGCTGCATTGATGGGCATTAATGGCCACTGTGGAGGCTGCGCTGATGGGCACTGGTGAGCCTGCACTGATGGGCACATGTGAGGCTGCATTGATGGGCAATGGTGAGACTAGGCTTATAGGCACAGGTGAGGCTGCATTGATGGGCATTAATGGCCACTGGTGAGCCTGCGCTGATGGTCACTGGTCAGGCTGTGCTGATGGGCATTGGTAAGGCTGCGCTGATGGGCACTGGTCAGGCTGTGCTGATGGGCATTGGTAAGGCTGCGCTAATGGGCACTGATCAGGCTGCATTGATGGGCACTGGTGAGGCTGTGCAAATGGGCACAGGTGAGGCTGCACTGATGGGCACTGGTGAGGCTGCATTGATGGGCACTGGTGAGGCAGCACAGATGGGCACTGGTGAGGCTGCATTGATGGGCACTGGTGAGGCTGCATTGATGGGCACTGGTGAGGCTGCATTGATGGGCACTGGTGAGGCTGCATTGATGGGCACTGGCGAGGCTGCGCTGATGGGCACTGGTGAGGCTGCGCTGATGGGCACTGGCGAGGCCGCATTGATGGGCACTGGTGAGGCCGCATTGATGGACACTGGTGAGGCCGCATTGATGGGCACTGGTGAGGCCGCATTGATGGGCACTGGTGAGGCTGCAGTGATGGGCACTGGTGAGGCTGTATTGATGGGCTCTGGTGAGGCTGCATTGATGGGCACTGATCAGGCTGCGCTGATGGGCACTGGTCAAGCTGCATTGATGGGCACTGATCAGGCTGCATTGGTGGGCACTTAAGTGACTGCGCTGATGGGCACTCTTCAAGTTCACTGAGGCTGCATTGATGGGCACTGGCGAGGCTGCGCTGATGGGCACTGGCGAGGCCGCATTGATGGGCACTGGCGAGGCCGCATTGATGGGCACTGGTGAGGCCGCATTGATGGGCACTGGCGAGGCCGCATTGATGGGCACTGGTGAGGCTGCAGTGATGGGCACTGGTGAGGCTGCATTGATGGACACTGGTGAGGCTGTGCTGATGTCAGGGAAATCTTCCGTCCAACAGCGCCAATCAGCGCCCAATGCGCACGCGCGGCGGAATGACGCTTCGGCGCGTGCGCGGGACGGCGCTTTTTTACGTTCTCGGGTGCGCGCGCCGACGCACCAATAGGAATCCAGGCGGGCCTATTTAAAGAAACCCAGTTGCACTGACAAGTTGCTGGTTTGTCAGCTTTCCTGTGTATCCAAGACTCTGGAAAACTACCTTGAAAATCTCCTTGTGACCCGGACTGGCTTGATTCCTCTGATCTCTCTCCTGGACCTGACCCTCGGCTTGTTATACGGACTTCTGCCTTCTCTTGTGTTTGACCCTCGACCTGTGACTCGGATCTGCTGCCTGTCTACAATCCTTGACCTCCTGCTCGTACCTTTGGACTTCCACGTTTCCTTTGAACTCCTGCTTTGTTCCCGGTATTTTCTGGACTTGTTACCTTTTGCTGTGCTAGACCCCCCAGCCGGGACTGTTACCTCTGCAAGTGCAACCCGGACTCAGCCTGCACCGGCTTCAATTGACTCTTGCTGTTTGAACTTTACCAATCCAGCTAGTTCCTGCTTGAAGCCTGCTCTTCAGTCTACTCAGCACTACCGGACCGTCTACAAGTACCCACCACCTGCCGGTAGCCGGTGCCGCTTCTCGCCATCCACTCCCTGTCTCACCTCCAGGGGGTGGAGTGCGTCAAGTCGCAAAGGTGAACCACTCTCGGCATCTCGACCTCGGTAAGTACATACCCTAACAGCTGATGGGCACTGATGAATAAATAAATAATAAATAAAATGAATAAAAAGCTTATGCGCTACTAGCAATGTTAACAATTAAAGTAGTGAAAATCAAAGTGTAAATAGCCGCTGAACTTCTGAAGTGTCACCAGCACCAATAAATATGTAAGTAGTAAAGTGAAGCAGCGCTAAAAACTATAACCAATGCAAAACCATATAAAGTGCTAAATCCAGATACATGAATAAAGTGCAAATGCAGTAAACAGATTGTGTATCAATGTAAAAAAATGCAATAATATACTGTATCATAAAAAATAGTCCAATGACAAAATTAAAAAAAAGTGCATACAATATCACAATAGTTGAAAGTCTCTTCAATTGTGCAAAAATAAGTGCAAAAAACAGGAAGGGGGCAGGGGAGGGAGGGAGAAAAAAGTGTCCAAGTGCAAATCAGCAGGATAGGATGTGGTGATAGTCCGTAGATAACTCTCAACAATCCACACCCAGTGTGGATTGTGGCCTCTCATCTCAGGGATAGTCCCCAATAGGTCTAGCCATGCGTCAAGATGTAGGATCCTGGTAAGCTGTACTATCTGTACAACTGCAGCCTCAAAGGATGGATAGATATTTTCCCATATATTTCACATTAAAAACTCTTCAGATGGTTTCTCCAGATCCAGGATGTTACATAAAGGATATAAGATAGTAGTAGCGTAGTAGTTTAAAAAAATTTAAGTATTTTATTTAAAAATACATAGAATAACATCAAAAATTGGCAGAGCCAGCAGCATGCATAAAAAAATTGTCAAACACAGAGAGTTTTGGTCTCGGCCGTGACCGGAAGTGACGTCACCCGACTCCTCCCGATGCGTTGCCTCACAAGACTTTTTCAAGGGTATGGATGCTGGGTAGGGATGAGCTTTATGTTCGAGTCGAACATGAGTTCGACTAGAACATTGGCTGTTCGCCCGTTCGGTGAACAGCGAACAATTTGGGGTGTTCGCGGCAAATTCGAAAAGCCGCAGAACACCCTTTAAAAGTCTATGGGAGAAATCTAAAGTGCTAATTTTAAAGGTTAATATGCAAGTTATTGTCATAAAAAGTGTTTGGGGACCTGGGTCCTGCCCCAGGGGACATGTATCAATGCAAAAAAAAGTTTTAAAAACTGACGTTTTTTCAGGAGCAGTGATTTTAATAATGCTTAAAGTGAAACAATAAAAGTGAAATATTCCTTTAAATTTCGTACCTGGGGTGTGTGTATAGTATGCCTGTAAAGTAGTGCATGTTTTCCGTGTTTAGAACTGTCCCTGCACAAAATGTCTTCTAAATTCCTAAAGGAAAAAAAGTCATTTAAAACTACTCGCGGCTATTCATGAATTGCCGGGTCCCCGAATCAAAAATAAATCGCGGGGTCCCCCCCCCAAATACCATATATATTTTTTTAAAATGGCGTGGGGTAACTCCCAAAAATCCATACCAGACCCTTCAGGTCTGGTATGGATTTTAATGGGAACCCTGCACCAAAAAAAAAAAAAAATGGCGTGGGGTCCCCCCAAAAATCCATACCAGACCCTTATCCTGGGAGGCCGCAGGAAAAGAGGTCCTGAACCTTACCAGGCCACTTGCCCTCAACATGGGGAGGATGTCCCCATGTTGATGGGGACAAGGGCCTCATCCCCACAACCCTTGCCCGGTGGTTGTGGGGGTCTGCAGGGGGTCTGCAGGCGGGGGGCTTATCAGAATCTGGAAGTCCCTTTTAACAAAGGGGACCCGCAGATTCCGCCCCCCCTATGTTAATTGGTAATGGGTACCCCTACCATTTCACAAAAGAAAGTGTCAAAAATGTAAAAACCACACAGCCATTCCAGCGATGTAATCCAGTCTGTCCAGCGTTGTAATCCATTCTTTGGATCACAGCGGGACATATTCTCCAGCGATGCGCCAGTCTCCACTCCACATGAAACCCCCATGACGCGTAAGAGGGGGCAGGGTCACCCGCCCACATCATTGGGTAACCCCCGCTTGCCAGAGAAAGCCAATGACGTGGGCGGGTGACCCTGCCCCGTGTTTGAGGACCCGGGTCCCCAAACACTTTTTATGACAATAACTTGCATATTAACCTTTAAAATGAGCACTTTTGATTTTTCATGTTCGTGTCCCATAGACTTTAACG
The DNA here is from genome assembly GCA_029206835.1 of Rana muscosa. Taxonomy (NCBI): domain Eukaryota; kingdom Metazoa; phylum Chordata; class Amphibia; order Anura; family Ranidae; genus Rana; species Rana muscosa. The sequence continues at coordinate 141,488,406 of CM055128.1, read as the reverse complement.
GTGTTCGCTTGTTCGAACAAATTTTCTGCCTGTTCGCATGTTCTGGTGTGAACCGAACCGGGGGGGGGGGGGGGGGTGTTCGGCTCATCCCTAATGCTGGGTGACGGAGATCGGGTTATATACAAGCAGTAGCCATAGAAACTGCATAGCAATTCATTAAGGGCTTTCATATGCAAATAAGCAGTCATGATGCAAAAATGAAAGAGGCGACTTAATAGTAGACAAAAAATTTGTTAGTTTTCGTTTTCGTTACATTAGTTTTTTAGCATTTTTTGGAAATTCAGTAAATTCGAAAATTTGGCAATTCGGAAATTCAGAAATTAGAAAATTCGGAAATTCAAAAATCAAAATTTTCCGAATTCTGAATTTTCAATTTTCAAATTTCTGAATTTTCAATTTTCGAATTTCTGATTTTCTAATATCCGATTTTCTAATTATGGAATTTCGAACTTTCGGAAATTTAGAATTTCCTAATTTCCAAATTTCCGAAATTTAAATATTTTGAAATTCCGAATTTCCGAAATTTAAGTATTCTGAAATTTCGAAATTCCGAATTTCCGAAAATTCGTAAATTCGAAAATTCTGAATTTGAAAATTCAGAAATTCGAAATGACGGAAATCCGAAAATTCGGAAATTGAAGAATTCAGAAATTCGGAAATTTCAAAATTAATGAATTTGTCAAAATTCGTTATAAAACGAATTCGGAACTAAACGAATTGCACATGTCTACAAAATAGGCTTAATAGTAACCTCTCACTTAGTTCCCAATTGGATGATAAAAAAATTGAGAAGCACGCAGATCAAAACAATGGAATGGCATTCTTTGTATAAAATAAAATTAAACATAAATAATAGAAAATAAATGTATTTAAAAATAAATGAAGAAAAGAAAAAAAAAATGAAAAATAAATAAATGAAAAAAAAAATGAAAATAAAATTAAGAAAAAAAAACTATGAAAATGAAATAGAATAAAATGAAAATAAAATAAGAATAAAAATAAAAATAAAAATAAAAACAAAAAAATATAAATATTTTTTTTTTTAAATAAAATAAAAATAAATAAAAATAATGAAATAAAAATAAATAATGAAAAACTTTAAAACGTCTAAGTGGATAACATCCATATAACATGAGAATTAAAAAAAATTAGGAATAATATAAAGTGTAATAATATTGATGTGTATAAATTAATAGTTAGAAATAAAGCAATTTAAATCAAATTCAATGTTGTGACCTAAGATTGCATTTCGTATATCCAGCGAGATTCTGATTTACTAAGATTAATAACTTCTTATTTATTACTTCTTCTCCAGTGGGGTTTGTATTTTTCTATTCCCCAAAAACATTTCTACAAACTTCTGCATAATGCCTCGATACACTATGTTTTGGATAGCCTGTCTTTATGTTCTAAACATGTTCTCTTAGGCCAGCGGTTCTCAACCTGGGGGTCGAATGATGATTTGCCAGGGGTCACCGAATCCTGGGCTGTTCCTAAAACCTGCACTGCTTTCCCAGCCTTTTTGCAGCCACCCAGCAGGGCTGTCCCTGGAGCCCACGGCCGCCAACTCAGCCTCTTCACAGCTGCCCATTCAGTTCACTGCATGGCTGGGGGGCAGAGACTAGAGGTCAGCTGACTGGTGAGGAATGTGAAATAGGAGGGGCTGGAGGAGACCCTTTCTCCTGATTTTGGCATAGGTGTCACTGATACGAGACACCACAAAGTTGGAGATACTGTGAGTAACACTACCTGTGATAAGAGTTGCCATTAAAAGTCCCCACTACAGTTCTCAGATCAGCAGATGACCTTTATCAAGAGCACCTAAGTTGGCTGATCAGAACTCCCCCCAGCTTTGCCACTCATCCCAATTCCCCACCAGCACTGCCACTCATCCCGACACCCCGCCAGCACTGACACTCATCCCGACTCCCCGCCAGCACTGCCACTCACCCCAACTCCCCACCAGCACTGCCAATCAATGGAATTTCTGAATAGTTGGATTCACCTTTTTCTTTATTTTTTAGTAGGTTTTCTCTTTCCATTATTTCCCACTTCCTTGATCTTTTGTTGCAAAAAAGGTCTTTCATATCCTTTATCAATAAAACGTTCTCCAATTAGTTTGACTTGTTGTTTATAGTCTAATGCAGATGATCGGATTTTTTTTCCGACGGATGTTGGCTCAAACTTGTCTTGCATTGCGAACGTCAAGAACGCGGTGACGTACAACACGTACGACGAGCCAAGAAAAATGAAGTTCAATAGCCAGTGCGGCTCTTCTGCTTGATTCCGAGCATGCGTGGAATTTTGTGCATCAGAATTGTGTACATGCTTGAAATTTCCGACAACAAGTTTTGTTGTTGGAAAATTTGAGAACCAGCTCTCAAATTTTTGTTGTCTGAAATTCCGACAGCAAATGTCCGATGGAGCCTACACACGGTCGGAAATTCCGACTGTGTGTACGTGGCATAATTCTGTTGTGCAAGTTCTTCTAAGTCTGATGAATTGCCCCTTTGGGATGTTCATCAGCCATGATGCATGATGACAGCTGTCTATGGGAAGTAGACATGTGCAATTAGTTTAGTTCCAAATTATTTTTTTAACGAATTTTGACAGATTAGTTAATTCCGAAATTGTTTAATTTCAGAATTTTCGGATTTCCGAAAATTCTAGTTTCCGAATTTCAGAAATTTCTAAATTCTGAATTTACGAATTTCAGAAATATCAAATTGTCGAATCTCCAAAAATGCAACATTTCGGAAATTCGAAATTTCGGATTTCTGAATATTGAGATTTTGGAAATTCAAAATTTTGGAAACTCTAACATTTGAAATTCAGAAATTTGGAAATTCGAAAATCTGTAAATAAAAATGAAAATCTGAAAATCTGAAATAGCTTACTAATAATAACTTAACTATTAATATATAGGTATTGGAATTTCCTTTCGAATTTTGCTGTTGAATGTAACGAATTTATCCAAAGTTACGAAATACCTGAAATAACGAATGCCGTATCTAAACGAATGGAACATAACGATCTAATAATAATAATAAATAATAATAATAAAAAAAGTTTTTATTATTATTATTAATTTGTTCCATTCCATTTGTTTAGATTTTCGTTATTTCGGATAATTTGTAACTTCAGATAAATTTGCATTTGTTACATTTCGAATTTTACTGATTTTCTTTCTTTTTTTTAAGATTTTCGAAATCGGAAATTCGAAAATCCGAAATTTGGAAATTTCAAAATTGGAAATTCGAAAATTTGAAAATCCGAAAAATTGGAAATTTGAAAATCTGAAATTCAAAATTCCATAATACGGAAATTTGAAAATCCGAAAATTCGAAATTCCAAAATTCGGGATTCGAAAATTTGGAAATTCAAAAATACGAAAATTTTCTAATTTCTGAATTTGCAAATTACCGAATTTTCTATGTTTTGAATTTCCGACTTTTCAAGTTTCCGAATTCCAAATTTTCGAATTTCCAAAAAAAGCAAAAAACAAATGAAATGAAAATAAACACATTTTTCAGCAGTGCACATGTCTAAAGGGAAGATAACTGATCCTATCCACTATTTTGAAGTAAGTTTTAGTTTTTATTCTATTCTCTTCAAGTGAAAAAATAGTCAACACACTAAAAATAGAATGACAAACTATAAGTGGCGCTAAGTGAATATAACAATTATAAACTGTGATTTGAAAGTAATAGTGAAATATACTTAAATCTTAAAAATAAAAAAAGCATAAAGACAAAATTCCAAAAAAACGTGTATAAAGTGACAACACAAATAGAGTCCATATAAAAGTGCAATAGTAGTGTTCAAAATTAAATGTTAATCTTCTTCTCTTCCACCACACCACAGTGTTCAAGTGAGTCAAAACCCCCTTCAGATTAGACCAGTGTTGCCAACCGTACGTAGATTTACGTACAGCCCGCGATTTAACCCCTTTTTCGGGCTGTACGTAAAAATAGGATTTTTTACTCACCGTAAAATCCTTTTCTCTGAGTCCATGGACCGACACAGCTTCTCTATTGACAAAGTGGGTATTATCCGTTAATTAGGAGTGACTAGGCAGAAAAACTTGTAAAAAGTGTTGCATCACACCTTCTACAGTACCGCCCAGGGGGCGGACCCTCTGGGTATACCCTCTCAGTCTGCATCTTCGCAGATCAGTTCGTCAAAAAGCAGTACAAACTTAAAAGGAGGGGTGGGTGCTGTGTCGGTCCATGGACTCAGAGAAAAGGATTTTACGGTGAGTAAAAAATCCTATTTACTCTTTCGTCCATGGACCGACACAGCTTCTCTATTGACAAAGTGGGACGTCCCAAAACAGTGTCAGAGAAAAAACAAGGGGTGGTAACAGCATAAAAATAAACTTCACCCCAAAACAAAACAGCACTCCTCCAACGGAGGAGTTGCAACTCTAAACAGCCGCTTGCAAAACCTTGCGGCCAAAAGAGGCATCTGAAGATGCACCTACATCAATTTTGTAGAATTTTGTGAAAGTGTGAGCGGACGACCAAGTCGCCGCTTTACATAATTGGGAAACAGACGCTTGATGTCGGAAAGCCCAAGAGGCACCTATTGCCCTGGTCGAATGCGCCGTGACAGGAAAGGGGGGCGCCTGACCCTTTAAGGCGTAAGCCTGGATTACTATCTGTCGGATCCACCTAGAGATGGTGGCCGATGAGACTGCTTGGCCCTTCTTGGGACCAGCCACCGAAACAAACAGTGAGTCTGACTTCCGGAACAGGGAAGTAGCAGATAGGTATACTCTCAAAGCTCGGACAACGTCCAAGGAATGCAACGCCGACTCCTTAGGATTCGACGGCTGAGGACACAAGGATGGAAGTACAATGTCTTCGTTGAGATGAAAAGCCGAAACGACTTTCGGAAGAAAGGAAGACTGCGGCCGCAGCACCACCTTATCCTTGTGGAAAATCAAATAGGGAGCCTTGCAGGACAAGGCTGCCAGCTCAGAGACTCGTCTAACTGACGTAACAGCCACCAAAAAGACCACTTTCTGAGAAAGTGTCAACAGGGGAATATCTCTAATATTCTCAAACGGTGCCTTCTGAAGCACCGAGAGGACCAGGTTCAAGTCCCACGGAGGTAACGGGGGACGGACCGGAGGGGCCACCTGTCGGACCCCCTGCACAAATGTACTCACGAGAGAGTGAGTCGCCAGGGGTCGCTGAAAAAAGACAGCCAGGGCAGATATCTGTCCCTTAAATCGTACTTAGGGCAAGCCCTTGGTCCACCCCATGCTGTAAAAACAGCAGGATTCTGGAAACCAAATAGGTACGCGGATGCCATTTAATTTCCTCACACCTGGAGATGTAGGCCCTCCAAGTGCGGTGATAGACCTTCCTAGAGGACGGTTTTCGAGCACTTCTCATAGTAGAGATTACTGAGTCTGACAGGCCCCGGTCTCTCAGTACCCGGTTCTCAACAGCCATGCCGTTAAAGCCAATGACTGTAAAGCAGGATGGAATATGGGACCTTGCGATAGCAGGTCCTTCCGTAGTGGTAGGTGCCAGGGGACGTTTGCTACCAGACGTACTAGATCGTCGTACCAAGGACGCTGAGGCCAATCTGGAACGATTAGGATCATTGGAATTCCCTCTGCCTCCACTCTGCGGAGCAGAAGAGGAAGAAGCCTTAAGGGAGGGAAGACATAGATTAGCCGATACTGACCCCACGATGCTACCAACGCGTCCGTTGCGTCTGCCCATGGGTCTCTTGACCGGGCCACAAATCTCAATACCTTCCGATTGAGTCGGGAAGCCAGAAGATCTACGTCTGGTGTGCCCCATCTTTGGCAGAGGAGTTGGAACACCTCCGGGTGTTAGGACCATTCTCCCTGGTCCAGCATCTGGCGGCTCAGGTAGTCCGCCTGCCAGTTTTCCACACCCGGAATGTACACGGCCGACAGTGCCGGTACGCTCCTCTCTGCCCACTTCAGGATGCGAGCAATCTCCGATGCTGCAGCTGAGCTTCTTGTTCCTCCTAGATGATTGACATATGCCACTGCTGTGGCGTTGTCTGACTGGATCCTGACTGGACGCCCTTGCAGTCTCTGAGACCATTTGAAGAGGCACAGCTTGATCACCCGGATCTCCAGGACATTGATCGGCAGGAGGGCTTCCTCTGGGGTCCAGCGACCCTGCGCCGACTGGACACCCCAGACTCCCCCCCAACCTGTAAGGCTGGCGTCCGTCGTGATCACTATCCAGTAAACCGGAAGAAATGACTTCCCGGCCATTACAGCCGGTGCTGTCAGCCACCATACCAGGGATCTCCTGACTAGGTGGCTCACTCGGATTTGATAATCCAGAGATGAAGGGCATCTGTTCCATCTGGACAGAACTTCCTTCTGTAACACTCGAGTGTGGTATTGAACATATGGGACCGCCTCGAAGGAGGCTACCATGAGGCCCAACACTCGCATGCAAAAACGGAGTGACGACAAATTCCTGGAAGTCAGCTGCCGTACTGCAGCCCGGAGGGTCTGCAACTTCTCCACAGGGAGGAATACCTTTGCCTCTGAGGAATCCAGAATCAACCCCAGGTACATTAGGCGTTGAGTGGGCACCAATACTGACTTTTGCGTGTTTAGTATCCAACCACAGTCTCGAAGAGTCTGACAGGTAATGGACACGCTTACCTCTAATTCTGAGCTTGAAGGGGCCTTCAGCAGAAGGTCGTATAAGTAGCCTGTGATAGCGATACCCCGCTGTCTTAGAAGTGCCAGAATCGGAGCGAGCACCTTGGTGAACGTCCTGGGTGCTGAGGCAAGGCCCAACGGGAGGGCCACAAACTGGTAGTGGTCCTTCCCGATAGCAAATCGCAGAAACCTCTGGTGTCTGGAGTATATGGGGACATGCAGGTATGCGTCCTTGATGTCCAAGGAGGCCAGAAAGTCCCCCGGATGGAGAGCCGTGACTACGGATCGAACCGACTCCATCCGAAATCTTTGTACCTTCACAAAGCAATTGAGGGCTCTGAGATCCAAGCTTGGACGAACCCCCTCCTTCTTCGGCACAATGAACAGATTTGAGTAAAAACCCCGTTCCAGTTCTGGAACTGGAATAACTACCCCGCGTTCCAGTAGACCCTGGACCGCCCCATACAGGGCCTCCCGACGGATCGGTAGTAGCTGGAGATTGGAGGTGTTGAATCTGTCCGGTGGACAAGAGAGAAACTCTATCTTGTAGCCTGAGGAGATTACTTTGCAAACCCACCTGTCGGAGATTAGTGCTGTCCACTGAGTCGCGAATTTGCGAAGACGTCTCCCCACCCGAGAGCTGGGTGGGGGTGGACCTTCATGCGGACGCAAATTTGTCCGCAGGCTTATTGGGTATGCGGGACCAGGGACGCTTTTGTCCTTGGGCAGGCGCTTTATCGGCCTGGGGTCTTTTCCCTGTCGCCCTAGGGGGACGAAAAAACCACTTGTGTGCAGTAAAGGAGGGCCCTTGCCCTTGGCGTGGCCCCTTACCCTTGCTAATTTGGGGAAGGAAAGTGCTTTTACCTCCTGTGGCATCCTTGATGATGTCATCCAGAGAAGCCCCAAAAAGTCTGTTGCCCTTAAAAGGAAGATCCAACAGGGCTTTCTTGGAAGTCTGGTCCGCAGACCAGCCTTTTAGCCAGATCAGGCGGCGTATTGCTACTGCATAAACCGAAGTTTTAGACAGCAGGGGAATAGTATTCATGTCTGACTCGCAGACAAACCTAAGGCCCTGGACCAACAGGTCGGCCAATGTTATCTCATCAGGAGGAGCATCTCGCTCCTTAACCCCTGGAGTAGCAATCTTGCCCATTCAGTAAGTGTGTGAGACACTAGGGCCCCCGCCAATGCCGGGCGTACTGCCGAGCCTACCACTGAGTATAGGTAGCAAGCGAGTGCTTCAGCCTTCTTATCCACAGGGTCCTAGAAAACAGGAGCCCCTTCTACAGGAATTGTGGTGGCTCTATTAAGTCTGGACACCGGAGGGTCCACTATAGGGGGGAGAGGTCCATTTCTTCAGAAAACTCTCCTCAAAAGGGGTACCGTACCGCAAACCTCTTTGGGGCTGTAAAGACCCTCAGTGGGTTCTCCCATTCCTTGTATAAGAGTTTATCAAAAGACACACAAGGGAACACCTTAGCAGTGCGGGTGTCACGGATGCCTAACACGGCATCCAGCACAGGGTACGCAGATCAGTGGGCTGCACTAAAGGAACTAGGCACAAGGTAAGTAAATATATATATGAGTTTATTGAAAGGATAATTCCTAAAACAATAAAGGCAACCAGCAAACAACCACAGTGACACACAAAACAACTCCCTACACCAACGTGAATACAGTTTAGAGATTAAAGCGTAAATGTAATCAAGCCAGGGTCATACACGAGAGATCAGTCCGATTGAACAGGGAGCCGGAAGGGACAACAGGAGGAAGGGATGAGTCTGCAAGACAGGGGTCCAGGGATGGATGCAGGGTTCAGGAACACAGGATACAAGGTACAGAGGCAGGGGTCCAGGGATGGATGCAGGGTTCAGGAACACAGGATACAAGGTAACAGATAACAGGTCACAAGGTTCAGGTTCAGGTTCAGGTTCAGGTTCAGGTTCAGGTTCAGGCATACAGGTCTGGGTTCCAAGACAATACCAGAGCAAATGCTTTAGTGTCTGCTGGGTATTTATACACACCTCCTGCAATCAGTCTCAGGTGACGCCTGATTGCAGGAGATGATTTCGGCTCCAGACAAATGGGAGACACACCCGCTGGTGGCCACCAGAACTGCACCCTTTGGTGCTGAAAGCAATAGCACCACCAGCAGGTGACCCAGGCAATGACACTGATCATGACAGTTCCCCCTCCCAAGGAGTGGCCTCCGGACGCTCCATTCTGCCCTTGATCTGGCAGTGCTGGTAGGTGCGGAAAGGTCCCAAAAAGTCTCCCCTGTGTCTGCGGACTACTTGTGCTCCTCCGGCCAGAGTCCTTAAACTTACTGGGAGGCGTGGCACCTGAGTCCGGCAATGGAACACGCACCCCACCACCAGGGTCTGGAAGTTGGGATCTGGAAATGAAAACAGGCAGGGCAATGTGCATGAACCTAACGGAGGCGAACAACACAAGGGCATCACAGTCAGGCTGGAAATCAAGCAGGGCAAAATCAGCGGCAAGCCGGGCATCGAGAACGGGTTTAGCAGGCACCATGTCAGTGGGCTGGGCAAATGGCGCTGGGTCTTCAAGCTGGCCACCGGGCAGAGGCACTTCAAACTGGCCACCGGGCAGAGGTTCAGCAAGCCAGATGGCAGGCACTGCTTCAGCGGGCTGAAAGACGGGCACCAAAACGTCAGGCTGGGTGACGGGCACCGAAAATCCAGGCTGGAACAGGTTGGCTGGTGTGGAAACAGGCTGGAACAGGTTGGCTGGTGTGGAAACAGGCTGGAACAGGTTGGCTGGTGTGGAAACAGGCTGGAACAGGTTGGCTGGTGTGGAAACAGGCTGGCTGGTGTGGAAACAGGCTGGAACAGGTTGGCTGGTGTGGAAACAGGCTGGAACAGGTTGGCTGGTGTGGAAACAGGCTGGAACAGGTTGGCTGGTGTGGAAACAGGCTGGAACAGGTTGGCTGGTGTGGAAACAGGCTGGGACAGGTTGGCTGGTGTGGAAACAGGCTGGAACAGGTTGGCTGGTGTGGAAACAGGCTGGAACAGGCTGGCTGGTGTGGAAACAGGCTGGAACAGGCTGGCTGGTGTGGAAACAGGCTGGAACAGGCTGGAACAGGTTGGCTGGTGTGGAAACAGGCTGGAACAGGTTGGCTGGTGTGAAAACAGGCTGGAACAAGTCGGTTGGTGTGGAAGCAGGCTGGAGCGAATCGGCTGGTGTGGAAGCAGGCTGGAGCGGATCGGCTGGTGTAGAAGCAGGCTGGAGCGGATCGGCTGGTGTAGAAGCAGGCTGGAGCGGATCGGCTGGTGTAGAAGCAGGCTGGAGCGGATCGGCTGGTGTGGAAACAGGCTGGAGCGGATCGGCTGGTGTGGAAACAGGCTGCAACAGGTCGCTTGGTTTGGAAACAGGCTGCAACAGGTCGCTTGGTTTGGAAACAGGCTGCAACAGGTCGCTTGGTTTGGAAACAAGCTGCAACAGGTCGCTTGGTTTGGAAACAGGCTGCAACAGGTCGCTTGGTTTGGAAACAGGCTGCAACAGGTCGCTTGGTTTGGAAACAGGCTGCAACAGGTCGCTTGGTTTGGAAACAGGCTGCAACAGGTCGCTTGGTTTGGAAACAGGCTGCAACAAGTCGCTTGGTTTGGAAACAGGCTGCAACAAGTCGCTTGGTTTGGAAACAGGCTGCAACAGGTCGCTTGGTTTGGAAACAGGCTGCAACAGGTCGCTTGGTTTGGAGACAGGCTGCAACAGGTCGCTTGGTGCGGAGACAGGCTGCAACAGGTCGGCTGGTGCGGAGACAGGTTGCAACAGGTCGGCTGGTGCGGAGACAGGCTGCAACAGGTCGGCTGGTGCGGAGACAGGCTGCAACAGGTCGGCTGGTGCGGAGACAGGCTGCAACAGGTCGGCTGGTGCGGAGACAGGCTGCAACAGGTCGGCTGGTGCGGAGACAGGCTGCAACAGGTCGGCTGGTGCGGAGACAGGCTGCAACAGGTCGGCTGGTGCGGAGACAGGCTGCAACAGGTCGGCTGGTGCGGAGACAGGCTGCAACAGGTCGGCTGGTGCGGAGACAGGCTGCAACAGGTCGGCTGGTGCGGAGACAGGCTGCAACAGGTCGGCTGGTGCGGAGACAGGCTGCAACAGGTCGGCTGGTGCGGAGACAGGCTGCAACGGGTCGGCTGGTGCGGAGACAGACTGCAACGGGTCGGCTGGTGCGGAGACAGGCTGCAACAGGTCGGCTGGTGCGGAGACAGGCTGCAACAGGTCGGCTGGTGCGGAGACAGGCTGCAACAGGTCGGCTGGTGCAGAGACAGGCTGCAACAGGTCGGCTGGTGTGGAAACAGGCTGGGTTACTGGCAGGATCGTGTGAGTTGGAAAGAACTTCCGTTTTTTCTTTGGTTTAGCCACCGAAGATTTGTATATGTATACAGGGCTGTAGGTGGTGGATGCAGCTGGTAGAGGCGAAGATCGGAAGGATGGTGAAGCAGAGGGTGCGGATTTTGAAGGGGGTCTTAGGGGAACTGATGGAGGCAGCCGAGACGAAGCAGGAGGGTTAAAGGCAGGGTAAGTGCAGCAGGGGGAAACAGGGTAATGGTACTTCATTGGTAGGAGGGTGTATTGGTTGGCCACTGTGGTAGTTGGGAGTAAAGGAGACGCAGACATCCCAGCAGGCTGGTGTCTAGACACAGGAATGGGTGGCAGGGAACCGACAGGGGCTGAGTACAATAAACTTGACCAGGCCTGTAGTAATGATTGCACAAAGTTAGGTTTGCATACTGCTTGTCTGACCAGAGACTGCACTGACTCAATACATGCTGCAAGCACCTGTGTAGGACAAGTTGAGTACTGCTCATGGAAAAAGACTGAGTCATCTTCCAACAGCCACACCAAGGACTCTACCTGAGCTGCACTAAAAGGGGGTGTATAGTCATCGTCTCCACTGGAGGCATCAGACAGGGCCAACTCTGTACAGATACAGATCAGATCTTGCACATCCTCAAACACAAAACTGCCCAGATCCACAAAAACATGGGCTATGCGGATGCATTCCAACAACTGCTCTCTAGTGTGTTCACTTAATGTTTGAGAACAAAACTCCCTGTCCTCTGTTGCTAGTAGCGAAAAATACAGAATATCGTCAAGCTGCATTTTTAAAGCAATAGCAGTGCCCAGACCCAATTCCCAAGTGCAGCCGATCTGCTTGAATGGCTCTGGTATTCTGTCACGGATGCCTAACACGGCATCCAGCACAGGGTACGCAGATCAGTGGGCTGCACTAAAGGAACTAGGCACAAGGTAAGTAAATATATATATGAGTTTATTGAAAGGATAATTCCTAAAACAATAAAGGCAACCAGCAAACAACCACAGTGACACACAAAACAACTCCCTACACCAACGTGAATACAGTTTAGAGATTAAAGCGTAAATGTAATCAAGCCAGGGTCATACACGAGAGATCAGTCCGATTGAACAGGGAGCCGGAAGGGACAACAGGAGGAAGGGATGAGTCTGCAAGACAGGGGTCCAGGGATGGATGCAGGGTTCAGGAACACAGGATACAAGGTACAGAGGCAGGGGTCCAGGGATGGATGCAGGGTTCAGGAACACAGGATACAAGGTACAGAGGCAGGGGTCCAGGGATGGATGCAGGGTTCAGGAACACAGGATACAAGGTAACAGATAACAGGTCACAAGGTTCAGGCTCAGGCTCAGGCTCAGGCTCAGGCTCAGGCTCAGGCTCAGGCTCAGGCTCAGGCTCAGGCTCAGGCTCAGGCATACAGGTCTGGGTTCCAAGACAATACCAGAGCAAATGCTTTAGTGTCTGCTGGGTATTTATACACACCTCCTGCAATCAGTCTCAGGTGACGCCTGATTGCAGGAGATGATTTCGGCTCCAGACAAATGGGAGACACACCCGCTGGTGGCCACCAGAACTGCACCCTTTGGTGCTGAAAGCAATAGCACCACCAGCAGGTGACCCAGGCAATGACACTGATCATGACAGCGGGCAGGTCTATGAAACCCAAGTGGACCGGAGTCTCTGCTGCTTCTGCAGTATTTTCCAATTTTAGCATATCCCGCACTGCAGTAATAAGGTCAGATACCAAAGCCGTCTCGCGTACTGACCTGGACTTTGAGTCATTCTCACTGTCCGGTCACGGTCTGCAGTCTCTGATGCGTCAGAATCTGGGCCCCGAGCCGTAGCTGGACCTGGTTCTGCACCAGAATTATCCCCAGAAGCTTGCAGGGGATGGGGCGTTTACTACCCCCTGTATTCCCGTGTGCTGCTTCCACCCTGGCAGCAAACGCCTCTAGGATTGCAGTCATAGCGTTCATAGACACCTCAGGGGCACCAGCTGCTAAATCTGGTGTTTCAAGGGAGAAGACATCTGGCTCAGATGCCATGCTGACCACACGCTGACACTCACAGGGCTCCAGGCAAGATATCAATAGGCCACCCTCCTGTGCTGCAGAGAGGCCGGGTCACCCAGAGGACTCACCACCCTGGATAGGTACTGCTATGCTGCGCCTGTGATGCTGTCCCCTTGCTGCTGTGTCAGTCTGCTTCTTTTATCAGCACTTCCTGTGTGAATTTTCGCGCCAGTGTAATGCACCCTAGAGGCCGGAGGCTCTCGAAAAATGGTTGCCAAAAACGTCTGTATGGAAGATAATGTGGGCTCTAAGAAAATGGCCGCCGACAGAAGATAGAGGTCAAGCAGCCATAGCCCACAAAAAGATAGCCGCCGAACGGCAATATCTGCATACAGGGTGGACAAACATGGCCGCCGATCAGCTGATAGGGGCCAGTGGGTGTGGCCGAACCACAGGAAGATGGCCGCCGGGCAGTCACAAGAGGCCAAAATTGGCATGGACCACCTCAAAATGGCCGCCGACAGCATGGAGGAGGAAGGACACAAACACAGGTAAGAAAAAATGACATTTCTTTTAAATGTTAGTTACAGCCAGCCCCGCTCCAGTGGGACCCCCTAGGTGACCCCCAGCACCCAGCAACCTTTAGCTAGAAGCCCAGGGAGGAGGGAAAGGCAGGGAGAGAGGGAAGAAAGGGGCCACAACCACTTACTTGATCTCTCCAGGAATGTCCAGCTAAATCACCCAGCCGAGGCAGGGGAGTTTTACTTACCTATCCTGCATGTATTCTGCTGGAAGACATTCCAAACAGATCATCGTCCGCGCACGGAAGGTGACTGTTGGCCAGGCATGCTGTGATTGGACCCAGAAGGAACGATCATATGTATGCCCTGGAGCATGACGCTCACCGGACAGGCTGCTGCGACTCGGCCGTAAGGTCAGCCGAAGCTGAGCGGTCCGATGCAAGCCTTGGAGCATGACGCTCACCGGACAGGCTGCTGTGACTCGGCCGTAAGGTCAGCCGAAGCTGAGCGGTCCGATGCAGGCCCTGGAGCGTAGGCTCACTGGCCACCCGTGGAGCGACGGGCATGTCGTGGAAAACCCAGCGCGTAGCTAGGGTCGGCACACGCTCGATGGCCGAAACTGGGGAGACTACAAGGATCGAGGATCCAGCCTGTCACCCAGTCGGCAGTTGATCGAAGATCGCAGGAAACAACAAATGTAGCAAAAAAAAATAAATATATATATATATATATATTTTTTCCCCGGACCAATGGGCCCGAAGGGAGCCATGTCCTACTCCTTGCTAGACAGAAAAAAACTGATCTGCGAAGATGCAGACTGAGAGGGTATACCCAGAGGGTCCGCCCCCTGGGCGGTACTGTAGAAGGTGTGATGCAACACTTTTTACAAGTTTTTCTGCCTAGTCACTCCTAATTAACGGATAATACCCACTTTGTCAATAGAGAAGCTGTGTCGGTCCATGGACGAAAGAGTAAGTCCGTTTATGGGCACCGGCGCCCATAAAAAAGATGGCCGCGAGCCGGCCATACAACTGCGCATGCGCCGTTCCGAATGCGCCGGCCGAGCGCATTCGGAACTCGGCCGGGCGGCGGCGGCGCACACGCAGTAACGTGATGGCGCCGCTGGCGCCATTTTTGAAAAGGCCACAGTGGCTGGCGGCAGTGGCGGGACACCTTCAGTGAGTGCATGCCATGCACTCATCATAGGTGGTCGGTGGAGGACTCGGAGCGGAGCACTGACAGGGCCCAGCCAGGGGTGAGGAGGACGGACTCAAGGTCAGTGAAACAGGGGGGGATACAAGGGGACAGCGTCATCAGTGTGCTGTATCCTCCTCTGGTTCCTGTGTCCCTTTCACCTCTTCACAGCTCAGGGCAGCACAGTGCTGCCCTGACCTGTGGAGTGGTGAAAGGGGCACAGGAGGAGGACACAGCACACTGATGATGTGCAGAAGTAATATGGTGGTGTCCGCAGCCTCTGTCCCCCTCCTGTAGTGTGTCCGCAGCCTCTGTCCCCCTCCTGTAGTATGTCCGCAGCCTCTGTCCCCCTCCTGTAGTATGTCCGCAGCCTCTGTCCCCCTCCTGTAGTATGTCCGCAGCCTCTGTCCCCCTCCTGTAGTATGTCCGCAGCCTCTGTCCCCCTCCTGTAGTGTGTCCGCAGCCTCTGTCCCCCTCCTGTAGTGTGTCCGCAGCCTCTGTCCCCCTCCTGTAGTGTGTCCGCAGCCTCTGTCCACCTCCTGTAGTGTGTCCGCAGCCTCTGTCCCCCTCCTGTAGTGTGTCCGCAGCCTCTGTCCCCCTCCTGTAGTATGTCCGCAGCCTCTGTCCCCCTCCTGTAGTGTGTCCGTAGCCTCTGTCCCCCTCCTGTAGTGTGTCCGTAGCCTCTGTCCACCTCCTGTAGTGTGTCCGCAGCCTCTGTCCCCCTCCTGTAGTATGTCCGCAGCCCCTGTCCCCCTCCTGTAGTATGTCCGTAGCCTCTGTCCACCTCCTGTAGTGTGTCTGCAGTCTCTGTCCCCCTCCTGTATCGTGTGTCCGCAGCCTCTGACCATCTCTTGTCATGTCTACAGTCTCTGAGGGGATCCTAGAAAGGAGTCAAGAGTGGGAGTGCCGCCGGGATGGGGGTTACGGCCCAGGAAGAAACAGACGTGTGGACTGGGAAGAGGAGATCAGAGCCACCAAGCTGGAGCCGTCTGACTGAGCCCCACACTGTGCACCCGAGAGGAGGTAAGTGACAGTGCCGCCAGGCCATTCTGAGGGGGGGGGGGTCACTGATGTAAGGAGGTGAATGAATACAATAATGTAAGGTGGCACTGATATAAAGGTTTCCCCCTTATATTAGTACCCCCCCTTACCTTAGTGTATTCACTCTGTGGAAGGTGGTCTCTATTCACCAGAGCCCCCCTCCACATCAGAGTTCCCCCTTACATCATGATCTGCAGCGTTCCCCTTTACATAAGAGTTCCCTTGCACTGTAAGGGGGCATCCTGCAGACTCTGATGTAAGAGGGAACTCTGTGCTGGCTGGGTTATAGTATCCTAACCTTCATGTGAATTGAGAAATATGTTTTTTTACTTTTGTTTAACTTAAACACATTGATATTAGCATTAGCTGGGTGTTTATAGTTGAAATATTGATATTTGCACTGTTTAGCACTAAAAACAGTAATTTTAGGTACTTTTTTGCAGCATCAGTAAAAAATGCGGCTCTGCCAGTAATCTTCATTATTTTTGCCAGTAAGAAATTGGTGCCGTACAGAAATTTTGGCACCCTTGCCAGTAAATTTCACTTCAGGGGGTTGGCAACACTGGATTGGACACTCACCGCAATGCAATGCCTCACACTCTCGTGTTTTGGCAAATGAGCAGACAGCACCTCTCAACTAGGTGGATTGGTTCAACATCCGATGCAGTGATTCTCAAACAAGCTCCACATAAATGCAAAAAATAAATGCAAAGGATAGTGTAATACTGCAAAGTCAGTTTTATTGGTACTACAAAATCTTCAAATATTGCACTCACATGGTAACCAGTAAAATAAGCCAAAATCACACTGCAACCGAATCCACAGCATTAACTTCAAACTGTCACAACCAACGAATAAAGGTCACGGCGGACCCAGGATCAGCGCAGGTCACAAAATAGTGTATAAACCACTCTCTACCTGTCCTCTCCACTTGCGAGCGCCGTTTTCAAAGGTGGCTGATAATAGAGTCTGTAACACACGGAACTCCACACACGCTTAATCAGATTATCAATAGCCTGCCGTGTAGCCACACCCCGACATGTTTCGTAATTGATACTTAATCATGGGATTGGCTACATCACAGGCAAACCCTCCCTTTATACTCCTCATTTAAATTAGTGATTTCCGGATATACTACAGCGCCTGCGCAGCTAGTCAAGTGTTGGCGGATGTCCCCCATCATGTTCAATCAACAGAGGGCACATCATGACTCTACCCCTATTAGCATAGTGATGACTCACTCCAACACGTCACGGAGTTACCATCTCCTACGGATACGTTCCGCGTTGTGTAAGGGCGGAAGTGACTCATCGAGTCTGATGGCTCTGTGGGCGGAAGTATCCTACCTACTCGATTCTCAACAGGGATCATAGGCGCGACGTGCCGCGTCATAGCCAGACACGGCCGTCTCTCCCACAACAACTACCACCCAGTACTCCTGTCTGTCTAAAGCAGCCGATCAAGTGTCCCCGTGACCATCATTCACCGGCCTTCTATATCAATAGACAGCATAGTATCCCCATAGACCATGTTACAACCACTAATTTAAATTACAAAATTTCATTTATTATTTACTATTTATTGTTGTACTAACCCCAACTGCTTACTAGTTGTTTACAGATCGCTAAAGTGAGACAATATAAATCCTTTTTAAAAAATCAAAACAACAATAAAAATAACAATAAAAATTAACATTAGTTAAAATTAATCATTTCAAAATATTTCTAAAATCTTTCATAAAAAATCTTAAAAATTATATTTTAAAATTAGATTCTAAAATCCATGGGATCAATGAATAGATGCTATAAGTTTTATAAAAACACCTATTCAATTCAATAGGTGGATGTGTGCGCGAGTCTACGCATGTAGCTTTGTGCAGTGTCTGCTACTCTCCTTAATTCATACTCTATTGTGACCAACTGACAGCCACAAGTGTACTCTCATATATAGATGTTGAATCAAACATACTAGCTCAAAACACACTACACATTAGTCAAACAGGATAATAATGTAATCAAAATACATTGGCAGGCACAATCTATACCCGTCCCCTATTGGTGAGCATGTGAACTGCATCATTATTTGATCTATATGGAACCATAGAGACCCAGTAGTTTAGTTACTAATTATTATGGGGCTTTAAATATGTGTTAAATTATATCAAATATTCAATAATTATTGATGAAACAATTTAGATCCACCTCCACATTCAAACCTCTTGGAAATAAGCATTTTAACAGGAAGATCCATTGAGTTTCGCGTTGCGATAAATCTCTGACTCTGTTAGATCCTCTCCATGTAGGATATACACAATCTATACCACAGAATTGAGCTACAGAGGGGTCTTGATTGTGTTTCTCCTTGAAGTGGACCGATACACTATGGTATTTAAAACCATTTTTTATATTAGTGAGGTGCTCAGAGATGCGGATACGTAATAATCTCTTTGTCCTCCCCACATAGAGTAACCCACATGGACACCATAGTAGGTATACCACGTAGGAGGAATTGCACGTGATGAACTCACTAATATCAAAGGTCTTGAGATCAGAGCTGATAACCTGTTTTTTTCCCCTATTGTGGACCTTCACTGTTTTGCAACAAATGCATTTATTACAAGGAAAAAACCTTTTAGGTCGATCTTTAACATTTGTTTTGGTGGATCAAGGATCTTTCGAACAACCCGATCCCCAAAACTAGGGGCCTTTCTATAAATAAACCTAGTGTGACAGCAGGAAGGTAAAGTCACCTGGTTGCATCCAGGGGGGTAGATATATTTCTCCCAGATTCAGGCTTTACGCCGACTTATACAACTAGGTGGAGAGTTGTATAAGGCTAGTGGGCTCATGGATGACTCATACCTCTAGGGAGAGTGTGGGGCGTCGTGCAGACAGAGATGAGGAGACCAGCTGAACCTTGTCAGCTCATTTAGGCCTCTATAAGAACTCCCAGCTTCATTAGATGTTAGCTCATGCCTGGAACCAGACCTGTGTGGACTGTCTAGGGAGAGTGAACCCCTGTGCGGTGAGGCAAAGCCTGTGTGGCTATTTGTTTGGACTTTTACTAAACCAGGGACTTAGGGACTAGGACAGCACCAGGCTGATCCCAGTTGTTAGTTTAGGAAACCTGCATGTTTAGTCAGAGGTCAAACTGACCAGGATTTATTTTGTTTATGTTTCTTTTTGGCTTTGCTGTGGTTTTTGTCACTGTACATAGAGAAATAAACCGCACCTTTTGATTTTGAAAACCACAACCTCCGTCTGCTGGCCCTGTTTTTGTGTGGGGAGCCCAACCAGGGGGTCACACACACCCGCTACCGAGTTAACCCCCTCACAGTTGGTGGAGAACCAGTGGCAGTTTTTTTTAAGCCAGCATGGAGGAGATACTGAAACAGCTGGCTCTAGCAAATGCCAATCAACAGCAGACAAATGCAGGTTTGCAAAGGAGCCTTGCAGCCCAGCAGCAAGCTCATCAACAAGCCCAGCAGCAATCTGAGGCCCGCTTCATAGACCTGTTACAGAAGCAAGAGCAGAGACTACAACAAATGGAAGCAGTAATGCAGCAACGTCCGCAGACCAGTGAGGAAAGCCGTCCCACTAATACCGCGTCCTTTGGGGTGAGTCGTTTATTGACAAAAATGACTGGAGAGGATGATCCAGAGGTATTTTTGACCACATTTGAAAGGACTGCTGAAAGAGAAAAGTGGCCTGAGGAGCAGTGGGCTGGACTGGTGGCTCCTCTGTTAACTGGTGAATCGCAGAAGGCTTACTATGACCTAGAGCCTGACCAAGCAAAAGACTATGTGATGCTAAAAGCTGAAATATTGGCAAGGCTGGGTGTCACCCTGGCTGTCCGGGCTCAGCGTGTGCATAACTGGACTTTCCAGCTTGGAAAACCCCCCAGGTCTCAAATGTATGATCTCATTCACCTGAGCAGGAAGTGGCTACAGCCAGAGACTTTGTCCGCACCAGAGATTGTGGAACGTGTTGTAATGGATCGGTTTTTGAGAGCTCTTCCTACTGCCATCCAAAAGTGGGTAAGCCATGGAGACCCAGAGACGGCCGGTGGTCTTGTGGATCGTGTAGAGAAATACTTGGCTACAGAGAACCTGACGGCCTCTTCCAGAGACTCTCGGACTTTCCACCCTAAGACCAGACCATCCCCAGGGGCGGATAAGAGGATTCCAAGGGGTAAGGGTGGAGAGAGTGAGAGGGTGGGAGCTCTACCCCAAGTTTGGCGAGAACAGCCTGGGAAATCAGCGGCTCAAGAGGCGGCAAGAAGGATCGTTTGCTACCGCTGCCGGCAAGCGGGACATATTGCAGCAAATTGCCCGGTTGTGGAGGAACCCATGCAATGTGACTTTCTGATGGACAGACGTCAGTCGCTGTGTGCGACAGTCGCATGCACTGCCATTCGGGGAACTGAGAAACATTTATGCAAAATGTGTATTAATGGTAGAAATGTTGTGGTATTACTGGATTCAGGTAGCCTTGTGACCCTGATAAAGGCTGAATTAGTTAAAACAGAGGTCTCTGGGAATAGCAAGGTAGCTGTTATTTGTGTGCATGGGGACACCCGAGAGTATCCAGTGACTACAGTGTGTTTCGAGACCCCCAAAGGTACCCTCTCTCATCCAGTGGGGTTAGTATCTCAATTACCGCATGATGCCATTGTGGGAAGGGATTTTCCGAAGTTCTGGGAACTGTGGGATGATCCTGAGCCCCCCACTGGTGCCCCTATGTACCAGGAATGTGATAGCCAGAACTCCTCTGAGAGTGGTGAGGACTCTCCAGAATTTCCCTTGTCAGTATTGGCAGGGGAGACTCAAGAAACTGGAGAGGAGCCCACCTCCTCAGACGAAAACCTACCGTCTGTGGAGTTTTCTGATCTGGAGGTTCACAGGGAAAATTTTGCCACAGAACAGTTAAAAGACCCCGCCCTAATAAAGGCACGGGAAAACGTAGTGGAAATAGATGGCGAGTTAGTGAACCCAGATAATACCTGCACTTACCCATACTTCAGCGTAGAGAAGGACCTACTGTATCGGGTGGCAAAAAGGGCAGAAGAAACCGTTGAGCAGCTTGTGGTGCCCAAACCTTACAGGAAGTTGGTGTTGGAGTTGGCCCATGGGCACATTCTTGGAGGTCATCTGGGGACAGAGAAAACCCGAGAGAGGGTATTACAGAGATTCTATTGGCCTGGGGTGATGAAGGACATAGAAAATTATTGTTCCTCCTGCCCTGTGTGTCAGAGGTCGGCCCCGATGCCACATTTCCGTAGCCCGCTGGTCCCTCTACCCATCATTGAGGTCCCGTTTGAGAGAATCGCAATGGATTTGGTAGGTCCTATAATCAAGTCCGCTAGGGGGCACCAGTACATATTGGTTATAATGGACTATGCCACCCGTTATCCAGAAGCGATCCCTCTCAGAAATACCTCGGCCAAAACCATAGCCAAAGAGCTATCTCTTGTTTTTAGCCGGGTGGGTATTTGTAAAGAACTGCTTACGGACCAAGGTACACCCTTTATGTCCCGGGTTATGAAAGAGCTGTGTAAATTGCTCAAAGTGACGCAATTGCGTACATCTGTGTATCACCCCCAAACCGATGGGCTGGTTGAAAGATTCAACAAAACCCTAAAACAAATGTTGAAGAAAGTGGTGGATAGAGATGGAAAGGATTGGGACTGTCTACTTCCTTATTTGATGTTTGCTATTAGGGAGGTGCCCCAATCCTCTACGGGATTCTCCCCCTTTGAGTTACTGTATGGGAGACACCCAAGAGGGCTGTTGGATATTGCCAAGGAAACTTGGGAAAGTGAGAGTTCTCCCCACAGGAGTGTGATTGAGCATGTCGCCCTGATGCAAGATCGAATTGCACAGGTAATGCCCATCGTGAAGGAACATTTGGCCCAAGCGCAGTTGGCACAGCAGAGAGTGTACAACCGTGGAGCAAAGACCCGTACCTTTTCCCCGGGGGATAGGATATTGGTACTTGTCCCTACGGTTGAAAGTAAATTCCTTGCCAAATGGCAAGGCCCCTACGAGATAATGGAAAAAGTGAGCGAAGTGAATTACAAGGTCAGACAACCAGGAAGGCGAAAGCCCGAACAGATATATCACGTTAATCTGTTGAAAGCCTGGAGGGATAGAGAGTCCCTAGTCGCAGAAACTTGGTCACCAGCTCAAACTGGTTGCGTGATTCCGGAGGTTGGAATAGCAGCCACCTTGTCACAACCCCAACAACAGGAGGTTAAGGAGTTTGTGCTTCGCAACAAGGAGGTGTTCTCTGAGCTGCCGGGACAAACATCTGGGGTAGAGCATGATATTATTACCCCGCCCGGTGAAAGGGTGAAGTTAAAACCCTATCGGATCCCAGAGGCCCGACGGGAGGCAATACGGGAGGAAGTACAGAAAATGCTGAACTTAGGGGTGATAGAGGAGTCCCAAAGTGATTGGTCTAGTCCCATTGTGTTGGTGCCTAAACCGGATGGGAGCTGGCGATTTTGTAACGATTTTCGTCAGTTGAACAAAGTTACAAAATTTGACACCTACCCCATGCCACGTATAGATGAGTTGATCGACCGGCTGGGAACAGCCCGATACATGACGACTCTTGACCTCACAAAAGGGTATTGGCAAATTCCCCTGGCCAAGTCGGCCAAAGAGAAAACCGCATTTGTAACCCCAGACGGGGCGTTCCAATATAAGAGAATGCCGTTCGGGTTACAGAATGCGCCGGCCACATTCCAGCGGAAAATGGACCAGATACTGAGGCCCCATCGGAAGTATGCTGCGGCTTACCTGGATGACGTAATTGTCCATAGCACAGATTGGGCCTCACATCTGCCAAAAGTGCAAGCAGTCCTAGACTCTATCCGGGAAGCGGGGTTTACGGCTAACCCCAAGAAGTGTACCATTGGGCAGGAGGAGGCCAAATATCTTGGGTACACCATTGGCAGGGGAGTGATAAAACCCCAACTCAACAAAGTCGAGGCCATCCAGAGTTGGCCACGTCCCAACAGCAAGAAGCAGGTACGGGCCTTTCTGGGAATCGCGGGTTATTATCGGCGCTTCATTCCCCACTTTGCTTCTAAGGCTGTGCCCCTAACCAACCTGACGAAAGGGAAAGGGTCGGTCATGATTAAATGGACCCCCGAGGCTGAGGCAGCATTCCAATTCTTGAAACAAGCCTTATGTAGCCAGCCAGTGTTGTACTCACCCGACTTCTCTAAAGACTTTGTCGTACAAAGTGATGCGTCAGATGTGGGGTTAGGAGCAGTATTGTCCCAGGTCTGGAACGGGGAAGAGCACCCAGTCATTTACCTCAGCAGGAAGTTGAAGTCCCATGAGGTAAATTACGCCACGGTTGAAAAGGAGTGTTTAGCGGTGAAGTGGGCTCTAGATTCCCTTCGGTACTATCTGCTAGGTAGGCACTTTGACATGGTTACGGATCACGCTCCGTTAAAGTGGATGGCTCAAAACAAGGAGACAAATAGAAGAGTGAATAGGTGGTTCCTGGCCCTACAGGAATTCAACTTCACAGTAAAGCATCGCCCTGGCGTTCAAATGGGGAATGTGGATGCTTTGTCTCGAGTACATGAATGCCTGATTGCTGGTGTTCCAACCCCAAGGTTAAAACAAGAGGGGGGGGTATGTGACAGCAGGAAGGTAAAGTCACCTGGTTGCATCCAGGGGGGTAGATATATTTCTCCCAGATTCAGGCTTTACGCCGACTTATACAACTAGGTGGAGAGTTGTATAAGGCTAGTGGGCTCATGGATGACTCATACCTCTAGGGAGAGTGTGGGGCGTCGTGCAGACAGAGATGAGGAGACCAGCTGAACCTTGTCAGCTCATTTAGGCCTCTATAAGAACTCCCAGCTTCATTAGATGTTAGCTCATGCCTGGAACCAGACCTGTGTGGACTGTCTAGGGAGAGTGAACCCCTGTGCGGTGAGGCAAAGCCTGTGTGGCTATTTGTTTGGACTTTTACTAAACCAGGGACTTAGGGACTAGGACAGCACCAGGCTGATCCCAGTTGTTAGTTTAGGAAACCTGCATGTTTAGTCAGAGGTCAAACTGACCAGGATTTATTTTGTTTATGTTTCTTTTTGGCTTTGCTGTGGTTTTTGTCACTGTACATAGAGAAATAAACCGCACCTTTTGATTTTGAAAACCACAACCTCCGTCTGCTGGCCCTGTTTTTGTGTGGGGAGCCCAACCAGGGGGTCACACACACCCGCTACCGAGTTAACCCCCTCACACTAGGTTTAGAAGGTAAAACCTTCCCCAGATGTCTATCCCTACTTAAAATATGCCAATGCTTATTATAGATCATTTCAATCTCCTTATACTGAACATGAAACCCTGATAGAAATGCCCATTGATGTTCATTATTCCCTTGATTCAGATTGGTATTTATCTTTTTTAGACATTGATCTCTTGGACGCTCTGCTACTTGTTGTATCACACTGTCTAGATTGGTGTCTGAGTATCCTCTTTGAACAAATTTCTCTTTTAGTGTGGCCGCCTGAGTGTGATAATCATTATCATCCGTACAGTTTCGTCGTACTCTGAGGAACTGGCCTTTTGGTATGTTTTTAATCCAGGCAGGATGATGTCCACTCCTAATAGACAAAAAACTGTTGCGGTCTGTGGGTTTGAAAAAAACTTTTGTTTTCAACTTTCCATTGACATAGTCGATGGTCACATCCAGGAAATTAACAGAGAGATTACTAATTTGATACTCTAATCTGATATTATTAGTGTTTTTATTCAAAGTGTTCAAGTACTCAGTCAGAGCATTTTCAGATCCCTCCCAAATCATCAGGAGATCATCTATAAATCTACGATAAAAGATGATCTGCGGTTTTTGATTCAAGAAGACATGTCTATCCTCCCATTCTGACATGAATAAATTCGCTAAGCTGGGAGCAAATTTTGCTCCCATTGCTACGCCTACAGACTGAGAAAAGAAAAAACCATTGAACCAAAAATAATTATGCGACATGCAAAATTCTAAAGCTTGTCCCAAAAATTTATTTTGTATATGGGGGATATCCTCTCTTTTACTTAGGGCCCAGTTCAATGCTAATGCAGCGTCCTCATGCTGGATAATGGTGTAGAGCGACGCTACATCCGCTGTCACTAAAAAGATTTCTGATCCTGATTTAAACTTTACACCCTCCAAAGATTGCAATAGGTCTGAGGTGTCTCTCAGATAAGCCTTAGTGCTTCTCACGCTAGGCTGGAGGAATTTGTCAAGATACTCACCCAACCTAGCTGTGACCGACCCAATCCCATTTACAATGGGTCTGGCTGGTGGCACAGTTGCATTCTTATGAATCTTTGGAAGTGTGTAGATCACTGGGATCCTACACACTGATGGGGCTAGGTATCTCATCTCTTTGGAATTTAACGCATTTATCTGGAACCCCCATTCCACAAGAGCCTCAAGCTGTATTTTGTAAGCCTCCATGGGGTCAGAAACCAACCTTTTATATGTTATTCTGTCGTTTAACAAATTAGTTAGTTGTTTCTGATAGAAATCTTTATCCATCAGAACCACCCCACCCCCTTTATCTGCCGGGCGTATAATGATGTTTTTATTTCTTTCCAGGGATTTTATTCCCTCCTTTATATAGCCTAGATTCACATTCCTTTTCTCGGGAAGTTCTTCAATATCCCTGAGAACCAACTAGCCCCATCAGTGTGTAGGATCCCAGTGATCTACACACTTCCAAAGATTCATAAGAATGCAACTGTGCCACCAGCCAGACCCATTGTAAATGGGATTAGGTCGGTCACAGCTAGGTTGGGTGAGTATCTTGACAAATTCCTCCAGCCTAGCGTGAGAAGCACTAAGGCTTATCTGAGAGACACCTCAGACCTATTGCAATCTTTGGAGGGTGTAAAGTTTAAATCAGGATCAGAAATCTTTTTAGTGACAGCGGATGTAGCGTCGCTCTACACCATTATCCAGCATGAGGACGCTGCATTAGCATTGAACTGGGCCCTAAGTAAAAGAGAGGATATCCCCCATATACAAAATAAATTTTTGGGACAAGCTTTAGAATTTTGCATGTCGCATAATTATTTTTGGTTCAATGGTTTTTTCTTTTCTCAGTCTGTAGGCGTAGCAATGGGAGCAAAATTTGCTCCCAGCTTAGCGAATTTATTCATGTCAGAATGGGAGGATAGACATGTCTTCTTGAATCAAAAACCGCAGATCATCTTTTATCGTAGATTTATAGATGATCTCCTGATGATTTGGGAGGGATCTGAAAATGCTCTGACTGAGTACTTGAACACTTTGAATAAAAACACTAATAATATCAGATTAGAGTATCAAATTAGTAATCTCTCTGTTAATTTCCTGGATGTGACCATCGACTATGTCAATGGAAAGTTGAAAACAAAAGTTTTTTTCAAACCCACAGACCGCAACAGTTTTTTGTCTATTAGGAGTGGACATCATCCTGCCTGGATTAAAAACATACCAAAAGGCCAGTTCCTCAGAGTACGACGAAACTGTACGGATGATAATGATTATCACACTCAGGCGGCCACACTAAAAGAGAAATTTGTTCAAAGAGGATACTCAGACACCAATCTAGACAGTGTGATACAACAAGTAGCAGAGCGTCCAAGAGATCAATGTCTAAAAAAGATAAATACCAATCTGAATCAAGGGAATAATGAACATCAATGGGCATTTCTATCAGGGTTTCATGTTCAGTATAAGGAGATTGAAATGATCTATAATAAGCATTGGCATATTTTAAGTAGGGATAGACATCTGGGGCAGGTTTTACCTTCTAAACCTAGGTTTATTTATAGAAAGGCCCCTAGTTTTGGGGATCGGGTTGTTCGAAAGATCCTTGATCCACCAAAACAAATGCTAAAGATCGACTTTAAAGGTTTTTTTCCTTGTAATAAATGCATTTGTTGCAAAACAGTGAAGGTCCACAATAGGGGAAAAAAACAGGTTATCAGCTCTGATCTCAAGACCTTTGATATTAGTGAGTTCATCACGTGCAATTCCTCCTACGTGGTATACCTACTATGGTGTCCATGTGGGTTACTCTATGTGGGGAGGACAAAGAGATTATTACGTATCCGCATCTCTGAGCACCTCACTAATATAAAAAATGGTTTTAAATACCATAGTGTATCGGTCCACTTCAAGGAGAAACACAATCAAGACCCCTCTGTAGCTCAATTCTGTGGTATAGATTGTGTATATCCTACATGGAGAGGATCTAACAGAGTCAGAGATTTATCGCAACGCGAAACTCAATGGATCTTCCTGTTAAAATGCTTATTTCCAAGAGGTTTGAATGTGGAGGTGGATCTAAATTGTTTCATCAATAATTATTGAATATTTGATATAATTTAACACATATTTAAAGCCCCATAATAATTAGTAACTAAACTACTGGGTCTCTATGGTTCCATATAGATCAAATAATGATGCAGTTCACATGCTCACCAATAGGGGACGGGTATAGATTGTGCCTGCCAATGTATTTTGATTACATTATTATCCTGTTTGACTAATGTGTAGTGTGTTTTGAGCTAGTATGTTTGATTCAACATCTATATATGAGAGTACACTTGTGGCTGTCAGTTGGTCACAATAGAGTATGAATTAAGGAGAGTAGCAGACACTGCACAAAGCTACATGCGTAGACTCGCGCACACATCCACCTATTGAATTGAATAGGTGTTTTTATAAAACTTATAGCATCTATTCATTGATCCCATGGATTTTAGAATCTAATTTTAAAATATAATTTTTAAGATTTTTTATGAAAGATTTTAGAAATATTTTGAAATGATTAATTTTAACTAATGTTAATTTTTATTGTTATTTTTATTGTTGTTTTGATTTTTTAAAAAGGATTTATATTGTCTCACTTTAGCGATCTGTAAACAACTAGTAAGCAGTTGGGGTTAGTACAACAATAAATAGTAAATAATAAATGAAATTTTGTAATTTAAATTAGTGGTTGTAACATGGTCTATGGGGATACTATGCTGTCTATTGATATAGAAGGCCGGTGAATGATGGTCACGGGGACACTTGATCGGCTGCTTTAGACAGACAGGAGTACTGGGTGGTAGTTGTTGTGGGAGAGACGGCCGTGTCTGGCTATGACGCGGCACGTCGCGCCTATGATCCCTGTTGAGAATCGAGTAGGTAGGATACTTCCGCCCACAGAGCCATCAGACTCGATGAGTCACTTCCGCCCTTACACAACGCGGAACGTATCCGTAGGAGATGGTAACTCCGCGACGTGTTGGAGTGAGTCATCACTATGCTAATAGGGGTAGAGTCATGATGTGCCCTCTGTTGATTGAACATGATGGGGAACATCCACCAACACTTGACTAGCTGCGCAGGCGCTGTAGTATATCCAGAAATCACTAATTTAAATGAGGAGTATAAAGGGAGGGTTTGCCTGTGATGTAGCCAATCCCATGATTAAGTATCAATTACGAAACATGTCGGGGTGTGGCTACACGGCAGGCTATTGATAATCTGATTAAGCGTGTGTGGAGTTCCGTGTGTTACAGACTCTATTATCAGCCACCTTTGAAAACGGCGCTCGCAAGTGGAGAGGACAGGTAGAGAGTGGTTTATACACTATTTTGTGACCTGCGCTGATCCTGGGTCCGCCGTGACCTTTATTCGTTGGTTGTGACAGTTTGAAGTTAATGCTGTGGATTCGATTGCAGTGTGATTTTGGCTTATTTTACTGGTTACCATGTGAGTGCAATATTTGAAGATTTTGTAGTACCAGTAAAACTGACTTTGCAGTATTACACTATCCTTTGTATTTATTTTTTGCATTTATGTGGAGCTTGTTTGAGAATCACTGCATCGGATGTTGAACCAATCCACCTAGTTGAGAGGTGCTGTCTGCTCATTTGCCAAAACACGAGAGTGTGAGGCATTGCATTGCGGTGAGTGTCCAATCTGAAGGGGGTTTCGACTCACTTGAACACTGTGGTGTGGTGGAAGAGAAGAAGATTAACATTTAATTTTGAACACTACTATTGCACACTTATATGGACTCTATTTGTGTTGTCACTTTATACACGTTTTTTTGGAATTTTGTCTTTATGCTTTTTTTATTTTTAAGATTTAAGTATATTTCACTATTACTTTCAAATCACAGTTTATAATTGTTATATTCACTTAGCGCCACTTATAGTTTGTCATTCTATTTTTAGTGTGTTGACTATTTTTTCACAGGTTTATATATATTTAAAGTGGCTGCTATTAGGATTTGATGCACTGTATCTTCCTGTTAAAACAGCGCGGTGGGGTAATCACTAGGGCGGCTTGTATTGATTACCATTTTTTTATTATTTTCTATTCTCTTCATGCCAGATTTCTAAATCTAGAAAATGTATTTTATATTCATTTATTTCCCACGGTAACCTGATATTCTTCTTGTTCTTATCTAGGTCCTGAACAAATCCTTGTCTTCTTTCCAAATAATAAAAATGTCGTCGATACTCCAGAAGAAACTTTTTTTGTTTGCACTTTAGACTACTATATTTCCTAAGTGCCCATGTTGTGGTTGATAGGGCATCCTGATGACTAATATTAGTATATAAGGATGCTACATCTGCTGTAGCTAGATATTATGGAACCATATCTATTTTGACATCTTTTAATAGTTGGATAAGATGCTTTGTGTCCTTCAGATAGGATTGTAAAAACCAATCCAAATATTTATTCCCCCAGTCTCGCTCCGACAGCGTTGATGCCATTAACTATTGGTCTTCCCAGAGGGTTTTCATTATTTTTGTGAACTTTTGGAAGTGTATATATTATATATATATATATATATATATATATATATATATATATATATATTATATAATTTAATAGTTATTATTAGTTATTATTTTGAAGTTTTGGATTTTCGTTCTTTCTAATTTTTGGATTTCCCTTTCTTATTTCCAAATTTTGAATCTTTGAATTTCCGAATTCCAAATTCTGAATTTCCGAATTAATCTAATTTACACATTTTTGAATTTCCGAATTCCGAATTTTAGAATTTACAAATTTACGAAAAAAACAAAAAACGAAAATGAAAACGAACACATTTTTCGGCAGTGCACATGTCTAATAAATAACTATATATATCCGGGTATATGTGCATGATT
This sequence comes from Rana muscosa, assembly GCA_029206835.1. Classification (NCBI taxonomy): domain Eukaryota; kingdom Metazoa; phylum Chordata; class Amphibia; order Anura; family Ranidae; genus Rana; species Rana muscosa. The sequence continues at coordinate 141,458,438 of CM055128.1, read as the reverse complement.
CCACTGGGACTCCTATCAGGTCCTTTGCTGATAATATGTACTGTTAATAGTCTTTTCTTATATAAAGCTTGTAACATTTCTATGCTGGTGTGCATCTATATGCTTATAATTAATGCTATATGCTGGTTGCACTGGTTCTTCTGCTGCCAATTGTTTTGATTAGATTACTGATTACTTTCCCAGGAACAGAATCCCCTCAGAGACCCTGTCCTGGGTTTAAGCACTGCCAACTTTATTGTCAATCACGCTCTTCTATTTGGGAAAGGTTCTGATTCTCCTATTTACAAACATCCTGTTTGGGGAAGGCAATTTCTTATAACACCCCCCCTCCCGCCAAAAGAGGGCTACATATGCATACTGAGTTGGGGCCTGCTTGAGGTCAGCCACAGAATTCTTCCTCTTTCTGCAGGTGGACCAAAAGCTGTGGTGGAACCTTCCGAATCAGCATCTTGGCCGTCATCTGAGACTAGGGAGGATCGAAGCATTGCAGTACTGCATGGCCAAGATGTTTACCGTGTATTGTTCACCAAGGGACTGCTAGGCAGATATGGGAGATCATGGCGCTGGAGCCAGAGTATCACATCACTGCTGAGACCAAGCAGCCATCAGAAGCTGTCGGTGACCAGAAGTGTTGGAGCACAGGCCAAAAGGCCAAAAGCCATCATGCAAGAGTACACAGGCCGAGGAGTCCCTCAAATATCATCAAATGCCCCTTGCACCAGGGTTCCTGCCACTGTGAGTGAAGTAGGCAACAAGTCTGAAGCTTCTATCCTGGCCCGACAGCCTGAGTGACTCCTGGAGTGCCTCCCTTCAATAGGACCTTCACTGTCATCATGGTCTCTGCAACATGTTTACAGACCTGTGCGTCTGTATTCTTGGGCAACCAAGTATGACAGTTGGCAAAGTTCAAATACAGCCATGTGGTCAATAGTAAATCTGTAATTTACCATTGTAGCTTATGCTACATACAGGAATTGATGTCGTTTTCTGGTGGGTGCACCAGCGACTCTGTGTGCTAATTAAGAGTTGTTTGCTCCGGAACCTCCGCCATCAAATTGAATTCAAGAAGCCTTGAATTTTTTTTACTGAATACAAGGCTTCTTTTGTTTGGCTGAGGTAGAGATGCTCTAATACATTGAGAGACTTAACACCACTAGACATGTGCATGTTTCGTTCCGAATTAGTTTTTTAACTAATTTAGACAAATTCATTAATTTGGAAATGTCCATGTGACAAGACCTCTGTCCTCAAACAGATCCAGTTCCGCCGTCAATGCTTCCTCTGTTCGGTACCACACAATCCAAGATCTTTTAGCCCCCAATCAGCAGACAACACCTCACTGTAGAGTGGCAAACACAAACTGCTTTCTTTTTCACACATGAACACAATGCTATCCCTCTCGGGACCATCACCCCTCCCTTTGGAATTCAGGGTGGGGTAAATTGTCCAATCAGCAAGGAGAGCGGTTGGAACAATCCCCCCCCCCCCACAGCCAGACAGAGACAATAAACCAATGGAGTAAAAACAACACCACAAATGATCTCAGCAAGAGAGTCCAACAGCATGCGATACACAATATATACATTTTACAAGGTTCCAGCATGGCTGTAAATAGAGTCTGTCTAATACATATCGGAATGGAGTTGTCGGGCATCCTACCCAAAGTCACTCCTGGCACACATCTCCCCTTTAGGCAGGAGACTAACACCGGAGGAGACCCCAAACTGGTTGACTCCAAAGTTAGTCAGTAGTTCCAGTTCCCAATGCGGTATCTCCATAGTACCCCAAATAAATTGTCCCAAACATGGGCCTGGACTGGCCCTTCTCCCTGGAGTCCTTTCAACCGCTGGAGAGAAGATAGGGTGACTGGGCTTTACTGGGAATCTTGTTGACGGGAGAGTCCATATGCATTTTGGTGTTGGCTCATGTACTGAATAGTAAAGTTATACGGTTGTAAGGCCAAACTCCACCTTAGCAGGCGGCTGTTATCCCTGGAGACCCGATTCAGCCAGACGAGGAGGTTGTGGTCCGTGAGAATGGTGAACTCTCTACCGTACAAATAGGGTTGCAGTTTTTTCAAGGCCCATACTATAGCCAGGCACTCCTTTTTCAATGGTGGCATAGCACACCTCCCTGTCCAGCAACTTTCTGCTAAGGAAGACCACCGGGTGTTCCTCCCCCTCCTCATTCACCTGGCTGAGGACAGCCCCCAGCCCATATGTGGAGGCATCTGTCTGTACAATGAACCTTCGCTTGTAGTTTGGAGCTGCCAGGACGGGGTCGCGGGAGAGGGCCTCTTTTAGCTGGTGTGGTAGTGTGGTACCCCACCAGTGTAGTGACCCAGAATTCTCAACTGGACGGGTTGAGGGGCTCCAGGGAGCTTATAATTTCCAGAGGAAACTGGCGTTTCGGTTTCCTCATTATATAATAAAGTCCACTTTGGGACCTGGAGCCCGGGGATTTCGTAGAGATCCGGGTGGGATGAAATCCCCAGTCCTGGGTCCAGATTTTGAGCTTAAACCAGAACACAAACAGGTCAGGTGTGTGCTGGCCTATTTGTAGACACCTGACCATGGTTCTGGACTCTACCCTGCCGAGGAGACCAGGCTTGCAAGAGAGAACCCAGAGTGTGCAGGTGTCCACTGAAGTAGTTAGAGAAGCTGGAGTAGCTAGAGAGTGCAGGCTGCACTGTGAAACCCAGAGACCTGAGTCTGAGGTTGCTGACAGGTGTCAGGAGGGCTCCATGCGGGAGCCTGAACAGTGGTGGTGCTGCTGCTGAAGAGAGCCAGGCGGCTCTGTATTTTCATTCGCACTTTTGCATGTGTGAGCCAGGAGGCTGAACATACAACCGTTTAATGTTAATGGTGAAAACCCCCTGCGAGGGAAACCACATTTGTTTTCATTTCTGGAACTTTGTTTGATTCTTTTTAATAAAAGTGGGCCAACAAGCCCTCAAAAGGAAACATTTGTGTGGGACTGTTCTCGCTAGTGGGTGCTACACTTGAGCTAAACAACCCCCAACATTACACTGGTCAAAGGCGGTCTGGCAGTCCGGGGTCCATGTCCCCATCCTTGACATGGTCTTCTTGGTCAGGTCTGTCAGTGGCTTGGCAATTGTGCTGAAATGGGGAACAAATTAGCGATTATAGTTTGCAGTGCCCAAAAAGGCCATAACCTGTTTTTTTTCTGAGGAGTGGGCCAGTCCCTAATGGCTTCAATTTTAGCTTGTTCGGGTGTAGTCTGCCTCCCCCCACCCGGTGTCCCAAGTATTGGACCTCGGCCATTCCCATCTGCCACTTATCGGGCCGGATAGTGAGTTTGGCCCCTGTAATTAGGTCTAGGACAGTACCCACATGCCGGAGGTGGTCTTCCCATATTTCACTGAAGATGGCAATGTCATCGAGGTAGGCGCAGGCAAAGTCTTGACAGCCCTGCAGCAACTGATCCGCCATGCGCTGGAAGGTGGCAGGGGCATTCTTCATCCTAAAGGGCATGCTGAGAAATTCAAACAGCCCGAAGATGGTGATGAAGGCGGAATGTTCCCTCCCTTCCTCGGTTAAGGGAGTTTGCCAGTAACCCTTGCTCAAGTCCAGTGTAGTGACATAGCGGGCCCCAGCCAGACGGTCCAGCAGGTCATCTATACGGGGCATCGGGTAGGCCGCGCTAACGGTGTGGTCATTAAGACGTCGATAGTCTACACCAGTGATGGCGAACCTTGGCACTCCAGATGTTTTGGAACTACATTTCCCATGATGCTCATGCACTCTGCAGTGTAGTGGAGCATCATGGGAAATGTAGTTCCAAAACATCTGGGGTGCCAAGGTTTGCCATCACTGGTCTACACAGAATCAAATGGTGCCATCTTTCTTGGGTACAAGAACAACAGGTGAGGCCCAGGGGCTCTGGGAGGGTTGGATAATTCCCAGGTCCAACATTTCGTTCAGTTCTTATTTTATGGTGTTCCGGATGGCTTCTGGAACTCGGTAAGGGGCTTGTTGGATGGGCCGGGTTTGCAAGGTTTCCACATGATGAGTAATGCTGGTCGTCCTTCCGGGCTGAGAGGAAAAGATGGGATGGCGGTGCTGCACAATGGTCTTCATGGACACCTGCTGCTCCTGGCTGAGATGGGGGCCCAGGGGTACCTGGTATATATCAGCCGAGTGGCGCGCTACCTCCAGGAGATCAAGCACGACTTTGTCGTCGTCTTCAGAGGGGAGGGGGCAGACCGCCAGGGCGGGAAGGGTTCTGTCATGGTATTCCTTGATCATATTGACGTGCACAGTCTTTTGCCGCTTCCCCCGATCATCCAGAGCGAGTCTCATAGTTGGTCTCATTTAACTTCTTGATGATTCGAAAGGGTCCCTCCCATGTAGATTGTAATTTGTTTTGGGGATTTGGGACTATCATGAGGACCTGTTGGCTCTCCGCAAACTCGCGGGTTCGAGCTTTGCAGTCATACCATGTCTTTTGGCGGGATTGGGCAGCCTTGAGATGCCAGGGGTCTTTTTCACCTTATGGCATTTGGGTTTCTGTTTTCGGACAACTGAGGCACCCCTCTTTAATTGTGGGGTTTCAGCGCCTCCTTATTTTAAGTCTGGCTCATCTGCCAATCAGCCCTACTCTCTGCCTGGCAGCGGTCCTAGTTTGTCGGTCTGCAGCGCAGACTGTCTTTCTAGCTCTTCATGGGTTTTTTTTTGTCCCGCCCATAGACATCATCGCTGGGTGTGGCTTAGGGCTTTATAAGGTTGAGCACAGGCTTCCTTTACTGCCAGTCTCCCTCTGGACACCGTAGTGGAAGGATATCATCTTGGACCTCTGCTCTCTGTCTTCCTGCTTACCCTGTTCATCTGTGCCTTTTGGTTATTTGAGTAAGTATTCTAGGGTATTTTTGCTATGACTCCTGGATCAAGTTATATATTTTATTTAGATACTTAGTATTTTTTCTGTCTTTTTTCCACTTCTCTTTTCCAAGAAAGAAATTTTCCTTTGTTCTTTCCTGGTATAGGGGGGTTGATTTTCTGCAATTTGTGGATCCCTTCCTTACACCACTCCATGGCACTTTTAGTTGTTGTTTTTGGATTGGTGATCGGAGTGGCCTATTGACGCTCAATCTACCAGGGCAAGTAGCATACATAAATTAAAATATTAAGAATTAATAAAAAAAAAAAATATATATATATATATATATATATATAAAGGTAAAAATGTGGTGTTGCGCTGTTCAAAATATATACTGCGTGAGGGGTTCATATATTTTGAACAGCGCAACACCACATTTTTACCTTTATTCATTACCTATGGGTTCGGCTTGACCCTTTCGGTGACTGCAGCAGTTCATTTATTTTATTCATTTATTTTTATCTACTTATTTCCTCCTCTCTGGTAGCGCAGGAATAACCCCCTCTCTCTCTCTCTCTCTCTCTCTCTCTATCTATATATATCTATATATATATATATATATATATATATATATATATATATAATTTTTTTTTATTATTATTAAATCGGACTAAAATCCGATCAAAAACAATATTAATAAATTTATATCCTAGTTTTTTCAGTGGATGTTTGTCAGCAGTTTTTCATGGTCCCCTTTCCTTCCCTTTTAGGTTTTGTCCTTTTCTCTTCCCCTTTTTGGGTGAGGAGTCTATGTGGACACTTCTTTTTGGCAGTTTATTTGTACCCTTGTGGTGTATGGAATTCTTCATGCACTAGTGGCTTTGTTGGACCATTTGATCAGGAGTTTGGAGCTTTGCTGGTGACTATTGTACTTGATTGAGGATGCACACATGTGAGTCATGCCTGTTCATTATGTTTATTATTCAATGTTGTATTATGTGTCTGTTTACCATGCACTGTACTGATTCTGTATTTTGAATTATAGAGAACTTGCTATCCCTTAAGAAGATTCTACTTTGTATTATTTTGAAACGCGTCGGATTCAGCAACTCTATTCATTTTCAGGACCCCCAAAAAAATTGGGCTCCTTACAGTCATCTTCATGTATTTTGCATGGTTTATTATTTGATTTTATGTTTCCTTATCACCTGTGGTGATTTATGTCTATATTCAATACATTTCTATATTTTATTTAATGTTTCTATATATTTTTGTATTTTTCTATATTTATATTTCATTGCCCTTAAAATCCCATTTTTTTCAGGTACATTTTCCTTAGCCTTGAGATGGTCCGCCGCGAGCCCAGCAAGTTGTCCCATTCATTCACGCAGTTCTAGGATGTAGGGGACCACAGGAACCCCTGTATCGTGTAGTTGGCCCTCCCAGTATTCTTTCAGCAGGGTCAGAGGACCTCGGACCTTGCTCCCATACAGCAGCTCAAATGGGGAGAACCCAGTAGATTCCTGCAGGGCCTCCCGGTAGGCGAAGAGAAGGTGGAGAAGGTATCGCTCCCAGTCTGGTTCCTGGTCGATAAAGGCACGTAGCATGGCCTTCAGGGTCCCGTTGAAACGCTCACACAGTTTGTTGGTTTGGGGGTGATAGGGGGTGGTCCGGATGGCCCTCACTCCACAGGTCTGCCAGAGGGACTGAATCAGATCAGACATAAACTGTGTACCCTGGTCTGACAGAATTTCTTATGGAAAGCCCACTCGCGTGAGCACCATAACTAGGGCTTCTGCTACTTTGGGAGCTGTGATGTTGGAAAGGGCCACTGCTTCGGGATAACGGGTAGCATAATCCACTATGGTCAGGATGTACCGCTTTCCAGTTTTGCTGGGGCGAGCCAAGGGTCCCAGGATGTCAATAGCTATCCGCTGGAATGGCTCCTCAATGATGGGCAAGTGTTGCAGGGGGGCTTGTTGGCCACCCGTCCTCCCATGTGTCTGACATGTATCGCAGGTGCGACAATAGTGGGCTACCGCTCGGGACATGCCGGGCCAATAGAAGGCCTGGGCTAACCGTTTTTCTGTCCGTAACTTTCCTTGATGCCCCGCCATGGGAATGTCATGGGCCAGGGGTAGCAGTTGGGCCTGGAACTGCTGGGGCACTATCAGCTGCTTGGTAATGGTCTGGGGCCCGCCTGCGGGAGCGATTTCTACAATTCGGTATAATAATCCGTTTTTCCTCAGTCATCTTCCAGGACGGCTTACAGAAAGAGATAGGCTCCTCCCACCTAGCACAGGAAACACATGATCCACATCATAAAAAGCACTGCACATGCATCAGCTCCTCAGTATTTTTGTTTCCTCAGGCCAGACAGGAACTAAAACCAAACGGATGTTTGTTATTTTCCCGGGCCTTCGTGCTAGATGGCAGGGGCCTCCTGACGTCCATACCCAGTGCAACAGGCGTAGTTCTCCTGTGGTATGAGTCAGTATGGGCCACCCAGAGACCTGAAGGAAGCGGTCTGGGGTGAAAATAAGGGACCCCCTCTCCCGATTTATGGCTGTATCCTCAGTGAGGTTACCTTTGAGGAGTGGAGGAGGTGATCCAGTGGGTCCATCCGGAATGGCACAGCAGGGTGGTCTCCTAGTGGAGCCATAGGCCGCCGCATGGTCAGGATAAACAGGCACGCTGTGCCATAGGGCGGCGTCGGATCCACAGCGCCGCCCTGGATTCTCCACACCTCCCGAAATAGGGGCCTGAATAACAGGCTTCCAAGCAACATGGAGATACCAATCCATGGAAGCAGCGCCATCTGTTGATGCAGGCCCTAAGGTAAGAAAATAGGGGGCAGACTGCTCTCTCCCTTTTCTTATCCTCCTGTGGTTATAAGGAATGAACCACATGGAGGAGAGGGTTTCTCCTCATTTGTTGCCACCGTCCCAATTTAATAGGAATAAACCCAAAAGGGCACAAGTACCCCCCGGTACAGCGGGACTTTTAAGGGCAAACAGAGAAAAACAATGAATTTATAGAAAAATATACCGTATATACTCGAGTATAAGCCGAGATTTTCAGCCCTTTTTTTGGGCTGAAAGTGCCCCCCTCGGCTTATACTCGAGTCAGCGAAATTTTTAGATTGGAAATAGTACCTGTAAAGAAGTTGCGGCTGCAGCGTCCATCGTTCAAATTCCGCGGTCTCTTCCTGTTCCTTCCGTGATAGGCGATTCTCATCAAACACTCTCAGCCTATCACGATCATTCTCTCATCCTCAGTTTCCCAGCAGACGTCTGTGATTGGCGGAACACCCAACACAGTGTCTGCTGGGAAACTGAGGATGAGAGAATGATCGTGATAGACGGAGAGTGTCTGATGAGAATCGCCTATCACGGAAGGAACAGGAAGAGACCGCGGAATTTGAACAATGGACGCCGCAGTCGCAACTTCTTTACAGGTACTATTTACAATGTAAAATTATAGGATAGGAAACAGTGAGGATAGGAAACAGTGAGGATAGGAAACAGTGAGGATAGGAAACAGTGAGGATAGGAAACAGTGAGGATAGGGAACAGTGAGGATAGGGAACAGTGAGGATAGGGAACAGTGAGGATAGGAACAGTAAGGATGGGAACAGTGAGGCATTGCTGACCCTCGGCTTATACTCAAGTCAGTAAGTTTTCCCAGTTTTTTGTGGCAACATTAGGTACCTCGGCTTATACTCGAGTCGGCTTATACTCGAGTATATACGGTATATCATTTATTTGAAAAATATATTACTCTTTCGTCCATGGACTGACACAGCTTCTCTATTGACAAAGTGGGTATTATCCGTTAATTAGGAGTGACTAGGCAGAAAAACTTGTAAAAAGTGTTGCATCACACCTTCTACAGTACCGCCCAAGGGGCGGACCCTCTGGGTATACCCTCTCAGTCTGCACATCGCAGATCAGTTTTTTTTTGTCTAGCAAGGAGTAGGACATGGCTCCCTTCGGGCCCATTGGTCCGGGGAAAAAATATATATATATATATATTTTTTTTTTTTGCTACATTTGTTGTTTCCTGCGATCTTCGATCAACTGCCGACTGGGTGACAGGCTGGATCCTCGATCCTTGTAGTCTCCCCAGTTTCGGCCATCGAGCGTGTGCCGACCCTAGCTACGCGCTGGGTTTTCCACGACATGCCCGTCGCTCCACGGGTGGCCGGTGAGCCTACGCTCCAGGGCCTGCATCGGACCGCTCAGCTTCGGCTGACCTTACGGCCGAGTCGCAGCAGCCTGTCCGGTGAGCGTCATGCTCCAGGGCATACATATGATCGTCCCTTCTGGGTCCAATCACAGCATGCCTGGCCAACAGTCACCTTCCGTGCGCGGACGATGATCTGTTTGGAATGTCTTCCAGCAGAATACATGCAGGATAGGTAAGTAAAACTCCCCTGCCTCGGCTGGGTGATTTAGCTGGACATTCCTGGAGAGATCAAGTAAGTGGTTGTGGCCCCTTTCTTCCCTCTCTCCCTGCCTTTCCCTCCTCCCTGGGCTTCTAGCTAAAGGTTGCTGGGTGCTGGGGGTCACCTAGGGGGTCCCACTGGAGCGGGGCTGGCTGTAACTAACATTTAAAAGAAATGTCATTTTTGCTTACCTGTGTTTCTGTGTCTCCATGCTGTCGGCGGCCATTTTGAGGTGGTCCATGCCAAGTTTGGCCTCTTGTAACTGCCTGGCGGCCATCTTCCTGTGGTTCGGCCACACCCACTGGCCCCTTTCAGGTGATCGGCGGCCATGTTGGTCCACCCTGTATGCAGATATTGCCGTTCGGCGGCCATCTTTTTGTGGGCTATGGCTGCCTGACCTCTATCTTCTGTCGGCGGCCATTTTCTTAGAGCCCACATTATCTTCCATACAGACGTTTTTGGCAACCATTTTGCGAGAGCCTCCGGCCTCTAGGGTGCATTACACTGGCGCGAAAATTCACACAGGAAGTGCTGATAAAAGAAGCAGACTGACACAGCAGCAAGGGGACAGCATCACAGGCGCAGCATAGCAGTACCTATCCAGGGTGGTGAGTCCTCTGGGTAACCCAGCATCTCTGCAGCACAGGAGGGTGGCCTATTGATATCTTGCCTGGAGCCCTGTGAGTGTCAGTGTGTGGTCAGCATGGCATCTGAGCCAGATGTCTTCTCCCCTGAAACACCAGATTTAGCAGCTGGTGTCCCTGAGGTGTCTATGGACGCTATGTCGGCAATCCTAGAGGCGTTTGCTGCCAGGGTGGAAGCAGCACACGGGAATACAGGGGGTAATAAACGCCCCCGTCCCCTGCAATCTTCTGGGGATATTTCTGATGCAGAACCAGGTCCAGCTACGGCTCATGGCCCAGATTCTGATGCATCAGAGACTGCAGACCGTGACCGATCGGACAGTGAGGAGGACTCCAAGTCCAGGTCAGTACGCGAGACGGCTTTGGTATCTGACCTTATTACTGCAGTGCGGGATACGCTAAAGTTGGAAAGGACTGAAGAAGTAGCAGATACTCCAGTCCCCTTTGGGTTTCGTAAACCTGCCCGCACTGCTAAGGTGTTCCCTTGTGTGTCTTATTTTGACAAACTCTTATACAAGGAATGGGAGAACCCACTGAGGGTCTTTACAGCCCCAAAGAGGTTTGCGGTACGGTACCCCTTTGAGGAGAGTTTTCTGAAGATATGAACCTCTCCCCCTATAGTGGACCCTTCGGTGTCCAGATTTAATAGAGCCACCACTATTCCAGTAGAAGGGGCTCCTGTTTTCAAGGACCCTGTGGATAAGAAGGCTGAAGCACTCGCTCGCTACCTATACTCAGTGGTAGGCTCGGCAGTACGCCCGGCATTGGCGGGGGCCCTAGTGTCTCAGACACTTACTGAATGGGCAAAATTGCTACTCCAGAGGTTAAAGGAGCGAGATGCTCCTCCTAATGAGATAACTTTGGCCGACCAGTTGGTCCAGGGGCTTAAGTTTGTCTGCGAGTCAGACATGGATACTATTCCCCTGCTGTCAAGAGCTTCGGTTTATGCAGTAGCAATACGCCGCCTGATCTGGCTAAAGGGCTGGTCTGCGGACCAGACTTCCAAGAAAGCCCTATTGGATCTGCCTTTTAAGGGTGACAGACTTTTTGGGGCTTCTCTGGATGACATCATCAAGGATGCCACAGGAGGTAAAAGCACTTTGCTTCCCCAAACTAGCAAGGGTAGGGGACCACGCCAAGGGCAAGGGCCCTCCTTTACTGCACGTAAGCGTTTTTTTCGCCCCCTTAAGGCGACAGGGAAAAGACCCCAGGCCAATAAAGTGCCTGCCCAAGGACAAAAGCGTCCTTGGTCCCGCAGACCCAACAAGCCTGCGGACAAATCTGCGTCCACATGAAGGTCCGCCCCCACCCAGCTCTCGGGTGGGGGGACGTCTTCGCAAATTCGCGACTCAGTGGACTGCTCTAGTCTCCGACAGGTGGGTTTGCGAAGTAATCTCCTCAAGCTACAAGATAGAATTTCTCTCTTGTCCACCAGACAGATTCATCACCTCCAATCTCCAGCTACTACCGACCCGTCGGGAGGCCCTGTATGGGGCAGTCCAGGGTCTACTGGAACGCGGGGTAGTTATTCCAGTTCCAGAACAGGAACGGGGTCAGGGTTTTTACTCAAATCTGTTCATTGTGCCAAAGAAGGAGGGGGTTCGTCCAATCTTGGATCTCAGAGCCCTCAATTGCTTTGTGAAGGTACTAAGATTTCGGATGGAGTCGGTTCGATCCGTAGTCACGGCTCTCCATCCGGGGGACTTTCTGGCCTCCTTGGACATCAAGGACGCATACCTGCATGTCCCCATATACTCCAGACACCAGAGGTTTCTGCGATTTGCTATCGGGAAGAACCACTACCAGTTTGTGGCCCTCCCGTTTGGCCTTGCCTCAGCACCCAGGACGTTCACCAAGGTGCTCGCTCCGATTCTGGCACTTCTAATGCCGCGTACACACGATCATTTTTCCCGTCGGGAAAAATGACATTTTTTTTTTTCGCCGAGAAAAACGATCGTCTGTGGGCTTTATGCCGTTTTTCTCGTTGAGAAAAACGGCAGGAAAAACGACGAGAAAAATTAGAACATGTTCTAAATTTTCTCATTGTTTTCTCCATCATTTTTTTCCGCGGCAGTTTTCCCATAGGGAGACACTGCCGCGGAGCCCACAGGCGGTCGTTTTTCTCGACAAAGAAAAAAATGACGGGAAAAACGGTCGTGTGTGGGGGAAAATGCCGTTCCCTCGTTTTTCATTTTTTTTCATGTCGTGATTCACGGCGGTGTTTTCACCGCCGTGAATCACGATCGTGTGTACGCGGCATTAGACAGCGGGGTATCGCTATCACAGGTTACTTGGACGACCTTCTGCTGAAGGCCCCTTCAAGCTCAGAATTAGAGGTAAGCGTGTCCATTACCTGTCAGACTCTTCGAGACTGTGGTTGGATACTAAACACGCAAAAGTCAGTATTGGTGCCCACTCAACGCCTAGTGTACCTGGGGTTGATTCTGGATTCCTCAGAGGCAAAGGTATTCCTCCCTGTGGAGAAGTTGCAGACCCTCCGGGCTGCAGTACGGCAGCTGACTTCCAGGAATTGGTCGTCACTCCGTTTTTGCATGCGAGTGTTGGGCCTCATGGTAGCCTCCTTCGAGGCGGTCCCATATGCTCAATACCACACTCGAGTGTTACAGAAGGAAGTTCTGTCCAGATGGAACAGATGCCCTTCATCTCTGGATTATCAAATCCGAGTGAGCCACCTAGTCAGGAGATCCCTGGTATGGTGGCTGACAGCACCGGCTCTAATGGCCGGGAAGTCATTTCTTCCGGTTTACTGGATAGTGATCACAACGGACGCCAGCCTTACAGGTTGGGGGGGAGTCTGGGGTGTCCAGTCGGCGCAAGGTCGCTGGACCCCAGAGGAAGCCCTCCTGCCGATCAATGTCCTGGAGATCCGGGCGATCAAGCTGTGCCTCTTCAAATGGTCTCAGAGACTGCAAGGGCGTCCAGTCAGGATCCAGTCAGACAACGCCACAGCAGTGGCATATGTCAATCATCAAGGAGGAACAAGAAGCTCAGCTGCAGCATCGGAGATCGCTCACATCCTGAAGTGGGCAGAGAGGAGCGTACCGGCACTGTCGGCCGTGTACATTCCGGGTGTGGAAAACTGGCAGGCGGACTACCTGAGCCGCCAGATGCTGGACCAGGGAGAATGGTCCTTACACCCGGAGGTGTTCCAACTCCTCTGCCAAAGATGGGGCACACCAGACGTAGATCTTCTGGCTTCCCGACTCAATCGGAAGGTATTGAGGTTTGTGGCCCGGTCAAGAGACCCATGGGCAGACGCAACGGACGCGTTGGTAGCATCGTGGGGTCAGTATCAGCTAATCTATGCCTTCCCTCCCTTAAGGCTTCTTCCTCTTCTGCTCCGCAGAGTGGAGGCAGAGGGAATTCCAATGATCCTAATCGCTCCAGATTGGCCTCAGCGTCCTTGGTACGCCGATCTAGTACGTCTGGTAGCAGACGTCCCCTGGCGCCTACCACTACGGAAGGACCTGCTATCGCAAGGTCCCATATTCCATCCTGCTTTACAGTCATTGGCTTTAACGGCATGGCTGTTGAGAACCAGGTACTGAGAGATCGGGGCCTGTCAGACTCAGTAATCTCTACTATGAGAAGTGCTCGGAAACCGTCCTCTAGGAAGGTCTATCACCGCACTTGGAGGGCCTACATCTCCATGTGTGAGGAAATGAAATGGCATCCGCGTACCTATGTGGTTTCCAGAATCCTGCTGTTTTTACAGCATGGGGTAGACCAAAGGCTTGCCCTAAGTACGATTAAGGGACAGATATCTGCCCTGGCTGTCTTTTTTCAGCGACCCCTGGCGACTCACTCGCTCGTGAGTACATTTGTGCAGGGGGTTCGACATGTGGCCCCTCCGGTCCGCCCCCCGTTACCTCCGTGGGACTTGAACCTGGTCCTCTCGGTGCTTCAGACGGCACCGTTTGAGAATATTAGAGATATTCCCCTGTTGACACTTTCTCAGAAGGTGGTCTTTTTGGTGGCTGTTACGTCAGTTAGACGAGTCTCTGAGCTGGCAGCCCTGTCCTGCAAGGCTCCCTATTTGATTTTCCACAAGGATAAGGTGGTGCTGCGGCCGCAGCCTTCCTTTCTTCCGAAAGTCGTTTCGGCTTTTCATCTCAACGAAGACATTGTACTTCCATCCTTGTGTCCTCAGCCGTCGAATCCTAAGGAGTCGGCGTTGCATTCCTTGGACGTTGTCCGAGCTTTGAGAGTATACATATCTGCTACTTCCCTGTTCCGGAAGTCAGACTCACTGTTTGTTTCGGTGGCTGGTCCCAAGTAGGGATGAGCTTCATGTTCGAGTCGAACATACGTTCGACTCGAACATCGGCTGTTCGATCGTTCGACGAAGATCGAACGATTTGGGCCGTTCGCGCCAAATTCGAGTGACGCGAACGGCCCACCATCGCAGTGTCATCCAGGCGCTGTGATTGGCCAAGCATGCACTGTGACCCCGCATGCTTGGCCAATCACAGCGCCGGCAGCGAGGAGAGCAATGATTGGCCACAGGCAGGATGCCTGTGGCCAATTATTGCTATGGGGGTTTAGTACACGCCCCACACTATAAAAGGCCGCCAGCGCGGCGGCCTTGTGTAGTGTGTTCCGGAGTAGGGAAAGAGAAGCATAGGCAGGGACAGTGTCATTATTTTTCCTTTACATAATCCTGGATTCCTTCTGTTTAGGGACAGATAAGGATAGGTAGGGAGAGTGTCAGTGACAGTGTGCTATTCTGTGCTAATCCTTGTTTGTAGGGACAGAGAGGTACAGTGAGGGAAAGTGTCAGTGTGCTATTCTGTTCTAAACCAATCTTGCTGAACCATATTTTCAATCCTTGAGTTTAGGGACAGAGAGGAACAGTGAGGGAAAGTGTCAGTGTGCTATTTTGTGCTAAATCTTGTTTGTAGGGACAGAGAGGTACAGTGAGGGAAAGTGTCAGTGTGCTATTTTGTGCTAAATCTTGTTTGTAGGGACAGAGAGGTACAGTGAGGGAAAGTGTCACAGTGCTATTCTGTTCTAAACCAATTTTGCTGTTCCATATTTTCAATCCTTGAGTTTAGGGACAGAGAAGGACACTCGTAGAAATTATCAGTGTGCTATTCTGTGCTAAATCTTGTTTGTAGGGAGGGACAGAGTAGGACAGTGAGGGAAAGTGTCAGTGTGCTATTCTGTTCTAAAACTATTTTGCTGAACCATATTTTCAATCCTTGAGTTGAGGGACAGAGAGGTACAGTGAGTGAAACTGACAGTGTGCTATTCTGTTCTAAACCAATTTTGCTGTTCCGTATTTTCAATCCTTGAGTTGAGGGACAGAGAGGTACAGTGAGTGAAACTGACAGTGTGCTATTCTGTTCTAAACCAAATTTGCTGTTCCATATTTTCAATCCTTGAGTTGAGGGACAGAGAGGTACAGTGAGTGAAACTGACAGTGTGCTATTCTGTTCTAAACCAATTTTGCTGCTCCATATTTTCAATCCTTGAGTTGAGGGACAGAGAGGTACAGTGAGTGAAACTGACAGTGTGCTATTCTGTTCTAAACCAATTTTGCTGTTCCATATTTTCAATCCTTGAGTTGAGGGACAGAGAGGTAGAGTGAGTGAAACTGACAGTGTGCTGTTCTGTTCTAAACCAAATTTGCTGTTCCATATTTTCAATCCTTGAGTTGAGGGATAGAGAGGTACAGTGAGGGAAAGTGTCAGTGTGCTATTCTGTTCTAAAACTATTTTGCTGAACCATATTTTCAATCCTTGAGTTGAGGGACAGAGAGGTACAGTGAGTGAAACTGACAGTGTGCTATTCTGTTCTAAACCAATTTTGCTGTTCCATATTTTCAATCCTTGAGTTGAGGGACAGAGAGGTACAGTGAGTGAAACTGACAGTGTGCTATTCTGTTCTAAACCAAATTTGCTGTTCCATATTTTCAATCCTTGAGTTGAGGGACAGAGAGGTACAGTGAGTGAAACTGACAGTGTGCTATTCTGTTCTAAACCAATTTTGCTGTTCCATATTTTCAATCCTTGAGTTGAGGGACAGAGAGGTAAAGTGAGTGAAACTGACAGTGTGCTGTTCTGTCCTAAACCAAATTTGCTGTTCCATATTTTCAATCCTAGAGTTGAGGGATAGAGAGGTACAGTGAGGGAAAGTGTCAGTGTGCTATTCTGTTCTAAAACTATTTTGCTGAACCATATTTTCAATCCTTGAGTTGAGGGACAGAGAGGTACAGTGAGTGAAACTGACAGTGTGCTATTCTGTTCTAAACCAATTTTGCTGTTCCATATTTTCAATCCTTGAGTTGAGGGACAGAGAGGTACAGTGAGTGAAACTGACAGTGTGCTATTCTGTTCTAAACCAATTTTGCTGTTCCATATTTTCAATCCTTGAGTTGAGGGACAGAGAGGTACAGTGAGTGAAACTGACAGTGTGCTATTCTGTTCTAAACCAATTTTGCTGTTCCATATTTTCAATCCTTGAGTTGAGGGACAGAGAGGTAAAGTGAGTGAAACTGACAGTGTGCTGTTCTGTCCTAAACCAAATTTGCTGTTCCATATTTTCAATCCTAGAGTTGAGGGACAGAGAGGTACAGTGAGGGAAAGTGTCAGTGTGCTATTCTGTTCTAAAACTATTTTGCTGAACCATTTTTTCAATCCTTGAGTTGAGGGACAGAGAGGTACAGTGAGTGAAACTGACAGTGTGCTATTCTGTTCTAAACCAATTTTGCTGTTCCATATTTTCAATCCTTGAGTTGAGGGACAGAGAGGTACAGTGAGTGAAACTGACAGTGTGCTGTTCTGTTCTAAACCAAATTTGCTGTTCCATATTTTCAATCCTTGAGTTGAGGGACAGAGAGGTACAGTGAGGGAAAGTGTCAGTGTGCTATTCTGTTCTAAAACTATTTTGCTGAACCATATTTTCAATCCTTGAGTTGAGGGACAGAGAGGTACAGTGAGTGAAACTGACAGTGTGCTATTCTGTTCTAAACCAATTTTGCTGTTCCATATTTTCAATCCTTGAGTTGAGGGACAGAGAGGTACATTGAGTGAAACTGACAGTGTGCTATTCTGTTCTAAACCAAATTTGCTGTTCCATATTTTCAATCCTTGAGTTGAGGGACAGAGAGGTACAGTGAGTGAAACTGACAGTGTGCTATTCTGTTCTAAACCAATTTTGCTGTTCCATATTTTCAATCCTTGAGTTGAGGGACAGAGAGGTACAGTGAGTGAAACTGACAGTGTGCTATTCTGTTCTAAACCAATTTTGCTGTTCCATATTTTCAATCCTTGAGTTGAGGGACAGAGAGGTACAGTGAGTGAAACTGACAGTGTGCTGTTCTGTTCTAAACCAAATTTGCTGTTCCATATTTTCAATCCTTGAGTTGAGGGACAGAGAGGTACAGTGAGGGAAAGTGTCAGTGTGCTATTCTGTTCTAAAACTATTTTGCTGAACCATATTTTCAATCCTTGAGTTGAGGGACAGAGAGGTACAGTGAGTGAAACTGACAGTGTGCTATTCTGTTCTAAACCAATTTTGATCTTCCATATTTTCAATCCTTGAGTTGAGGGACAGAGAGGTACAGTGAGTGAAACTGACAGTGTGCTATTCTGTTCTAAACCAAATTTGCTGTTCCATATTTTCAATCCTTGAGTTGAGGGACAGAGAGGTACAGTGAGGGAAAGTGTCAGTGTGCTATTCTGTTCTAAAACTATTTTGCTGAACCATATTTTCAATCCTTGAGTTGAGGGACAGAGAGGTACAGTGAGTGAAACTGACAGTGTGCTATTCTGTTCTAAACCAATTTTGCTGTTCCATATTTTCAATCCTTGAGTTGAGGGACAGAGAGGTACAGTGAGTGAAACTGACAGTGTGCTATTCTGTTGTAAACCAAATTTGCTGTTCCATATTTTCAATCCTTGAGTTGAGGGACAGAGAGGTACAGTGAGGGAAAGTGTCAGTGTGCTATTCTGTTCTAAAACTATTTTGCTGAACCATATTTTCAATCCTTGAGTTGAGGGACAGAGAGGTACAGTGAGTGAAACTGACAGTGTGCTATTCTGTTCTAAACCAATTTTGCTGTTCCATATTTTCAATCCTTGAGTTTAGGGACAGAGAAGGACACTCGTAGAAATTATCAGTGTGCTATTCTGTGCTAAATCTTGTTTGTAGGGAGGGACAGAGTAGGACAGTGAGGGAAAGTGTCAGTGTGCTATTCTGTTCTAAAACTATTTTGCTGAACCATATTTTCAATCCTTGTGTTTAGGGACAGAGAAGGATAGGCAGGGGACAGTGTCAGTGTCATTGTTGCTAAGCCTCCTGCACAGTATACACCTGAAGGTAGCCCTTATTGCTGTTTTTCCCATCTCCCTGCAGGCCATCCATTAAAATGTCTGGAAGGCAACCAAGGAGAGGCAGACAGTCAGGAGGCAAAAAAAGAGGGCAAGCAGGCTCTGTGTCTGGGGGCAACAGTGCTGGTCGTGTACGCGGTGCATTGTCATCAGCACATGGCCATGGGACACGCTTGTCCTTGTTTTCGGCAGCTGGACATGTTGAGCCACATCATGCCGAAGACTTGGTAGAGTGGATGACCAAGCCAACCTCATCCTCCTCATCCTCTCTCACCCAGGCTCAGGGTACTGGCAAAGCAGCTGCCAAAGCGTCCTCTTCTCTGGTATCATTATCTTCATTAGTCAATCCTTCCCTAGACCCACCATGCCCTCCTCCTGAGGAGTCCCCCGAACTGTTTGAGCACAGTGTTGGGTACATGCTCCAGGAGGATGCCCAGCGTTTGGAAGGATCTGATGATGATACCCAGCTAGAGGAAGGCAGCAGCGTGAGAGCAGAGAGAGGGGATGCTCAAGAAGGACACCAATCTGGCAGTCATGCTCCAGCAGCTGCAGCATATTGCCAGATTGGCTCCAGTGATGAGGAGGGAGGGGATGATGAGGTCACTGACTCCACGTGGGTGCCTAATAGGAGAGAGGAGGAGGAGGAGGAGGATGAGGAGGAGGCACATCTCCAACGAGGCAGGATGCCCTTGAGTGGCCAGCGTATGGGCAGCACACCGACGGAATCACACCGCAGAGCTCCGCCTGTGCAGGGCGCTGCCTCTGCCCGTCATGCAAAAAGTTCTTTGGTGTGGGCCTTTTTTGAGGCGAGTGCATCAGATCGCACAGCTGCTGTTTGCAACATATGTCTCAAGCGTATATCGCGTGGCCAAAACATCAGCCGCTTGGGCACCACATGCTTGATCAGACATATGTTGACTAGAGTTGAGCGGGTAGCTGGATATTCGGGTCCGGCGGGTTCGGCCGAACTTCGGAAAAAAGTTCGGATTCGGGACCGAACTTTAGCCCGAACCCGGACCCGGACCCGGACCCCATTGAAGTCAATGGGGACCCGGACTTCTGAGGACTAAAAAGGCTCTAAAAAAGTAATGGAAAGGGCTAGAGGGCTGCAAATGGCAGCAAAATGTTGTTAAGAACATGGCAAGTGCTCTGCAAACAAATGTGGATAGGAAATAACTTAAAAGAACATAAAAAAAATAAAAAATAAAAAAATATGCTGGAGGCCCCCTTTTCAGCAGAAGAGGTACAGGAAGTCATTAAGAACCTCAGAAACTCAACGGCACGATGCCACACATATGGTGGGAATGCCCCAGAATACGCCCTTTATGGAATAAATTATTTAATTTAATGGATAAGCTAGTGGGAAAATAAAATACTTTGAAATAAAAATGTAGCGGGGTGCTAAATTTAAGGAAAGTGTTTGAGTGGTAAATAGGCTCAAATACCCTAATTCTGTAGGATTCATGGACCATTTTGTCCTCGGGGGACAGTATTGGTGTGCAGTTCCCTGCGGCCTACAGGTGGCGCCTTTTGTGTCCCCTCTTGGCAGTAGTACAGCGGGGCGGGGAACCTGCTGTGCATGCCGGGAGAGCATATAAAAGGGGCAGACCTTTGGCCTGGGGGCTGATGTCCAGTGGGGTCCGCGCCCAGGTGCCTTTGGCCTGGGTGCATGTGTTCCTGTTCCATCTCGGGCACCTTTAGCCCGGGGTGAGGTACTATCCTGGAGTTCTTGCTGCCCTGGGTATGGAGACCTAGGGGCGGGAGTAAAGCCTGGAGTCCAGAGCCGCCTCGTGTAGGGGACCCTGTTCCAGGGAAGGGAGGATCATTCTGATGGACCGATGCGGGAGTCACGGTGAAGGAATGGTCTGTTGACTCCCTGGAGAGATGTCTTCCCCTTGATATGGGCTAGGTTCGTAGAAGGAGAAGCTCAAGGTCACCTTGACTGTATCAGAGGCCTTATTCAACCGGCCCGTGGCAGGGGCCTTATACACCCTGGTCTGTGGCTGAGACCAAAGTTCTCCAGGCCCGTGGCAGGGGCCTTGTACACCCGGTCTGTGGCAGAGACCAACCTCAATGTCTGTGGCAGAGACCGTGCGCCAAAAACTGTTTGAGAAACCTAAGCAGTGAAGTGAATGTGCTACGTTTGTGCCTGGACCTCCTCCACACCTTAAGCTGTCCTGTTTCTTTGCTCTAACCTTTTCTATCTGAGTACAGTTTATTTTGCCATGAGAGAATAAGAGTTGGAGTTTCAGCTGGTGTGGACATTGACTTTACTGGCAATTAAAGGACTTGCCTCTACCTACAGTAGAGGTGAGAATCATCCTCTGGAGGAGTTTTGACTCCGGCTGTGGACACGGCCCGTCAAGTACACCGCTCAACCTCTTTATATAGGAGGATACGGGCTGGTAGTGCGGTGTGCCTTTCTCCCTCCTGCGAAGAGCCAACAACATAAAGGCAGGTAAGGGGGAAAGGATCTGTGCGCTACAAAAAAATAAAATAAAATTTTTAATCTTGGCCTAGCAGGACGAGGTCCATATGGAGTAGGAGGTTGAGGTGGCGGTGGATGTGGCTGTGTAGGTGGAAGCGGCGGTGGAGGAGGACGAGGTAGCCAACACTGGTTCAAAAATACAACAATGGCTGGGTAAGGCCGGTGATGTGTCGAATTCTGTCCCCTGTCGAATAGTGTCCGCCCTGTACTGCGCTTGCTGAGTATGTAGGACAAGGGGATTTCAAAAATCTCCCAAGACTAACGGCGCCTGCGTGTTGAGTTCAGGTGAAGGCCACACCATCCGTGGTTCAAGCCGAGCCAAGCAAGGCTTTGATCGAAGCGAGCCCGTGAGGGGCCCTGTTACTATGTGCTACCGTATGTCCTCTTGGATGGTGGGGCTTGAACCTGCACTCACAGCGCAGGCGCCGTTCATCTTTGGAGATTTTGTGAATCTCCTTGTCCTCTGTACTGCGCAAGTGCTGCGCCTGCGCAGTACGGGCCGGGCACAATCCGATGGCCGGACAGTTTTTGTCACAACACCGGTATACATGTCTATTCTGCACAAGGTACGGACAAGTCCTGTGGGATCCATGCCTGGTTCATTTTAATGAACGTGAGCTTGTCCACATTGGCTCTGGACAGGCGGCTGCGCTTGTCTGTGATAACGCCCCCTGCCGTGCTAAATACACGTTCAGATAATACACTGGCTGCAGGGCTGGCCAGCACCTCCAAGGCATAAACGGCAAGCTCAGGCCATGTGCCCAATTTGGAGACCCAGAAGTTAAAGGGGGCAGACCCGTCATCCAGTACGTGTAGGCCTGTGGACACATACTGCTCAACCATGTTGGTGAAATGCTGCCTCCTGCTAAGACGTTCCATCTCAGCTGGTGGTGCTGGTTGTTGTGGCGTGCTGACAAAGCTTTTCCACATTTCGGCCATGCTAACCCTGCCTTCTGAGGTGCTGCCGGTGCCCCGGCTGCGTTGGCGACCTCTTCCTCCTCCTCTGCCTTCGCCTTGTGCTTCCACCGTACGCCCGCTGTCAGGTGGGAATGCCACCAGCATTGTGTCTACCAGCGTGCGCTTGTACTCGCGCATCTTACGATCCCGCTCCAGTGAGGGAATTAAGGACGGTACGTTGTCCTTGTAACGGGGATCCAGCAGGGTGGCCACCCAGTAATCAGCACCAGTTAAAATGTGGGCAACTCGGCTGTCATTGCGGAAACACTGCAGCATGTAATCGCTCATGTGTGCCAGGCTGCCCAGAGGCAAAGAAAAGCTGTCCTCTGTGGGAGGTGTATCGTCTGTGTCCTCTGTATCCCCCCAGCCACGCACCAGTAATGGCCACAAGCTGGTCTGAGTGCCACCCTGCTGTGAACATGGCTCCTCCTCCTCCTCCTCCATCTCCTCCTCCACCTCGTCATCCTCCAGAACTGTGCCCTTTCTGCCGGACAATTGTGTACCTGGCGTTTGTTGGTGCAGGAACCCACCCTCGTAGCCACTTGTGAAAGACTGCCCTGAAAGCCTTTGAAATGATCCCGCTTCCTCCTCCTCCTCCTCATCCTCCTGTGCCACATCCTCTTCCATCATCGAAGCGTTTTTTCAAGGAGGCATAGAACTGGGATAGTAACGCTGAGAACAGCGTCATTGGCACTGGCCATGTTGGTGGAGTACTCGAAACAGCGCAACAAGGCACACAGGTCTCGCATGGAGGCCCAGTTATTGGTGGTGAAGTGGTGCTGTTCCGCAGAGCGACTCACGCGTGATTGCTGCAGCTGAAACTCCACTATTGCCTGCTGCTGCTCGCACAGTCTGGCCAGCATGTGCAAGGTGGAGTTCCACCTTGTGGGCACGTCACATATGAGGCGGTGAGTGGGAAGGCCGAAGTTACGCTGCAGCGCTGACAGGCGAGCAGCAGCAGGGTGAGAACGCCGAAAGTGCGCACACACAGCCCGCACTTTCTGCAGCAGCTCTGGCATATTGGGGTAATTTTTAAGGAACCTCTGGACCACCAAGTTCAGCACATGCGCCAGGCAAGGGATGTGCGTCAAACCGGCTAGACCCAGAGCTGCTACGAGATTTCGCCCATTATCGCACACCACCAGGCCGGGCTTGAGGCTCACTGACAGCAACCACTCATCGGTCTGTTGTTCCATGTCCCTCCACAACTCCTGTGCGGTGTGGGGATTTTCCCCCAAACAGGAAAGTTTTAAAACTGCCTGCTGTCGTTTACCCCTGGCTGTGCTGAAGTTGGTGGTGAAGGTGTTACGCTGAATGGATGAGGAGGCGGTAGAGGATGAGGAAGCGGAGAAGGAGGAGTTAGCAACAGGAGGCAAACTGAAGCGCCCTGCAATCCTCGGTGGTGGAAGGACATGCGCCAAACCGCTATCTGCCTCAGGCCCAGCCGCCACTGCATTTACCCAGTGTGCTGTTAGGGAGATATAACGTCCCTGACCGTGCTTACTGGTCCACGCATCCGTAGTTAGGTGGACCTTGCCACAGATGGCGTTGCGCAGTGCACACCTGATTTTGTCCCCCACCTGGTTGTGCAGGGAAGGGATGGCTCGCCTGGAAAAGTAGTGGCGGCTGGGCACGACGTACTGCGGGACAGCCAATGCCATCAGGCTTTTAAAACTCTGCGTCTCCACCAGACGGAATGACAGCATTTCAAAGGCCAGGAATTTTGAAATGCTGGCATTCAGGGCCAGGGATCGCGGGTGGCTAGGGGGGTACTTCCTCTTCCGCTCCAATGTTTGGGAGATAGAGAGCTGAACGCTTCCATGGGACATTGTGGAGATGGTTGGTGACCCAGGTGGTAGTGTTGCTGGCAGATCCTCTGTTTGCGGGGTGACAGGTGCCACTGTCACTACAGAGGTGGATGAAGAGGCCGAGACTGCAGCAGAAGAGGAAGCAGGAGGAGCCAGAGACCTTTCTTGGTTTTTGAGGTGTCTACTCCACTGCAGCTCGTGCTTTGCACTTAGATGCCTGGTCATGCAGCTTGTGCTCAGGTTGAGAACGTTTATGCCTCGCTTCAGGCTCTGATTGCACAGCGTGCAAACCACTCGTGACTTGTCATCAACACACTGTGTGAAGAACTGCCACGCTAGGGAAGTCCTTGGACCTGGCTTTGGTGTGCTCGGTCCCTTGCTGCGTTGGGCAGTAGCAGATGTACTGTCTAGGGGACGAATGCTCCGTTTTTGCACCCTGCTCCCTCTTCTGCTGTGCTGGTGGCTCTGTGCGACCACCGCCTCTTCCTCCGAACTACACTGGTCACCTGCATAACGTTGATTCCATGTGGGGTCGAGGACCTCATCGTCCTCCACATCATCTTCCACCCAGTCTTCACCCCTGCCCTCCATGTCTGTCTGCACAATTGCGAAAGCAGCAGCAGTTGGCACCTGTGTTTCGTCATCATCCGAGACGTGCTGCGATGGTCCTCCCATGTACCCATCATGAAACATAAGTGGTTGGGCATCGGTGCACTCAATCTCTTCCACTTCTGGGGCAGGGCTAGGTGGATGGCCCTGGGAAACCCTGCTAACAGAGTCATCGAAAAGCAGAAGAGACTGCTGCATGATTTGGGGCTCAGACTGCTTGGCTGATTTGCAAGGGGGTGAGGTGAAAGACTGATGGACATGGGCTTCAGGTGCCAACTCTGATCTTTCATCAGAAGAGTGGGTGGGAGACAATGTGAAGGAACCCGAGGCACTGTCAGCAACCCAATCTACTATCGCCTGTACTTGTCCTGGCCTAAACATTGGTACAGCCTCATTAGGCGCGACAAAATACCGCCGCAGGCTCAGTCGCCTACTCGCACCTGAGGAAGGTGTTTCACTTGTGCGTGTAGCTGGCACAGATCCACCACGTCCTCTCCCTGCAACAGGAGCTCCACCAGCAGCACCACGACCGGGGCCACCACGTCCCTTTGACCTTCCCCTCATATTTTCCAAATTTAGGATCTTGCCCTAAATGGCGTTTTTTGGAAGACCACAACACACCCACAGTACGTAATGGCTGAAACGCACAGCTACAGAACTGCAGAAAATGCTATTAAAAAAAAAAAGGTTTTTTTTTTTTAGTATAGCACAGTACAAGGAAAATATATAGAAATTGTTTATTTCACACACCTCCAGATGTGTATTTCACACTGCAAAATATTTTCTGTGGCCCTAAATGGCGTTTTTTGGAAGAGCACAACACAACCACAGTATTTAACCACTGAATCGCACAGCTATAGAAGTGCAGAGAATGCTATTCAAAAAAAATTTTGTTTTTTTTAGTATAGCACTGTACAATATATAGAAATTGTTTATTTTACACACCTCCACATGTGTATTTCACACTGCAAAATATTTTCTGTTTCCCTAAATGGCGTTTTTTGCCAGACCACAACACACCCACAGCACGTAACCGCTGAATCGCACAGCTACAGAAAATGCTATTAAATAAAAGTTTTTTTTTTTAGTATAGCACTGTACAAGAAGAATATATAGAAATTGTTTATTTTACACACCTCCAGATGTGTATTTCACACTGCAAAATATTTTCTGTGGCCCTAAATGGCGTTTTTTGCCAGACCACAACACACCCACAGCACGTAACCGCTGAATCGCACAGCTACAGAAAATGCTATTCAAAAAAAAAGGTTGTTTTTTTTAGTATAGCACTGTACAAGAAGAATATATAGAAATTGTTTATTTTACACACCTCCAGATGTGTATTTCACACTGCAAAATATTTTCTGTGGCCCTAAATGGCGTTTTTTGGAAGAGCACAACACAACCACAGTATTTAACCACTGAATCGCACAGCTATAGAAGTGCAGAGAATGCTATTCAAAAAAAATGTTGTTTTTTTTAGTATAGCACTGTACAATATATAGAAATTGTTTATTTTACACACCTCCACATGTGTATTTCACACTGCAATTTATTTTCTGTGGCCCTAAATGGCGTTTTTTGGAAGAGCACAACAACCCCAACAGTATATAACCGCTGAATCGCACAGCTGCAGAGGCCAGAGAATGCTATTCAAAAATAATGTTGTTTTTTCACACACCTCCAGATGTGTATTTCACACTGCAAAATATTTTCTGTGGCCCTAAATGGCGTTTTTTGCAAGAGCACAACAACCCCAACAGTATATAACCGCTGAATCGCACAGCTGCAGAGGCCAGAAAATGCTATTCAAAAATAATGTTGTTTTTTCACACACCTCCAGATGTGTATTTCACACTGCAAAATATTTTCTGTGGCCCTAAATGGCGTTTTTTGCAAGAGCACAACAACCCCAACAGTATATAACCGCTGAATCGCACAGCTGCAGAGGCCAGAGAATGCTTTTTAAAAATAATGTTGTTTTTTCACACACCTCCAGATGTGTATTTCACACTGCAAAATATTTTCTGTGGCCCTAAATGGCGTTTTTTGCAAGAGCACAACAACCCCAACAGTATATAACCGCTGAATCGCACAGCTGCAGAGGCCAGAGAATGCTTTTTAAAAATAATGTTGTTTTTTCACACACCTCCAGATGTGTATTTCACACTGCAAAATATTTTCTGTGGCCCTAAATGGCGTTTTTTGCAAGAGCACAACAACCCCAACAGTATATAACCGCTGAATCGCACAGCTGCAGAGAATGCTATTCAAAAAAAAGTTTTTTTTTTTTTTTAGTATAGCATAGTACAAGAAAAATATATAGAAATTGGTTATTTCACACAACTAGAGATATACACTGCAAAATATTTTTTTTGCCCAAAAATAGGTCTTTTTTGCGCACAACAAAGTGCCTTTTTTTTTTTTTTGCAACAGCACAATAAAGTGCCTTTTTTTTTTTTTGGGGCCCAAAAATGGGTCTTTTTAGCAAAAGCACAATAAAGTGCCTTTTTTTTTTTTCTGCCCGAAATGGGTCTTTTAGCAAGAGCACAATACAGCCACAGTATGGAATAGGTGTATCACTCAACGTAATGCAGTGCTGGTGCACTGAGCTTGCAACACAAACAGATAAACCTATGCAGATCGCTGAGCTATTATATCTCTCAATCTGGACTCCTATCTAAATCTCTCTCCCTGAAAGCACAAACAGGATCCTGCCCCTACACTACACTACACTGTTTCTCTATCTTTTCTATCAGTAGATTGCAGAATCAGGACTAACTCCTATCATATAATTCTCTCCCTCACAGCAACAGCAGCCAGGATCCTTTCCCTACACTGTCTAAAAGCAGAGTGACGATCTGTGCTGTGTGCCTCTTGCTTATATAGAAGCTGGTCACATGCTGGGTCACATGTTGCACTGACCAATCACAGCCATGCCATTAGTAGGCATGGCTATGATGGCTTCTAAGGGCACACCAGCTAATCAAATGGTGATTGGCTGGCCCCTGAAGCATTTCTAACTGCGCCATTAAATTCCCGAATCCGAACCCGAACCCGGACTTTAGCGCAAAATCCGGGTCCGGGTCCGGGGTCGGGAAAACGCCAAAATTCGGTACGGACCCGAACTTTACAGTTCGGGTCCGCTCAACACTAATGTTGACCTGCCATGCAGCTCGTTGGCAAGCCTACCTTAAAGACCCACACCAAAGAACAAAGCTGACCTCTTCTTGCACCGCATCAGCTGGGATCTCCAACCCCACTATACCTTCACTCCTCTCTGAAACCTGCTCTGAGAGGAATGAAGGTGTAGAATTAGGTGTGTCACAGGCAAGTACTTGCGGGCACTCTGCTAGCAGTACACCAACGTCCGATTCTAGCAGGCAAATTTCCCTGCCCCAGCTGCTGGACCGTCGAAAGAAGTTCACTCCCAGCCATCCACATGCCCAGCGGTTGAATGCTAGCTTGGCTAAATTGCTAGCGCTTCAACTGCTGCCTTTTCAGTTGGTAGACTCGGCCCCCTTCCGTGAGTTTGTGCAATGTGCGGTTCCTCAGTGGCAGGTTCCCAAACGACACTTTTTCGCACAGAAGGCTATTCCGGCTCTCTACAGGCATGTGGAAGGCAATGTCTTGGCCTCGCTGGACAGGGCGGTCAGCGGTAAGGTGCATATTACCGCTGACTCATGGTCCAGCAGGCATGGACAGGGACGTTACCTTTCTTTCACGGCCCATTGGGTCACTCTTTTGGCAGCTGGGAAGGATGCAGGACAAGGTGCAGTAGTGTTGGAGGTTGTTCCACCGCCACGCCTCCAAAATGCTACTACTGGTTGTGACACACCTCTCTCCTCCACCCCCTCCTCTTCTTCCTCCATGGCCTCTTCCTGTGGTTTGTCCTCGGAACCAGCGGTGCTCCGTAGGCGTTCAAGGGGCTACGCAAGTACGCAGGCAAAAAGATGCCATGCCGTGCTTGCGCTGGTGTGTTTGGGGGACAGGAGCCACACTGGGGCAGAGGTCCTGTCTGCTCTGCAGGGGCAGGCCGAGAGGTGGTTGACGCCACGCCAGCTTAAGCCAGGAATGGTGGTTTGCGACAATGGCACCAACCTCCTCTCCGCCCTCCGACAGGGACAACTGACCCATGTGCCCTGTATGGCTCACGTCCTTAACCTGGTGGTGCAGCGGTTCTTGGGCAGGTACCCGGGCTTACAGGATGTCCTGAGGCAGGCCAGGAAAGTCTGTGTGCATTTCCGCAGATCTTATAATGCCAGTGCTCGCCTGGCTGAGCTTCAAAAGGAGTTGAACCTGCCCAAGAACCGCCTTATATGTGACATGCCCACCAGGTGGAACTCAACGTTGGCCATGCTGCAGCGGCTGCACACGCAGCAGAGGGCCATCAATGAGTACCTGTGCGACTACGGCACCAGGACAGGGTCAGGGGAGCTCGGGTTTTTTTTCACCACGCCAGTGGGGCATGATCAGGGATGCATGCACTGTCCTGGCACCATTTGAGGAGGCCACGAGGATGGTGAGCAGTGACAGTGCATGCATCAGTGACACTGTACCTCTTGTCCACCTGTTGGAGCACACGCTGCGTGGAATAATGGACAGGGCACTTGAGGCAGAACAGAGGCAGGAAGAGGAGGACTTCCTTGCCTCTCAAGGCCCCCTTTACCCAGACAGTGTTCCTTCTGTCCCACCCATCGCACAGGAAGAGGAGGAGGAGGAGGAGGAGGAGGAGGATTGTGTCAGCATGGAGGTGGAGGCTGGCACTCAGCATCATCAGCAGCAGTCTTTTAGGGATGATTTACAGTCCCAAGAAACCAGTGGACTTGTACGTAGCTGGGAGGAGGTGGCTGCGGATCATGTCGTCCTTAGTGACCAAGAGGACTCCGGACTGAATGCCTCAGCTAACCTACGCTGCCTGGCCTCCCTGATCCTGCAAAGTCTGCGGAAGGATCCTCGTATTCTTCGGATCAAGGAGAGGGACCATTACTGGCTGGCCACTCTCCTTGATCCACGGTACAAGGGTAAGGTTGCGGACCTTATGTTACCGTCGCAGAGGGAGCAGAGGATGAGACAACTCTGGGAGGCCTTGCAGAAAGGTCTGTGCAACGCGTTCCCAGAGACTGGGAGGTTACAAACTCCTGGTCCTGGACAACGAGTTGCTGAGGCTTCGGGCAGTCAAAGAAGGAGCGGTGGGGAAGGTGGCCGTCTGACCGATGCGTTCAGACAATTCTTTAGTCCGCAGCCCCAAAGTATGATCGGTTCCAGCAACCATCGCCAGCGTCTGATATACATGGTGCAGGAATACCTAGGGGCAAGGTCAGACTTGGACACCTTCCCCACCGAAAATCCTCTGGCTTACTGGGTCTTGAGGATGGATCACTGGCCAGAGCTTGCACAGTATGCAATTGAGCTACTGGCCTGTCCTGCATCCAGCGTTCTTTCAGAACGCACATTCAGTGCTGCTGGAGGATTTGTCACGGATCACAGGGTGCGTCTGTCCACCGACTCGGTTGATCGACTGACTTTCATCAAGATGAACCAGTCTTGGATCACCACCAGCTACCACACACCTGATGCTGATATAACAGACTAATTGATTTTAAAATGTCACATCCCTTCAAGACTGATGCTGATGCTGAGTGCCTGTGCTGTTATGTTGACTGGCTATCCTCCTCCTCCTCCTCAATGATCCGATTAATGATGATAGCTTGGAAGATCATTTTGGTTTATGGGTGCCGCCACCAGTGGCTAAGGCCCAATTTTTCAGCCCCTGTTTAACAGGGGCGTGTAATTACAATTTTTGATGCAATACTTTGCAACAGGGCTCATTGCTGTGCTCCAAGTACAGTATCTGTGAGGGGTTGCAGTGTTGTGCCACCAGTGCCTAAGGCCCAATTTTTCAGCCCCTGTTCAACAGGGGCATGCAATTATAATTATTGATCTAATAATTCACAGCAGGGCCCATTGCTGCGCCCACCAAGAGTAACTGTCAGGCCTTACAGTGTTGTGGCACCAGCACCACCATCAAAGGCCCAATTTTTACTACCACTGTTCAACAATTATATGTTATTACAATTCCTGATATAATAGTTGACAGCAGGGCGTTCCAGCACCCACCAAGAGTAATTGTGAGTGCTTACAGTGTTGTGCCAACACCAACACCTAAGGGGCCAATTTCTGCAGAGTATATACGGCAGGTCCCTACTTTCAAACATCCAACTTACAAACGACTACTACTTGCAAACGGAAGAAGACAACAGGAAGTGAGAGGAAATCTACCCCTTGGAAGGAAAATTCTCCCCTGTAAGAATTAATATGGGAGAAAGGTGTCTCCTCTCTACTGATGCTTTATCACCAATCCTTGTTTCAATAAAAACACCACATTTCAAAAACAGTTGTCATTGGGACGCAAAGTGAGGTGAAATGTTCTGAACAGGGGCACAGACAGCAAAAAAAATGTGACAGGGGTGATAACCGTTCCCTATGTTTTACAAAAAACTAAAAAAAAGGAATTTGCCATGGAGCTCCACTTAAACAATGCAGCTGTTCAAAATTATAAACAGATTCTACATAAGAACAAACCTACAGTCCCTGTCTTGTATGCACCGCCTGTATACGGCTGTTCAGAGTATATAGGTCCTTTTTTATTTTGTGTGCGGGGTTCCCCTTAATATCCATACAAGACCCAAAGGGGCTGGTAATGGGCTGGGGTAGGGGGGGGGGTTGATGGGGTAGCTATGCCATTTTTCCTAAAGATTTTCATCCATATTACCGGGACCACACATTGCATTAAATCCGCAAGCAGGTTTAAATGACTTTTTTCCCTTTAGAAATGTTATTTTGTGCAGGGACAGTTCTAAACACGGGAAACACGTGGCACTTCACAGGCATACTTTAGACACCCCCCAGGTACAATATTTTAAGGAATATTTGACTTTTTTTTTTCACTTTATGCATCATTAAAATGACTGCTCCCGGAAAACGTCCGTTTTTAAAACTTCTTTTTGCATTGATACATGTCCCCTGGTGCAGAAGCCGGGTTCCCAAACTCTGTTTCGGACAATAACATGGATAATAGTCGTTATAATTAGCACTTTAGAATCCGAACGTTCGCATCCATTGTATTTAATAGGGTTCTAATGTTCGTGCGAACTTTCGGTCCGTTCGCGGGTTCTGGTGCGAACCGAACCCGGGGGTGTTCGGCTCATCACTAGTCCCAAGAAGGGCCAAGCAGTCTCATCGGCCACCATCTCTAGGTGGATCCGACAGATAGTAAGCCAGGCTTACGCCTTAAAGGGTCAGGCGCCCCCCTTTCCTGTCACGGCGCATTCGACCAGGGCAATAGGTGCCTCTTGGGCTTTCCGACATCAAGCGTCTGTTTCCCAACTATGTAAAGCGGCGACTTGGTCGTCCGCTCACACTTTTACAAAATTCTACAAAGTTGATGTAGGTGCATCTTCGGATGCCTCTTTCGGCCGCAAGGTTTTGCAGGCGGCTGTTTAGAGTTGCAACTCCTCCGTTGGAGGAGTGCTGTTTTGTGTTTTGGGGTGAAGTTTGTTTTTATGCTGTTACCACCCCTCGTTTTTTCTCTGACACTGCTTTGGGACGTCCCACTTTGTCAATAGAGAAGCTGTGTCGGTCCATGGACGAAAGAGTAAATAGGATTTTTTACTCACCGTAAAATCCTTTTCTCTGAGTCCATGGACCGACACAGCACCCACCCCTCCTTTTAAGTTTGTACTGCTTTTTGACGAACTGATCTGCGATGTGCAGACTGAGAGGGTATACCCAGAGGGTCCGCCCCCTGGGCGGTACTGTAGAAGGTGTGATGCAACACTTTTTACAAGTTTTTCTGCCTAGTCACTCCTAATTAACGGATAATACCCACTTTGTCAATAGAGAAGCTGTGTCGGTCCATGGACTCAGAGAAAAGGATTTTACGGTGAGTAAAAAATCCTATTTTTAGCAAAAGATAAAAGATATGCACATATCAAAAAGTGTGTTGAGCACAATGATAGCTTTACATATCAAACATAGGTTTAACAAAAATACGGAACATTCAGACATTAACCATACATATTCCAATAGAGAAAAAAACAAAACAATCAACTCCTTTAGCCTGACATGTTTCAGGAATATCAATCCTTTCTTCGGAGGCTCTTGATAGGAGAGAATACAGTTGTGTTTCGCGCATGAAACCGGTATCAGTGCATGTAAGAATGTTCCATATTTGATTTTAAATCGAGGACATGAAGAAGTCCTACAGATAAAAGAAAAAGAAAAAGAGAACACAGGAGTTGATAGTTTTGTTTTTTTTCTCTATTGGAATATGTATGGTTAATGTCTGAATGTTCCGTATTTTTGTTAAACCTATGTTTGATATGTAAAGCTATCATTGTGCTCAACACACTTTTTGATATGTGCATATCTTTTATCTTTTGCTAAAATATTTTTTTAAAATAAATGATATATATTTTTCTATAAATTCATTGTTTTTCTCTGTTTGCCCTTAAAGGTCCCGCTGTACCGGGGGGGGGGGGTACTTGTGCCCTTTTGGGTTTATTCCTATCCCCCTGTGGTGGGGGCACAGGGGGCATTATGTTTTTTTTCCAGAGCCGGTTTATTGTGTATGCTTAGGGTGTACAGGTGTCACACATACTAGCATAGGCTCTGGCAGTGGGTACTTTTAAAAAATTCCTAGATTAGAATTTTGTTATCCACAGGGTGTTTTTCTGTTAACGGGTATTTACTTCAGTGGAAGTAATGGGCTGGCACTTGTCTTTTGATTCATTACTGAACAAAGCCCACAAGCCCAAAGATAACAAAACAGAGACACCCAGAAAAAGGTGCCCGATGTGCACCAAGAAAATGCCTCATGGGTGGAAGAAAGGTGCATGTCAGAACTGTATAGTTTGGTAGCAGACACTGACCAGGTGGTCAGGGCTACAAGCTCCATGCACTGTTCCACACAGAGAAGATGGTGGAAAACATTTTTTCCTGCGCTGGTAAGTCACCCTCACCAGGAAGGATATGCAAGCAGGAAAGCAGGTCTGGGACACCTGCAGACTCTGGCCCTAGGGTAAGAAAGAGGCAAATGGGGGTTCCTCTTTTCTTGCTCCCTGGTGAAAGGGTCACCGAGGCTTTTGAGATTATTCTCTGTACTATCCACAGACCGACAGGTGGATGGGTGCTGGTTAGAGGGTGATCAGCTGCACCTTGTCTCTCTTGGTAAAATGCTCATTCTGCCTTGTGTCTTCTCCCTCTAGGACAGAGGATGGGAGCAAAAGGGGAGCCACCTAAGGGACAGATGCACAGCCTGCAAGTACAAGTTATCCACTACCTGGATACCAGCTCCAGTGCTGCAATGCTTTTGGAAGGTTAAGGGATTCCTAAAGAGCATTGGGGGAAAAATATATGACAAATCTTTTTTTCCTGATATTTTTTCACAAAGGCTCCTTCTCCGTCGGAGAGGCAGCTATCCTCATGAGTGCTGAGGCTCAAGGGGAGCTCTCCCTTACTCATGTTTGGTAGAACACCATATTTGCTGTTACTGGCTGAAATCCTGTACCTCCTACAGAAACAGGGTGAATGTGCTTTGTGTTCCTGTCCACTATTAATGTGGTAATTTGGAGGCAGAGGCCCTAAACGGTTAAGTGTAAAGCTCTCCTGGGTGTAACCTCCATGCAAGGCTTGCATGGACAAGCCCGTGTTTAACGATTGATCGGTAATACCTGCAGGTGTTTGCCTTCTGATTGCTCCTATTGCACACTTCAGGGCTTATCCAAAGGTATCAGAAGCTTGCATTTATCACTGTCTCCAACCTAAGTGTGGGATATATAAAGCAAAGATAAGTGTACAGCGATCTCTGTTAACAAACATTGTTTAAATATGTTGTTAAAGGAGACTCACTTTTTACTTCTGTTCCAGACAAAATATTTGGTTATGTCTGTAGCGGGGTCTCCTTTAAGGCCCCGGGACTACGTTACCCAGAACCCCGTTCGGCTCCCAGAGTGCAGTTAGCCACCGCAGAGACTCATGGGAGGGGTTATTTAAGGAGGAGGCGAGGCAGAGCTCGGCCTCTTTGGACACCGCGCTGCAAGCAAGAGTTTCTTCCTGTGCGGATCTGCTGCAGTGCAAGGCCTGAAGCCTGGGCCTTGCGCAACTTCCAAAGAGCCTTCCACCCCACTGCGGAGCCTGGGTGGCATCTGACTTGTCGAGTGAGGACATCAGTTGGATCGGGGACCCGATCAATGCAGACGCTGTGTGCGGATACACAGCAGGGTGGACTTCCCGGACTGGGATCACGTCCGGAGTGGTGAGCGGGCACCTGCCCAAACCAATAGACTGTGCCGTGTTCAGGCCTATAGACTGCATAGGCCCACAGTTTTGTTTATCTGCTGTTCACTGGGGGGACCGGTAGCAGGACAGAGTTGAAGTGTCCCCCCCCCTGTATAGTGTTCCAAGGTTTTGCCTGGTTGTGGATTACAAAGTACTATTCATCAAGTGCACCACCGAAAGCTGGCATGCGAAGAAATCCCTATAGGAGGCGACTGAGATTTACTCCATGTCAGGCCTGACCGGGGTGGGGAGTTAAGATATTGTTTAGTGCGCCATAGGGCGCGCATACCATAATAGCTACACGTGGTGAAGTACCGCGCAGCGCCATTATTGTGTGCTGTATTGATTTCTGTAGGGCTCTGCAAGCCAATTGCATGTGTTGTGTTCTGCCTATGCTACCTTTGAGATAAGAGTAAACTGTTATATTTAATCTCTCGCCTCAGTGTGTTGTCTTACTGCTAAGAGATTACCCCTTGCAATACTATTGAATGTGATACAAAATATAACCCTAGACTAACTGTGCCAGAGTGGGTCGAGTAAGATTGCCGGGGGTTGGTGGTGCTGCACACAGGGCCCGAAATCAAACCAAGCCGCTCTCTTTACTGGGGGTAGCGCTACACGTGGGGGCTCTCGAGTCCGGGATCTTGTTGCAGCAAGTAACGCGCCAAAAGTACCAGCATGGACCCACTAGAAGTAGGACAGTGGTGTAAAACGGTCGGCACAGATCCAGCCGGGATAGTAGTCATAGAACTCTCAGGGATCTGGCAAGAAGAAGCAGTGAAGCAGCTAGTGATGTCACTGTCACCGTATCAGAAAGCATGGGTGGTGGATGTCAGGATGAATTCCTCACTGACCCACGCATTAGTAGAGTGGAAGGACGGAGTCCCAGAACATTTCAAGAATCCAAGTGTAGAAGCTATAGATGATCGGACTTATAGCCTAATACATGCGCTGCCGCTCAAGCCAGGAGGACGGTCTCAGACACCGAAACTATCTCCATCACCCACCCAAAAAGTAGAAAGACAGGTGAAAAGGGAAAGTCCCGGGTCGCCATCTGCCACCCTCGGCGCAGAGTTGTGCTCGGTCCTGGGGGAACTTGTGGCACAGTGTAAGAAAGATCCTACAGATTACCAGATGTCAGGATACAGAAAACTTAGAATATTCTCAGGAAGGAAACCTGTACCTTCGGGTGAAGAGGGGTTTGAGGAGTGGTTAGACGGTGCCACTCAGGCCCTAGAAGAATGGGAAGTCCCAGACCACAGAAAGAAGCAGAGAATTGCTGAGAGCTTGAAGGGGCCTGCTCTAGAGGCCATACGCAACCTCAAGATGAGCAAGACAGACTGTAATGCACAGGACTATCTGGACATTCTGCAGCATGTGTTCGGTGGAACAGAGAAAATCACTGAGCTCACCTATCAGCTGGAGCACTGCTACCAAAAGACAGGAGAGAAACTGTCAGAGTTCACAAGGCGCCTGGATAAGATCCTGCATAAGATGATTCTTAAGAAGGGGATTGACCCACGGAAGGTGGATGAGGCCCGTGTTCAACAGGTGATGAGAGGATCTCAGCCCCTGGACCCCATCGCATTGGCGCTACGCACAAGACAGGACGGGAATAGCCTGGTGTACCCTGACTTGATCAGAGTGGTCAGAGAGGAAGAAGCTATGCTGGAGGAGAAGAAGAAGAGCCAACCAGTTGAGTCGGTAAATCCTCCTCCGGTGATGGTCAGGACGGCCATGACCCTGGAAAGAGACTCAGAGGTGGATACCTTGAAGTCGCAGATGTCCCAAGTATTGGGGATACTGACCTCCCTGATGGAAAAGAAGTCAAGGGAACCGGAGAGGGAAAGTCCGAGGAGGGAGCTGTTTCCAAATACCTCAGCGCCCGCATCCCTTCAAGATTGGGGGGACATGACTTGTTTCAACTGCGGAGGGGTTAGTCATGCGGCCAAAGTATGTACCAGTCCAAAGAAAAAAAAGATGAATAACCGCAAACCGCCGGAAAACTTCAGCGGGCCCCGGTGAGGGAGTCAACCGGGTGCCCATCATCTCCAGTGAACTCCAAACTGAATGAGAAGCACATGAAAAGAGTGGACAAGACCCCTCAGAAGAAACACAAGGTTCCTCAGAGGGAACGCACCCCAAAGAAAGAGAGTAGTGTCCCTCAGCGGGTAGTTACACCCATCAAAAGGAGGGAGATCAATGCATACCAGGCCCAAGAGAGACTTAAGTCCAAAGAGAAATGGAAGAAAGAAAGTCCAAAAGGAAAATGCAAAGATCAAAGGAAAGAGACCCCTTCGAAGCGATATCCAGAGAAGCTGGTGGGTCCCTCCCCGATAGTACCAGTTCAAAAGAGGGAGTCTACACAAGAGCCATATTGGATACTGGGGCGCAAGTGACCCTGTTGTACCGGGACTTTTATGACAAGCATTTAAGTCACCTACCCATCCAGAAGATTGAAGAGCTGGAGATATGGGGAATTGGGACAGAGAGTTTCCCTTATGATGGCTATCTGCCTATAAAACTGACTTTTGACCCATCCATAGCCAGGAAGGCTGAAGTGTTTGATACCTTAGCTGTGGTATGCCCCCGACCGCCTGGAGCTAACAAGAGTTCCTTAATAATAGGGACCAACACGGATCTGGTCCGAAGACTTCTGGCCCCTCTGACAAGAAGGAAAGACCTCACAGTCACTGAGATCCACCCAATGTTGAAGACAGCCTACCAACGGCTGATCTTTGAACAGAATGCCCCGGAAGAGGGGGTAGGGAAGGTCTGGAGGCTGGGAAGAAGGGGAATAGTGCTGCAGCCCGGTAAAGTAACCTGCTTGAAGGCCACCGTGAAACTCACTTGGGAGCAGCCTGGCCCTTTTGTCATGTTGGAACCCGACCCAAGGGAAGAACATTCGGGCTTAGAAGTAGTCCCAGAAGTGGTCCCGGTGTGGGCCCTGAAGAGGGCTCATTGTAAAGTGCCTGTGAGCGTCAGAAATACCACGGATGGTCCCATGGAAATCCCAGCCAGGCTGTTACTGGGCCGGGTGAGCCCAGCTACCCCAGTTGCTTCATCAGATGTGGAGAAGACAGATGGAGAAAGTACTGTGTGGGAGAAACTTTCCATGGAGAATCCAAACCTGCCCAGGGGTTTGAAAGAGAGAGCCAAGGCCCAGTTGACCAGGTGGGAAAGGATCTTTTCTCAAGATGAATTCGATGTGGGGTGTGCTAGGAGTGCCACCCATCGAATCCGCCTCCAGGAAGACAAGCCCTTCAGGGAGAGGGTTAGGAGGGTTCCGTTGGCAGACCTCGAAGACTTGAGGGAGCAGCTCGCCGAGCTCAAGCGGACAGGGGTGATTCGAGAATCTAGAAGTCCCTATGCCTCCCCTATAGTGGTGGTCCGGAAGAAGAATGGGTCACTGAGGCTGTGCATAGACTATAAGACCCTCAACAGGAGAACCATACCGGACCAGTATACCACTCCAAAGATAGAGGATGCCCTACAGAGCTTGTCTGGAGCCAAGTGGTTCAGTGTTATGGACCTCAAGAGCGGGTACTATCAGATCCCGATGCATCCAGAAGACAAAGAGAAGACGGCTTTCATAACCCCGGTAGGGTTCTTTGAATTCAACCGGATGCCTCAAGGTCTGTCTGGAGCTCCAGCCACCTTCCAACGTCTCATGGAGAAGACTGTGGGAGATATGAACCTCATCGAAGTCCTCGTATACTTGGAAGACATCATTGTCTTCGGAAGAACCTTGGAAGAGCATGAAGAAAGGCTGGAGAAAGTTTTGAAGAGACTGAGTGAGGAAGGACTCAAGCTCTCACCTGAAAAATGCCAATTCTATCAGTCATCAGTTAACTATCTGGGGCACATAGTGTCTGATGATGGGGTAGCCACAGACCCCGAAAAATTGGAGGCAGTCACCTCCTGGCCCAGGCCCACCACTGTGACAGAGCTCAGATCCTTTCTGGGGTTCTGTTCCTATTACAGGAGGTTTGTGGAGGGGTTTGCTCAGATGGCCAGGCCTCTCAATGAGCTGCTAAAGACGGAGGGGGAAGAGGATGACTCCGGCCCTAGGAAGCCAGGGGAGTCAGTCAAGGACCAGTGGAACGAGAAGTGTGAGAATGCCTTCCAGATGTTGAAGAAGACATTAACCACTGCCCCTGTCCTGGCCTACGCAGACCCTAAGAAGCCTTATGAACTTCATGTAGATGCTAGTCATGATGGTTTGGGAGGAGTGCTGTACCAGGAGCATGAAGAGCAACTGAGGCCTGTTGCGTATGTGAGCATAAGTCTGACTCCCTCCGAAAAGAACTACCCTACCCATAAGTTGGAGTTCCTGGCCCTTAAGTGGGCGGTAGTTGACAAACTCAGAGACTATTTGTATGGGGCGGAATTCACAGTGAAAACCGACAACAACCCCCTCTCCTATCTTTTCACCACAGCAAAGTTGGATGCCACAGGACATAGGTGTCTGCCTTCAATTTCGGCCTGAAGTACAGACCTGGGGCTGGAAACCGAGACGCAGGCGCTTTGTCTAGGAGATCTCACATCCCCACTTGCAGTACAGAAGACTGGACCCAAGTGGCACCTGACGGGGTACGAGCCCTCTGCCAAGGGGCTGAACTCCAGACCAGTGGCGGCTCAAGAGCAGAAGAGATAGGGGTTACCATAGTAGGAGTTCCCAAGCAATACTGTGGAGTAACCCAACTGGGGGAAGATAACTTGCCAAAACTGTCTAAGAAGGAGCTGAGATCCGACCAATTGGAAGACCCCATGGGGAGATTGGTCCTAGAGGCCCTGGAGAATCAGGACCCGAATAGACTCTTACGCCACCCCTCAAAGGAAGCTCGCCTGTTGAGGAAAGAGTGGGACAAGTTACAGGTGCATCAGGGAGTGGTCTACTGAAGGGGCCCCTCTGATGACTTAGAAGACAAATGGCAATTGTTCTTGCCTGAGAAGTACCGAGAGACAGTCCTGGTTGCTCTGCACGACAACCATGGCCACCTAGGGGCGGAAAGGACCTTCCAACTCGTTAGGGACCGTTTCTATTGGCCCTGCATGAGGGCTGAAGTTGAAGAATACTGCCACTCATGTGCACGATGCATCCAGAGAAAGACTTTACCTCATCAAGCTGCCCCAATGGGCCATCTGCAAAGTCAAAGCCCACTTGATCTGGTATGCATTGATTTTCTCTGCCTCGAACCCGACCTGAGTGGACTAGGAAATGTTCTGGTAGTAACCGACCATTTCACCCGGTATGCCCAGGCCTTTCCAACCAAGGACCAGAAGGCTTCCACCGTGGCCAAAGTGCTGATGGAGAAATACTTTGTAAATTATGGGCTACCACAATGGCTCCATTCAGATCAGGGAAGGGATTTTGAAAGTCGATTGATCCGGAAACTCCTGGATTCTTTGGGGATGAAAAAGACAAGAACTACCCCCTATCATCCACAAGGTGATGCTCAGCCTGAGAGGTTCAACCGAACCCTGCTCAACATGCTGGGGACCCTAAGCAGTGAAAAGAAGCAGCATTGGAGCAACCACATAGCGGCAGTTGTGCATGCATATAACAGCACCACCAGTGATGCTACAGGGTACTCACCCTATCGACTTATGTTCAGGAGCGAAGCAAGACTACCCGTAGAGCTGGCCTTTGGCACTTCCATAGACCATTGTTCTGCTGCTTCCCACAAGGGATATGTCGATAGGCTCAGACGCAATTTGAAATTGGCCTATGAACAGGCCCAGGCGGCCTTGGAGCAAAGGGGGGCCCGCAACAAGAAAAATTTTGACCTGAAAGTTAGGATTCAGGATTTGCAACCAGGAGACAGAGTGTTGCTATGGAACTTGGGGGTCCCTGGAAAACACAAGCTTGCAGATAGATGGAGACCCGAACCTTATGTTTGCAAAAGACTACCGGGCCTGCCCATTTACAGACTTAAACCAGAAGGGAAGGTGGGACCTTTGAAGACCTGGCATCGGAACCACCTACTCCCACTAGTGGAGGCAGTTCGCATACTCCCTGTGACGGATTCCCCTGAGCCAACTTACATCCTGGATACTCCCAGACCCCTCAGATTGGGGATACAGAGACCTCAGAGATGAGTGAAGATGAGGGAGAAGAACTTGACTGGCTTTGGCCTTCACAGGCCCCAGGAACCTCTGCTATTGATCTTCCACCTGAATAAGACACCATAGATCAGACGCTGAATGCAGAAGTTACTGAGTTCATTCCGTCCAGTCCTTGGTCAGATTCTTGGGAGAGTGCCTGTGACTTACTCCCAGAAGAAGATCCAAGGGAGTCTATGTACCTCCCTGCCCCGGAGTCCAGTGCTCCCGAACCAGAAGTAATTCCTGAGTTGGTTCCAGAGGAGGAGCCTGTTCTAACAGAGAGCCCAAGAGGACAGAGGAAGCGAAGAGCCATAAAGCCTCCCAGAAGATTAACTTACCCACAGATAGGGAGAAGTGCGGAAGACACTGTGGTTACTGCCAGAAGGAGTACGGAAGACCCTGACCCTCTCACTGTTCATTTAGTGGGGGGCAACCCCAGCTCACTCTCTGGCACAGTTAGGCAGGACACTAGTGATAGTGTGACCTGTGGGAAGGGGAGTTCACCGCCCCGGTTTTGGTGGGAATTTCCTCTGCCAACATCATACGAAACTTTGATTGATGTTGTACGTTCTGTGATTTAAGTTTATGTTATCTTTGGGGACCAAAGTGTTTAAGTGGGGGAAGTGTGT
This sequence comes from Rana muscosa, assembly GCA_029206835.1. Lineage (NCBI taxonomy): Eukaryota > Metazoa > Chordata > Amphibia > Anura > Ranidae > Rana > Rana muscosa. Next base: position 141,417,214 of record CM055128.1, on the reverse strand, counting down.
AGCGGGGACTCCTTTAAGGCCCTGGGACTACGTTACCCAGAACCCCGTTCGGCACCCAGAGTGCAGTTAGCCACCGCAGAGACTCATGGGAGGGGTTATTTAAGGAGGAGGCGAGGCGGAGCTCGGCCTCTTTGGACACCGCGCTGCAAGCAAGAGTTTCTTCCTGTGCGGATCTGCTGCAGTGCAAGGCCTGATGCCTGGGCTTTGCGCAACTTACAAAGAGCCTCTTACCCCACTGCAGAGCCTGGATGGCATCTGACTTGTCGAGTGAGGACATCAGTTGGATCGGGGACCCGATCGTTGCAGACGCTGTGTGCGGATACACAGCAGGGTGGACGTCCCGGACTGGGATCGCGTCCGGAGTGGTGAGCGGGCACCTGCCCAAACCAATAGACTGTGCCGTGTTCAGGCCTATAGACTGCATAGGCCCACAGTTTCGTTTATCTGCTGTTCACTGGGGGGACCGGTAGCAGGATAGAGTTGAAGTGTCCCCCCCCTGTATAGTGTTCCAAGTTAATGCCTGGTTGTGGATTACAAAGTACTATTCATCAAGTACACCACCGAAAGCTGGCATGCGAAGAAATCCCTATAGGAGGTGACTGAGATTTCAAATCCCTTTCGTTCAGCATGCAATATTTGCTGCTGAATATTATGAGATGTAGCAGCCATAGCGTACAGGTTAACAACTCGCAGGTTAAGTACTCTGAAGGTCAGTGCAGCCATGGGAAACCTCCTGGAAGACGTTGGATGTTATCCTAGCGTCGTCTTATGACCTTGGCCAAATCACTTTAAAAGATGGAGCATGGCTGCTAGCTTCCCCAAATCTTTTGAAGGGAGTATTGCATGGCTGGAGCAGAGGCATTCAGAGTCCCTGACTACCTCCCAGACGGGGGGAGGGGTACATGTCTGCCGAGGCAGGTAAACTAGGTTGGTAACCAGGACAGTATGCAGCCTGCTATGCTGCAGACCACACTGAATGGACAGCTATAGGGCCATTATGTGAATTAGTCTCTGGTGCCATCATCAACTGACACCAGGGAGGAAGCAGGTTCAGGGAAGCAGTTCACTGACCTCAAACTTCCCAGGAGTATTACAGCAGACTTCTTCTGATTTACAAAGCTACACCATGTACTCTGGTTCCACCATGACACCTGCTTTAATTTTGGTAGATGGCCACAAGGTATCCTCTTCGGGTACTGGTTGCTGTGGGTGTTTGCAACAGCACTAAGGGGCAGGAATATGGCCTGTAGATGTGGGTTCACATCTTGATATATCTCTGATTCCTATACCTGACTGGGTATGGCTTAGGTTCAGTACTTTGTATATGTTAAAAACATCATTGCATCTTTCTTTTACTGCCTTCCTTTTAGAACAGCTGTATCAGGTCAAAGTAAGTGGTCTGTTACTACTAACAGGCTCAATCTTCTGGAGTAGTGATCTGCATAACTAACCCCCTTTCTGATGATCATGTGCTGGTTGGAGCGGAGAGAATATTTCTTCAGTTTTGGGTGCATGCCCATTCAGCTCCGCTTGCATGTTTTTTCTGCCTTGGCTCAAGTACCGGCCAACCGCCTGCCAGATTATCTCCTTGCCTTCCCTGGTAGAGTGATCTTCCTTCGTTCCCCACCCAGTAGTAGCTGGGGCCCGGAGATTAAGACTTGACAAGTTGTGGGGCCGGCTGCGGTCACGGGCAGAGAGTCGCCTATTGCCGCCATTCCTAGTAAAATTATGTCCCCGGATTTCTTTTAAAAAATCTGGTCACCTTACTATTATCTAAATGTCCATGGGTAGACATCTCATTGATTGAAATATGCAATAATGAAAGCCTATCAGGCATCATTGCTGTTTCCCCTGGAAAACATCGAAGCTCATTCACACAGAGCAGGGGTCATTTCCTGAGCTGGAAAGGTTAGCGCTTGTTCTGTCTCAACTACAAAGCGATAAAGTTCATCTCCAAGTTTAAGTAGGCCTTACTCAAGCTGGTTTGATATTCATCCCTTGCATCGATACAGGCAGTTTAACTCAATGAATAAACTCACAGTTAGGACGACAGACGATGAATCCTTTCGAATGTTCCGTTTAATGATGGATATTCATAGGTAGAAAAACGTTGCAGTTGTAAGCCACATTTAAGATGTTTAGCATGGAAGATATACAGGAGTAATGACCAGAATCAGGAAGTGGAGGAGATATATAAAGAACTACGGTGAGAGAGAGAGTTCAGCTAGAAAGAAGGGGACAGATCTTAAAGACACAGAGCAAGAATAATCACATAGTGTAACACAACACTCCCCGTCTGAAATCTTTAGATTTCATAACCTTAAACTAAAATATATATTTTCAAAAAGTCCAATACTGACGATTGTCCTGGAACCTGTAATGAAAAACATGCAACAAGCAAATAATAAACGTAAGTTCAACAGGATGAAGAACATAAAGTCACAGTATGATGTCTTCAAATAATTCCAAAGTTTTGAGTAGAACCTGTAGATGGCAGCAATGTACTCCCCGCCGTGCCGACAGCATGGCTAGTCCTTGCACAAGTCACTCACCTGGCAAAAGGAGTACTAACTCTGTAATTGGTCGACTAAAGGTTCATGTCGATCCTCCCTTGGTTACCTTGACTTCTACCTTCCGGACTTTGTTATCGTCGCTGGGCATAACTTTAGTAATAAGACCCATAGGCCACTCATTCCGACAAACTTCCTTGTCTTTTAGAAGGATGAGGTCTCCAACCTTAAGATTCGGCTTAGATGCTTGCCATTTGTTACGACCTTGAAGGTGATGAAGATACTTTTTCTTCCAGCGATGCCAGAACACATTGGCTAGATGCTGCACCTGCTTCCATTGATGCCTGTAATGGTGTGACCGCAGCTTCTGTTTTGTACTTACAGAAGTGTGGAGTGAGGTGTTCACAGTTCTTATTTTCTTATCATCTTCAGGGTTTACTAGCCCATAGGTGGTGTCAATAGGGAGTAAGTAAAAGTCCTCACACAGAAACCTTGGAGGTGACAGCCATAAGC